>CAWUFW010003155.1:0-1200000 GCA_963921515.1 Calotriton arnoldi
ACTCTGTGTACTTGACAGCCTGTCTCCAATACTGCGTCTGGGGTGGGTGACAGCTGCACTCTTGTGCATTCCTCTAGACAGTCACAACACAGGAAGGACAGGGTGTCTGAGTACCTATCTACATACATCTACAATCATGATGGCCTTGCCTGGGCAGGATGGAAGGAGGGGCTAACACTTCACTTGAATAGGATGTGTCCTGTCCCCACACATAGGGCTGATTACCCCACAGATAGCCTTGTAGACAGGACTGGGTTGAAAGAGAGCTGCACTGAAGTCACCCCCCAAATTGAAAGGCACTTTAGGTAAAAGTACTGGGTCTCTAATCCCCTCAAATCAGCACTTCTGGATCTTGAACTGAACCTCTGTCAGAAGGACTACTGTGCTGCTGAAAGGACTCATCTTTGGACTGCAGACTTGGAAGGTCTGCTTTTCTCCTGTGTTGCCCTGCTGCCTCTGACTCAGCTAAGGAGGCTGGACTCTGCCTTCGCTCCAAGTGATCTCCAACCGCTTGTTGGCTTGCTTTCTTGCTTGAGACTCAGGGAAATCAAAGTCTGTATCCCTGCTCAGTGCCTGGCTCATTGGAAGTGGCCCAGATACTTCCGTGACATTGATTTCAATGTATCCCCTCTGTGTGTAACAGAACTGGCACAGCGACCAGGTTCGGGGTAAAATCGCTGGATCATATTGGAACCAGTACTTGTGGCTCAGAGATCGGCGCATCGAACAGGCGTATCGCTGCGCTGCAGGTTGGTGAGATTGGTGCATCCCCTCAACTGCACGAGGCAGAATTTGGCACATCACTTGGCGCTCTCGACTCTGGCACCCCTCTTCGGATCTGACGCATCGCTCTTCACTGCGTGGAAAAGATCGAAGCATCTTGTGTTGGGAACAGGAAAGCTTACTTTTTGACCGGGGCCTGCGTGGGTCCTGTAGCCTGCCTGCACTTACATGAGGTCAGTTCGAACTTTGACTTTGGCCCGGTCCATAACAACCTAAGTAAACTTTTAGCGCTACTTGCTTTGAAGCGCTTTACTGCATTTATTCTTTTAGAATTCAATATCCCAACTTCTATTCATTGGATTTTTGTCATTTTGGTTTTGTTTTATTCAAAACATAATAATCTATTGTTCTAAACCTGTGTGGAGTCTTTTTGTGGTGTATTTATTGTGTTCCTGTGTGAGTGTGTTGCACAAATGCTTCACACATTGCCTCTTTAGATAAGCCTGACTGCTCTGTGCCAAACTACCAGAGAGTGAGCACAGGTTATCTTTTAGTGTGTAACTAGCTTACCCTGACTAGAGTGGACCGCTCCTGCCTTGCCTGGGAACATTATACCTACACCAATCAGAATCCCATTTCTATTCATTGGTGGCAGTGGTGGGACAGGACTTGTGTTTGTGCAATACCATAGTAATTCATTGTTCACTACTACTCTATGCATAAGACCATTAAGAGTTTCAAATTCTCCTGTTTTTCTCAAATTGGTAATCTTCCAAAAAAGGCTGCAGCTGGCCCAGCTGGCTACAGAGAAAAGGAAAACTAAGGCTGAAAGAGCCCTGGAGAAGAATAAGGTTGTGTGGGCTCATGAACTGAGTCTCAAGGAGCTGGAAATCAGAGCCCTGCAGAATAGGGTCAAAACAACAACTATTGGTGCAGCAAAACTAATGTGTGCTAGTGCTAAAGACATCCCAGACCACACAGAGCATTGATGCCTAACTTCAAGGAGGGGTGACATGACCAGTGGTTTCAGACAAATGAGGTAGATCTAGAGGTGTACAGTATCCCTGAGGAAGATTGGGGAGCTGGCATATGGAGTCATATTCCTGGTGGTGAGAGGGACACCCTACTGGCCCTAAATGAGGGGGACCGGTTGAGGTATACCCCCATGAAGGGAGGCCCTGGTCAAGAAGTATGAAATCACTCAGAAGACTATAGGTTGAGATTCAGGGGCAGTCAGAAACTGTCTCACCAGTCCTGGCAGTGGATGGTACCGAGCGACCATCCACTGAGAGGGCCCCCTGTTTCAGGGAGAACTTAGGGCGAGGCTGCCACAAGCGCCCAACCAGTTCCTGGTTTCTGGCAGTACCACTCCACAGAGGAGAGTGCAGAAGCCCAGATGGAGAGGTAAGAGGTGAAACAGTCTCCAGTTGGGAGGGCCAGAGGATCAGGGGTTGCCAACTCTGAGATCAGAGTATCCCAAGACTGACCCTGGTGAGGCCACTTCTCGCCTGGGGTGTTCATGAACTGTCACAGGGACAGAGGGCTGGAGACCTGCGTAAGCACAGACTCCTGCATAACACATGCAGAGTGTGATTCCCTTGGAGGAGGGTAGTTGTACTCCCCTAGAAGTCCTGGCTAGCCAGGCACATGTTCAGCCTAAGGGTTCAGCCAGGTTCAGGATATCAGCCCTTGAACTTTTGGGAGGGCGCTGCCACGAGCGCCCAACAGTTTCACCATTCCCAGAAGGAGGTTACGGAACCTCAGATGGAGGGGCAGGGGGACCCTGACTCCTGTTCAACCTTAAGGTCAGACCCTGAGTTGAAAGACCTGTTGCAGGGATGCCACCCAAGAACTGGTGGAGGGGAAAGTGGAGAAAGGATGCAAGGCACCAGTGGATTCAGGCATATGAGGTAGATCTAGAGGTGTAGGGTATCCCTGAGGAGGATTGGGAAGCTGGCATATAGAGTCATATTTCTGGCGGTAAGAGGACGCCCCTACAGGCCCTAAATGAGGGGACCGCTGAGGTATATACCCATGAAGGAGGCCCTGGTCAAGAAGTATGAAATCACCTCAGAAGACTGTAGGTTGAGATTCAGGGGCAGTCAGAAACTGTCTCACCAGTCCTGGCAGGATTCTGTGGAGTACTCTTGTAGAGCAGTGGATGGTACCGCGAGACCATCCACTGAGGGGAGCCACACTTTCAGGAAAACTTGGGAGGGGCTGCTCACAAGCGCCCAACCAGTTCTGGTTTCTGGCAGTACCACTCCACAGAGGAGGGTGAGAAGCCCAGCTGGAGAGGTAAGAGGTAGAAACAGTCTCCAGTGAGAGGGCCCAGAGGATCAGGGGTTGCCAACTCTGAGATCAGAGTACCCCAAGACTGACACTGGTGAGGCCACTTCTCGCCTGGGGGTGTCCATGCACTGTCACAGGGACAGAGGCTGGAGACCTGCATCAGACAGACTCTTGCATAACACATGCAGAGTGTGTTTCCCCTTGGAGGAGGGGTAGTTGTGCTCCCCTGGAGAGTCCTGGCTAGTATGGCACATGTTCAGCCTAAGGGTACAGACCCTGGGTTGAAGGCCAGGTTCAGGATATCACCTGTGAACTTTGGGAGGGGCAGCTGCCACAGAGCCCGGAACAGTTTTCTACCATTCCCAGAAGGAGGATACGGAACCTCAGATGGAGGCGCAGGGGGACCCCTGACCTGTTCAACCTTAGGGTGCAGACCCTGGGTTGAAAGACCTGTTGCAGGATGCCACCCAAGAACTGGTGGGAGGTAAAGTGGAGAAAGGATGTAAGGCACCTGGGGCTACTAGCCCCAATCTGAGAAACCACCGAGGACAGAGACCCTGAATGGCCTGGGGCCTAGCTCTTAACATTGACATCTATCAGTGGCCTCTGTTGGCTGCTATCCTTTTGGACAGAGTTTTCCTTGGGTTGGGAAAGGAAGGCAGACGCAAGAGGTGGAATGGGCCAGATCCCTTGCTATCTGCCTACTGGGATGCTTCTGTGAGGAAGTTAAAGTTAGGTGCTGCACAGATGGGGTCTACAGGTAAGAGAAAGGATTCCCCATGGTTTAGCTCAGTGGCCCTGACAGCATAGACAGAGACTGCTCTTGCCAAGCTACCAAAGAGTGAGTAGAGGTTATCTTTTAGTGTGTAACTAGTTTACCCTGACTAGAGTGTTGTTTCCTGCCTGGCCTGCTTGCATACCTCTGTCAACCGGGAATGCCATTTCTAACAGGCGCTTATTGCTTCTAAGCACTATTGACAATTTTATTCCTTAAAAATTAATATCTAGAACATCTATTTATTGGATTTTTGTCGTTTTGGTCTTGTTTATTATAATGTCATAATCTATTTTTCTAAACTGGTGTGAGTCTGTGTGGTGTATTTATTGTGTTTCTATGTGAGTGTGTTGCATAAATACTTTACACATTGCCTCTTTAGATAAACCCTGACTGCTCTGTGCCAAGCTACCGAAGGGTGAGCACAAGTTAATTTATGGTGTGCATCTGACTTACCCTGACTAGGATTGTGGTTCCTATATGGAAGTCCATCCAAGAGCAGGCAGCAGTATGTCTTCTAGAAGCCTGTCTCAAGAGAAGCTGGGGGCCAGGAGAGAGGAGAGGGAAACTCAAGCTAGAGCTTGCCAAATTGAAGATGGAGAAAGAGATGGCTCTAGAGGTGAAAATGCTGGCTGGAGGAGAGGGGTTGGCCCATGAGCTGATGATGAGAGGAACTGGACAACAGAGCGATGCAAGTGGAGTTCAGCAGTAGTGGTAGCAGTGTACCTACAGTGTTTGTTGCAGAAGGGAAAGTTTGCATCCCAAAGGATTTAGTTTCAAGTTTTGTTGTGGGGGATGACATACACCATTGGTTCTCTACCTGTGAGGTTGCTCTAAGGGTGCACAAGGTTCCCGAGGAGTTCTGGGGCATTGATCTGTAGAGATACATGCCTACGGTGGAGAGGGACACACTCCTTACACTGGCGGTAGAGGGATCAGACCCAGTACACTCCCATTTTGGTTAGTAAGTTTTGGCTGGCCCCTAAGAGGTATAGGCAGAAGTTGAGGGGCAGTCACAAAATTTCCTCACAGACATGGGTCGAGTTCCTTGACTATTGTTAGAATAGAGAAATTCATGTTTGCATTGCTCAATGTAGGTTAGCATTCGCTGCGCCATTTTCTATGTGGGCACCATTTTGGGTTATAATCGAAACTTATCCTTGTCATTGTTTCTGAGAAGAGGCCTCAGTTGGGTTTCATTTCCCAGAGGCTGGGATTCACTTCACTAATGAATACACTGTTCTTATTAGCGCATACATTTCCAACTAGATAGAAGCCTTCTCCCACTTGTCTAGTGGTGGGCACGGGAAGAGCGACCTTGAGTAGTAGATAGTGTGTCCCGGCCTCAGAATCGAAACCTTTTTCTGTATTTCACATTTTTGCTGCATCTGCTTGGAAAATTCCATTGTGGGCGTGCCTTCATTGGTTCTGAAATGTATATAATGTATCTCTATGCTTGCTGATGTCACTCCTCTGCAGCACTCCTAGCGACTGGGCAGACT
The DNA here is from genome assembly GCA_963921515.1 of Calotriton arnoldi. Lineage (NCBI taxonomy): Eukaryota > Metazoa > Chordata > Amphibia > Caudata > Salamandridae > Calotriton > Calotriton arnoldi. The sequence continues at coordinate 5,293 of CAWUFW010003155.1, forward strand.
GGGCTCCACTCTGAGGGTACCTGAATAAACAGATGTTGGTTTGTATTCTCTACCGTCTGACCAACTCTTCATTTGGTATGGAAGGCTGAGAGGTGGTCGTGAGTGACCCGGAGTGACCCTAATCGGGCCACTTCCTTCACCCCTATGCAAGCAAGGCAATGAATCACTGACAGAATATCGACGACCACAATATCCCTTGGTAAAAGTACAAAAATATCGAAAAACAAAAATATAGTTGTTAAAAATATCGATGTAAAAATATTGTTTTTTTATATATAAAAAATAATATAAAATAAATTAAATAAAACATATAACTTAAAAATAATTATTTATAACTGTTGGAAAATGTTAACAATTATAAGTAATAAATGTAATGTAAAAATAAATTAAACATACATATATATAAAATATAATATATATATATATATTTACTTAGGGGCCCATTACGATGGCGGGCGGAAGCACAACCGCTGTGCTGGCGGATGCAAAAACCACCAGTTACCGCCGGCACGCAGCAGTCCACACGCCCGCCCAATTACGATGCGAAAAGCAGGCCAAACACCGCCGGCAAGCCAGCAACACCGTCCGCCATCAAAGTGCGCCCGCACACGTAGCGGCGCAGCACAACTGACACACACCGTCCGACGAAAAACGTCCCGCCCGGCGCATAAATTACGATGCCGCAAACAACGGCTCCCACGGCAAAGAGACACCGCACGTGAAAGAGAGGCGGAAACACGGACGCAGAGCACGGACAACGAAGAAGCGGCACCCCGGGCATGAATCCAGCACTGCAGGCCCTTCCCATGCTTCTGCTGATGCACCACCAAGGACGCAACGTACCGCGGAGACGCAGGTAGGCACACACACAACAAGTGCACGCAAACAGCGCACACAGTGCAAGGGCGGAAAAGCGGACAACCCCCCACCAGCGCGTGCACACTACACATCCACCATTGCATCCACATATGACACACAGGCCAAATCCTAACATCGCGGAACACATGTGTACACACCACCTGGGACTAGGAACCAACCACCCAGTCACGGCCCCAAAGCGCCGATGACGCCGCCACACATGCGCACAACGCAGAGGCCAACCGCAGCGCCATGCATGCGTCGCACACAGACACAGGGACACAACCAAGCAGCACACACATCAGCCCCACCCCGAACGCACATGACACGTGACAGGCCGGCCACAGACATGTCCCCAACGCCCAATTCACGGACAACACCCAACGCCACACAACCGACGCACACATGTCAGTGAAGACACGCAACTGCAGGACACACCCCAGTGTAACAAACATGGCGTAGCACACAGCGGCGGCAACACCAACTAGGAGAAGCAGGGCCCCTTCGGGAAGAGGAACGCCAGTACCACACTGAAAAACCCATACCACCCTGCACATATGAACAAGACACATGAAACGGAACACCAAAGAGCCCGGGGACCGACAACAGGTGGCCCAAGAATAACATCCACACACAAGGCCCAACGCAGAGCGGAAAGGCAGCCTGCCGCCCACACAAGGGAGAGCAGACAGCACTGAATGACCTTCCATTCCAACACCGAAACCACAGCCCTACGACAGAAGCCGGTGAATACAGCCATTGTCCAAGAATAGACCAACACAGGCATGCCGAGGAGACCGACCACAGGGCAGATAGCGCATATCACAGAAGCACACAACGGACGGGGAAGAAAGAAGAAAACACTCCCCCATGTCGGCCACATGCAAGTTAATTGGAAGGAGTCACACAGCACTGACCTTGAACTGTCTGAGAAGCATGTGGGAAGAGGGCCCGTGTCCTCCAAACAAGCCAACAGAACACAAGTCCTGTCTCCCCACGACTACACAGAGCTCACAGCAACCCCGGAGCGTGCACATTGCAGACTGCACACACAGCCGGAGCACGCCACCTCTACGAACCGCTGCGAAATGGCAACCGCAACACACCTACCCAACTACGCCGAACAGCTCAAGCTGTACCAAACCAACACGATACATACATTAGGATGCGATCTCCTGTCCCTGCTGAACGTAAGTTACCGACTGACTTACCGCATCACATTGTTCAGCTGCGTCATGCCCGTCTTCTACTGTCGGAGGTGTCCCTACCAGCATCCCGTCGAGATATGCCTCTCCAACCCGGCATGTCTGAAGGCGGACCTGCTACCACTACTCCTCCCTCTGGACGCACACGACAGGGCCTGCTCTGCCTATGGGGGCATGGCGTATGTGGCCAACATCGCACGCGCACTGAAATGGAACCACTGTGCCTCCACACGACGGATCATCGAGAACAGCTACATCGAATGTCACCCAGCATGCCCCATCATGGTCCTCCAAGGGACAACCTACGAACAACACCTTGACAGCCACCATCCACTTCATTGGCTGGCAAACATGTACACCACCAATGACATGGAAGCCCTGCTGGACGGCATCGCATACCTGACAACCTGTAAATACGTCGGACCACAACGCAGGTTCCCCGAGTGACCTATGAAGTCCAACCCCGCACCCATGCTCAGCTTCCGCACGGACTGGCCAGTCACCACCACAACAGCCATACCAAACGACCGGCAACTGTAACCACACCATCAACGACATCGCCATGACATCGGATATGACCGGGACATGCACACTGTTCCCCATCACATCCAGGAACACCGCATGCATCGTGGGAGGCAGTGGCATGGGCTCTGTGCATCGCACCCACATGGACGGAACTGCACGAACAACCAGGACACGACATGGATCCAGCGCCCATGGACACACACACCGCTCAGTGGACATGAATAGGTCGCCTGGAGTCTGTGGGTGCTGCACCCCTCCCACCCCGCCCCGGGAATCCCATACCAGGACCTTTGCATGGACGAGAAGTGCATACAACAACAACACGACCCCAGTGACTGTGACATGTCCAGTAACCACCACAGTGCAACAACAAGTGGCACGCCGCTGCATGCACGCAAGCACATGCCCTGATGTCATCTCACATGCACGCGTGCATGAGGAACAACCGCAGCAAACCTGTCACATGGAACTGAGATGGACTGTGCCCATGATGCCGAGCGGTCTGGTAGGCTACATGTATACCGTCTGTGTCAAAGTCCGCAGCTCCGCAGCTATACGTAAATGTACATTAGCACAGCCTTGGCCAAGCAGATGTAACCCCACACCCTATCCCATTTGTAATCATGCTCAGTATATCCTCAACATGTATTCCGCTGCCAGTAGTGTCCACTATACTGCATCACAGAGGACAGAAGACTCAATATAATGTTTGAAACCAAAACTGTCTCCGCTGACTCATTTCACAAGTACGAATGAGAGAGGATGAGAGTATGTGAAGTACACGGCAGTCGTGACATGACCATGTAGTCCACTGGTATTGGATGTCAACGCAAATGAGTAGCACAACTGTGGAAGACACACATGTGTCGTGTGAAGTCGTATGGACGCAGTGCTCAGGTGGGTGGGTGCGACGGGTAGATGCGCACATGCCAAGTTGGAGCACGCCGTGTTGGGAGGGGTCATGAACAGTACACCACCGCTTCCCTGGGCATTGTTAGAGGACACCTGTCGGGGGGAGTGAACACGTGTGTGCACAGCAGCCGGGCACACGTACAAAGCGGTACCAGGCGCACCTCAGCCCACCCTCTGTGGACAAGCTGGATCCTGTTGTGCGCCCGCCATGCCCCTTGACAAGGCACACACAGCCCCAGTCGACCAGGTGTAACCCCAACATAGTCAATCCGCACAGGCGATACAGGGCACGGGATGGCAGTGGAGCATGGTGTGTGAGAGGTCTCCTCGCGCTCCTCCTGGTCATATCACGCAGGCAATAGAACCTCAACGTCTAGCATGGCACAAGTCAAATGGAAGTGTAGGGGGACGCACCACAGCACGAGCAGCACTGACGTCACGGGAGGTGGCTCGCACCATCCCATCCATTGCCCATCATACCAACCACGACACATGCCATTGCGACTAAGTGCAAGCGCGTGCGCCACCACCCCGAGCCCTCCCCAGAGAGGCCAAAGAGTGAATGTGTGGGCCAACAGCCACAGACGGACGCGGCCTGGCCGCAAGGGCAGCCACAGCCACTGGGTGTCGCAGGTGGCGGATCCGGAAGGCGAAGACTGTGATGCATAGTCCATGCAGGCCGGGTCTCCATTTGGGGCACCACGCAGGTGGACGGCGTCCCGCCACACATCATACCCTGAGACAGCCCACTCGTGCAACTGGACCCACACATACACTCCTTGCCCTCTCTGGTGCGAGCTTGGGGCTGCCTGTGCAAGCGCTAGCCTCGCAGGTGAGCATGCATATTGGGGGGCGAGGGGAGGACATGAGGGCTGGGGCGAAGATGACTGTATCACTGTCAGTTAGTACAAGGGATGACCCAGATGTGGAAAGGAAGAGACGTGTCCCGTGTGTACTGCAACTAGTCGCCAATCCAACTACCCCCCATGTCCGGAATGTAAGCCCGCACCTAGGCCCGCCCATCCGCCACATCGAACATACCACCAGCACGACAACCTTCCCATTCGAAACACTGACTGGGGGTGGCGACCAGTGAACAATCATGTGTAGCCTACCCACGCGTACATGTGGGCCCTCCATGATCCATGTCACCTGCGGCAAAGACATGACATGCGCAATGAGGGAAGTGAGGAGAGCTGCCCGCCCCACGCGCAGAAGGTGCATCAGCTCCACAGACCCAGCAGCGAGTCCAGCAGGGGTCACATGTGCAGGGGCAGCTGTGCCTGGTGTGAAGGCACATGCATATAGACAGCACATCGACCAATGTGTAGTCTGCCCACATCCACAGTCCATCATCATGCGGACATAGGAATTGAACACAGGGCAACACATCTTAGTTGGTGCACCCACCGTGACCAACAATGCGCAATCATCGACGTACCCGCCCTGTGCATGGCCCCCCACCCAACGGAGGCACATCCAGTGCCACCATCCCACACACACAAGCCTTCCACGGAACATGCTGTGTCCAATGCTCAGTACAGAGTCAGCGCCCATCTGGTGGATCCTGAACAGGAGACACATGCACACACATGCCAGCTCCCACTATGTACGTCTGCCACCTGGCACGTGCAATGTAACCTCTCACCTGTGACGTGTGACTGCAAGCACACAGCCGTCTTGGCATGGGGCTGTCAATGTGGACACCAGTCAATGTTTCGGGAGCTGTGATCCGTACAGTGCTGTACATAGGGTGCAGTGCTGACACCTACTACTGTCTCATATCCCCTCGTGCCACAGGTCCCACTTGTATTGGCCGCTCAGCCCGTGCCCACATCGTCGTCGTCGTGTGCCATACTCATCCAGCCTCGGAAGCAGTTCCATGCTCAGCAGACACTCATGTTGCCGTGGCGTTGCCGCTTGACGAATATGCAGTCAGTCCCCATCAGCACGCCCCGCAAGTCATTGGGGCCTAGATCCCCATGTGCATGCACATGGCAGTGGTATGTCTCACTTGCCATTGCCATTGTTGGGAGACCTGTGTAAGTGTATTGTGGCCGTGCCGTCCCAGCTTGACAGCTGGGCTGTGGCTCATGTGCTTGCTCAGTCATGTCAGTGATGTGTATGCGAAATTGCTATGTGCCGTGTTGCTTTGACATGTGTCCTCTGCCATTTAACCCAGGCGGAGACCGAACATTGACCGCCCATACCAATTGCTGGCGGACATGGACGATACAGAGGTAATCAGGAAGTTTCGGCTGGACAGGCCAACTCTGCATCGACTGTGTGCCATGTTAGAGCCCCATCTCCGTCCCCGCAGGGTGTATCCGACTGCTGTCACCCCCACGGCTAAGGTGATGGCCGCCATGCATTTCTTCGCCACTGGGTCATTCCAGCACACAGTGGGCAGTGGAGGAGGGATGTCCCAGCCCATGTTCAGCAAGGTGCTGAGGGATGTACTGGCAGCCATGATGCTGTACCGGAACAGGTACATCAGATTCCCCAGGGCTCGTGAATTGGCGGCAGTGAAGGGTGCATTCTATGCCCTTGGCAGAATCCCACACGTCGTGGGAGCCATTGACTGCACTCATGTTGGCCTTGTTCCACCACAGGCCACTGAGCACCTGTACCGCAACAGGAAGCACACGCACTCCCTGAATGTGCAAGTGGTGTGCCTTGCGGACATGGTGATCACCCACGTGTGTGCCAAGTTCCCAGGCTCGGCCCATGACGCACACATAATGCGCAACAGCATCTTGCCACGACTGATGGCCAATCTGCAACAGGATCGTGCCTGTATTGTCGGTGAGTATGTGGAGTGGTGTAGCGTGCTGGTTGTGCGATGCTGTCCCCTGTCCAGTTGGAATAGCAACGGTTCTCTGTGTCCCTCACACCCAGGTGACTCTGCGTATCCGAATGGGGCATGGCTGCTCAGTCCATTGAGGAATCCTCGCACCCCAGCAGACGATCGATACAATGAGGCACATGGGAGGACCAGACGTGTGGTCGAGCGTACCTTTGGCCTCCTCAAGTCCAGGTTCAGGTGCCTGGACCGCACCGAGGGTGCACTGGCGTACTCCCCACAGAAGGTGTGCCAGATAGTGGTGGCGTGCTGCATGCTGCACAATCTGGCCATTCGGAAGCAGATCCCCCTCATTGTGGATGACGGAGATCAACCAGGGCCCCAGCCCGCAGACCAGGACAGCTCGAGTGAGGTGGACAGCGGAGAGGAGGAAGCTGGGAATGTGCGCCAGCAGCTCATCGCCCGCTACTTCACTTGACGGTGAGTGTCCATGTACGACGGATGATGTGTCTGTATCTGTGCAGGTGTGTGTGTGCTGTGTCAGGGTGGCCGTATGTTCACTGCGTGCAGTGTGTCAACGCTCCATGGCCAGGGTAGTATGCCACTGTTGGTGACTGTGGCATTGTGCCCTATTGCTCTGTGCGATGTGTGTACATTGCTTGTAGTTGTTGACATGTACTGTGTGATGGGTGTGTGACACACTCATTGAATGTGCTCCTGTTCTGTCTCCCACCCCTAGGTCCCTACAGGTCCTCCGGATTCCATTGCCATGCCACGCATCAGGTGCCTTTCCGCCCAAGGTGGCCGTTGTATTCCGTACAAATAAAACACAGGGCACAAACAGCAGTTAGTGAAAAAGGTGCATTTATTACAAACTGTGACATGTGATTGTGTGTAAGGTGATGACAAAAGTGGTGCGTGCAGTGACAATGAGCTGTCGGTCATGGCTGCGTGATGATCAGGGTGTACCCACTGGTTCTATGTCCATAGTCCAACACACACATGCCATCCAGCTGGCTGTGTGGAGTGGGATCGTAGAGCAAGTCAATGCAGTGGCTGGTCAAGGAAGGCTGGCGGAAGGCTGGCTGGCTGCCTCACTTGCGACTGGAGCGTGCGAAGTCCTCCCGGGAGATCTGTTTCCTCTTCGGACGGCCCCTTCCACGTTTGGGAGGGGGTGTGTGGTGGCGACCTGCTGGTGGTGGGTGAGGTGTGCTCACTGGCTGTGGACGCAGGGGAAGTGGACACTGCTGCCCGAGCCTGCGCCCTAGCAGGTGGTGGCGGAGGTGGTGTTGCTGGCCTTGCCTGTGACCCCACCGCCACCACCAGCTGGCCCATGAGGTCCACGAGTTGGTCCATACGGGACACGAATTGGCCCATATGGGCGTCCATGGACCTCAGCACCCCCAGCACCTCCCGCGTGTCAGTAGCAGACCTGGCCCATTGTCCTTGGGCCTCTTCATAGGCCCCAAGGACTCTGGCCATTTGAGGCAGGGCATGGCTCCCAGGGGAGGCTGGCGTTTCCCTGACCCTGCTCCTCCTACCAGTCCTGCTGCCACCGGCCTGCTCACTAGCCACATTGCACACCACGGTCCTCGCTGTGGCTCCCAGGGTGGATCCAGTCGGCCGGGCCACCACCTGCGCTGGGGCTGGTGCCAGCGAAGACGTGGTGGTGGTGGAGGCGGTGGTGGTCGGTGCGGCGATGGTGGCGGTTGCGGCAGTGGTAGTGGCCGCAATGACCGTGGGTGTGGCCGCAACGACAGTGGCAGCAGGGGACTGGGACTGTTCAGCATCCCTGGATGATGGGTTGGTGGGTAGGAGGGGTCCTGGGGAGCGGCTGGGCCCTGCCACGCCAGATGGGCCAGCTTGGTGGTCCGTGTCCGAAGAGGAGGACAGATCCTCCAGATCCGTGTGTCCTCGTTGGGGGCTTGTAGGCTGGCTGTGCTGGCTGCTGTCTCCATCCCCAGCATCCAGCAGTTCGTCACCTGTGGAGAGAATGAGATTTGTTATTGTGTTGCACCTGGCGAAGTATGTATTAGTCGTCTGACATTGGCAGTTCGTGCAATCTCGTACATGGGTTTCCCGGAGGCGAGTGTGTGGCTGTGGCATCTGTAGTTGTGTGTGCTAGGCAATGGGACTGTGTGCTGTGCACATGTGGCATGGGACGGATTGGCCATGCCGATGGGTGTGTTGCTGTGCCCCTACTCATTGTGACTCTGGTGTATGCGGGCTCCTGGCCCATCCTGGGTCTGGTTTGTACTTTGCTTTTGGAGTTCATATGGAACGCTTAGGAACGCATATGGCAACATGGGGGCCATGCCCCAGATTCGCATTTGGGAGGGGATATGCTTTTGGGGTTCAAATGGAACGCTTAGGAACGCATATGGCAACATGGGGGCCATGCCCCAGATTCGCATTTGGGAGGATATGCTTTTGGGGTTCAAATGGAACGCTTAGGAACGCATATGGCAACATGGGGGCCATGCCCCAGATTCGCATTTGGGAGGGGATATGCTTTTGGGGTTCAAATGGAACGCTTAGGAACGCATATGGCAACATGGGGGCCATGCCCCAGATTCGCATTTGGGAGGGGATATGCTTTTGGGGTTCAAATGGAACGCTTAGGAACGCATATGGCAACATGGGGGCCATGCCCCAGATTCGCATTTGGGAGGGGATATGCTTTTGGGGTTCAAATGGAACGCTTAGGAACGCATATGGCAACATGGGGGCCATGCCCCAGATTCGCATTTGGGAGGGGATATGCTTTTGGGGTACATGCTGTGAGCCATGGGTGCCGAACGTGACATGTGTTGTGGCAGCATGACAGTGCATGGTCTGAGGTGTGTGCATGCCTGACATGCCCTGCATATTTGCTGTCTGTTGTGGTTACTGGACATGGCATTGGACGCATCATTATGAGTGAGTGATAGTTGTGTGCCAGCCAACGTATTGCAGTTGTCCCATCTCCTTGGTGTGCGTGCTGCCCTGTGCCATGTGCATCACTGCAGTGCTCGGGGGGGTGTGGCCCATGTTGTGTGTTGTTGCTCACAGTGTGTCGTGCGCTTAATTGACTTCTGGCACATGGTTGGTCATGGGCATGTGTCTTAGCGTGACTGCTGTATGTGTGGCAGCTGTGCGGATGACATGCCTTTCATGAGACTGGGGCTGACGGATGGGATGGATGGTGTGTTGTATGTGCATGGTGTGTCTGTGAGTTTGATGGGTTCAGTGGTGTTCGTGTGCATTTATGTTGTTCCGCTCTGTTGCGTCTAGTGTTGTTTGTCTTACATAGGCGTAGTTGTGGGGTGTGGGGTTGACAGGCAGTGGGGGCTACATGGACAGGACTTCAATGGTGTTTCGGTTGTGTGTGATGAGTTGCACAGTGGCTGCCGTGTGGGACTATATTCAGTGTGGCTTGTGCATGCAGACGTGGCTCCTTGGGTGTTGCTATGTCTGTGATGGGTCATGTGGGGTGTGAGTCTGTTGTTCATGTCCGTGTGCACATTGTTCACTTGTTCGTGACGGTGGGCGGTGCTGCGTGTTCGTCTGCTACGTGACATGTCCCATGTGTTGGTGGTGTTATGGTCCTCATGCCTCCAGTAATCCAGCCCTGTCCAGTTTCCCACCTGCAAGTTGTTCGTGCGTGCACTGTACTGGATGCCACATGGCTCTAAGCGGGGGGTGCTCCATGTTGCAGGTCTGTGGGGGTGGGGGGTGTAGTGGGTCGTGGGGGTGGCTGTACACCCACTGACACCGATTGCTGTGGACCGTGATGTCTGCCTTTCGGCTGTCGTTGTGCACTGCGGTGGCTGACACGTGGGTGTGGGGGATGCTCCTCCTTGCTGTGCTGTGGGACTGGGGCCTGGTGTGTGTTGTACTTGGGCTGTCCACCGTCCCACCCACTGCACTTTGTGTTCCTGCCACTTACCTGTTACTTGTCGGTTAGTGCAGCTGTGGCGGACACATGGGTGTGGTGGGTGCTCGTTGTGGCGCTTCTGGCATATTTGGGGACCTGTTGGTGGTTACGTGGCTGGCTTAGTATACACATGTCCCCACGCATCTTACAGTTGTTCGGTTTGGGCTGTGTGTGGTAGTGTCTGTTGCATGTGTGTGTGATGTGTTGTGTATTGTGTGCTGGACATGGGGGTGTTTGTCCCTGGGAGCTGTGGCATGGTAGTTGCGCATGTGAGTACATAGCGGTGTGCTGGTATACATTAGTTTGTACTTACCAGCCTCCACTCCCCCTGCTAATCCGGCGAGGATCTCCGGATGGATTACGACTCGCACCTTCTCCTCCCACGCTTTGAAGGTCTTAAAGAGCGCGGGATTCCCTCCGCCAGTGACGGCAGCCAGCTCTCTGTTTTTGCCCTCCTTCTTCTTGACCAGGCTCTTTACGTCATTCCAACGTTTGTTTATCTCGACTCTGTTCCTGGGCAGGGTCCCGACTGCATTGACCTGGTCTACGATCCGGTTCCACATTCTGTTTCTGGTGGCTAGTGGTGTGTGCTGGACCATGTTCCCATAGATTTGTGGGTACACCTTGATGATCTCGTCGACCATGACCGTCAGCTCCATGGGCGTGAACTTGGGCATCCTTTGTGGTGCCATGGTGTTTGTGGTGCTGGTGCGGTGTGTGTTGTGTAATGTGCAGGGGGTTTGTGGTGCCGGGGTGTGGTGGTGGTGGTGGTGGTGGTGGTGGTGTTTGGTGGTGGTGGTGGTGGTGGTGGTAGTGATGTGTGCGTTTCTGTGGTGTGCTGCTGTCCTTGCTGTGTCACTGTGTCCTCTCCTCTCCTCTCTGGTTTGCAATGTAGCAAGGGGTTGTAGTCTGTGGGAGTGCTGCTTTTGTACTCACCTATGTGGGTGTGTCCTCATGGTCTGTTGTTTTCAGGTGTGTTGTGTCTGGGGTTCTGGCCTTTGTATTTTTTGTTTGTCCGGGGGGTGTTTTCGGGATGTGTACTGTGCTTGTGTATTTGTGCGTGCCTTGCTGTGTGGACTTGTTGGCCATGTTGTGTGCTATTGGTTTTGTGTGCGGATGGTTTCTGTGCAGGTACGTTGGCGCCATGGCTTCTGCCGTGTCGATTCTCATCGGCGTTGTTTGCGCTGGCGGGCGGTATATTTGTGGTTTTTCCGCGCTCATGGCGGTGCGATCGTAATTTCACGTGCGGTGTGTCGGCCGTGTGGGCGGGCGGTTTTGTGTTGTCGTGCGTGTTTCCGTCCGTGGCGGGCGGTTTGACTCCGACTCGGACGATGGCGGGCGGTATTTTGTGTGATTTTTCCGCCGATGGCGGTTTTTGGTTTGTGTAATCATAATGGCGTGGTCGGTGTTCAGGCGGTGTGTGCGGGCGGATTTTTGCCGCTTCCATGCCTGGCGGATTTATTTACGCCGGGTATCGTAATGGGCCCCTAAATTACTATTCCAACTCCAAAACAAACTAAACACAGGGAATGTGCTGGATAATATACCTAATTAAATTACTATTTCAACTCCAAAACCAACTAAACTCAGAGAAAATGCTGGATAATAAACCTAATTAAATTACTATTCCAACTCCAAAACCAATTAAACTCGGGGAATGTGCTGGATAATAAACCTAATTAAATTACTATTCCAACTCCAAAGCAAAATAAACTCAGGGAAAGTTCTGGATAATAACACATAATAAATTACTATTCCAACTCCAAAACCAACTAAACTCAGGGAAAGTGCTGGATAATAAACCTAATTAAGGGCCCCATTACGATGGCGGGCGGACTTTGTCCGCCCGCCACTGTAACGGTAAACGGGACCGACCGCCAGAAGTGCGGCTGTCCCGCTGTGCCAATTAGGATGCGACTGCCACCCTGGCGGTCGCATCCCACACCTTTTACATTGCGGCGGGCGGTGCTGTAAGCAGCACCCGCCGCAATGTAAAATATGCATGTTATGCATTGGCATGCACAACGTGACAGCCACCTTGTGCATGCCAATGAAGGGGGGTACCATGGGTACCCCCAAGTGCAGCCATCCACCCCCCACCACCTGGGAGCCCGGAACGGGCCCCCAAAGTCATTCTCCACATGCCTTTCATTGGTGGAGTCTCCGCCATGGGAAGGCATGCCCCACGCACCCATCATAATATGGATGGCGGTGCCTGCAAGGCACTGCCACCATATTGTGGGCCTATTCCGCCCGGCAGGCAATCGTGACGATTGCCTGCCGGCGGTAAAGCGGTGGACGGTCTTTCCTTCCGCCGCTGTACCCCCCGCCATGCTAATATGGCAGGGGGAAAATGGGCGTCGGACGGGGAGTTATGGCGGGCGGATCGCCACCGCCGGTCAGATGGTGGCGATCCTCCCGCCATCATAATAGGCCCCTAAATTACTATTCCAACTCCAAAACAAAATAAACTCAGAGAAAGTGCTGGAGAATAAAATATAATAAATAACTATTACAACTCTAAATTTATAATCAATAAAATACATTTATCAAAGTTATCTTTATAACACATTTTTGAATTAAAAAATTAATTATATTTTTCTAGAAATTACTTTTTTTGTAAATATATTACAAAAAATATAGAAAAATGTACTCAAACATAATTCTAACCTCAATTTTTTTTTTAAGAATTCCAAATTTAAAATGACAAAATTTAAAAAAATTAACATTTTCAATTTTTACTTTTAACAAAAAAATATTTTTAAAAAACATTAAAAAACTACTCCCTACCATTATCCCCTATAAAATCAACATCACACTACTAGATTCTCTCAAAACATTCTAAAACTTTTCAAAAATTTACAAATAATATTTCCAAATTACTCCCCACCCTAATTCACTATAAACACAACAACCCGCTACAAAAACTTAACAGATTTTTGAAAATATTTTTATTTTAATTTAAAAAAATTAAATACTCCATATACTTATCCCCTATAAGTACAACATCCCACAAATAAATATTTAAAATATTTGAAAAATATTTAAAAAATATTTGAATATTTTTTTAAATGACTCCCCACCCTTATCCCCTATAAACCCAATATCCCACTCCTAAAACTTTACAAATTATTTTAAAATATTTAAATTTTATACCAAATTTTTCAAACTACTCCCCACACTTATCCTCTATAAACCCAACATCCCGCTCCTAAAATTTAACAAAAATTAAAAAAATATTTAAATTGTAATACTACATTTTTAAATTACTCCCCACCCTTATCCCCTATAAACCCAACATCCCGCTCCTAAAACTTAATTAAAAAAATAAACAATCTTTTTAACATATATTTTTTAATCTATAAAGCATATATTAACTAATACTAAATTAATAATAATAAAATACTAGCATTAAAGAAAAAAAATCGATATAATTTACAATATTTTTGATATCGAACTTTACAAAATCGATATTTTTGCATTACATAAAATTCGATGTTTTTTTTTTATTATTATTTTTTTATTAACGTTTTTATTGGCATTTTTGCATAATAACAGTTGTTACAGTGGTGTTTTACTTGTGAATACATACATCATTTTTCATTATTTGCACTTATATACAGCGCAGCGTTTCTCTTCAAATCAATATAAAATGCACTTTTCTTCGTCCGTGTCTGACAAGTCTGTTACAGCCATTTTACCCATCTCACAGACCCCGCTCCCTTTGCTCAGTCCCCTTCTATTGATATGTGTTCTTCTTGAGGGGGTTCACAGATAGTCCCTCGAAATGTGTTCCATTTCCCCCATACTCTGGCCCACTTCTTGGGGCATCCCCGATGGGTATATACCGATTTTTCAGTGATCATAGCGTGGTTCAGGTCTCGGCACCATTGCAAATGAGTAGGAGTTACTTGTGACCCCCAATGCTGTGCTATATTGCGCTTTGCCAGCGCCATTCCCAGTGTAACCCACCCCTGGTCTGCGTGATTGAGGTCTGTGGGTTCCCAGATGTTTAGCAAACACCTCTTGGGTTCCAGCGGAACCATAACTCCTGTCACCTGCGAGACTGTACGCATAATCGCCTCCCAATACTTCGTAATTGACGGACAGTCCCCAATTGTGTGCCAAAATGTACCTAGTGCGCCACAATGACGGAGGCAGAGTGGGGTGTCAGTCCTGCCTAATTTGTGCAATAGTGGTCATGTATAATACGTGCGATGTAGGATTTTTAGCTGCACTCATCTAAGTTTGGAAGGTATTGCGACCTCCCTTGGTGATGCCATTGCCTCCATCCAGTCGTCTTCCTACAGTACCCCCAGATCTATCTCCCATCTGCCCTTAAGTACTGCAGTGGGATCAGGTTGGTTGTTAATTATTTTACAGTATGTTTGGGATATGGCTTTTTTTTGTAAATGGTCTGTTAGTAGTCTGTCCTCTAGTGGTGAGGCCTCCGGTAATTGCGTATTTGGTGGTATCGCTGCCATAAGGGCGAGTCTTATTTGCAAATATCTGAAAGCTTCAGTCTGTGCCAGACCGTAGGTGTCTTGCAGCTGCGTGAATTGGATGACCCCCTCTTTCTCCCATAGGTCCCCAACATTTGATATTCCTATCAAGTCCCACCGTCTGAATCCCTTTGTTTTTTTCAGAGTTCCTAATTTCCGGGTGTCCCATAAAGGCGTGGCTTGTGTAATAACTCCGTCCCACTTCAATGCACGCTGAGCTGTGTGCCAAACATGGACCATGTGTGCTGTTGGACCCGTTAGGGTTGTTTTCCGGGACCTGTTGTATAACGCCCCCATTATCCCTCCGGCTTCTAGAAGGTGCCTGTCCATCCGGAAGGCGGGGTCCTCCTGTGATGCGTGAAGCCACTGATTTATTGTGATGAGCTGAGAAGCCCAGTATTACACCTGTATATTTGGTAGGGTGATCCCGCCATCGTACCATCCCCTCACTAGTTTCTGCAAGGCTATACGAGCAGACTTCCCATCCCACAACAGGTTAGTGATCTCTGTATTTATCATGGTAAAGTATGCTGGGTTTACCGGAAAAGGAGTGTTTTGTAAGATATATAGGAATCTGGGGAGTGCCATCATCTGAAAGAGGGCTGCTCTGCCCAGTAGTGTTAGCGGCAGGGATCGCCAGTGCTTAACATCGCTACGCAGCCACGTCAAGGGCTTCATCAGGTTTTCGTCAGTAAAGATCTCGCTTTGTGGTGTTACGTAGATGCCGAGATATTTAAATCCCCGTTCTGCGATCCGGATTTTGCAGTGGTGTGGAATCCTCGGTGGAGGACCATGTAAGATGTAGAGAAGTGATTTCGCCCAATTTATTGTGTATCCTGACGCTCTGCCGTATGCGGCGCATAAGTCTAGCAGACGGTTAAGAGAACGCGCAGGTGATGCCAGATATAATAAGACATCGTCCACGTATAGTGAAATGCGGTCCTCCCATCCCATGGCCCATTTCAGTCCGCGGATAACTGGGTCCTGGCGTACCCATGCCGCCAGTGGCTCCAGTACTATAGCAAATAGTAGGGGGGAGAGGGGACAGCCCTGTCTCGTCCCCTTTCCAAGGGGAAATTCTGCGGAGATACGACCATTTGCCACTACCTGCGCCAAGGGTTTTGTATATAGCAGTTGAACCCATTAGCAGAATTTGGGTCCAAACCCCATATGACGAAGGACTGCGAATAGGAAGGGCCACTCAACCATATCAAATGCCATGCGCGCATCCAGGGACAGAACTATCGCATCCTCTTCTATAGTAGACCTCCGTGCCATGACACCATGTAGTCTCCTGAGATTTAGCGCTGTGTTTCTGTTAGGCATAAAGCCTAACTGATCAGGATGGATCACTGTTGTGAGGTGGGGTTGTAGCCGCGTGGCTAACGCTTTGGCCAGTATTTTGGCTTCAGCGTTCATTAAGGAAATAGGCCTGTAGGACATGCATTCCTGCTGTGGCTTGCCTGGTTTGTGGATTGCGACTATGGTCGCTATACGTTGGTCTCTAGGTAATTCTCCCTTCTCTAAGCATTCCTTATACATGTTTAGTAGGTGTGGTGCGAGTTTGGTCGCTGTCCCCTTGTAAAATTCTACCGGGATACCATTAGGTCCCAGAGCCTTTCCCGATCGTAATGCTCCCATGGCCAAGGTAAGTTCCTCAGTGGTCAGGTCTGCGTCTAGTGCCTTGACGGCATTCTCTGACAATGTGGGCATTTGGATGTCTTTGAGGAAGTCCAGGTTATCTTCCCTAGTGTTTGTGGCAGTGGGTGTATATACTTGTTGATAATGCGCGGCTAATGCCTCAACTATTTGCTGGGGGTCTGAGGTCGTATTCCCATCCGCTAACCTGATTTGGGCTATCCAGTTATTGGCACGCTCCCTCTTGTCAAGCCAAGCAAGGAGCTTGCCTGCTTTATCGTCAAGCTCGTATACTGTATGTTACGTGGCGGTAAGCCTGGATTTCGTTTCTTCCCAGGCAAAAGCCCTATATTCTTGCTGTGCCATGTGGAGCCCATGTGTTGTGTCGTCATTGGTGTCTAGCGCGTGGTCTGCCTCCGCCTGAGCCACCCGCTGTTCTAGCTCTTCGAGCTGTTGTCTGTGTCACTTTTTATGGCTAGATACCAGTGAAATGGCCTGTCCCCGCAGCACTGTTTTATATGCTTCCCACAGTATCGTCGGGGAAGAGACTGAGGGGCCGATTCTGATCTCGGCCGGTAGGGCTCCGAATCGGATTCGGCATAACCGGATCCGATTCGGAGCCCTATTTCCCGACCGATTCGTACGCGCGTCCGGACGAGCGAGTACGATGCGAATTCGCTGACCGACTCGTTCGGGCATCCCAACTGCTCCGACCGACTCGTTCCCGGGTCTAACCGCACCGACCGACTCGCTCGGACACGACTCGCACCGCGCAATGGAGACGTTCCCCGGCCGGGTAAGTACGATGCGCGCCGCGAGCAGTCCGACCGACACGCGCCGTCCGGCTCGAAAGAGCAGTCGGAGCCATACTTCGGGGGTCCGTGTCGGACCCCCCTGTACCCGTACCCGCACGAGTCGCACACAGGGGGGACCCATGGGTCCCCCCTACCTGTGCGTGTACGGCATGAGTCGCTTCGCCGCATACCCGCTGTAGGGGGCGCCCTTGTTCGCCTCGCACCCATTGAGGCAATGGGAGCCCGCGTACGCGTTGTACGACCGGCTCCCATTGACTTCAATGGGAGTCCGACCGACTCGAGTACGATAGCATACGGACGCATCGTACTCGTTCAGTCGGGCTGCACGGGTCCGATTCGGTCGGAAATCTCTCCGGGTCCGGCTCGGTCGGAGAGATCTCCGGCCCGAATCGGAATCGGCCCCTGAGTGCTCGTTTTCGTCAAAGTATTGCTTTGTGGAGGTCTGTAGACCCTTCTTAATCTGAGGGTTTTTTAGGTATCCCGGGTATAAAGGAAACAGTCGCCGTCTTGTTACGGTGTGGGAAGTATAGGTGACGTATACTGGTGAGTGATCAGAAATGCCTCTAGGCAGGTGTCGAATCTCCGATATCCCTTCTAGTCCTGTTGCTAGTGTGAATAAATAATCTATTCTTGAAAGGCTGTTATGTACCCCAGAATGGAAAGTGTACTGACGGTCCTGTGGGTGCCGTATCCTCCACACATCAGTGAGGCCCATAGCTTCCACAAAGTCCACCAGTTTGAGATTGGCACTGCAAGTATCTCTAGGGGTCTGCCTGTCTAGCGAGGGATCAATCGTTGCATTAAAGTCTCCACCTATGATAAGTTTCCCCTGTGGTAGTGATAATAAGAATTCACCTAGCGCTGGGAAGGTTGACTGGTGCAGCGTCGGTGGTATATATACTGTTACAAGGTTATATGTCCTTCCCTCCCATTGACATGCTGTTGCAGCAAACCGACCCTGATCGTCCTTCAAAGACCACGTTTATTGAGCAGGATGCCTACCCAACGCGAACCTGAGGTAAATTCCGAATGTATTGCCATTTTGTATCCCCACCTGTCTAGTGCTCTGCAGGCAGAGCCTGTCAAATGTGTTTCTTGTAGTAATGCTACTGCTGGGCCCTTTCGTTTGATGTATTGAAGGACCAGCCCCCTCTTAATCTGGTCTCCCAAACCGTTGACATTCCAGGATAGTATTGTTAGTGGAGGCGGTAACCCCCCAGGGTCTGAGGTTTGGGAGCTAGGAATATCAGCGGGTGTATCTGTGTGCGCCATGTATGACTTGGGATTTGGAAGGGTATTGAGTCCCGCATTGCTTCCACTGTGCTTTATCATCAGACATGCCATTTGCTAAACTTCTAAACTTTTGTATCAATTCAAACAATAATGACTGAAGTATCAGTCTAGTGTAGTGCATAATACCTCCCACATTCCCCTGTATCGGAAACACGAGAAGTACGCTAACCCCCTTGAACTGTTCCCCATCCCCCTCCCCCCACCCTGCCTCCCTGCCCGGCGGACCTAGAACTACCCGCCACCCCAACTGAGCAGAGTGCTTCTGTCCCATAACTTGTACTTGCGTGAGGGGGGAAGAGTCTTCCAGAGATCCCCGCCAGTCACTCCCTTGGCTAGCATCTTGTTGCAGCCAATAGCCTGGGCGGAGGTGCTTTGGTCGTGGCCACGAGGGCAGCCGCCCACGCCACCGCATCATGTGCCCATCATTCGTGTATTATTGTACCATATCAATTAAAATAGTGGTCTCCCACAAAGTGTCCCAAACTTTCTAACAGCAGTCATGACTAGCTGGTGCTGGTGTGTTCCACTTTGCATCCGATCACCACTTCGTCTGCGGAGAAGTCTCCATCCTCTCGTCGCGCTGGAACATCACTCAGGGTCGTCATTTGAAGCGAGCCGTTCTTCTTCCACGATGGCCGTCCCTCCGCTACCTGGTGTGCCGGACGGCTTGGACATTTGTCTGTGTTTCGGAGTTTGTCGCCTGTGGCCCGCGGCCGGGCGCCACCCCTCCAACCAGTCGTGTGCCTCCTCCGGCGTCTCAAAAAACCAGACTTTCCCCTCTGCTTCAACTCTTAGTTTCGCCGGGAATAGCATTGCGTATATTAATTATCTGTTACGCAGTTCTTGTTTGATTTCTAGAAAGCTGCGTCTTTTCTTGGTCACCGCCGCAATGTAGTCCGGATAGAGTGCTACCGTACTGTTGTCTACCTGTAGTGGAGGGCTCGTGCGCGCGACCTGTAGGATCGTGTCCCGGTCGCGGAAGTTAAATATGCGCGCCAGTATGGGTCTGGGTGGCGCCCCTGGCCTCGGTCTTCCACCAGGCACTCTGTGAGCCCGTTCTACTGAAAAGAAACTCGATAGGCCGCGGGGTTGCAGCTTCATCAGGATAAAGTTTTCCTCAAAGAGGTCCAGCGCCGGTCCCCGGATGCTCTCCGGTACCCCCACCAGGCATATGTTGTTGCGCCGTGAGCGCCCCTCTTGGTCCTCCATCTTTTCGGCCATTTGCTGGGCTGCCTGTTCCAGTTGGCGGACCTGGCGCTGCAGGGTTACCGTGTCTGCGGTTAGTGCAGCTGTCGTGTTTTCGACTTCCGCTACCCTGGTGCTCATTTTGGAGACATCTGCACGCAGCAGCGTGATGTCCGTCGAGATGGTGCCAATGGAAGATTGCATTTGGTGGAGGGTGGCCATAACATCTTGCAGGGTACCTCCCCCTGCTTCGCGGTCGGCGAAGCGCTCCCACTGGTTTGGGGTGCCTCTTTCGTGGTCAAGTGTTCTTTATCCGTATTTTTCCAGCTTACTGCTCTGCGACCCTCGCTGACCACGTCCACTCATCTTGCCTGCTGCCAGTGGCTGGTGTTACAGGGAAGGCAGTAGTCGCCGCTGCCTGCCGGCGGGAGTGATTTCCGCACGCGGCCTTTCGGTTTTCCTGCCCTCCCTTTTGCCGTGTGGTCAGTAGTGCTGTCCGGTGTACCTTCACCTGTGCCCCTCACTAGACCGCCGCCGCCAGTCCGGCGCCCACAGCGCTGCAGGTATTTCACCACCAATGTGGCTTGTAGTTTTCTCTCTTCTGCTCAAAAAGTCTCAAGTCTGATGTGTATTGGGGCACTTTTCCACTGCTTCCTCCCGTGTGGTGACTGTATTATCAGGTGTGTCTCCTTCAGTGCAGTTGGTGGCAAGGAGCGCTCTGCACGGGCCCCATTTGCTCTCAGTGCCAGGTGCACCCGCCCCCAGATATGCTGCTGCCTTATGGCGGGCCTCTTACTGGGCCCCCCAGGGTATCTCCTTCAGTGCCTCCTCCCGCGCGCGCGACGCACCAGCCGGTGCCTTCCCTTAGCGCTGTCGTTGGAGGGGGGTGATGTGCGCGTGGGCTCGCGCGCTCCGTGCCGGGTGTACCCACTGCTGTGTATGTCGGTGTCCGCCCTAGCCGCCGCTCAGTCTTGGGGTATGCCGCTGGGCCCTCAGGATACTGCCGTCTGCCCCCGTGTCTCCCGATCCACTGGGATTTTTGTGCCGAGTCTCCACTTTGGCGCCCTCTCTTGGCGCTGCTGTTGGAGGGGGGCGGCGCGCGCGCGGGCTTATTACGCTCTGCACCGGGCGCACCCACCGCTGCATGTGCTGGTGTCCGCCCTAGCTGCCGCCAGTCTTGGGGTATGTCGCTGGGCCCTCAGGATTCTGCTGTCTGCCCCGTGTCTCCCGGTTCACTCGGATTTTCGGCCCGAGTCTTCACTACGGCTCCGGCCGTTCCTCTCCCCCCCCACCGGGGGTGTAGATTTCGGGCGCTTGTGTTGTGTGAGTCGGGGCCCCAACTCACCGTATCCCACCTCCACGCTCTCGACTGTTTCCGGGGCCTCCTCCGGCTGCCGCAACCCACCGCGCCGGCACTCACTGCGAAGTCTTAGGCGGGGCGAAGGCTACTCGAGGTCCCAGCTTCTGCGCTGCCTCCAGGCCGCACCTCTTTACCACGGTCTAAGGCTCCGGCGGCTGGTCGCAGACGGCCCAAATCACCTCCGAATGCTCGCCGGATGGTCTAACGTTACCGCCCACACTTGGAGGACGGCAGGCCAGCGGATTAATGACAGGATAGTCGGGAGAACCGCAGGCGATCGCGGAGCTCTCCTAGGCTGCGGCCATCTTCGGTGGCTGCAAGCCACGCCCCCCAAAAATTCGATGTTTTTAACTACGAAAAAACTTACCTCGATATTTTATACCATCGATATTCTTGACTCAATATTAATGCATTTCAATATTTCCACGTCGATATTCTGTTTCAGCACCCCCCTGAATCATTGCTTTTTGGTGGATTTGTTTGCTAACAGTTTTCAGACTAACAGGTTTGCCATTTTTATTTTATTGTAAGTGTTCACTTAGCAGCAGCCATACAGAGATGGCTGATGCTCCAGTCTTTTCTCTGCGGTCACACTTATGTGTAGGCGCATGAATAAAAATCAACCCAAAGCGTGAATACGCAGCGGGCACGTTGGTGGCGCACAAAAGGTGTGCCAAAGGCAGGCCTATCTGTGTGTGTTCACACCGAGATCACGATAAGTAAGTGTGTGATTAATGGACTCAATTATTTTCTTCTTTTTACCATTTGGATAAGCAAATCCATAATGTACACAGGGATGTTAATCTCTGTATGGAGGATGTTTCTTTATTTGCCCACCTACTTTCTTAACCACAACAACTTGAAATGCATTAAACTAGAATCTAGTTACACCTCTGCCCTCGAAGCTCTGACTGGAAAAGTTAAAGACCATTCTGGATCCTATTGGTCGTTTGTTTTTGTTTATCGTCCACTTCATTGGAATCTAAAAGCACGTGATTTGCTTTCTTTGACTGTGGTAAACTGGGTTGTTGTTTGAGGGGGGTATGAATCCTTTCCAGGCAACAAACACAATGCTTGGCAGGGTGAATCACAAAAGTCACTAAATTAACCTGTGTTTAACCCTCTGGTAGCTTGGCATAAAAGCAGTCAGGCTTACCTCAAAGGTAACGTGTAAAGTATTTATGCAGCCCACAGACAGTAATAAAGTGAAGATATAACATAAGAACAATCTTGCACTAATTTAGAAAAATATTGTAAAATGTAATAAATTATTTGACACAAAAATGTCAAACCGGAGTTATGAATTTTCAAAGTTTTTATTGCAATCTAGCACCTAAAATATCAAAGCCACAACCTCGGACAACTAGTTGCGCGAGATGAGGCAAAGTTAAAAGTTATGGATCACAGCAATGGGGCAAAGTTTGGATATAAGTGGATTGGGCCCAGTCTTGGCTTATCTTCAGACTTAGAAGAAATTTCAAAGAAAAATGCCTGAGAAGTTCAAGGGGACAGGGCAGCCGGCAGTGTCCGAGGAGGAGGTGTCATCATCAGGGAGTCGCTCACTGAAGTTGCTATGAAGATTTCTTCATTTTGACTCAGGGCCTGATTTAGATCTTGGTGGATGGGTTACTCTGTCACAAAGGTGATCAAGTACGCTATTGTGGTTTCCCAAAGGGAATTCTTTTTAGACATAGATTAAGACGTCCGCCATGATCTACATTGGGCCCTTGGTCTCTTTTTGGAAGTTGAAGATCTCCAGAGGGATGAAGCTGCAGGCTGTAGCGGACGAGGGTTCCAGGAGGCTGGATAGCCTTTCAGAAAGGAGCCGCAGAGCAGCATTTGTGCTGCAAAGATGAACATAACAGTAGCTACCCAGAGTCAGGCCGACCAGCGATGCACCTTTGGCAGATCGGTGAGCAGATAGGTCACGATCTCCTCTCAGTTCTCAAAGCATTTTTTGGCAGAAAATGTTCTATCTGCCTAGTGTGGCATTTTGGCTGTTTGGGCACCATTAGCACCACTTCCAAGGGTCCAGGACTGGGGGGCAGCACTTGGAGAGTCTAGACTCACTCAGGCGGAATCAAGCTGCACTGTGAAGGTTGTTGAAGCTTTTTGCGTCCCTGTGTCTCTGAACAGGAGGCCAGCAAACTAGCCCTTGGATTCACTCTGGTGGCTCTGGGTTTAGGCAGAAAAGCAGGTCACAAGCAGCACAGCAGTCCTCTGTGGGCACAGGGCAGACTTCAGGCAGCAGGACAATCCTTTTGGAGCATAAGGGCATGTAGTAAGTACGCAGAGGCAGGTAGTTGCATCTTGCTGATTTAATGTTACAGGCTACACGGTTGTGGAGCACGCGGGGTGCATTGCCTCCACCAGTAACAGATCAATCACCAACAACAATATTCAAAGCATAACATTCTGTACTCTCTAGGTTACAAGCAGGTACATTCCAACAGATTGTTCCTTCTCAAGGGTTCCACAGCAAGAAAAGCGGAACCACATTACCTCACACAGCACTGCATAAATACAAGCTGTCAAGTCTACAGGGCAGTCCTCTGAAGTACACAACAGGCCTCAGGAAGGAGGGTAGTCCTTGTACAGTCCTCTGCAGGTCCAGAAGTGAACTGAAGAGTGGGTCTGAGGGTCCTATATTAATACTTGGTGCCAGCTTTGAAGTGTAAGAAACTTCTAGAGTTTTCCCCCGACGGATGCTTCTGGAATTTCCTGCTTCCCTGCTAAGTCTCCACGTAGTCTGGGCTGTCAAAAGGCTTGTGTGAAGTCCTTTGTGTTTGTGCGCTGAGGCAGCTTGTTTGAAATGTAAATGGGTTGTGCACTGTCACTTAGCCCATAGGGACATTGTCGTTTTTCATTAAGTTAGCATGAGCACGTCGCAGCTTGCCTGCTGCTTTTGCGCACGTTACTACACGTCTTTATTTTTGCAATATTTCAATGATTGCTTTCACATGAGAACTCATCGCTGTGTTCACTCTCTGCACGTTCCTGGGATTTTGACTGAACTTTATGTGCAAGGTCGAACAACAATGCCCCTTGTTATTTTGTTCTGGCCAGACCTTAGCCCTTAGACAAAACATACTGATGCAGCTGTTGTTTGGACAAATGTACTTGGGTTTTATTAGAATACACAAATAGGTAGCACACACTTGGAGAGGGACCTTTCCAGAGAGAAGAGCGAGACAGCACCTATGATGTAGATCTACAATCTATAGGCTAAGGTATGGGGTCTGCTGACAAAGCCCAGAGATTTTCTATTATATAATAATACTTCTTCTTAGCAAGGGGAGGGAGGTTAGGCACTATATTCTTTTCTCCATTGTCTTTCTATGAGGACATCTCCCTTCATGATATATGGACTAGCTGATATGCTGACTATATTTGTACTATGCATTTTCCTGCTTGTTGTGGCACGTATACTGCATGTTAGGGCACGTTAGTTAAAATAAATATTTTAAACTGTTTCGTGGCTCCGTCAGATCTTATTGTGGACAAGTACAACAGTGTGAGCGAAAGGGTGTGTCTTGTTACCACTATTCCTGAGAGATCTGGGAATGTTTTGTTCTGGGGTGTCTAATCATTTGTTTCTCTGGAAGTGAGTAGGAGAGCAAGTCAATCAATCAATCAATCATGTCACTTATAAAGCGCACTACATACCCGCGAGGGTCTCAAGGCGCTGGGGGAAGAGGGGGGTGGTGCTGCTACTGATCGAAGAGCCAGGTCTTGAGGAGTCTTCTGAAGGCCAGTAGGTCTTGGGTCTGTCGGAGGTTGGTGGGGAGGGTGTTCCAGGTCTTGGCGGCGAGGTGGGAGAAGGATCTGCCGCCGGTGGTCGTTTTCCGGATGCGGGGGACTGTGGCGAGGGTGAGGCTGGTCGAGCGGAGCTGGCGGGTGGGGGTGTAGAAGCTGAGTCGTCTGTTGAGGTAGGCTGGTCCGGAGTTGTGGAGTGCTTTGTGTGCGTGGGTGAGGAGCTTGAAGGTTATCCTCTTGTTGACAGGGAGCCAGTGCAGGTCTCTCAGGTGGGGTGTGATGTGGCTGCGTTGGGGGATGTCGAGGATAAGACGTGCAGAGGCGTTCTGGATGCGTTGCAGCCGTCTCAGGAGCTTAGCCGTCGTTCCTGCGTAGAGGGCGTTTCCGTAGTCCAGCCTGCTGGTGACGAGGGCCTGGGTGACTGTTTTTCTTGTTTCGGTGGGGATCCACTTGAAGATCCTGCGGAGCATTCGGAGGATGTTGAAGCAGGATGAGGAAACGGCGTTGACCTGCTTAGTCATGGAGAGGGTGGGGTCGAGGATGACCCCTAGGTTGCGTACGTGGTCGGTGGGTGGCGGGGCTGTTCCCAGTGATGTTGGCCACCAGGAGTCATCCCAGGCTGAAGGGTTGGAACCAAGGATGAGGACCTCCGTCTTGTCCGAGTTCAGCTTCAGGCGGCTGGTCCTCATCCATTCGGCGACGGCCTTCATTCCTTCGTGGAGGTGGGCTTTGGCGGTGTGAGGGTCTTTGGTGAGGGAGAGGATCAGCTGGGTGTCGTCGGCGTAGGAGATGATGTTGAGGTTGTGCTGTCGGGCGACGTGGGCGAGGGGTGCCATGTAGATGTTGAACAGCGTTGGGCTGAGGGAGGAGCCTTGGGGTACGCCGCAGATGATCTTGGTGGCCTTGGATCGGAAGGGGGCGAGGCGGACGCTTTGTGTTCTGCCGGAAAGGAAGGATGTGGTCCAGTCCAGGGCCTTCTCTTGGATCCCGGCGTCGTGAAGGCGTGTTCGTAGTGTGTGGTGGCAGACCGTGTCGAAGGCGGCTGATAGGTCCAGGAGGATGAGGGCTGCTGTTTCTCCGTTGTCTAGCAGGGTCCTGATGTCATTGGTGGCAGCGATGAGGGCGGTTTCGGTGCTGTGGTTGCTGCGGAAGCCAGACTGGGAAGGGTCCAGGATGTTGTTCTCCTCGAGGTAGCGGGTCAGTTGTTTGTTGACGATTTTCTCTGTGACCTTCGCGGGGAACGGGAGCAGAGAGATGGGTCGGAAGTTCTTGAGGTCCTTGGGGTCTGCCTTGGGTTTCTTGAGTAAGGCGGTGATCTCGGCGTGCTTCCAGCTTTCCGGGAAGGTTGCTGTCTCGAAGGAGATGTTGATTATTTTCCGGAGATGGGGCGCGATGGCTGTACTGGCTTTGTTGAAGATGTGGTGAGGGCACGGGTCTAGCGGTGAACCGGAGTGGATGGTGTTCATGATCTCGCTGGTGTCCTCGTCGTTGATGTTGGTCCAGGAGAGCAGGCGGTTGGTGGTTTTGGGGGCAGTGGTCTCGGTGGTTGCCGGGGTGGTCGTGGTGTTGAAGCTGTCGTGGATGTCGGCGATTTTGCGGTGGAAGAAGGTGGCCAGTGAGTCGCACAGGTCTCGCGACGGCTGGATGTCGTTGGTGTTGGAGCTGGGGTTGGAGAGTTCCTTCACGATGTTGAAGAGCTCTTTGCTGTTGTGTGCGTTGTTGTCTAGGCGGTCTTTGAGTGAGGCCCTTTTGGCGGATCTGATGAGGTGATGGTGACTGCGGGTGGCGCTCTTGTGGGTGGCGTAGCTGTCCGCTGTCCGTTCGTGGAGCCAGATCTTCTCCAGTTTTCGGCATGTTCATTTGGAGGCCTGGACGTTTTCGGTGAACCAGGTGGCTTTCCTGCTGGTGTGGCTGTTGGGCGGATTCTTGAGCGGGGCGAGGGTGTTGGCGCAGTCGTCGATCCACTGTCTGAGGTTGCGGGCGGCGGTGTCGGGGTCGGAGGGTTCGGCGGGTGGGCTCAGGGCGAGGGTTGTGGTTAGCTGGTCTTCCGTGACTCTGCTCCAGCAGCGGCGAGGCATTTGTTCGGTGCGGTGGTGCGTGGTGGGCTTCCTGTAGGTGAAGTGGATGCAGTGGTGGTCAGTCCAGTGGGGTTCGGAGGTGTGGTTGAAGGAGACGTGTGGGCTTGCGGAAAAGATGGAGTCTAGCGTGTGGCCGGCGGCGTGGGTGGGTGTAGTCACGAGCTGTCTGAGTCCGAGGGTGGCGAGGTTGTCGATCAGGGTGGTGGAGTTGGTGTCCTTGTTGTTCTCGAGGTGGAAGTTCAGGTCCCCGAGGAGGATGTAGTCCGTGGAGGCGATGGCGTGTGTGCTGACGAAGTCAGTGATGGAATCGCTGAACTGTGGTCGGGGTCCGGGGGTCTGTAGATGAGGGTTCCTCTGAGGGTGGTGTTGGGATCGGTGTGGATCTGGAAGTGCATGTGTTCGGCGGTGCTGAGGGTGTCGTCGGTGTTGGTTGAGACTCTGAGGGTGTTCCTGTGGACGATGGCGATGCCTCCTCCGACTCCGTTGGTGCGGTCCCTGCGGGTGATCTTGTATCCGTCCGGGATGGCAATGGCGATGTCGGGGGCTGAAGCGGGATTCAGCCAGGTCTCCGTCAGGAATGCGACGTCTGGGGAGGTTGAGTCGAGAAGGTCCCAGAGTTCGATGGCGTGTTTGCGGGCGGAGCGGGTGTTGAGGAGGATGCATCTGAGGTAGTTGGGTTCTTTCCTGGGCGGTGGTTTGGCGGGGCGGGTGCTGGCGAAGCTGCAGTTCTGGCAGGTGAAGGGCCCTTGGGTGCGCTTCGGGGTGGCCTGGTAGCAGGCGTGATCTTTTCCGGGGTTGAGTGCGTGGAGGGTGCTGGCGTCGTATCGGCGTCTGTTGATGTGGCGGGCGCGGGGGATGCCCGGACCGGGGGGTCTGGCGCTGGGCGTGGTCACGGCGCGGACGGGCGCAGACGGGCTTGCCTTAGGCGCGCCTTCGGCGCGGCCGCACAGCGGCCGCCATAAATGGGGAGGTGGGAGGGAGGAGCAGGGAATGGGCAGTGAGGGGGCGGGGCCGCAGGGGCGCAGCGGCGGGAAACAGGCACAGAAGGGAAAACGAGCACAATCAGGGGCATCAAGGGGGCACAGAAAGGAAAAAGAAATGAGCACAATCAGGGGCAGCAAGGGGGCACAGAAAGGAAAAACGAGCACAATCAGGGGCAGCAAGGGGGCACAGAAAGGAAAAAAACGAGCACAATCAGGGGCAGCAAGGGGGGCACAGAAAGGAAAAAACGAGCACAATCAGGGGCAGCAAGGAGGGCACAGAAAGGAAAAAACGAGCACAATCAGGGGCAGCAAGGGGGGCACAGAAAGGAAAAAACGAGCACAATCAGGGGCAGCAAGGGGGCACAGAAAGGAAAAAGCGAGCACAATCAGGGGCAGCAAGGGGGCACAGAAAGGAAAAAACGAGCACAATCAGGTGCAGCAAGGGGGGGCACAGAAAGGAAAAACGAGCACAATCAGGGGCAGCAAGGGGGCACAGAAAGGAAAAACGAGCACAATCAGGGGCAGCAAGGGGGCACAGAAAGGAAAAACGAGCACAATCAGGGGCAGCAGCAGGGCACACAGATGGAGCTGTGTGGTGGGGGAGCGACCTACCAGTCAAGTGAGACACTATAGCTAGTCGGTCCTGGGTTTGTGAGTACTAAGGTGGTAGGAAGACCCAGTCCCTAAACACCAAGGTCCCATATTGGTGGGCATAGTTCTGTGTTTGTGCAGAATCCATCCCTGCAACATGGTGTCACCAACGTTTAGTCTGGTACTTATTTGCGAGACCCCTGAGTAGCTGTTGTGCTTGTCCATAATACCCTCTCACCAATTTACAGAGACGTCTCTGGTGTGAGGGCTTAGCCTCCTATATTTGTGTTTTCTAGGTTTTTCAAGCTTGAAATTTAAAAGGTTTTTTGTTTCTCTTTCTGACCCGGTTTTGCACTACCGTTCTACTGGTTTATCCTTTTTCATTTTTAGGTCGAGCCTCGAGTAGCGCGCAAGCGCTGATAGAGGCGAAGACTTTTAGTAAGTGACTTTCAGAAGCAGTCCAAACGCTCGTGCGTCGTGGCTGGCCTTTTTGGGATGGGTACGCGCGGCAGACATGTGTTTCCAATTATCGTGCCCAGACGCGTGCGCGATAATTGGAAACATATGCCGGCCGTGCGGGGAAAAGGCCATGACGCACGAGCGTCTGGTCAGCTGAGCAGGCTGCCGCGCTCACTCGCCCCCGCTCCTCTCGTCCCCGCTCCTCTCGTCCCCATGTGCTCTTCTTGGTTTTTCCAGCTGTCAAACCACAGCTCGACTCCGCCCTAAAAGTACAGCGGCCAATCGTACTTTAACAGCAAGACACGTTCTAATCGGTGTGAATCTGACCAATGGGAATCTCGCAACCACGAGCAAGGTGTCGAAGTACCAAGAACATCCCAGGCAATGGATATAGAAAAAGGACGCGTTTGCTCAGCAGCGTTTGTGACCAAAATGGCCATGTCGAAATTCTTTTTTTTTTTATATACTCGAACGCCTTAACTGACGGTCCCCAAAGCAGAGCACTTGAATAGAGTGAGAAACCCTTACTGCTTTGACGCTGTTTTTTTTTTACAAATATAACCTAGATGAGTGTAACTCTATAAAATATCTAACAAACCTGTCCTAAACGTTCATTTAGACGCACCAGCACAAATTATACAAATCCATGAAAAACAATTAGCTTTACTCACTGTACCACCCTCGAAATGCATTGACATTACTTTTAACATAAGAGCTGCAGTTGAACGTCAGATCTTCAGATGCTCGTTCTGTCTTTTATTTCCACCGTTACTCGAGACACCATAAACCAAACTGCGCCTGCGCAGCCGGCTTTTCTCGACGTCACATGATGTCCGGCTTGGGAGGTGTGTCTTTTGCCATGGTGTGAAGTTTTGATCCTTGGTATACACGGAAGAAGGCCGTCATGAGATTCTTGCTGCCGGTGCTTGGCGTTCTGCTGTTGGTGTGCTGCGGCCTGCCACCCTCCAGTGGACAGAAGAAGAAGGAGGTGAGTGAGGAGGGGGATACAGCCTCCTGGCACAGAGCTCTGACAACTTGAGACCCGGAAGTGATGGTTTCAAGGCACTGTGTCAATGCAAGGTGCTCCAGGGCACTTGCTTAGTGAGTGTTCTCTGTGGTACCCGCTACTAAGAGCTCCAGGGTGCTCTCTATATGAGCTCCATTCATGCTCTGGCTATCGGATGGGCTGTCTGCACTGATTGCATGTTGGCTGCAGCATAGTGCTTGGTATGTTTTACATGCAAGCGCTCCCAATCGTGTTTAGAAAATGGTGTGATTTTACCTTTTTCCCCTCTATAAACTTGTTTTACTTCAATGCAAGTTAATGTAGAAATACATATTGTGTAGTACATTTCCTTAATCTCCCTCACGGCTGTCCCCAAATGGCATTTATTGATACCAATGACGTGGTTCTGTTGTCCTTGTGTGAGTCAGTAATTTATCTAATGCTTGCCTTGATCGTTATGTTGCCAGGTGGTCTAGCATGCCATTAAGCCTTGTCTGATTTGGTACTAACTGGCGCCTTTGTACACATTTGCTTTCACAACTCAACTCACACAACTCAACATTTGCTTAAATTCTTGCATGCTAGAGTTTGACCCGCTGAATTGTTTTAACCATTAGGTGGACTCTTAAAACTCGCATGAATCGATGGTACATCTCGTGATCGTGCAGTGGCCGGTGTGAAAAGTATTGAAGTTTTGCATAAGGTCCTCCATGGTTTTCCAAACTTTTTACTGTTGCGTAACACAACACACAATTGCATTCACTACACACTTTCAGGCTTGTCGTGTCGATATGGTAACGTGCTGTAGGTTGTATTACATACCGTATTTATCTTTCTGGTTGTTATGTAGTGCTGTGTTTGCTGTTCTATTAACGGGGCACACTCTGAACCAACTACTTCCCAGGAGCCTTGTGCACATCATAGTGCCAGTGAGTTATGTTTGACGTGTACTGTTGTATCTGCACTGATTGCATGTTGGCTGCAGCATAGTGCTTGGTATGTTTTACATGCAAGCGCTCCCAATCGTGTTTAGAAAATGGTGTGATTTTACCTTTTTCCCCTCTATAAACTTGTTTTACTCCAATGCAAGTTAATGTAGAAATACATATCGTGTAGTACATTTCCTTAATCTCCCTCACGGCTGTCCCCAAATGTCATTTATTGATACCAATGACGTGGTTCTGTTGTCCTTGTTAATAATATGAGTTAAACACATTGGCAGAGCCAATAGCTCTGGCTAAACACTTATAAGGTCCCAATGGCGAGACCGATTGCATTGCAAATGCTTGTTATTATGGCAGTTGCTATTGCGGCACCTAACTGTGTGGTGGTTATAGCATTCTTGACTCAACGTGGAGCCCCCAATGCGTGGGCGTCCATTATCTTTGTTGTCGAGGCAGACGCAGCTTACTGCTTCAAGGTCTTTTACTCTTGGGTTACATTCCGGGCGGTAGATGGGAATGATAATTTGTTTCATGAATATACGAGAGCTGCGGTTCTGGCGGCTTATCGTCCTTATGCATTACTTGAAGTTCCGTTGACAGCCTGGGAGCATACCATTTGGTTTCAAGGCACCCTTCCTCACCCTATTTCAGTGGTCCGTTTAGGCCCCTTATTGGTCGATGGGGCCACTTGGCCTGTTTTGGCTGGTTTTACACCACATCCCAATTATCTTAATGTTACACTCGCAGAGATCCGTCAGTTACATACAACCCTGATTCATATACACAGAAGTGTGATCCAGTTTATGTCGCGTGCGGTTCAAGTGGCTCTGGCTGGAGCTGCGCCTCCCCCGCCTGGACACGGCAGTGGTCTTGTCATAAGCCCTGTCATTGTTAATTCAGTGATGGGCAAACGTCCTCAGAATAGAAATGATTTACCATATTGGCTTGCAAAAACATTTGAGCAACTCGAGGCCGTTTGTCCGCATACTACACCTGTTGAGAAACACAGGATCCTGATGAGTTTACGAAGTGGTATTATTCCCTCATTAGCTGATTGCACCACCTGGGGGACGGTGTTTGCTTCAGTGTATACACTGTGCTTTGGCACCCCCTCCATGAGCGTTCTACCGAGCGTTCTAAAGAAGGTACTGGATGAACACGGGGCTGGTCCAACCCTGGAATTGGGGATGAAATTAGTGGGAATGTTCCCTATAGTCGCCGATATGATTCTGTCCAACATCAAAGGTGAAGCAGTTTGCTTACAAGTACGCCAATGCCTCTCGGCTGTGGCAGACGTGGACCGGCAGCGGCAGTTGCCGATTATTACTGCTGCGGTGTATACCTCATTGGGATTCAATAGTTTAGGAGTAAGACCTTTTACTCAGGTATAGAACAAACTCCCTCCTGAAAAGGAGGGACGTCCAGTCTTTCCTAAAAAGGCTTGGAATAAAAATCAGCGGCAGCAACAACAGAAGCCTGGTTCTCGTGCAGGTTCGCCTTCACCTGACGCTTCTGAACGTAGATATGATTTGCGTGACTGCTCTAAAATTAAGACACCTGAGAGGTTCCAGGTTCCTGATACTCGTTCTCTTAGTTTCTTTCAGGAATCGTCGGATCAATAATTCGGCGGAGGAGGGCGTCAGGTGCGCAGGGAAGGCGAGTCTACACAGGCTAGACGTGACCCGCAGCGCCAGTTTGATGTAAAAGTGAAGCAGGGGGAACCACCTCAATATCGAGCCCCATTTCAGAAGAAAACAATTGCAAAGTATGCCTCAAAAGGTGAGAACCCTGCTCCTCGACAGGAGCTGGGTGGTAACCCTCCTGGACAGCGCAGCGGAGGTTACCAAAGTGCGGCAGACACTCCACCAGTGTTTGGAGGCGAAAGCAACTGACACTTTTGTTACAGTAGAGACAGCTGATACTCGAGTCGCTCCTCCAGATAGACTTTACGAAGTGACCCTCCAAATTGAAGGTGATATTAAACGCCCAGTTAACGCAGTGTTTTGGGAAAACCTCACTTCTTCTTATGACATTTTATTTGTGGAGGTTGATTGGCCTCCCCCTTTTGTCCTAGCTTCCTCTAGAGGGGAAGATGTTATTTTACCACGTTTTTCACAATATGTTCCTGATGACGACAAAATGGCTTATGCCTCCAAGTGGGCTTTAGCCTTAGCACCTAGCGTTTTATCGCAATCAGGCAGGTTGGCACGAGGGTTCCCCAGTTCATGTAATTCCTTTAAGTTCTACACCTCAGCCCCAACCACAGTATCCCATCAAACGAGACGCTAAAGCGTCCGTCAGTGAAATCTTGACCCAATTGGAATACCAGGGTGCGATTGAACCCTGTGTTTCATCAATGAATAATCCTCTTTTTCCGATACTGAAACTGGACGGTTCATATTGTATAGTTTTAGACTACAGACATTGAACAGTCATGTTCATACCTTTGCAGTTCAGAACACACATAGCTCTGTGTTAGTGAATAACATTTTTCGCAAAAAATACAAAACCACCTTGGATATTTCCAATGGATTTTTCAGTCATTCTCTGGCACCTGAGAGCCACGATTTGACCGTATTCAGTGCGTTGGGCAATCAGCGCTGATATGCGAGATTGCCTATGGGATATGAGAATAGCCCTGGTGTGTTGGCGGCACGCATAGTGTCCCTTTTACATGAAATTGATCCCAGATGCCTTCTCGTATGTTGATGACATATACTTGACGGATGATGAATTACAGCCGCATCTCTTGCATGTGGACCGCATTATCACACATTTCGCAAACTTTGGTTACAAATTCAATTTTGCTAAGTCTCACATCGCCTTCTTGGCGTTTCTCTTTCTTGGTTACGAGCTCAACAATGAAGGTAGGGGATTGGCCCCCCACTTTCTGGAGAAATGTGCACAATTGCAACCTCCATCTACACTTAAAAAATTGCAATCTTTGCTGTTTTTTTTTAAATTTTGGGAGCTCATACATTCCCGAGTATGCCCAGCGTATCAAACCTCTTTACTCGTTGATGTAACCTTCTTTGACGGCTTCCGGAACTTACCGCAATTCTTCGGTCTCTGCAGTCTGATCTGCTTGCGACCAACTTCTCGTTAACACGAGACAATTCTACTAATTTGGTCATACAGATTGTACCAGGCACGTTAGGCTTTACTTACTTGATGTTCAATATCCCCTTTGCTTATAAATCCCATTTGTATACTTCTGTTGAGATGCGTTTCTCTCCTACAAAAAAATTTTTGACAGCTGTCCAGATGGCGATTCTTAAAGAACGCTCTCTGGCTCAGAGTAAACACATTTTCATGGTCTCGCCAGTACCTGCTTTAGAAGCAGTTACAAAGGCTAGTATCCCGAATTCCAAAGCCTTGAATCTACGATGGATACAATGGGCTAGTTCTTTGACTTCGGCTGATGTAAACTTTATCTTCGATCTTCTTTACAGACGCAGGAGTTTTTACAGTATGAACATGTTCATCCTCCTCCTTTATCATTACTTCCTCTTGATCAGTACAAATGCCTCATTTACACTGATGGATCTGCGCAGCCGGCCATCGGTTCTAAACATGCTTATTCAGCAGCCTGCACAATTGTGGCAGGGAAGATTGTTAATGGGGATTTTAAATCCTCCTTGGTACACACACAATCTCTAGGGGATTGCACTGCTCAATTAGCAGAGCTACGTGCTTTGGTTTTAGCTCTGGCATTTGCTGAACCCGAGGTTCCTACACTTGTAGTGTGCGATTCGTTTTACTGTGTACAATCCTTCACTGTCAATTTGTTCTTCTGGACACAAAATGATTGTCGTGATTCTAAAGGTAGCGCAATTAAGCATAAAATGCTTTGGGTTAGAGTGGCTGCTCTTACGGAGCGCTTGCCACTCACACATGTTATTCATACTTTAGACCATCAACGTGTGGGAGCACACACTGTTGGTAATTTGTTGGCTGATGAGGAAGCCAAATCTGCAGTAGCCACGTGTTCAGTAGCAGCAGTCACTAGGTCTATGACTAAAATTGATGATGATATTCTAGCAGCTATTGCAGCGACGAAGGAGGGAACAGAGTTTCCCCAGGGTTTCCCTTCACGTTATTCATACCACTTGTCTTCTGATCAAGTCCCATTTCCAACTATCCCGTCCGTCGGCTGATTTCCAATGAGGACCGCAGAATTTCTTTGATCATTTCTGCTCATGAAGGCGTAGCTTTTGCGCATGCCGGAGTATCAGCGACAGTGTCTCTTTTACAGCAATGTTTCTGGTGGCATGGTTTATATCAGCAAGCACATAAATATGTACTTTCTTGTGACATTTGTCAACAAATTAACCCCTCTTGGCTTCTTACTCTGAACTGCTGAGCCACGGTAAGAGGGACTATACTTATTATATGCTAGTACAACCTTTTTTGAACTGATTTTTAGGTGGTTTGCTTTTCTTTTAATCATGAGAAAACATAAACTTGCACACGCTCCACCAGGCAGTAGAAACAAAAATACAAAACTAGGTGCACCAATAACCAACTACTTAAATGCTGCAATGGGATTGATTAACAACAAAATTGTGAATGTAGAGGAGCATCTTGCAGCCACAAAAACAGCTACGGAAGAAACTAGAATTGATATAGCTGTTTTGGAGTCAGAAACAAACACGAACACTTCGCCAAAGGGTACAACATTGCCAAAACAAAAAGCACCTTGTGTATTGACTACACCATTAGAGATATCAGTCTAAACAGACAGTGCATACTTGATATCTCCTCCAGCCGAAAAAATGCAAACAACTATCAAAAACTATAATAAACGAGTTTCTTAAACAACCGCATCCCAAGAAACCAAGTAAGTGTACAACAGGTATAGCAAATCCCGACTACTCACAAAATCTGGAAACCTTATTTAAGAAATTACATGGAAAAATCGACACAATTGAAAGTAAATTACAAAAATTAAAAGTGACATAGCCCGATTGCAAAATTGATTAAAGAGTCATTTTTACCCGAGAAAACCCCTGGTGAAATTCTTCCAGCGACCAGAACTGATAGCATAGCTGTGGAAAGCAGTGAACGGGTAACTACCAACGTTACTTCATCTGATCCAGCAGTATTTTGTCGAGCAAAAAAAACTATGGACGAGTGTAAAAGGTCATCCGTGTTGCCAAATCCCAACAGGGCAAGTGTCAAAACAGCAAAAAATGCACATATGGAAACATTTTCTGCTACTCCCCGACCTTTAAGAAGCTACCAAAGACCCCTGCATTTACCACCAGAGGCTACACCTTATACAATTATTTTGAAAAGTGTGCCAGAGTTAGCAGATGGGACTAAAGAGGACTGGGGGGATTTGAAGAATAAGGTTGTACATTGGTTTACTAAACACTGTTATTACAACTCGAATCACCACTCCCAAAATATCATTATGGTAAGGAGAGTAAACTGGGTGGGGAAATCCCCAAAACTTTTTCGAGGGGACTGCATTGTCGTAACTTTCTGTCTCCCAGAAATGGTAAGAGCATTGATTAATGAGCTTTGTAATAGAGGGGCAACGCCAACAAGACCTCAAGATGATGTTATTATTGCAGTACTCCTGGGGTTTTGTTTATAAACCAGGTGTGGAGCGACATATCTATCCAGTCAATGGACCACCCTCAGCGGACTGGCACATACCCTTTACACTGACCAACAGATTTTCACCTCTTAGAAGATGCAGTGATCCTAATTGACTACATCAGGTTGTAGAATATAATCCCTGCTACAACAATATTGCAACAAATACTAATGATTTAACTAACCATCAATTAAACTTAATTAAAGTACCACCTCATAAAAACCTGATGGTAGCAACATGGAATGTTGCGGGCATAAAAAATAAGCTGAATGATGAAGCATGGCTCGAATCAATCAGAAATTGCAATATTATTTGTTTGCAAGTAACCTGGCATACAGAATCTTTTTATATCGATGGATTTACCACGGTTGCTACTCTAGCTACTCCTTCCCAGAATGGAAGGGCTAAAGGAGGACTTGCTGTTTTGGTTTCTGTTACATTTCCCCTATTTTTAAAGAAAGTTTTTTACTGATTCACAATTCTTCCAATTTTTGTGGTTTTTTAACTCCTGATAATCAGTGTTTTTTTATAACAACGTTTTTGATTATACTAGATATCAGGTTATAATGGCACTTGAGAAGAAGTTAGATTTATTTATAAAACAAATTAGACGTGATTGGTTTTTTATTTGGGCCAGGGATTTTAACAGTAAAAAATGTGATATTTTGGAAGGTAAACACTGTGGTGACAGGAGTGAACACGGCAAAAATTGTTCCCATTTCCCACACAATTTATATGGAGATACTATTAATGGTGCAATATATAAATATAATCTACAATTATTGGAACAGTCCATTGTAGAAGTACAACCCCAGTTACCAACTTATGAAGACTATAGACATCCCTCAATCATTGACCATATATTGATATCAGAACCCAGAAAAGGACAGGTAGTGAAAATGGAGGTGATAGAAAGCCCTTTTAGCGATCATCACCCGTTATTTCTGACTTAGATATAATACGACCCCCCAGGAGGGGCCTCGTTTGACCCCTAATATAAAAACCCAAGGAGAGACCGGCATCAGCATTAAATGGTCTGGTGTAAATCCAATCGAATTTTTAGACAAAATAGTGCATGAATGTCAACATGATATTGAGATCTGTAAAACTGGGGACTCTTCTGACTAGCACATCATGAGGGCCTTCGGTAATATTACTTCTGCAATTTCTGGAGGTCTAAAAATTAAAAACAAAAAGATCGTTTTTAAAAATGTTAGCGGGTTTGATTGTCAATGTACTAAAGCCAACCAAGCTTTAAAAAATGCCCTAAAGGTTATACCAAGAGATAGCGAGTTAATAAAAACACAAAGGATGCTATATAAACACAGGGAGAAGCAAGATGGCGGTTGGCTGAGGCAATGCTGAGGCACCGCTAACGACGCTCGCACCCTGATCCATTGCGGACCCCCTCCCTGAAGGCTGTAATGCATCCACCACCAACAGAATGCTAATGACGATTCTAAGTCGCTTGTTGGGATTGTTGCAAGAAAATACCTGCCACTGTACTCCTCCCTGCTTCGTGGTGCTGAGGCAGCAGGAACAGGCGCTGAGACGTACCTGTCAGAGGATATACGGGACGCGGCAACCTGAGTTCTGCGTGAGCTTCTGGTCCACCGCTGAGGTATACGGCGGTCCATTCGCTGGCATGAAGCCGAAGAGCTCCACGGCAGTGGTGTGGACTCGTGGTAAGGCTGCGGTTGGCGTGCAGAGTCCAGCTGCGGAGACACCGACGGAGGCTTGTGGAACGACGGGAGGAGCTCCGCGGCAACAGGGACGCCGCGGGCAGACTACAATCTGGAAAGATCCCGCTGAGAGAAAAGGAAAAGCTGAAATGAACTATCAGCATAAACCTGGCCCGACGATCGTGGAACTGTTCTCGGGAATGAAGAAACCCGACGTGGAAGGTAAGGATAGAAGGTTTGGAATTTTTTACCCGCCCTGATTTTTGCCATGTTACTGTAGGGAGGCGCTGGCGCCTCCCACAGATGATAAATCAGTTTCAAGAGAAAGGCATGCAGTCTTATCTTATGAACCCAGCCAAATTGAAAGTTGTGGTAGGGGATAAATCTCGTTTTTTCACTTCGGAAGTTAAGGCTAAAGAATTTCTAGATGAACTAAATAAGAAATAAGGGAAATTTATGAATTGGTAAATAATACACTGTCTAAATTTAACACTAGCTAGCTGAGAGCTATGAGGGTGGGGGTAGGATGTATGTTATGTTTTACTTTGGAATGATTTATTGATTATAACTAATGTTAATGCTGCTGATGTAACGGAATCAAGAGAGGGGGATGCAATGGATTGGGGGCAAGGCTTCGTTTTCATCTTATGCCAGACCTAGGTCTGGAAGCTTCTAAGGGGGGCAGGGGAGGGTGGGGAGAGATCGGGGGCAGGGAGGGTGGGTAAGAGGGGTGGGTTTGGAAAAGGGAAAAAAACGGGGGAAAATCAAGCAAGGTAGATGAAAATAAAGGAGGGGAAAAAAGGAACAAATGGTCAGTTTAGATGGTGGACTTTAATAAACTGGTATGGATAAAATACGGGTTTGCTCGGTAAATGTTGGAGGGCTGATTGATAGAAAAAAAGGGATAGGGTATATGAGATTCTACGGTTCTGGAACCCAGAAATTATATGTTTGCAGGAGACCCACATTTCATGGGCCAATAAAAAATATCTGCAGATAAGGGGATATGAAATGATAATATGCTCATCACAGACGACAACGATTAGAGGAGTCGCAATATATATGCGGCATAATGTAGGATCTGTGAAACGCACATTGGCGGATAAATGGGGCAGATGGGCCATTGCTGCATTAGAAACAGGGGTCACAATAGTTACTGTCTATGGCTCTAACCAAGATGATCCTAAAATTTGGCGGGATCTCGAGGTTGAGCTGGCAGCTTGGCCAACTCCATTTATACTATGTGGAGACTTTAACATACATTATGGGGTTTCAAGACAGGATTCTTTCCAGTATAAAGGTAGGAAGCCACAGGTCCACCGGGCTCTAAAAGCATGTCAAGAAACGCACGGGTTGACAGATGCCTGGGTACATAAAAATACTAACGATCCTGGGTACACATATTTTCCACATCCACACCAAAAATACGTTCGCTTAGATTATTTTATGGTTTCCACCTTGATGTTGGAAGGAATGGAAGTAAGCAAATTACCCCAAATTTTTTCAGACCATAATCCATTGCTATTAGAAATTGACTGGCAAGATTTAAAAAGATTGAAAACGCGACAATGGACATTTGATCGTAAATTATTGGTAGAAGAAGCATTTAGGGGTCAAATTAGAGGATGGGCTAAAGAATATTTTAATATGAATAGATATAGTGCCCCAAGGATTATTGTATGGGATGCTTTTAAAGCCGGGCTACGTGGGGAAGTAATAAACTATGTAGGACATCAGAGGAAACAGCGGCGTAACGTGGTCAACGTATTAATGACAAATTTGGCTCAATTAGAGATAAAGCACACTGAACAGATTGCACAAGTGGGGCAGGCGACATTAAGAGAATTGCGGATTAAAATAGCAATTACCAAAGCAGAAATAAATAAACTATTTCAGGTACAGGCTGCTCAGATATACCAAGTACACCAGAAGGAAATGTACGAATATGGGGAAAAGGCAGGTAAATTACTGGCCCTCCGTACTAGGCAGAGGGTGATTAGAAATAATATTAAAAAAATACAGAATACTGAGGGTCAGCTTGTGACGACTATGGATAAAATTATAGGGGTATTTGAGCAGTTTTATCAAAAACTATATCAAGATGATCAGATGGACGTGTCCCAATCACTAAGTGAGGTAAGGGATATAGGAATGAGTAAGATCGAGGAAAGAATGAAAATAGAATTGGAAGAGGAATTTATATTGGAAGAAATAATAACTGCAATGGCTTCCTTATCTTCTGGAAAAGCCTCGGGCCCGGATAAAATCCCGATTGAAATGTATAAGATGCTGCAGCAAGAACTGGCTCCAATACTACATGATTTATTCTTGGATGTACAGTATCGGGGTATACCACCTATCTCCTGGCAGGAAACTGATATAGTAATCTTCCCAAAAAAGGGGAAACCAGCAGAGTTACCTGGTTCATATCGCCCCATTGCATTAATAAATTCGGACGCAAAGATCTACTCAAAAGTTTTAGCAAATAGGCTGCAGAAAGTTATAGCCAAATTAGTATCGCCATGGCAACATGTCTTTATTCCAGGCCGAGGAACCACGGATCACATTAGATGGCTGATATCGCTACTGGATATTGCAGAGGCCAAAGGGGACAAAATGGCTGTAATGTTTTTAGATGCCGAAAAGGCCTTTGACCGTGTGGCCTGGCAATTTTTATGGGATGCGCTACTGGAACGAGGGTTTGGCCCACGAATTATTACAGCTATTCGTGCGATGTATTACAGACCTATAGCCAAATTACAAATTATGGGAAATACATCAGGAGCCATTAAAGTAGCTAGGGGGACAAGGCAAGGCTGCCCATGCTCCCCAATTCTTTTTGCCATCTATTTAGACCCATTTATTAAACAATTACTTCTGAATCCCAAAATTAAACCAATAATAACTAGCGGATATGAAACTAAAATATTGGCTTATGCGGACGATATTGCCATTGCTACGACCAAGCCAGGGGTAGCAATCAAGGAAATTGAAAGGATGGCGGGAGAATTTGGACAAAGATCAGGATATCTATTAAATAAAGACAAGACACAGATAATCTGCTCAAAGCAATGCAATATTCAAGATCAACGTCAAGTTGAAATAGCAGTATATCTGGGGGTTAAGATAGGAGCTGATTTGGATAAGATATGGCCAAATAATCTTGAGCCAATGCTGGATGAAATAGGTATCGATCTAAGACGGATAGATAAAATTCACCTAACTATAGTTGGGAGGATCAATGTACTGAAAATGAAAATCTTTCCAAAATTATTATATCTGTTCCGCTCTATCCCCTTGGAACTCCCGGTTATAGCTAGTCGGAAAATGGAAGCAATGTTTTCAAACTTTATATGGCACTATCAAAAAATTAGACGATCTCTAAAGCTTCTAACATTACCACAAGATAGAGGGGGTTGGCGGCTCCAAATCTGTTATTGTATTACTGGGCAGCGTTCTTGCAACAGATGGGACCTCTCCTAATGGATAGGTCTCGCAGAGAAAACGACCTGCCTTCAATCTATCACCTAGCTATAGGCAATGAACCCTCGGGTCTGTTTTTGAGGAAAATAGAACCTAGCTACTATAAAAAAAAACGATTTAAATGTATAAAAGCTGCTTGGAGGGTGTGGACAAGAGTTAAAAAGGTATTGAAAATTCCAAGCTATAATCGATATATACCCCATTATGGGGATCATCACTGTTTCCAGCAGGATTGGATGATGTTATGGCGAGAGGATGGGAAAGGGCAGGTGTTGATAAAATTGGCCATTTATATAATGAACAATCAGAGATTATAACATTTTCGGATTTGGTTAAACATAAGGGGATAGCTGAACGTTCCCAATTTAAATATATTCAAATTTGGAGCTGTTTGAAGATACTGCCGCAAGGGACTTTTAATCATGATAGTATACCAGTATTAGAATTGGCTTATCGGGGGAAGGCACGGATTGGGGATTACTATAATATCTTGCTGGGAAATCTTCCTGATGATCTGGAAAAAATTGAGACCCAATGGGCAGAAAAACTTAAGGATGAAGAAATAGATTTGGATAGATCATTGCAACTGGCAAAAAAAAAAATTTCTTTCAGCAAATCTTAAATCCCAACACTATAAAACAATATTTAATCTGTACTACACGACCGCGAAGCTATTTAATTGGGGGAAGCGTGAAAATGATAAATGCCCTAGGTGTCAGGCTAGTCCAGCAGATATAATACACTTACACCCCTAAAAACTGGTATAGAGGAATTTTGGCTACAGACAATCAATAAAAAAATAAATCTAACCTCACCACTAATGTTATTTGGATATGATAATCGTCTTGGTCTATCTTCATCGCAAGTGGATTTTCTATTTATAACAGTGGCAGTAGCTAGATTGTTGATTGCTACAGCTTGGAAGGATACCGAAGCACCTATGTATTTAGCATGGTTTTACCGACTTCTGAATGTACATAGCCAGGAGCTGACATTATATGAGATTAAGGGGAGACGAGCCAAGGAGAAAGGGTACAAGATCTGGTCTCCTATGATCAAATGGCGTGAAGACAGAAGGTAAAGAGGTGCTATAGAGGGCTCCGATAAATAATTCTACAGAATAATGTAAATATTGTAAATAGAATTCATGTACTTTGCTTGGTTTATTTAAGGAGATCAGGGAGGGAGCTCTACCACCCGGCTCTTGGGGCACAGCTAACATCGTGATTTTTTTAAAGAAGGGAAAAGATCCAATTAGCTTGGGCTCATACAGGCCCATTACATTGCTTAATAGCGATGCCAAACTATACTCAAAAGATCTTAGCTACTAGGTTGAATTCCGTGATGCATCAATTAATTTCAGTTTGGCAGCATGGTTTTATACAGGGAAGGGGGACCGAAGACCACGTCAGAAGGGTAATTTCACTTTTTGATGCTACTGAAGTCCTTGCCAAACCTATGGGGGCTGCCTTCCTGGACGCCGAGAAGGCGTTTGATCGTGTGGCATGGCATTATTTATGGAAGGTTTTGGAGCTCAATGGTTTGGGGGTTTTATTCATTAATGCATTACGGGTCTTATATATAAATCCTATTGCACGATTAAGAATAATGGGGAAGGAAACAGAGGCCTTTTCAATTAGTAGG
Organism: Calotriton arnoldi; assembly: GCA_963921515.1. Lineage (NCBI taxonomy): Eukaryota > Metazoa > Chordata > Amphibia > Caudata > Salamandridae > Calotriton > Calotriton arnoldi. The sequence continues at coordinate 48,536 of CAWUFW010003155.1, forward strand.
GGTACTAGGCAGGGTTGCCCGTCTTCCCCCTGCTGTTTGCATTATATATAGACCCCTTTCTTAGGCGGCTGGAAGCCTCGCCTCACATTACTCCGGTAAGTTTGCACGGTTGGCATACTAAGCTCCTGGCGTATGCCGACGATGTGGCTATAATTACTTCTGACCCCAATGGAGCAATGCGAGCCGTAGAAAGTATAGCGAAAGATTTCGGGATTTATTCAGGCTTTTCGTTAAATAGTGCTAAGACTCAGATTCTGATAAACAGATTTACTACAGCATCGGACGTTCGTATTGTTGAGAAAGCGGTTTATTTAGGGATCTGTATCACAGCTAAGGTCGAGGATATTGTAGAATTAAACATGACTCCCATATTGGGGAAAATCAAAAATGATTTTCATCGCTGGGACAACTTGAAGCTGTCAATAATGGGGAGGTGTAATATTATTAAAATGATTGTTCTTCCAAAGTTGCTATATATCTTCCGCACAATCCCTCTGGAGATACATAATTACTGGTTTCGCTTAATTGATAGGGAGGCAGCGAGATTTATCTGGTCATATCGCAGAACAAGGAGAGCTAATGTATTTTTATCCCTCACCCGGGAGAGAGGGGGATGGGGGCTCCCACATTTTAAGTTATATTATTTATCTGCAGCTCTGCAATATTATGGGCCTCTCTTCGGGATTAAGGCTAGGGAGAGGGAAGATCCTAGCTATGTCCCCTCAATATTTGAAATTTTGATTAATACTCAGGCTAATGGTTGTTTATTAAAGTTTTATGAGGCTAGCTATTTCAAAAAAACCCGCTTCAAGGTTTTAATTGCCGCCTTTCGTAATTGGGCTGGTATAAGGAAAAAAGCAGGAATGGGCAGGTTTAATAGGTATACCCCTCTGATCAGGAATGATCAGCTCCCAATTGTTTTACAAGATGAGTGTTTGGTAAGATGGGGCAGGAATGGCTTTTTCAGGATTGCGGATTTTTAGAAGGCGATCATATAGCCTCCTTTGATATAATTCGGGAAAGGTTTAGTATAGGACCTCGAGATTTTTTAAATATTTACAGCTGAGGGATTTCCTTCTGAGAAAAGCTGGCGGGGCTGCGGGCTTCGGGCAGGTAGCATTAATCGAATTGCTGATCCGCAGATCGGGGTCCTCAATTTCACAACTCTATCGCTGCCTGTTAGAGGGGTTGCCTGATGATCTAGATAAGCATAGGCAAAGATGGCAGGATAAATTGGGGGTTTTGGACTCCCGCTTTCTTAAGTCAGTTGAATTGGGGAACTCCGTTCTGTGTGCAGCTAATCTGAAATCACAACATTTCAAGACCCTGTTTGATCTATATATCACGCCTGCGAAGATCGTGCAATGGGGAGGGGTGGCAGGAACTCGCTGTTTTAGGTGTAAGGCATATGCGGCTGATATAATACACATCTTTTCTACCTGCCCAGGCATTGAGTCACTCGGACAAGAAATATCAGGCTTTTTGCAGTTTGTTTCAAAAGAGGAGGTTCCATTGACACCACTTTTGATGTTATTGGGGGTAGACGAAACAATAGGGAAAAAGGGAGAAGAGTTGATTTTTATTGCGATGGCAGTTTTAAGACTAAGGGCCCGATTCTGATGCGGGTTGGAAAAGCTTCCCGACCGAGGGCCTGATTCTGATGCGGTTAGGAAGGCCTCCTAACGGCATTTGCTCCTTCCAAATCGAATCGGGAACGTGTCTTCCCGACCAAGGGCCCAATTCTGATGCGGTTAGGAACAAATGTTCCCATTGAAGTCAATGGGAGTTCAACCCAATCCTATCTGGAAGCATCCGGATGCATCCTACTCCGCCGGTCGGACTTTCCCGATCCGAGTGGGTCGGAAACCATTTCCCAACCGATTCGGTCGGGAAGCTTTTCCAACCCGCATCAGAATCGGGCCCTCTGTGTTGCTTCTGCCTGGTTAAGCCCGCAGCCTCCTACTTTTCAACAATGGAAAAGCCGTTTCCTGCATATTTATAATTTAGAAAAAGCACTCTACGAGCGTAGAGGGAGAAAGGGTAGGATAAAGGGGAAAAAGATCTGGGGCCCATTCACAGATTGGATTACTCCATTTATCCAGGAAGAATGAAGTATCTGGCTATGAATTTTTATTGTATATAGCTTGGTCTCCAATGTAATGTTTTAGTTCTTTAAAAATATTTATTGCCTGTATTTAGATTCTATGTTGCTCTAGGCTTTTTGTTATGGTCTTGTCGATAATGGCCCTTATTAGCTATTTATCGATTTACATTATTTGTATTATAAACTCTGTGATTTTTTATTCTTCAGCTGTATATGAAATCAATAATAAAAAATTATAAACACAAAAAAAAAAAAAAAGAATTCATGTACTGAATATGAAATGATTGGTTTGCTCTTGGATTGATTTACCTCTTTATTTGCTCTAGGACTATTAAGATTTGTTTATGACTTGTATCAAATAAGTATGCAATACCAAAGGATTGGTATATGAGATGTATTCTTTTGTTTACCTTGCTTAATAAAAAAAAAAAAAAAGGATGCTATATAAACAGACGCTCAAGAGAAGGAAAAGGGAGATACAAGATTGGGTATGGGAAAAATTAGCCCAAGCGGCTAATACACGAGATGCCCCCTTATACTGGAAAACAATTAATCATCCCTATTTCAAAGATTATTCTGCAGTAAAAATTGAGGGGCCGATTCCGATCTGGGTCGGAAAGCTCTCCGACCGATCCGGATCCGGATTGTTTTCCGACCGAGCCGGACCCCTGCAGTCCGACCGAACGAGTACGATGCGGCCGTATGCTGCCGGACTCGGTTCAGTCGGACTCCCATTGAAGTCAATGGGAGCCGGTCGTACGACGTGTACATGGGCTCCCATTGACTCAATGGGTACGTTGCGCACAAGGGGGCCCCCTGTAGTGGGTATGCGTTGGTGTCATCCGCACCGTACACGCATGTATAGGGGGGACCCATGGGTCCCCCCTGTGTCCGACTCGTACGGCTACGGGTGAAAGGGGGTCCGGCACGGACCCCCAAAGTCCGCGTCCGGTAGCTTTTTTGTGTCGGAGGCTCTGACTCGAACCGGCTGTCCGGATCATGCATCGTACTGGCTTGGTCGTAAAACGTCTCCATTGCGCACCACGAATCGAGTGCGAATGAGTCGGACGGAGCGGTTCGGACCCGGAAACGAGTCGGTTGGCGATTTCGCGTTCACTCGCATCGTACTTGCTCGCTCGGACGACTGTACGAATCGGTCGGAAACAAAGCCTCCGACTCGGATCCGGTAAAGCCGAATCCGATTCGGAGCCCTACCGACCGAGATCGGAATCGACCCCTGAGTGTCTGGTTCAGCCCTTGGACTGGATAAAGTACTTTGGACATGTTTTTAATCCAGACAATGAAACTTTTGTATTATCTGGTAATAGTGATTTTATAGCTATAGACCCTCCTAACCTGGGGGCCTATTACGATGGGGGTCGGAAAACCTCCCCGACCGTCATGGTAGCGGGAAAAGACCGCCCGCATGGACCGCGACATCACCGCCGGTCGAATTACGATGACCCGCAGTCGAAATCCGACTGCGGCGGTCGGATCGCGGGCCTTAACATTGCGGCGGTGGCTGCTGCCCGCAGCATTGCCGCGATGTCCAAAGGAGCATGTCCTGCATTTCCCTGCACTGCCTGCCACCTGGTACAGGGAAATGTAGGGGGGACCATGGGTACCCCCCCAGTGCACCCACCCCCCCCAAAACATTGGGGGCCCGCAACGGGCCCCCGGAAGTCAATCTCCGCATGCCTTTCCATGGCGGTCTGAACGCTGAGGAAAGGCTGGCTACCGCCGGCATCATAATCCTGCCGGTGGAGCCTGCTCTGCACCACCACCATTATCCTGGTCCTGCTCCATCCGCCAGGCAGGAGTGCGGATGGCAACCGGCGGAAAAGCGGCGGTTGGAAATTCTCACCGCCGCGGTCACCACCGCCATCCTAATTTGACCGGCGGTTTTCTTGGTTGCGATCGCGGACGGATGTCCACCGCCGACCGCCATCGTAATAGACCCCCTGGCCCCTATTACTCTGGAGGAGGTTACAGTGGCCCTAGATAGATGTGTAAATGGTAAGGCACCTGGACCCGATGGGGTCCCCGTAGACGTTTTTAAGACTGATACAGGTTTTTGGGCCCCAATTTTACAAAGAGTGTGTAATGCTGTAGCGGGTGGTCTGGTGCCCAGAACGTGGACAGAAAGCATTATAGTACCGATTTTCAAGGAGGGCGATAGGGGTGACACTAAACGCTATCGCCCGATTTCCCTTCTCGATACTACGTCAAAATTGATGGGCAGAATCCTTCAGGAGAGATTGGAAACCTGGGCAACTGATAACGCAATCCTTACAGATACACAGTATGGATTTAGAAGGGAAATAGGGACCGTTGAGCAGTGCATCAATCTTCATTTAATAATTAGTAAATATACAGTTGCAAAGAAGGGTTATTTACACCTGTGTTTTGTTGTTCTTACAAGTGTTTTGATTTAGTGAACCATGTGAAATTATGGCAAACTTTATCCCTTATGGGTGCCCCAAGCGATATTATTGTCTATCTGTCACAAATATATAAATGACTAAATACAAGAGTTCGATATGGGACTGGAGGAGAGTGTACTACTTGTTTTAGAGTAACACGGGGAATTAGGCAGGGATGTGTCCTTGCACCACTCCTGTTTTCTTTATATATAAACGGAGTAGACGAATGTTTGCAAAAGTTAAAGGCCGATGCCCCGAGAGTTGGCAACCGTGCCGTCCCCAATTTGCTTTTTGCGGACAACGGGGTTCTTTTGTCCAGAACCGCTAACTGGCTTCAATGCCTAATTGAGAAGTTTGCAGAATATATGCAGGAAACGGATCTAGTACTCAATTTGAAAAAAAACATTTACGATGGTTTGCGGAAAAGGGAAGACAAAAACCAGGACACACCATGTAAATAGGGTCCCTCTTGTGATTGTTATAGGGATATTAGGAAGAGCACTTTAGGTCCATTATTTTTAAAGCAAAAATTGTTCACTTATAAAATTGCCTTTGATTTTATCTGTAATTTAGAAAACGAAAGAGTTTGCAACGCTGTGGTGGTCTATATTCAAATGGCAATTAAAATAAGAAAGTATAATTCACATCTAGAGGCTTTACTTTACGAAAACGGCAGGACATATACTGAATAGTGATGTTTAGGGATACTGTCTGAGCCATATTGCTGCACTTGGCACTTTATGTATAAATTATTCCCTGTGCCCGCATTTTTTATTGTATTATGTTTATTGTGTTTGAATATTTTTTAAACTCTTTCATATGTATTAATGTGCCAACCAGAATGAATTGCGAAAATGTTTGTTACTACTTTTTAGAATGCTTTTATGGTTGTACTATTTTTAACTGAATAAAGCTGAATTTGATTGATTGAACAAATTAAGCCTTCTACTGTTGCACGTCCACCCCACACTCAGCTTTACATCTCCAATCAGCCATTTGGCTGCATTTATCTTGATCACTGCGGTCCTTTGACATCTGACACTGCATTTAAACACATCTTGGTTGCAGTGGATTCGTGCACTAGATTCCTTTGGGTTTGGCCGCAACTTAGTGCTGACGCTCGAACTGTCCTTAAAGATTTGCATGTCTTTGTCGGGACATTTGCTTGTGGCACCTTCCATTCTGACCAAGGTCCTGCATTTGCCTCTAAGGCTTACCGGGATGCAATGAAGTCTCTGGGGGTTCAGGTGCAATTTTCATTTCCATACCGGCCTGAGGGCAATTCTGTGGTGGAACGTATGAACAGTGACTTAAAGCAATCTTTGACAGCGAGAGTCTTAGGTACTGGCATGGGTTGGCTGACTCATCTCTATGGAGTCCAACCTGCACTAAATAATCTCCCTAGAAGATCTCTGGGTGGGCGGACCCCATACGAAATGCTCTTTGGCATTAAAATGTTTATTTAAATCACATAGGAAACTGATTAAACAGGGGCTGCTTGGAACTATATCCAGTTCCCTCTTTGTAATAGGATGTCAGGTGTACTCTCTGCTTGTTTGTATTCCTCTGATGGGGTATCCAAAGATTTTGGAGTAGACGCCTCACTCACTTATCGTGACATGCTGCATCATTGGCGCCTATCCACACCCTGGTCAGATGATACTACCAGGGCGGACTCAACCATAGTTGGTAAGGGGGGGGCTTAGATAAAGCAAAACTGGATATGCAGGGACCCAGATAGGTGATATGTTAAAAAATACCTCAAGGTATACCCTAATTATTATTTTATTTTGTGGGTACCTGGGGTATGAGTTAAAACCAAATATATTGAGGGTTCTATTGAAAAGCTATTGTTCAATTATACCCTCACTTTGCTGCCAACATGTTTCGGACCTCACCAAGAGTCCAATTGGGTCTGGGGCCTTCGTCAGGGCTGTCTCGTCAATGTCCCTGCCTGTTGCTCATGCATGCACTCCATGCCAAATGTGAGGCCTAGTGCTCTCAGCTGTCTTTCTACGTTTATTTCCTTATTCAGAGGATTTTCTGCAAAGTGGAAAAACAAGAGAAAGACAAGAAAACAGAGTAGACTTTAGGAGATGTTATCTATCCTGACTTTTTCATTTTTTCATGTCCAGACTCTTAACTGTGGTGGACCATGTGCGTGATGTACACAGCTAGCTTTAGGCATTACTTCATGTGTTTATGCCGACTGCATTTCCCTGATTCAAACGGTGTTATATTATATTTAAAAACTCATATTTTTCTTGGTGTACCTGAACTTTACTGGACATGATTATATGTTCAGATAGACTGATCAGGTAGAGGTGTTTATACAGTGATCTAATCTCTAGGTCCAGTTTTAATAGTGTAGAATTAGTGAAGGTGGCTGTTCTTTTAGTGCAGTTATCCTTGTCAGTTCTATATCATGTCATTCATACCAATCACCAGTATGCTTACCCTCTGAGGTGTTTCTTTGAGGGTCATGCAGTACGTGCGGGATGGTGCCGTCTTATAGTCACACACTTTAAAAAAAAAGAGAAAACGAAAAGCAAAGGTGGGGGCACAGGGTGAGTATAGTCAACTGTTTTTGTAAAACTTTTTTACATGTATTCTCTTATTTCTTGTTTACAATGTGTCCGTGATGGTTATGATCGCCCTGGTACCATCTCTATTTAAATTGTAGTACTCCTAACGTGTGCCAACCTTTTTCTAAAAGGAGGTCAGGTTGGTCCCTGGGTTAACTTTTCAACATATTACTCTGTGCATTGATCTCATATCTCCATGTTTGGTAGTAGCCTGTCCATCAAAGGTACTTCTTATTCGTTGCAATCTCTAAGTTTATATGGCGTTTATTACGTTTGTTGAAGTGACCTTATCTAGCACACAACATTCTCAAGCTATTGATATCCAGGGGAAATAGCCTGAATGTATCGAGCCGTATTTTTAACAAGCGCACGGAACATAATATTTGGACCTGCCTCATATATGAGATCCTGATGAGGATTGTGCTCCGATTAACAAGGAGTAGGAGGCCCCTTCTAAAGAAAGGTTTGGGTATTGGCGGAGGTTTTTTAGGGCGGTATATTAAAATGCTCAAGTGCTCTTTTTTTCTTTTTTTCAGCCTCATACAGTGGGACAAGCGGCGTGGCGGTTGTAGTTATACCAAGTTCTCCCTTTAGAAAAATGGGGCCAACTGTCAATAAAATAGGTGCCACGTTATCACGCTCACACACTTCCATCACACATAAAGATTTACTTCGTCAAAGAGCTGGCACCTCGGAATTGCCTACGTCCTGTCGCTACGTCCGCCGCCGGTAGAATCATCTGCCGGTGGTGCGTCCTTTTCATATACAGAAAAACTGCCTTCAACCTCTAATGAGAAGCAACTACTGAAACTGGAACAATGGTGGATCTACCGCCTTTCCAGTACAACACTGGGGTTAAATGAGGAGATTCAATGGACATCTCTCTCCTAACTTTGATCTGACCACACGCTTGACCTATGCCTATCGTCCCCTAGACCGGACTATGCGAATGACCTTTATCCTCAACCCATGAAAAAAGAAAAAACAAACACACCATTGCCCATCAAATAACAAAAGGTCAAATGAATGATATGGAGGGTCCACTTTAAATTGAGTTTCAGGTACACCTCAAAACAAGAGGAGTTCTTAAAAATAGATTAAGATGAGGGACAATCTTCCAGCGATAACCATATCTTTTTTTTTTTTTTTAAATGAAAAACTAAAAATAATAGCTTGAGAATGTTTTGTGCTGGATAAGGTCACTTCCACAAATGTAATAAATGCCATATATACTTAGAGATTGCAATGAATAAGAGGTACTTTTGATGGATAGGCTACTACCAAACATAGAGATATGAGGTCAATGCACAGAGTAATACGTTGAAAAGTTAACCCAGGGACCAACCTGACCTCCTTTTAGAAAAAGGTTGGCACACGTTAGGAGTACTGCAATTTAAATAGAGATGGTACCAGGGCGATCATAACCATCACGGACCCATTGTAAACAAGAAATAAGAGAATACATGTAAAAAAGTTTTACAAAAACAGTTGACTATACTCACCCTGTGCCCCCACCTTTTCTTTTCGTCTTCTCTTTTTTTTTAAAGTTTGTGACTATAAGCCGGCACCATCCCGCACGTACTGCATGACCCTCAAAGAAACACCTCAGAGGGTTAGCATACTGGCAATTGGTATGAATGGCACGATATAGAACTGACAAGGATAACTGCACTAAAAGAACAGCCACCTTCACTAATTCTACACTATTAAAACTGGACATAGAGATTAGATCACTGTATAAACACCTCTACCTGAACAGTCTATCTGGACATATAATCACGTCCAGTAAAGTTCAGGTACACCAAGAAAAATATGTGTTTTTAAATATAATATAACACCGTTTGAATCAGAGAAATGCAGTCGGCATAAACACATGAAGTAATGCCTAAAGCTAGCTGTGTACATCACGCACATGGTCCACCACAGTTAAGAGTCTGGACATGAAAAAATGAAAAAGTCAGGATAGATAACATTTCCTAAAGTCTACTCTGTTTTCTTGTCTTTCTCTTGTTTTTCCACTTTGCAGAAAATCCTCTGAATAAGGAAATAAAGGTAGAAAGACAGGTGAGAGCACTGGGCCTCGCATTTGGCACGGAGTGCGTGCATGAGTAACAGGCAGGGACATTGACGAGACAGCCCTGACGAAGGCCCCAGACCCGATTGGGCTCTTGGTGAGGGCCGAAACATGTTGGCAGTAAAGTGAGGGTATAATTGAACAATAGCTTTTCAAAAGAACCCTCAATATATTTGTTTTTAACTCATACCCCAGGTACCCATGGAATAAAATAATAATTAGGGTATACCTTGAGGTATTTTTTTAATATATCACCTATCTGGGTCCCTGCGTATCCAGTTTTGCTTTATCTAAGAACTCCCATTACCAACTATGGTTGAGTCCGCCCTGGTAGTATCATCTGACCAGGGTATGGATAGGCACCAATGATGGAGCATGTCACGATAAGTGAGGCGTCTACTCCAAAATCTTTGGATACCCCATCAGAAGAATACAAACAAGCAGAGAGTACACCTGACATCCTATTACAAAGAGGGAACTGGATATAGTTGCAAGCAACCCCTGTTTAATCAGTTGCCTATGTGATTTAAATGTTTAGTAGTGGGAGAGTGCAACTGATTTCACTTTCTCTCACTCTCCAGTAGTGATTACAAATTAAAATGTTTGTGCCAGTTCTTGATGGTCTAGATGTTGTGGCGGCTGCCTCAACCTTTGACGTAGATAATCATTGTGCTGTGTTACAGGATCTACTAAAAGCTTGTGATTCACAAGCGAAAGCTAAGTTGCCCTCTTCTGCGGATCCAGTGGTACTGATTCCTGTTTCTGGCTGGCTTCCTAATTTTGGAGATCTCGTCTGAGAAAAGGTGGAGAACAAAAAAGAATTTGGTCCATCCTACCGTGCACCGGTCAGAGTCCTTGGTTTAAAAGGCACCCGTACTGTGATCCTGCCTCCTTTACCTGGTCGTAAGGAGAATCGTTAAATTTCAATAGAGCAGGTCAAGCTACACCATATGGCCGATACTGAATAGTATGCCTCCAAGCATTCCACGCCGGGATCTTTCATTGAATCCGATGGCTTCTGTATCTTCGACTACTCCCCAACGAATGGAGGGGGAGATGGAAACTACAATTGATCTACTACCTGTTTTTCCTTCTACATCCACATCAGCGGATATTTAGTATGCTTCTCCTCCAGTTGAGCTCATAATTGACATTCCTGAGAGTACCATACCTAAGGCATCCAATACTTCACTTCCCCCGTTGTTTCAGATGGGGTCCAGCGGTTATTATATGGACCATACTAGCGCTTCCTCTGACACATCTTCCTCATCATCTTCTGTGGCAGAGCCCCCTACACGTACCAGTCTTTTCATCTCCTGGTTCAAGAAGACTTACCTGGTCCCTCCAAGGACATACGTCTAGATGGTGCTGACGATAGTGTTCCTTTTCATATGGATTGGGTTTGTGACTGTATTTTTCTTTTTGATAAATGGCCATTATTTACCTGAACGCTCTGCTGTGAACTTTGTTGACGGAGTTCTAGCCCCTCATACGTCGTCACCTGTCATAAAAAGAGACCAAGCCCTTGTCAATATTTCGGCATTCCCTGTTGCTGATGGCATTGTTTGAGATAAAGTTTCATACGATATCCATGGCCCGACCGAAATTTTGAACATTCCATACGTTTTTTGCGTTTCCTTAGGAGATGTGGTTTTGTCAGACATGCACTCTGAAGACTGGGATGTTCTTGCCGTTCATTCATTGTTCTCTGATTTGAAATATTATGCAGCATTCGACACTGAAGACCTCTATTGAATTCTGCAAATTATGTTGATTTATTCTGTTATCAACATTATGGCCATCATTTTTTACATAAGACCAACACTCTGAGACCGTTTTTCAATTATACACAGTGGGAACATTACCCAACACCTTTACAGGGGAGTTCAAAGACTCAACAGAGTAAATTTATATATTTTTCCGGTTACAATCTTTCAGACCCACAGTCCTATTTTTTTCAAACTAAAGAGGCCGTCCCAAACTAAGTTTATGTTGACACATACTAAATTAGTTTACTCCATGTCCTTCAGGGATGAGTTGTCCATAAAGGGTTATGAGCATTGGAAGGATACAATTGCTTTAAAATCCATTTGTGGTACTAAAGATTGGCAAGTAAAAGGCATTGAAACATTGCATAGTGCTTGTCTGATACTGTCTCAAATGTTATTTTTAAATGACACAGTACAACAGACTACTTGTTTTGGTTTAGCCACGGCCAAAAATGTAAATATTCCCTCCATTCCATTATTGGCTTCTTATGATACACGGCAAACACACACCAATTAAACAATTGACGACTTGGCTGTCATGTTTCCAAATGGCACACTTAACTCTTCCAATATTGACCCCTGGGGATGGTTAGTGTGGCCAACGAGCTCCCATGCATGCCAATTACGTTTTCTGACTACTACAAAAGGTTTTACACAAAGCAGACCTGATCCTCGTTTCCCACACTCCCATACAGCTACCACATACTCTGTGGTTAAATTATGTCAGCAATGGTTGGAACATTCTACACTGTCGTCTGTGAAACAACACCTTTCTCTTCTGTCATCGATTTAGCTGATTTTCTTTTAGGTCCAAAGTCCCCTCGCACAAAACGTTTTATATAGTCAGCTTATAATGAATTTTGGAAACTGTCGCAGATGGAACCTGGGGTGCGTCTCCGCCAAATTGACCAAGCAAATTTAGAAAAAGTCCTTGCGCTGGTAGATAACAGCATTAATACACTGTCTTCCCGTATATATACTTTAGATAATATTGTATCATCTGTCATTGACATTGTTCAACATGAGGTGTCTGTTTTGTATCATGGTCAAAATCAGTTACGGTCTGTAATGCAGTTTGTTTGGACCTTACAAACACTGAAAAATGGAAAAGTTCCCTGGGTTTATTTAAATGCTTCTGCGCTGTTTTTGACATTTAATTTGACTGATAAGCAGAAATTAATGTCCATGAGAGACGCAACATACACATTGTTATATATTGAACAATTGGAACAGTTACTATTTTCTGTAGCAGAGACTGATTCAGCTGTGTGGTTAATACATGGAGTTATTTCACTGCCCATCCCACTTTTTCAGTTAACGGCCTGAATGAAACACTACCCGATTGGTAGATATGAGCCCCTCTGCAATAATTATATTCACGAATTATGGTCGCTACTTTTCACCTATAGATGTCAGTGCGCGGATAAGGACGTTTTCCTTACAGGAGAGGACTGCGATTCCACAGTAGGACATTCCCTAGTCTGTAAACAAGTTAAACTGCACGGAGCCTGAAACTTTTGGCACCTAATCTGGCTTGTTTTTTAAAAGGTACCCCTGTCCCAGCTATTATTCCCGCACTAACTTTGCTTTCTAATGGCAGTAATCTTATTTTAAATAAACACGACTTCTGCGGCTTACGGGCAGGCGTCCCATTTATAGTAACAGTTTCTCAATGAGTTATAGGTTGCAGCAATATCCTGTTTCCACCCCCGCATCGGATTGTAGATAGTTCTCTTTGGCCTTCCATTCCAACGTTGAAAACAGATTTCAACAAGCTAAGCAGACTCACAGCGCTATTGTTTCAACAAGAAGTCGCTCTCACATCAGCTCGAGAGACCTTCAAATTGCAGATGGCGAGAAAAGCAAGTGAGATACACTCGCTGCTAAACACAAATCTCCCACTCCATTTTGGAGAATTAATACATCAAATATTTAATGCTTCTGACACAGAGTGCCTTGCCCACTTTTGTAAACTCTGGGGATCCGGCTTTGTATCTTCCTTTCAGACTATTTTTGGAGTAATACAGGCCTTTATCCATTCTAATTTTTCCAGCGCCTTCAGAGGGTTTCCCCTGGTGCCCTTGTTGATTTGCGGCGTGCTGGTTCTCCTATTGTTGCTTCGCAATGGATGCTCGATCTGTGGAGCTGCCAAACCTGGTACAGTTGCAACTGTACCGTGATCGTATGTGGCAGCTTTTTGGTACAATGCCAGTGGCGTCCTTTGCCATCGACTATTGGCTGACCTTCCGTTATGCCTACTTCACCTGCGTGCAACCTGTGTTCCACTGCCTCCGGTGCCCTTTTCAATGGGCCCTGGATGCCTGCCTCTCCAATACCACACGCGCTGCCTTGGATTACGATCTGTTATTGGGTCCGTTGAAGACCCAGGACCAGGAATGTGCCATGGGTAGGTGCCTGTTGTGCGATCCTTTGCTTGGACCAACGGCAGACTTGAGTACCTGCGCCCATGCGCAGAGCCTCATAGCTCAGAGTTTCATTGAAGTTGACGCTGGTTGCCCTGAGATGCTAACAGCCTCTGGATATGAGGAGCATGTGTGCTCGTTCGATCTACTCAACTGGATGGCATACCTTTTTACAATAGAAGGAACAGACAACATTCTGGAGTTCATGGTGTTCCGCTTTTCCCGCAACATTTTTTTCTCTGATATCTAATTATAAATGAATGGGTTTTTGAGCGCCCAATTGGCAAGATTTTTTTTTCTCTTTGATTCTCCCAAAAATATAACCTTGCAATAACGATTGGTTTTTTGGGGGCTTCATGCCTGTCCCAATTGGACTCCGACTAAGACGCTTTGCCTCTGCTTACCTCTGATTTTTGTCTTCGCATATGGCTAATGCCCTGGCCAAGGGGAGGGTGTCACGTGGCCCATAGGGACACTGTTGTTTTTCATTAAGTTAGCATGAGCACGTTGCAGCTTGCCTGCTGCTTTTGCGCACGTTACTACACGTCTTTATTTTTGCAATATTTCAATGATTGCTTTCACATGAGAAATCATCGCTGTGTTCACTTTCTGCATGTTCCTGGGATTTTGACCGAACATTATGTGCAAGGTCGAACAATGCCCCTTGTTATTTTGTTCTGCCCAGACCTTAGCCCTTAGACAAAACATACCGATGCAGCTGTTGTTTGGACAAATGTACTTGGGTTTTATTAGAATACACGAATAGGTAGCACACACTTGGAGGGGGGCCTTTCCAGAGAGAAGAGCGAGACAGCACCTAAGATGTAGATCTACCATCTATAGGCTAAGGTATGGGGTCTGCTGACAAAGCCCAGAGATCTTCTATTATACAATAATACTTCTTCTTAGCAAGGGGAGGGAGGTTAGGCACTGTAGTCTTTTCTCCATTGTCTTTCTATGATGACATGTAAATCCAGTATTTGTAAAGCACGAACAGCTACCCGAAGGCATCCCGGCACTGGGGGCCGTCGGGAAGATTAAGCAAGCTATTGCCCAGAGTCACATGGTGCTGGGCTGACCTGCCACCGGTGCCGGGGATCGAACCGTGAGCCCCAGATTCCAGCGTCAGTCGCCCTGGCCGCGGCGCCACACCTCTTCCCTTCATGATTTATAGACTAGCTGCTATGCTGACTGTATTTGTACTATGCATTTTCCTGCTGTTGTGGTGCGTATACTGCATGTTAGGGCACGTTAGTTAAAATTAATATTTTAAACTGTTTCGTGTCTCTGTCAGATCTTATTGTGGACAAGTACAACAGTATGAGCGAAAGGGTGTGTCTTGTTACTGCGATTCATGAGAGATCTGGGAGTGTTGTGTTCTGGGGTGTCTAATCATTTGTGGAGTGAGTAGGAGAGCAAGAGAGACACTATAGCTAGTCTGTCCTGGGTTCGTGGGTACTAAGGTGGTAGGAAGACCCAGTCCCTATACACCAAGGTCCCATATTCTTGCGCATAGTTCTGTGTTTGTGCAGAATCCCTGCAACATCACGGCTCCACCACGTCCATCTTGTTAACACCTAGTCCCCCCCTTTGTGTTACTGTCTAGGAGCAATACACAAAGGTCAACTGACAAATACACCTGGGGCCTGATTCACAGAACTAACTTACGTCAAAAACGTAAAGTTAGTACTTTTTGGTATTCACAGAATACACTTACTCATTTCGGTATTCACAGAAGTTAGTAGTCCTACTTTAGGACTCCTAAATGCCTTCTGTGAATACCGAAAGTCTTAAAGTTAGGATTTTTCGCAGTTTAGGAGTAGTAAAGTTAGGACTCCTAACTTTACTACTCCTAAACTGAGAAAAATCCTAACTTTAAGACTTTCGGTATTCACAGAAGGCATTTAGGAGTCCTAAAGTTAGGACTACTAACTTCTGTGAATACCGAAATGAGTAATTCATTCTGTGAATACCAAAATGAGTAAGTGTATTCTGTGAATACCAAAAAGTACTAACTTTACGTTTTTGACGTAAGTTAGTTCTGTGAATCAGGCCCCTGGTAAATTGACCAAGGATACTGGCTGCAGGCACCAAATGGTTAGGACAAGAAAATGCCATACTTCTAAAAGTGGCATTTTCAGAATTGTGATTTAAAATCCGACTTCACTATAAAGAGGGTTTTAAATTACAATTATTTAGACACTAAGCATCACATATCTATCTGTTGCCAAACAAATGTTATCACTTATTGAATGTAATAAGGTAACCCAATGTTATCCTATAGGAGAGCTAGGCCTCACAGTGGTAAAAAACGTATTTGTGAGTTTTTCACTATCAGGGCATGTAAAACGTAAAAGTACATGTCCAACCTTTTAAATACAATGCATTTTTCCCTATGGGCTGTTTAGGGCCTAACGTAGGGGTGACTTATATGTATTAAAAATGAAATTTTAGGCTTGGCGAAACATTTATTTTTCCAAGTCAAATTGGTAGTTTAAAACAGCAACCAGGATGCAATGGCAGGCCTGAAACATGTTTTAAAGGGTTACTTAAGTGGGTGGCACAATAAGTGCTGCAGCCCACTAGTAGTATTTAATTTACCAGCCCTATCTATAGGACATACCACTTACAAGTAAATTAAATATGCAAATCAAGTGTAAGCCATGTTTTAGGGAGTGTGCACAAGCACTTTAGCAGTGTGCAGCAGTGATAAAGTGCAGAGTCTTATGACGAATAAAAATGAATTCAGAAAAACAGGAAGGGAGAAGGCAGAACGTTTGGGGAAGACCACCCTAAGGCTGACAAGCCTAAAATTGACTCTCTCCCAAACATTGTTTCATACCACCCATTTGGTGGTTCTTGGCAATTTTAATTCACATTTTAAGGTTTCTGAATAATATGCCTTCACCGGTAATTTCTGAGATATTTTCTCTTCTTTTGGTTTGACAAACAATACCTCCTTCCCTACTCACTGCTGAGGTCCTAGATACTGTAATGACTTTCACCCTGCTTTGTCAGACCTACTGGCTTTTTCCCCCTCCATTGGATTGACTGTTTTGGAGTCCCTATTTATTTCATTTTCTCCAATGTGAGTAAGAACAACATCCTCAACCTTGCCCTGAACTCTGCATTTGGAAAAAACGTGTCCACCAAGGGTTAGGCTCAATGCTTACTGGAGGGTTCCACTATAGATGTTTCTGATCCTGAGGTTCTGATTTACGATTATTGTACATTCATTACATCAACCCTGGCTAGGTTAGCCCCCCCCAAAGGGAAGGTTCTCCACAGAGGCTTCAACCCCTTTTCTGTGTCATTTTCAAAGGAGTTAGCTGCTTTTAAACTCACTTTATGCTCTGCAGAAAATCGATGGGGCTGTGATTATAACCCCTTAAATTAGAATCTGTCTAGTTCAACCATGTTTTTAAAGCTTCCATGAAAAGAAATCCCAATATTTCAAAAGCTGTTTTTGGCATTCTTGACTATTTGAAGACTCCACCTCAATAACTTGGTGAGGCTCTAGCCAAAGATTCATGTAATGCTTTTTCTGACTTCTTTGTTAATAAAGTTGCTTACATAATTTTGTCCCTGCAGAACCGGTGGTGACAGAAGCTAGCCTCCTGCTCAGTGTTGGTCAAGTATTCACACCTCAAATTTTTGTCCTCCTGATCCCTTCTAGACACAGAGTTTTCAATTAATTGCATGTTCCAGATATTTCAAACATGCCTTAGTGACTCATTCTAGAAAAAGCCTACTTTAGTCCCTGACATTCACGCCAGCTACTGTCCCATATCTCATCTCCATTATATGTCTAAGTTGTTGGAGTGTGCAGTCTTTCTTCAGCCTCAATGCTTTGCAATCAAAGAATTGGTTCTTCAACATTCACAAGTCAGCTCTTGACCTCGCCTTAGTATCAAGACAGTCATGGTATCAGTTCTGGATAAAGTTTGTTATTATGCCAATGGTCATCTACCTGCAGCCTTGAATTTGTTAGATCTTTCTGTGGTTTTCAACACTGTAAACTAGGATATCCTGATAAATAGGCTTTCTGGAATACATATTGCTGGCACATTCTACAGCACACATGCAAAGTGGGAAACACCTTAAAGCATAGTTTTTGTGCTGGAAGAGACCCCCTACTGTACAAAAACTACGTTTACCATAATACAAATGCCCTTGCACTATGGCACAAGGGTGTCCTCGTTGGTGAATTGCAGACAAAAGTGCACTAGCTATGGGAGAGAGATGAACAATGCCACATCGTAGTAAGTATGGCACTGTTCTGCTCTCTCCCATTCATGCAGTGCAGGGAAACAACTTTACTTGCTGCACTGCGTTGCACGATTTTTAGGTAAATCTGGGTCCCAATATCTTCCCCTCTGGCTTCTCTTCATTGGCTTCCAGTAAAAGACCAGATTGTTTTCAAGTCCATGTGTCTTCTTCACAACACCCTGTTTGCTGCTTGGGCTTATCTTAGCTCTCATTTTTCTTTGTAGCAACCTGCACACACCCTGAGTTCTAAAGATGAACTCCTGAGGTCTGCTCCCAGAATGACCAGCACGCACCCTGAGATCTAAGGTTGAACTGCTGTCGGCTCCCAGAATCCGTCTCAAATCTTTTGGCGGTTATTCTTGTTCCATAACCGCCACCAGAAAGTGGAACTCTCTCCCACTTTGTTTGAGACAAATATTTGACTTTATAAGTTTCAGGACAGCTCTAAAACACATGGTTGTTCTCCCAGTGCAACTAATATTTGTTTTTCTCTTTCCTTTTTACATTGCTTACTTGTGTTTGAATTTTGTTTTAGCACCATGATAGTCCTTCAGGGTGAACGTTGCACTCTACAAAACCCAAATTAAAATGAAGAAAAAATCCAATGTTAAAGGCCTGCCTGTGTTACGGGCAATAGCCTCCTTTGAAACAAAGTCATGTGTTCTATGTATGTTTATGGTTCTTCAGCAACTCTATATGGATCATAACACGCTGGAGGATCTATAATACATTGCAAGAGGCTGCATTTGCAGCTTCTATTTTCCATTCCATGAAATTTTATTCCATGAACACTTCATTGATGTATGTTGGATCACCTCCAGTCACCTACCTGATATTATCCCCTTGTTAATGGGAATCCCCTTACGATCAGATGGGCTGCCAGGTGGGGCTCACGTTTTCTGGTTTCCATTTCTACCTCCTCTGCTTATCGCACCATTGTTTACTGAGACTCAAAAAGGGTACTAGAATTTTTGGAAGATCCCTTGTAACTGTTAAGTACTGAATAAACCTCAGTTGGACAAGGGAACACTTTTCTTAGTACTGAGAAAGTGCATGAAATACATTCAGACGTTGCAGGGTAAACTTGTGTGCATGATTTATTTTTGGGCCATCAGGTGCTTTCAGGGACCAGACCGCACTTTGGACACTACTTCGTGTTTTCCCTAAATTTTTGAGGTCACACCCAGTGGCTTTCCTGAGCCCCAAATGGAAGCTGTGGCCTTTTGCAGAAAAAGAAAATGGCAGGTGTTTCTCAGTCTTTCCCTAATTAATTATTCTCAGGTAGGTGAGAGAGTTTGGAGTAAAAAAAAAAAACATGTCATCTGCAGGTGGGATCTACAGCTCCTCCTTGTACCCTGAAATCCGTCCACACACAGAGCAGTTGACATTTTACACTATGGGGTCGATTCCGATCTCGGACGGTAGGGCACCGAATCGGATTCGGCTTAACCGGATCCGATTCGGAGCCCTCATTCCCGACCGATTCGTACGTGCGTCCGGCCGAGCGAGTACGATGCGAGCGCACGTGAAATCGCCGACCGACTTGTTCGCGGGTCCGAAGCGCTCCGACCGACTCGCACGGACACGACTCGCACCGCGCAATGGAGACGTTCCCCGGCCGGGCAAGTACGATGCGCGCCTCGAGCAGTCCGACCGACTCGCGCCGTCCGGCTCGAAGGAGCTGTCAGAGCCGGACTTTGGGGGTCTGTGTCGGACCCCCCTGTACGCGTAGCCACGCGAGTCACACACAGGGGGGACCCATGGGTCCCCCCTACCTGTGCATGTACGCCGCGAGTCGCTTCGAGGCGTACCCGCTGTAGGGGGCACCCTTGTTCGCCTCGCACCCATTGAGTCAATGGGAGCCCGCGTACGCGTTGTACGTCCGGCTCCCATTGACTTCAATGGGAGTCCGACCGACTCGAGTCCGATTGCATGCGTGCGCATCGTAATCGTTCGGTCGGACTGCCAGAGTCCGATTCGGTCGGAAATCTCTCCGGGTCCGGCTCGGTCGGAGAGATTTCCGGCCCGAATCGGAATTGGCCCCTTTATGTTTATTTATTATGGACTATTCCTCTACAAATAATGGTCATTATGATGATTGTAAAAGTTATGAACTCAGCAATTATTATATATGTTATGCATGTCTTCCATCGGAAGCCTCTATCGTTTACACCAGAGGCCAGATGTATGAAGTATTTGTTAATCAGTAAGCAGTGTCAAACTGCTTACTGGCTGCAGAAAAATGCATCTTCCTATGTACGAATGACATTTGCAGCATTTTGTTTCACAAAGTGATTATTTTGCGGTTTGATATTTTTAGTGACTCGTAATAGCGACTCGCAAATAAGTAATCCATATTAGGAAATTGCAATCCGTATGTTATAGAAAGTCACAAATTGCGAATAGTCGCAAAATGAGCATTTAGCACATGCAATTTAGCACCAACTCGGATCAGGTGATAACCATGTGCAAACTATATAAACAGCTCCACAATGCATCTTAGCTTTAACAATGGCAATATGTGATGGCAACACAAATGCATTTAATGGCTGGATTGCAGAGAAGGAGGAGGAGACAGAAGTGGATTTTTAGACTGAGAATAACTCTCTTCCAAAAAACTGAGGAAGAAATCTATGAAAAGCACAGGCTAAGTAGTGCTGTAATTTTGCAAACTGATAGCTGATTTAAAACCACAGCTTGAGAGCAATACTATATGTAGTACTTCTACCCCCATCCATGTGTAGGTTTTAAGTTCTTTGCACCTCTTAGCCTCAGGCAGTTACCAAGGTGTAATAGCTACAGTTGGTGGTGTGTCACATAGTGCTCTATCTCAATCTTTTCATGCATTCCTGGATGCGCATAAATGCTCACATGTACTTTCCTCACATGTGCAAGAAGTACAAACTTTAAAATGATACTTTAATACTTTTATAAGGTTGCAGATTTTCAGCACGTGCTTGTCTGTATAGATGGTATACATGTGCCAATCTGCCCTCCATCTGACGTTTAGTATTTATTCCGCAACCGGAAAAATACTCATTCCTTAACCATACTAGTGCATTGTGGTGCTAAAAATGTGATTACGGATATTGTAGCATGACTTCCAGGGAGCACCCATGATTCCTTTGTGTTTAGACACAGTGGCATTTACCCAATGCTACAAAGAGGAGATTATGAAGATTAGATATATATTGGGTAAATTGCCTTAAAGTATTTTACTCTTGTTTAACCCACATACATTTAGAATGTGATGTGCTAATATGTACATTGATGTTGTAGGTGATAGGTGAAGGTGGTAGTGCTTATGCCCTACGTCCAAGTAGATTCAGATGTCTCCAAACGATTGGTGGTGCCCTACAGTATTCTCCAGAAACAAGTTGTTGAATTGTAGCAACCTGTGCAATTCTACACACTATAGCAACTTGGAATGGATTGGAAGTTAGGATGTCGGAGTCAGAGTCTAATGAGGAGGACGAAGAGCTACCAGTACTTCTACAGCATGATGACTCAAGAGCAGCAGAAGGCTGAGTACGACATGCTAATGTAACTAATAATTATTTTACAGGGAAAGTTAAAATTGTACTAAATCATTTTAACATAATATTACAACTGCTTTGTTGTTGGCAAACCATATTCTACCGTTATTTTCAGGTATGGTAATGCATGTAAGCAAAGTGATGTAACATTACTCAATGTCAAAAATGTAAAACAAAAGGTATAACATGTGTTGTTGACCTAAACACCCCAAAAATAACAAATGACAATTAAATTGTCTGTCTTGCATTTGTCACAAGCAGATGTAGCTCCTACATTCCCCCCAATGGCACAGTGATGCCTGGGTTCACGAACAGTCATACTATCTATGGCAGATATGCTGCTGACACTGGACTGATCCTCACTTTCAGCACCTACTCCTTGAGTGCCACTTGCAATTTGTGAGATTTACAATGTTTCTACGGCATTAGCAATTTGAATGAGGCCTCGAACTACATCTCCACTGTAGTGGCCCATTTCAACTTGTAGGCACACAGTACGGTGTCGCAATGTGGATGTGGCATGTCCAAGGTGATTAATTGACCAACTTCAGCCATCAATACGTGCAGAGGGTTGACGTTCCCTACGCCTTTAACTCATATTATCATGATTCAATTTAATATATAGAGTCATCATTTCATCTGTCAAACTATCTAGTTTTCCTTTCATGGTGATCTGGCTTTCAGCAGGGGTATTTGCAAGTTTTTCAAACACACATGTAATGCTTTCTCTATGTTTGACAGTTTCTGATTGATAAACTTGATTTCTTTGTGTAGCAGGAGCTGAACCATATGCACGGATGCCTCCAAACCTCCTATTTTCAGCACTATTACCGGTTCCCAGATTTTCCAGTGACTGTGTGCTGGCAACACGGAGAATGCGAGCCTTCACATCTTTCCAGCAGCTGTTTTGGCCTCCTTACAGGTTCCTGGGTGACACTCTGTGTGCCTCTTCCACAATCGTGTTGTACTGACACTGTATGCTCTGTGACTCTTAGATTCAGCTTGCAGTGGTGTGTCCTGGCAGTCAAGATCAGTTGGTTCATCAAAGTGCATGTGAGATTCCTCATTTTCCTCAGCTTCAAACACATCACTTCCATGAGCATGGATATCTTTCAGAAAATTGATTTGTGATTATTGTCTGGACTATAGTTAGGTTGGGGTTAATATGTTTTGTTTTGTAGCCACAAATACATTTTTTGTACTTAACCTCAAGCTAATGTGTTTTCACTACAACTACCATTATGCACTATGTTACACTAATTACTAATTCCTTTCCATATTAGAAGTCTAAAGGTTGCATACATGTATATGTGTTTTGAAATAGCCTGACCACATTCATTGTTTTAAGTAACAATGCCATATTACACTTACCTCGAGAGGTTACTGGAATGTCAGATTTATCAATTGTACTAAATCCAATGACTGATTGTGGCTCCAGAGTAGTTTGTACCAGTTCTTCTATTGCAGTTGGTAGGGGGACAGTGGTGGGACCTCCTCCACTAGCTTTGGCCTCAGTAAGCCAGTTTGTAACCTTCACTTTTGTTTCTTGATCTCCGATCATACCACTGTTTTCTGATTTCTTCAATGGATCTCTTCATCACTCCAACAGAGTTGATTTTCTCCTTCATTGATTTCCATATTTTCTTTTTTTGTGATTGTCATGGTGTCCAACACACTCTTCTGTTAATATTTCCAGTTCTTTTTCAGAAAATGTAGTTTTGCATTTCCGAGCCCCAGCCTCATTCTATGTGACCTTTCATGACATTTTTGATGTCTTTATGGGTGGATGGCACACACACAGGTAGATATTGTTTCGATACGGTGCACAGTCTCTAGCATGCATACTCTTCTATCTCCTACTGAGCAACAATTCTTGGTTGTGAGGTCATCAGTCAATGCCAAAATAAGCAATTTAGGAGATCGCAAAATATGATTACCTAAATAGCGCACCGGCAAAATAATGATTTTCAATTTTACCCCCGACTACTATTGTACATTCCGAACAGCGATTTCCTAATTGTGATTCGCAATTAGTTTGCAATTAGGAAATCGCTAATTTGATGCTTCCTACGTCTGGCTCCAGATTCAAAATCTGGTAACTCACTGCTATGACATAGCAAGAGTTGATTGTAAAACTCATTATCCACTGTTGCTTCGTCATTAAGGGTTTCCAGGCCATGCTGACAGGGTTCCCTGAGTGCTAGTAATACAGTGCCTGTATGTTATATAACATTAGGAAATACATACATAAACTTTACCATTCCTGTGAAGATTAGCAGGAAAGGAAAAGGTTTCCAGTAAAAGGGTCACAGTTGCCTTAGGGGGTTGTATCTTGATGTTGAACATGGAAGTTTGAATTGAGAGACTTGGCCCGACAAAGGGGCCGATTCCGATTCGGGCCGGAAAACATACCGACCGACTCGGTACAGGAATGTTGTCCGACCGACACGTACCGGCGCTGCCCGATCCGCGTAGTACGATGAAATGCATGTGAATCACAACCGACTCGTACGGAACACAAGCCGAACGACCGAACCGCATGGAAACCAGATATCCGGCCGGGAAACTACGCGAATTGAACCAACCGACACGCACCAGGAATGAATCCGACAGAAGCGTACCCGCGAACTCCGACCCGCGCGAGTACGATGCAATGCGCGTAAAACCAGACCGAGTCGCCACGGAGCCCAAGCACGTACGACCGACACGCATACAAAACCGAGGCGAAGCAACCCAATACTCCGTGACCGACGCGTACGCCGCACATGAAACCCAGCAGGAACACAGCTTGAAAGACTCGGAGAAGCCCGCACGAGCCAACTGCAGCGTCCTACTCGGTCAGTAGAACGTCTCCTACATGCCTAAAAAACTCAAAGGAAAAATACAAAAAAAAGGGCCAAACAAGCAATGACAAAGTTAATAAATACAGGGGGAAAAAAACATGGAACAAGGACACACCCCCAACTCCACGCATATAAAGGCCACAAATCCCTACCATGATCCTTTGCAAATTCAACTGACCTGCCAGCACAGAACACCATCAGACAGCAACCACAGACACACTCACAACTCATCCATCACACAAGCCACACACCATTAGCACCTCACAAATAGCACCCTCACATACAACCAACAAAACCGACACTCACCCAACCCTCACTTGCACACTCACACACATACATCAATCCCCACCACCACCCATCACCATGCCCCCAAAGAAGAATCCAAAGTTCCTAGACAGTGAATTGGAAGTCCTGGTAGATGAGATCCTCAGGGTAGAGCCACAGTTGTTTGGTACATTGGTCCAACAGACCCCCATGTCGCAGAAAACCAAGATGTGGGAGAGGATCGTAGACAGGGTGAACGCACAATCACCATGTTTGCGCACAAAGGAAGACATCCAGAACAGGTGGTATGATGTGCGCAGGAGGGTCAAGGACCTACTCAAGAAGGATTACGCCTTGAGTCAGCGCACCGGCAGTGGCCCTCCTGCCAAACCAGTATACCTCAGGCCCTGGGAGGAGAAGGTGCGGGCCATCCTACCACCAGTGAGCGTATATGGACTATCAAACATCCCAGAGCCTGGTGAGTACACAACCAATCTACACAATATTGTGTGACAAACACAAATGTAATGCTTTCTCTATGTTTGACAGTTTCTGATTGATAAACTTGATTTCTTTGTGTAGCAGGAGCTGAACCATATGCACTGATGCCTCCAAACCTCCCATTTTCAGCACTATTACCAGTTCCCAGATTTTCCAGTGACTGTGTGCTGGCAACACGGAGAATGCGAGCCTTCACATCTTTCCAGCAGCTGTTTTGGCCTCCTTACAGGTTCCTGGGTGACACTCTGTGTGCCTCTTCCACAATCGTGTTGTACTGACACTGTATGCTCTGTGACTCTTAGATTCAGCTTGCAGTGATGTGTCCTGGCAGTCAAGATCAGTTGGTTCATCAAAGTG
The DNA here is from genome assembly GCA_963921515.1 of Calotriton arnoldi. Taxonomy (NCBI): domain Eukaryota; kingdom Metazoa; phylum Chordata; class Amphibia; order Caudata; family Salamandridae; genus Calotriton; species Calotriton arnoldi. The sequence goes on from CAWUFW010003155.1 coordinate 73,684, forward strand.
CATGTGAGATTCCTCATTTTCCTCAGCTTCAAACACATCACTTCCATGAGCATGGATATCTTTCAGAAAATTGATTTGTGATTATTGTCTTGACTATAGTTAGGTTGGGGTTAATATGTTTTGTTTTGTAGCCAAAAATACATTTTTTGTACTTAACCTCAAGCTAATGTGTTTTCACTACAACTACCATGATGCACTATGTTACACTAATTACTAATTCCTTTCCATATTAGAAGTCTAAAGGTTGCATACATGTATATGTGTTTTGAAATAGCCTGACCACATTCATTGTTTTAAGTAACAATGCCATATTACACTTACCTCGAGAGGTTACTGGAATGTCAGATTTATCAATTGTACTAAATCCAATGACTGATTGTGGCTCCAGAGTAGTTTGTACCAGTTCTTCTATTGCAGTTGGTAGGGGGACAGTGGTGGGACCTCCTCCACTAGCTTTGGCCTCAGTAAGCCAGTTTGTAACCTTCACTTTTGTTTCTTGATCTCCGATCATACCACTGTTTTCTGATTTCTTCAATGGATCTCTTCATCACTCCAACAAAGTTGATTTTCTCCTTCATTGATTTCCATATTTTCTTTTTTTGTGATTGTCATGGTGTCCAACACACTCTTCTGTTAATATTTCCAGTTCTTTTTCAGAAAATGTAGTTTTGCATTTCCGAGCCCCAGCCTCATTCTATGTGTCCTTTCATGACATTTTTGATGTCTTTATGGGTGGATGGCACACACACAGGTAGATATTGTTTGGATACGGTGCACAGTCTCTAGCATGCATACTCTTCTATCTCCTACTGAGCAACAATTCTTGGTTGTGAGGTCATCAGTCAATGCCAAAATAAGCAATTTAGGAGATCGCAAAATATGATTACCTAAATAGCGCACCGGCAAAATAATGATTTTCAATTTTACCTCTGACTACTATTGTACATTCCGAACAGCGATTTCCTAATTGTGATTCGCAATTAGTTTGCAATTAGGAAATCGCTAATTTGATGCTTCCTACGTCTGGCTCCAGATTCTAAATCTGGTAACTCACTGCTATGACATAGCAAGAGTTGATTGTAAAACTCATTATCCACTGTTGCTTCGTCATTAAGGGTTTCCAGGCCATGCTGACAGGGTTCCCTGAGAGCTAGTAATACAGTGCCTGTATGTTATATAACATTAGGAAATACATACATAAACTTTACCATTCCTGTGAAGATTAGCAGGAAAGGAAAAGGTTTCCAGTAAAAGGGTCACAGTTGCCTTAGGGGGTTGTATCTTGATGTTGAACATGGAAGTTTGAATTGAGAGACTTGGCCCGACAAAGGGGCCGATTCCGATTCGGGCCGGAAAACATACCGACCGACTCGGTACAGGAATGTTGTCCGACCGACACGTACCGGCGCTGCCCGATCCGCGTAGTACGATGAAATGCATGTGAATCACAACCGACTCGTACGGAACACAAGCCGAACGACCGAACCGCACGGAAACCAGCTATCCGGCTGGGAAACTACGCGAATCGAACCAACCGACACGAACCAGGAATGAATCCGACAGAAACGTACCCGCGAACTCCGACCCGCGCAGTACGATGCAATGCATGTAAAACCAGACCGAGTCGCACGGAGCCCAAGCCGTACGACCGACACGCATACAAAACCGAGCCGAAGCAACCCAATACTCCGCGACCGACGCGTCACGCCGCACATGAAACCCAGCAGGAACACAGCTTGAAAGACTCGGAGAAGCCCGCACGAGCCAACTGCAGCGTCCTACTCAGTCAGTAGAACGTCTCCTACATGCCTAAAAACTCAAAGGAAAAAATACAAAAAAAGGGCCAAACAAGCAATGACAAAGTCAATAAATACAGGGGAAGAAAACATGGAACAAGGACACACCCCCAACTCCACGCATATAAAGGCCACAAATCCCTACCATGATCCTTTGCAAATTCAACTGACCTGCCAGCACAGAACACCATCAGACAGCAACCACAGACACACTCACAACTCATCCATCACACAAGCCACACACCATTAGCACCTCACAAATAGCACCCTCACATACACCCAGCAAAACCGACACTCATCCACCCTCACTTGCACACTCACACACATACATCAATCCCCACCACCACCCATCACCATGCCCCCAAAGAAGAATCCAAAGTTCCTAGACAGTGAATTGGAAGTCCTGGTAGATGAGATCCTCAGGGTAGAGCCACAGTTGTTTGGTACATTGGTCCAACAGACCCCCATGTCGAAGAAAACCAAGATGTGGGAGAGGATCGTAGACAGGGTGAACGCACAATCACCATGTTTGCGCACAAAGGAAGACATCCAGAACAGGTGGTATGATGTGCGCAGGAGGGTCAAGGACCTACTCAAGAAGGATTACGCCTTGAGTCAGGAAACCGGCAGTGGCCCTCCTGCCAAACCAGTATACCTCAGGCCCTGGGAGGAGAAGGTGCGGGCCATCCTACCACCAGTGAGCGTATATGGACTATCAAACATCCCAGAGCCTGGTGAGTACACAACCAATATACACAATATTGTGTGACAATACACACACATCACTGTCAAGGGGATGGTCAAACCATGCACCCTTAGCAAATCCACAGCAACCAAAAGATAATCATCCCAAGATGTGTATGTTAGTCAGATAAACACAATACATGCCATCTCCTAGTGATATGTAACTGTGTCATGACATGTACAAACCTAACAACAAATAGAGCAAGGCAGTGGCACAAATCTAACCAACAAACACAGTCAGATATTTTGCCACCACTAGAACACCACCTCACAGGGAAGCTCACTGAAAGGAAGGAATTCTGTGTATGCTGGTGAAGTGAGTGTAGGCAATAGCATGATGGGAGTTGTAGTCACAGATATTGGTCACCCTCACAATTTTCCCATCAACACCACTCTGAACCATGCTCACATCACAGGGAGTGGAAAAGAACTGACAAGATGGCTGACACTGGGTACTGCTGTGGGGAGCACAAGGCCCTGCTGGGAACTGTGCAACAACCAACAGCAGGACACCACTGACTGACATCCTGAAAGCCAACTTGCACTCCCTGCAATGGAAGCACGTTCCATGGTGGGATATCTGGCTGGGTGGGAAGGAGGACTGACAGCTCTGACCATAGTTACTAGCAGCTTTTCTCACACACCCCCTTAACACAAACTCCACACAACTCACCTGGGAGAATGCAATGCCTCAGACTCTAATTAAATATCCCACAAAGAACAACCACACTGGGTTATGCTGTGTGAAGCACAGGGACACTTTTGGGACTTGTAGCCAAACAAACACCAGGACAACACTGTCAGCCATCCTGTCAGCACAGGCACACCACCCCACAGGGAAGCAGAGTCAAAAGGAAGGAACTATGTGCATGCTGGGAAGGGGGTGTAGGCAATAGCATGATGGGAGTGGTAGTCACAGCTCAACATCCCCCACCCACATGGCCCAGCAAGCTCACACTGAAGCATGCACACCTCACAGGGAGTGAAAAGCCACTTCAAAGATGTCTGACACTGGCCTCAGCTGTGGGGAGCACAAGGCCCTGCTGGGAACTGTGCACCAACAAACAACAGGACCACACTGTCAGCCATCTTGCCATTGCTGTCACACTCACACACAGTGAAGTCCACTTAAAAGGAAGGAAGTATGGGCATGCTGGGAAGGGGGTGTAGGCAATAGCATGATGGGAGTGGTAGTCACAGATATTGGTCACCCTCACAATTGGCCCATCAACACCACTCTGAACCATGCTCACATCACAGGGAGTGGAAAAGAACTGACAAGATGGCTGACACTGGGTACTGCTGTGGGGAGCACAAGGCCCTGCTGGGAACTGTGCAACAACCAACAGCAGGACACCACTGACTGACATCCTGAAAGCCAACTTGCACTCCCTGCAATGGAAGCACGTTCCATGGTGGGATATCTGGCTGGGTGGGAAGGAGGACTGACAGCTCTGACCATAGTTACCAGCAGCTTTTCTCACACACCCCTTAACACAAACTCCACACAACTCACCTGGGAGAATGCAATGCCTCACACTCTAATTAAATATCCCACAAAGAACAACTACACTGGGTTATGCTGTGTGAAGCACAGGGACACTTTTGGGACTTGTAGCCAAACAAACGCCAGGACAACACTGTCAGCCATCCTGTCAGCACAGGCACACCACCCCACAGGGAAGCAGAGTCAAAAGGAAGGAAGTATGTGCATGGTGGGAAGGGGGTGTAGGCAATAGCATGATGGGAGTGGTAGTCACAGCTCAACATCCCCCACCCACATGGCACAGCAAGTTCACACTGAAGCATGCACACCTCACAGGGAGTGAAAAGCCACTTCAAAGATGTCTGACAATGGTGCTCTATTGTGGGGAGTACCAGGCCCTGCTGGGAACTGGGCACCAACCAACAGCAGGACACCACTGACTGACATCCTGAGAGTCAACCTGCAACCACTGCAAGGGTAGCATGCTTCATGGTGGGATAACTGGGCTGGGGGGAGAAGGAGGTCCGGATGTCAACCAAATACCACCAATGCTGGTCAGGCACACACCTCAACATCCACATTGAAATGCATCAGGTTGGCAGGACAATGAGCCACACCAATATCAACCTCTGACTGTGACCACTTAGGACAATGCAATGTACAGGGCCGCATCCAGAGGTACAGTCACAACTGTCATGTCTTTGAACCATTGATGCCTGCAGAAACATAACATACATTGTGTGTCTCTTCCAAAAACAGGTGATGATGGGGACACAGCAGCAGATGAGGAGTCCCTGTCCCAGGCTCCGGGGGACCCTGAGCTCTCTGGTGTGGAACAGCCTCTGCCCTCATCGGATGGCGAAGACCAACCTGGCACCTCCGGTGTGAGTCATCATGCAGCACCAGCAGGACCACTATCTGCAACCCCTGCACCCATTCCTCCAACATCTGCCAACACACAGACCACCCCCGCCAACACGGACAGACCAAGGACACTGAATGACAACAGCACATGCACCCCAGCCCACCGTGAAGCAACGGACAACAACCCCAGTACCAACCCCCAAGGGGGCCTAGGCTCACCTGTGCGTGCCACCGCAGCTCCCGCACGTGTGGCCAGGGGTGGTGGGAGGGGTGGTAGGCAGAGGTCGCTGTTTGCAGAGGGGTCTGGACTGCATGATGACCCACAACTGGCACGCATTGCTGATGCGTACCAGAATAGCACCGGAGAGGTCAGCCAGGTAGTGGGGATCCTCAAGGACATTCAACAGCAGCAGGCTGCCCATCATGCCCGCTTGGACTCCCACATGTCCCGTGTAGAGACACACATGTCCCGTGTGGAGACACACATGTCTGGCATGGAGTCCAAGTGGGACACATTGGAAGAACTGACAGCGGTGCAGAGGGACATATTGACATGCCTCCGCCAGATTAGCACCAACATGTCCACACCTCCCTGTGTGCCCACAACATCTGGTGCCGCAACAACTGCAACTGCCACAGGGAGGGAGGATGACTCTGGTGGAGAGTCCTCTGCACCGCAGCGGCCTGCACGTGAGGGTCCCCCCAGAAAGAAGAGGGGTTGTCCGAGGAAGGACAACTGAGAGGCCGATGGCCATGTACATCCCCTAGGAACCCAACACCTGTTCTGGAAATTCTCCTTTGTGTGCAAACTGTTCACCCTGTCGAATGCAACCCAACTCTCCCACATGACATGGGGAGTTTAATTTGGACTAATGTATCAGATGACTGTGGACTTTACTCAGGACATTTCTGCTACCAACACTTCCAACTTATCTGGGAACTTTGGATTCCAATACCAATGTACAGCACCCACCATCCTGTGCACTATCCTCACACATGTATGTAAATAAACTCACTAATACACCATACTTGCCTCTGTTGTGATTCCAACATTGTTTTTGTCATGGAGCTGATGATCTGCTAAATGACACTGTGCATGCTAACTGCTACAGCAAGTTCAACACCGTCATGTGAGTCATGGCGACGTGACACATATGAGGGAGACACACCACTAGGGCTACACAACACATAGACACCAGGGCCATCTGACTCATCGCCTACACTGATGTTGCCAGGAAATACAGTGGAATGCACAGACACCACACCTATTCAGAGTCTGTGTTAACTAGCCCACAGGTGCAGTAAGCAAATGTCAGTCAGATGTGTGACCACAGACAACGCACATCCCAAAGTGAAGCACAGGTTTATTACACATTTGTAACATGTTGTTTCCACTACAAATGCAAGGTAATCCCACGTGGCAGTGGCCACACAGTCAACAAGTGTAGAAGAAATAAAGTCCAGGGGTGTGTGGCACATCACCTGTAGGGAAACGACTGCTTCCACCCTGAAAGCTGAATCATGGTGTCGGGGGATCCGAGTTGACCAAACAACTCTGAAAGTACCCTGTGAAGGACAGACATGACACACAGTCAAAACCACTGAAGAACAGGACAGAACTGCAATACTCATGCCCAATACATGTCACAAGATACCTACACAAAACCAAGTTAGCATGTCAACACTGTTGGGGAGTACAGACTACCTGTAAGGACACATCGCTGCACGCATCCAGTCAAGTAGCACATGGCCACACTCAAACAGCACCAGAGCACCACCCACACATATCATGCAAACTCACATCATTGACATGACATCTCTGGATACTCACATTCAGCTGAAGAAGTTGGTGATGAGCTGTGTGCGGACATCACCCTCATCATCACTGGCATCGTGGGCCAGGCCAGGATCCTCCACAGGTGGCGGATGTTGGTCATCGTCATCCAGGATGAGAGGCAACTCCTTCCGCAATGCCAGGTTGTGTAGCATGCAGCAGACGATGACAATCTTGCACACCTTTGCTGGGGCATATGGGAGGGCCCCTCCTGTCTTGTCTAGGCAGCGGAAGCGGCTCTTCAGGAGACCAAATGTCCGCTCGATCACTCTCCTGGTCCGACCATGTGCCTCATTGTAGCGCATCTGGGCTGGTGTCACAGGGTTCCTGAGGGGTGTCAGCAACCACGGCATGTTGGGGTATCCGGAGTCACCTACATACAGACAATTGCACATTAGCTGAGTTGGAAAAGAGGGCGGAATACAACATTGCAGAACACACACAATGGTACAAAGTCAGTACACACCGACAAGCCAGGCACGCTGGTTCTGCATCTGTGACATCATCCTCGGGATGCGACTACTCCTCATCACGTAGGCATCGTGTGCTGAACCGGGGAAACGGGCACACACAAGTGAGATGCTCATATCTGCAAGACATACCACCAGAGCATTGATCGAATGGTAATGTTTCCTGTTCCTGTATGCCTGCTCATGTGCCTGTGGCTGTACCAAAGCCACATGTGTCCCATCAATGGAGCCAATGACATGTGGCATCCTCCCCAGGGCATAGAAGTCACTCTTGACGTCAGTGAGTTGTTGACGTTTAGGGAAATAGATGTACTGGTTCAGGTATCTCAACATTGCCTCCAAAACATCGCGTAGCACACGGCTGAACATGGTCTGTGACATCCCACCAGCAGGCGCCACAGGGTGTTGAAAGGTACCGGTGGCAAAGAAGTGTAGGGCTGCCATCACCTTCACCTTGGGGGTCAGCGCTGTAGGGTATGACCAGCCAGGTGGCAAATGTGGGGCCAACCGCACCGCCAATTCCTCAATCAGCGCCCTGTTGAAGCGGTACCGTCGGATGCAGTCACGTTCAACCATCGTTGCAAGGTCAGGGAATGGTCTATGGACAGCTGGTGCCCTGCAGTGCATAGGTAAAGAAAGATTGTCAGTCACCCCACATTTGTGGCATTGACCATACTCAATATCACATGATACATCATTACGAGACACAAGTACCTGATGTGTGTGCCGTTCTGTATGGACATATATGGCACCTACATGGCCAACATCTAACATCACAGTTCAACATGTGTTGACAACAAGTTCCAGGTTGTGCTATGGGAAATCATTAGGCTGTGTCACAGTACCCATGTACTGCTGTCACGTTCCAAACACACACCACAGTGACATGTGAGGACAGATGTGCCACAGGCATCACAGCTCATTGACAGGTAGATTCCCAGGGACCCTGTATTGCCACATGGACACTGGCATGACATGGCGTATCATGTACACGTCAGCAAAACAACCATGACTCCCACAGGTAGTGGCCCCTGTTGCCTCTGCAGGACAGACATGGACGTCTGTGACACACACACGCACAACATCAAAGTCCATGCACAAACAACGTGGATGTGGAGACTGTCTCCCATTGTGCACATGGAATCAGAGACATCGGAAACACAACATGCACACAGACTGTGGAGGGCCATCACTATTGTGGCAATGGGTCACCCTGTGACGTACATACCTTTCCACATGGGACTCAGGGGGTATGTGACATGACATACACATACACAACCTAGAAATGTGATCATGCCACATGCTCTGAACTGAACAGTTGCACATCACAGTGGTCATGTGCACAACACACAAAGGATTCTGTCCCCATGAACACGTGCACAGCCTGGGAGTGGCTGCCCCCAAGTGCCACAAAAAAAACCACATGTTGACCCCCATACACACACAGGTAATGCAGACTTACATGCCTTAGGATACAGTGTGGACAGGCTGTGGTGTTGTAGGTGTGCTCCTGAGTCCCTGGCAAGTAAATGTGGCTGGCATACGTTCACCAGTGACAACCATGGTGACATATGCGAGTGACCTGTACAGGGACGCGTCGTACAGCAATGGACCGATCCGTGTGCACGCATTGGCCATTGCATATGATGTGGACGGATGCGTGTTGTCATCCGAAATACGCGTTGTACAGCAATGGACCGATCGGTGCGCACGCATTGGCCATTGCATATGATGTGGACGGATGCGTGTTGTTTTTCGAAATACGCGTTGTACAGCAATGGACCGATCGGTGTGCACACATTGGCTATGGCCTGACATGGTAACGGACGCGTTTTCGAAGCTTGTACGAGTCGGATGCAGTGAATTCAGTTGGCCACCCACAACAATGTTGCAAATTCATGGGTGTCATGAAGTTAAACTTTTGAAGGATGCTGTGGGCGTGTACAAGTGGTGCAATTCCATGGATTGGCCAGATTCAGAAGATGCAAACGACTTGGACCTATCACTTTGGACACATGGGACTGTATCTGCCTCTGCAGCACACATATAATGCTGGCTGTTCCCCTGAGAGCTCACTTGCCTGCACTACATGCTCCAGAACGACATCTGCCACCAACACAGCTGCTGTCTCTGCATCCTCTGGCTACTGCAATGGCACGTACTGTGGATAGAGCCCCAGCCTTCAGCACTGAGGAGAACCAGGCCCTGCTGGACAGCCTCCTTCCACAGTACAGCAAGCTGTATGGGAAACCAGGGGAGCAGGTGAGTGTGCTGTCCACTGCCTTACTAATTGTGCATGTTGTCTGACTAGCAAGACGTACAGTGTGTACACCAGTGGCTAGCATGCTCACTGAGTAGTTGTCACCCCCAAAGTGTGTAGTCACATGCACTGAACAGGTATAGTGCAGTAACAGTGCATTCCAACAAGGTTTGACTTCCCAGGCAATGATACCATTTAGTAACTGCTGGCAAACTGTTCATAGCCATAGTTGCACTACCTGTGTAGATCATATGCCCCTGTGATTGAGACATGTATATCCAACTGTGTGATGCATGGAAATGTTGCATGTGTAGTAATGGCCTTTTCACTTTGTCATCCTCACAGGTTGATGCCCACCAGAAGCAGGAGATCTGGCTGACCATCGTCCAGGCAGTTCGATCGGTGGGGGTCTACAGGCGCAGGATCCGCAACTGCCAGAAGAGGTGACAGGACCTTCGTGGCTGGACCGGTCATAGGGATTCTGCACACACACAGAGCTATGCACAGGATGATAGGACCTCGGAATATAGTGGTGAGCCTACAATAAGCCGTAGCACCTAAAACCCCAACCCAACTAGCCTTAGCGTCCCATTAGCAACAATGTACCAATGATTAGACAACCCAGAACACGGTATCTCTCTCTCTCTCAGGACTCGCAGTAGCAAGAACACTCTTTCGTCACTCACTCATGCTTGTCCACAACGGGCGTAAGAAGAGACACAGTATAGGTTAAAATGTTTATTTCAACATACGTGCTCTAAGATACAGTACACGTGTCAGTACTATCAGCATAATGCATAAGAATAATATAATCAGCATAGTTACAACTCCATAGAATACTAACGGGGAAAGCATTTCATAAAGCAGTGGCTATAGGGCTAAATGACCTTACCACCCTCCCCGTTCTAGTAGCTAGTGTATTATAAAAATAGAAGACCTCTGGGCTTTGACTAGCGAACCCCCATACCTCAGTCTCTAGATGCAAAGACTACATCAGCAGATTATCACAGCTCTTCTCCCTCGAAAGGTTTTTCTCCAAATCCCTCTTAAGCGGGGAAACCTCAATATTAAAAGCACACCAATTTCTCCATGGCAGCTGTACATAGTGTTATGTCTAGGTGCGAGGGACTGGCCATATCAGCAAGAACTGGGGACGTTGTTTTTCGACCTTGTAACTGTGGTTCAGACTGAGCCCAAAGGGAACAGGAGAAAAGGTGAGAGACAGAGAATGCAGACAGTTGTAAAATAACTTGGCAGAAGCAGAGGGCGACAGAATAACGGCCAAGAGTAACGTGCGCAAAAGTCATCATGGCAGCCAGGCCTATGCCAACTTATCCAGGCAGGCCAGGAGGCCACAAACCACAAGACAGACCCGGAGGATCGCAAGGGTCCAGCTGAAGCTGTCGCCTCCTCGCAGGAGGGGTGGACACCGGACCTGACAGACGACTTGTGGAAACTTCGTTTCTGTTTGTACCTGTACGATTTGAGGTAGTCCATGATTAATTTAGCTACCCCGCCAGCCGCACGTTTTGATATCAGCTTCATTCTTGCATCCAATCTCCTGTTGATCTCGCATCATTCTCATTGAAGATCTCCTGGGATTCACTTTTGATTAAAGGTCCCTAGATTACATTTAGTCCACTACTCCGGTAGGTTCATGATTTATTTAGCTGCTGTGCCACAGGTTTACCTTTCTGAAACCAGCAGGCCTTGTTTACTCGCTAACAGAGTTTCTTGACAGTACTATCAATACGCTCCCTGATTCCACCCTGTTTACCTTAGTAGCTGGAGTGGCTTTGTACGAATCGGCTCTTTCACTGTGCCCTACTTGACATTAGTAACATAGTATTAATATAGTGCTCTTTCACTTAGCACATTCTGATGATGATTCATCATCTCCTTGTGTTTGCTTTGTTCGCCCTAAGTTGGCAGGGTATGCCCAGACGTGTGTCCCTTGCTCACTTTGCCACTGGATTCAAGCTAGCCTGGCTGATGAGGGCTGTTAGCCCGAAACCGGTCCCAGGATGCTTCATTCCGGTCCAGGAAAGACATGGCTTGGCAGTTCGGTCTGGACTGTTCCCATGAGGCACAGGGTCAAGACTGATTTGCATATAGCTGTGTCTGAACTGGGGTGGCAAAGTGAGCTAAAGAATGATGATGGATTCAACCCAGATCTGTGACTGGGGGTGAGTGTTTGAAAAGTTTCAGCACTCCTTCCATCATCTCCTGGTGTTTGCTCGGAGAAATACAAGTCAGAGAGCATCTTTGCAGCTGCAGTTTAAAATGTGAAAACGAGCCGTGGCTTTTACTTCTGCTCTGTTTATCTAGATGAACAGTGATCGGCAAAAAGGCAACCTGATGTTTTTTTTGCATACTTTAGGTAATTATAGTAAACATAGAATATCTCTGCATGTTTCTAAACATTGTGAGCAACAGCGTTTTTCAAATATGGCTTATGTTAAACCGAGTCCAGTATGTTTTTGCTACAAATATCTAACTACTTTTTAGTGTGTTTAGTTTTCCACTAGAGATTCTACTTTTATTTATCCAATCTGCAAATATCCAATCTCTTTCCTATGAAAGAGTAATACGCCAACGATTTAAGTAGTTTGTGTGAGGGGTGATGGTGTGACCATGTATTATAAGGAATTAAGTACCCCTGCCATACATTATAAGCATATTGAAAGTCACCTCGGAGTTCCATGACCCTATAAAGGAACTCTGCCTTCGTCCTCGCTCATCTATATGATCATGGAACTCCATGGTGACTTGCAATAGTCTTATAATGTATCGCTGGGGGTACTTTATCTTATATTTAAATACCACTTTCAATAGATTCTCACTCGTAGAAATTATAATGCTTTATTTTGCAGCATCTTGTTAACTATACAGTCTTGGCAACCTACTTTTGCAACACCGATTGTTTATTTTATTTTTACATTGCATATATCTCCCTTTTTCACTCTTTTTCATTATAGTTTAATGTAAATGTCTATTTGATTCCAAAACTGTGAGAAATTGGGTTGTTGGTTGACTGGGGTGTGAGCCCTGGTCAAGCAACAGCCACATTTCCTTGCAGGGTGAACCACAAAAAGTCCCTAAATTAACCTGTGCTTAATCCTGGTTAGCATAGCACAGAAGAAGTCAGGCTTAACATAGAGGCAAGGTGTAAATGATTTATTCAATACACAAACAGTAATACAGTGATAACACAACAAAAGAAAAACCCCATACAAAATTAGAAAAATAGATTATATTTTAATAAATTATCTGACACCAAAATGAGAAAAATCTGATGAGTAAAACCGGAGATATTGATTTTTAAAGAATTAAGTGAAAAGAATGCCAAAAAGCATGAAGCGCCAACAACAAGGGATATCTGGTTGTGCTGGACCTGTATAAAGTCAAAAGTTCAGGCCGACCGTGATGCTGCGCAGGCCAGCTACTGGGACCAGGCTTGGCATGCTGAGAAAAAGTACCTTAGTCCTGTTTTTGCCGACGTCGAGGACCCTGTCAACGATAGGGATGCGGAGCACAGACAAGGCGATGCGCCTGTGTAGATCCACCCTGTTTCAGTGGCGCTGGTCCTGTTCTCTCTGCAGCGGCGATGTGTTGGCTCAGATGAGTAGGTTGCTGCGATGTGGAGTTTCAGTGTTGTCGTCGAGGCTTGCATCAACGGGTATGCGGGGATCTTGCTTTAAGTAGAGATTCGCGCACTGGTAGTTCCGAAGGCGAGGTGGCGTCTCCGAGCCACGCAACAGCAGGAATGCGACAGTTCTGATCTACGCCACAGGGGCGATGCACCAGATCCGATCCATGCAGTAGCGGCGATGCATCAGTGCTGACCACGCAGTAGTGGCAATGCCAGTTCTGTTCTTCGCAGTGGCGATAATGCATTGGTTCTGTTAGAGCAAGTACCTTTGGCCCACTTCCAAGGGTGCAGGACTGGGCTGGCACCACTTTGCAGGGCAGACTCACAGATGGAAGAGTCCAGGTGCAGGATAGTTTGAAGTCTTTTATGTCTGTAAGACTTCAGATCAGGAGGCCAGCCAACTAGCTATTGGAGTCACTGGGTTTTGGGGACAAGTGATGCAGGTCCAGTTCTTTTCACCCAGGCAAGGAGGGCAGTGGGTAGCAGGTCAGCACAGCAAGAAAGCAGTTCTTCCAGAGCAGCAGTTCAGCAGAGTGGCAGTCCTTAAGCAGTGCAACAGCCCTTCTTCCTGGCAGAGTATCCACAGGTCCAGAAGTGTACTGAAGTGGTAGCATCTGAGGTCCTGTTCTTATACCCAGTGGTGTCTTTGAAGTGGGGAAGACTACAAAGAATGAGCCTTGAAGTGCACAGAGGTCCTCCCTTCCTGTCCTGGCTCCAGACATGGGGGGTATGAAGCCCTCTGTGTGGGGACAGGACACAGCCTATTAAGGTGTAAGTGTGAGACTGTGCCCAGGTCCTACCTCCCATCCTCCCAGCATGTCCCATCAAGTCACACCTAAGCTCCCATTGTGTGTGGCTGTCTAGGGGGAATACACAAAGTCCAGCTGTCACCCAACCCAGACATTCAATCAGAGACAGGCTGCAGGCACACAAGTCCAAGAGCAGGAAATTGGTAACTTTGGGAAAAAAAACACTTACAAAATTGTAATAATAAATTTGACTTTGCTATTAAATCATTATCATTACAATACCATAGGTACCAAACATGACATATCCACCAGCTTTCAATTAGGAATTACAGCTTATTAGATGTAATAAGGAATCCCCAATGTTATCCTATGAGAGGTTTCGGTCTCACAATAGTGAAAAATGAATTTGTGAGCTTGTTCCTACCAGGACATATAAAACTTAAAAGTACATGTCCTACCTTTTAATTTCACAGCACCCTGCCCTATGGGCTACCTAGGGGTTACCTTAGGGGTGACATATATGTAATAAAAGGGGTGTTTAAGGCTTCGCAAGGGGTTTTAAATGCCAAGTCGACATGGCAGTGGAACACTGCATTCAAGATGCAATGGCAGGCCTAAATGCAGTTTTAGAGTGCTACTTAGGTGGGTGACACAATAAGTGTTGCAGGCCCAATGGCATTTAGTTTACAGGTCCTGGGTATATGGTATATATGCCAATTAGGTATATGCCAAACAAACCATCTTTAGGGGAATGAGCACAAGCACTTTAGCATCGGTTAGCAGTGGTAAAGAGTCCTAAGGCCAACAAAAACAAATTCAGCATAAAGTAGGAGGAGGAAGGCAAAACGTTTGCGGGTGATCATGCAGAGAGGGCCATTTTCCAACAAAAGTTTTGCTTTTGCTGGTGAATTTAAATCATCTATGTCTGATTTGTCTAACCAGTATAATTTATTTAGGCTCTGCTTGTCATTAACAAATATAGTTGCCCTCCTGCTCTTAAAGTGGTATTTGTGAGAAGCTTTGAGTTATTCTTGATCGCAGGGGTATTGGAGAGGATTATGTACTAGTTAATGTCTGTTTCAGTTTTCAGCCATATAGTCGGATAGTGAGTGGCAATACTTTTTTAAGCACGTTGTGCCCTCTCTATGCTCACATTATATCACGTTGCATTATTTAATATTATTTTTGTCACAACGAAGGCAAAAAAAAAATCATTTTTGGCTGCAAATGTTTCTTGGGCTTCATTAAAACTGTTGAGAATCATGTTGCTCTCTGAAAAAAATGTATTGGTGTAGAAATGATGACATTATTAACATATATAGAAGTAAATCTTTTAATCCTGTTTTCATACCTAAATTTTGGGACTTCAGCGTAATTGGATTATCTATAATCATTGTGGTGTTGTTTATGTATAGTTTCATTTATTTGTGGTAGGTCTCATGGTCAATATTTGCAATAGGGACATTTTTAACTACCCAGAAAGACCACCTCTACTCCAGGGTAACTTTGGTTATCTTAAACATTTTGGGGTATAATAGGTAGGTCTTTAAGTTTACATGAGGATTGTGGTAGAAACTAATTAAATTGGAACATTTCTAGAAAACCATGGAGATTTCATTCAATTGAAGAAGGCACAGTTTAAATGTAAAACGTTTTCAGTAGATTGAGTAGGTGTATCAATGTAAGTCAGATTTCTGACCACGATTGCAATAGAAATGCTTGTCTTTTCAATGCTCCTTTTCAGGGCAATTGAGGCACATGTTTGCCCATTTTTTTAATTTGGTTTTCAGAAAAACAACTATAACATAGCCATACTACACACAAAACAAAAAATCCCAATAATAAATAATGAATCAATAACTATGTAAATAGCATTAGATAGTACATTTATTAAGTTAAACCTAATTAAATCTAATTCCAGCCCCAATATTTTTCATATTTATACAACAAGCTCATTCTTTTATAGTTAATTTTTTCTCTCTGACTAATCGTCCTCATTTTTCCCAGCCATGAATCAAGCAAAGGTGGATCTTTTGCCTTCAATAGTTCGGTAATCAGTGACCGAGAAACTAGCATTTCTATAAACCCCCACCTACGCCACCCAGTAGAGGTCATACTCAGGTGTTTAGAGATTAATAATAATATGAGCAATGTGTTAGGAGCACAGTTTGATATGTATATTTGGTAATAGAAGAAAATTTAGATCTCCAAAATTAAGGTAATGTTTGGCATGTTGCAATTATATGATGCCATGTTGCCCTCCCATGGCATCCTGGGCATTGATCAGATATGTTCGGATTTTGCTTATGTAAAAAATTGGATGCATAGTATACAAGTCATTTAAAAAGAAATTGGCCCCTCTTAATGCTTTATTGGAATGATCTGAAGGTTCTGCCCAATTTTCCCTATTTATCCAACAGTCTCTGCAGTTATCCAGCAGTTTCTATAATTCCATTTATAAATACGTTTTGCTTAAAGTTCAGATTGTGTAGATATCTGACCCATGGACCTGTCATTTCAGGAGTATTTTTGTATGCAAACACTGTTGTGGCAGTGAGGCATAATTTTTTTCTATTTAATCTATAGGAAAATTGCATAACTTAGTTGTGATTTGCATGTAAGCAAATCGCCACCAGACCACTACGTTTTTACATTTAATCCAAACTTTCTTTTGAGTGATAAGATTTCTATGTTTAATCCAATTCCCAATTGTGCTGAGCAGTGTAGTTCATTAGCCATAAAGTTGTCACATATTGCTTCTAGTTGAGTCTTAGCATGCGTGGAAAGATCTGTAATCTTTTTTTTTTATAACATATTTTATTGATTTTCAAAATGTGACAGAATAAAGGAAAAAAAAAAAAAAACTAAAACCCATGACGTTTATAGTCCCAGCGGCATAGCTATGGCACATATAAGAAATATTAGAGAAGACATACAGCTTCACATTATCAGTGTTCCTAGAGAGCAACAATAGAGTACAGTAGCAAAGGTATCCTTTGAGCCCCATAAGTGGGCAGGGAGAAATGGTCAAGAGGATGGAAGTCCCCTATCTCAGGAATCTGTAATCTTTTAATCAACAAAATAGCATATTTTCAGAAAGTGCAATGTACGATATTGTACCAATTTAGGGTTGTGCAGTTTTTGTTTAAGGACAGCTAAGCGCCCGCTTCTTTCACCTCACATCAGATCGAGAAAGTAATTATCATAAAACCCCCTGGCTGTGAACCCATTATATTTGCTGCACTGTAGTATTCGCTAAAATCAATAATGATAGTTCACCCATTGCACCGGGAGAGATGAAGTTTACTTAATCTGATACAATGTTGCATATGTTCTCATAGAAAGAATTAACAGCAGTCTCCAGCTTTTGAAAAAAAATCTTATAAAGAACACATGGTAGCATCCTAAGTAGAAAAAGACAGAGTGGGAGTTTATTCAGTTTTATCAAGGTGATGTTGCCTATCAATGTAATGGGTAGCCTGTTCATCTCTGTAATAAATTTTGGACCTTCTTCAGCAATGGTATGGAATTCAAAACTAGGTGATCAGAGAGTTTTCTAATATTCAAATGCCGTGGTATCTCTTGAGGCTCCTATAATAGGTAGATTGGAAAGTTGGAGGGAGCGTCTCTACCTATGCATTAAACACATGTATCTCAGTGTTGGAAGCTGGATTATTAGGAGGGGTAAGTCTGCACCTACCACTAGCAATAAGGCCATCAAAATGATGTAAGGTCCAGACCAGGTCTCAATAAATTATCCCTTTGCTCAACCCTTGGTAGCTGGCATCGAGCAGACAGGCTTAACTTAGGAGACAGGTATGTAAAACATTTTAAAATACCAATACATGAAATAAGTAAGACACAACACACAATAAAAATCCCATAGCAATTTATGAAAATAGGAAATATTTTTATCTTTAAAATGACGCCAAAACAACAAAAATCCAATATAGGGAACTGGAGATATGAATTTTTAAAGATTAACCGCTTTCTAGTGCTTAAAAACACATAGCGCTAACTTGGGACATCTGGTCGCTCTTGACCAGGACAAAGTCAGAGTTTGAGGCCAACCGCAATAGAGTCCTGGTCAGATACACTAAGCAGGAGGCCACGGTCAAAATTTTACCTTCGGACTTAGAAACTGTTCTGGAGGTTTTCCCCTCGACATTGGGCGTCCCTTCCAGAAGGCCGCATCCGATGTGAAGTCGTCGGATTGCTTCTCCACAAAGTCCCAGTCAAATCCTTAAAGTCTGAAGCTCCGGAGCTTTCAGCGGAACGAACTTGAAATTAAGGCCAGGTCGCGGTTGCAGATAGTAGGCTTGACTCTCAATGTGGGGTCGGTCCACTCATGGAACTTTTTCCAAAAGTTGTTCCAATCTTCTCCAAACTTCTGCAACTTATTCCTGAAGTTCCCCTTGAGGGTTCAAAGTGTCCAAAACACAATTCCAAGGGTCTAGAAGCTCTGAGATGGTCCTTGGAAGGTTGGAACTACAATTCCCATGATGCACCTGGCCAAATCTTAAAAGTCCACTAGACGCTCTCCAGGCTGGGGACTTCTTGATGGAGATGGTGCAGGAAAGCTTTGCTAACCTGTTACTTTTAAGGAGTCTGCTCCTTAATCCTTTTTGAAACAAGGCAAAGTCCTCAGGGCTGTAGTTCCAAGAGTGCAACAGGAGCAGTCCTTCAGATTGCAATCCTGTGTGGTGCAGACCAGGGTTCCAGCAGGGCAGACACTCTTCTTGTAGTTTTAGTCAGCAAATCCGAGTTGCTATGCAGCTCTCACATATTTATTCAATGATGTGGGGTGACAAGCAGGGGGGCATCCCTATCCAATGAGGTGCAGGGTGCCACCCAAAAGCATGACAGCTTCCTCCAAAGTGTGGCATATTCTTGCCTCACAAAACACTGCACTTTAAAATTCAAGATGGAGATTTTCTCTCCTTTGGAGTAAGAGCAGGCTAAACCAACATACTGGCTCTGCACATTTCCATTAACACTCCCCCTCCTGACCTTCTGCAAATGCCATTCCTGGTCCTGCCATCTTGCTGGGGGAACAGGAAGAGGGGGTAGGTCTGGCTGGCATTCCTTGCTCTCCTGCTTTCTCTGAAGCCCAGTTTGATTTACCCAGCCCCTGACTTGGCCTGTTCTATGCAGCCGGAGAGCTCCCCCCATCAGATAACCTCTGCTCTATGCAGGCCACTTATCACCTCATCAAATTAGCTTGGCTAAGCCTGTTAAGGCTGACCAATCAGGAGAGGATGCTATAAGGATGGATTTTGGCTCACATAAAGGAAAGTCCTATAACTTTTTTTCTGTACTAGTTATGATAAATTTAACAGTGGCAAGTTATTGGATTTATCATTGCCAATCTTTAAAGTTTTTGAATTACATTTTGAGCCCCTTCCTAGAAATATTTGTACTTAAATAACATATTCCAATGTTAACATATGGAGCTAATAACCTACAATGGGGGGGAAACAAAATTGGCAGTTTTTCCTTCACAAGGGCATATAAAACACCTTTTATAATGGCCCTGCTTATAGATACATGGCAACCCACCCCTGGGGCAAATAGGGGAGACCTTAGGGGTGACATATGTAATACATAAGGTAGATTACCACTTTGGAAGTACCTTTAATTCCAAAGTTGAATTTGTATATAATTTACTTTTAAAGACAGTGTGCAAAGCAGGGCTGCCTTTAAACATGACAGCAGGCAACACAGTAGTGTGCACTCTAGTGCAGGAAATCTACTGGCCTAAACACCCCTGCCCTATTATATGCTAGGGACTTATAGGTAGTTTGATTCCTCCTTGTCTTATTATATACTAGGGACTTACAGGGGTCTGGCATTGCCAATTGTAATTATACCTAATTACCATATAACTTTGTAATCAGAGCACTGGCCCTGGGCCTGGTAAGCAGAGCCCAGGGCACAGTCAGAGTCAGTTACCACTAGTATCAGTCAAAACAAATGGGGTGAACATGGCAAAAAAGATCACTTTCTCACACTTTATAGCCTCTGAGTTCTGTAAAGATAGCTATAATATCAAAAGTTTTTGGAATGTTGGCTTGTCCTGTGCGAAGTAGTAGAATTATGTCATCTGCATACAGTTTTAATCTGGGTGCCCCAGTAATGGCAGATTTTAATATTAAGTTTATGCGGACTGCGATACCAAATGTTTCTATGAATAATGAAAAAGGGTGGGAGATGTTGGGCATCCTTGTCGAGTTCCTCTTATTATGTTTATTGTTTTTACAAATGTATTATTCAGTTTTACTCAGCAGAAGATTTTGTGTATAGTGAAGCAATCATTCTGGTCAGCAGGTTAGTGAACCACATTTTCTGTAAAGCTTTAAATACAAAATCCCAACTGACTAGATCAAATGCTTTTTCAGCATCAAATAATAACTCTCTCCAGTTATAAAGTGAGTATTGGTTTACAGTTGTTGTGTTAGTATGAAACCATTCTGTTCTGATTGAAGCAAAGTACAGAGTAAGCGGAGATCCCAATATGTTTTTTAATATTTTAAAATCACTATTTAGCAATGTAATAGGTGAATATGAACTGAGGTCTATGGTGTTTTTACTTTTTTGAAGAAAACATAAGAGTATGACTTTATGAAAAGAAGTAGGTATTTTACCACCTGTCAAGATGTAATTGAATAGCCTTGTTAAAGGAAGATTTAATTCATGTATAAATATTTTATACATTTCTGCTGGAAACCTATCTATCTCTAACGCTTTGCAATTGGGTAAGCTATTGATTATTTTGATAATTTCCTCTAAGCTAAATGGTTTATCTGAATCTGCATCTATTACTGTCAGGATCTCTAATAAGTCATTATATTTTCAAATATGTTCTTTTGTGATATGATAGATGTTTTTAAAGTATTCTGAAATATTCTGCCTATTTCTCAAAATGTTGATGTAGTTTGTCCACTTTTAGAATCAGTTATAAGATGAATGGCAAATTTGATGTTTGACGCCAGGCTAAGATTTTACCAGCAGATTCTCCCTCCTCATAAATTTGCTGACCTACCCTTTTTTTTCATTATTTCTTGCTTCATCAAATAAATTTGTCCTTAAATTAGCTCTAAACTCTTCATGTTTTGTAATGTGATTTAGAGCATATTTGATTGAGAACCTGTTCTGCTATGTTTAAGTTATTCTGCAGTAGATCTAATTGTTATTGTTTCCTTTTCTTCAGCTGACTTTGATAGACTATTATTTGAGGAGATGTAAGGGAAAAGTCTACCCTAGAGGTGGATTGATGTTCTCTGAAGAGGTAGGTGGCTTTTTAAACAAGTGGATGTTGTGTTCTGCATGGAAAACACAGCCCAAACTCTGCTATAGCACTATTAATGGTTTTCACTTTTTTGGGTTGCCTAAATTGGAGTCTAGCAGATTGAAGAAACTTAAAATCCCTTCCTATGATGGTCAAATCTGTGAAAGAGGCTAATGTTTCCATTAAGTTAATAAAAGGCATGGAGTTATTCTCTATACGACCATAATACGAAACAACAGTGGTTTTGTGGTAAGATGTTGAATGGCTAGTGCAATCCATCATTCAGCAGACATGTTGGTGATCTTTATAACTAAACCTGAAAATGTATATTTAATATTATAACCCCATGATGTGCAGCTGAGTAAAAGGAATAATATGCTTAATTAAAGCCTGACTAGGGCGAGTTAGAATCTGTATTTTTAACAATATGCTATTCCTCCATTAATGTAATTGCCAGTTTAAGTGTCAGCAAACAAGATAGTGCAGCTTTTTTCTTAGGACAGTTGTTAATTCCATTTATATTTTTGGAATTATTTTTTTATATTTGTATTCATAGTCTATGTGGTAAAAGTATACACTCATGTAGCATTCATGTAGTACTTTTGATTTAGCAATTTGTGCTGTCATGAAAAAACTATTTTGCTTCCATTTTTTCCTGCCTGCCAGTGTCCTCCTTTTCCCACAACCCTACCAGCTTCTTACCTTCTTTTGCTCATCTCTTCACCCCCCCCCTTTCATTTTTTATCTCATTTGACCTTGATAGGTGCCTCATCCAAGTGGAAACCACTCAATACACAACACTGCCCTGTATTGCATCCTCTATGTGCCTGCTGAACAGTGGCGGCTCGCAGAGGGAGTGCTGCGGGGCGGTGGGCGGGGAGGGGCAGAGTGGGGGGGTAGTGGAGTCGGACATACGACGGCTAGGAGTAAAGTAAGTAAATAAATAAATAAAACTATTTACCTTGCGCTCGCTGCATCGCCGAGTTGGCGATGCAGCAAGCGCAAGGTAAAACGTTTTATTTATTTATTTACTTAATTTACTCCTGCCCGTCATATGTCCGACTCCCTACCCCCCTCCTTACCCCTCCCCCGCCGCCGCCGCCCCGCAGCACTCCCTCTGCGAGCCGCTACTGCTGCTGAACCACGCCTTCTCTCTCCTCACTCATTTTACCAAGGTTTCTAATATCTATGTATCCTGCATATCATACAATTTTTCTAGTTGCCAACTTTTGCTTTAAGTACTTTATTCTGATTAACTTTTTCCTTTATTTCTGCTATTGTCCTTCCCTAGCAATTTGCTTTAAAAACCTTGTGCTGGGGCAGATATCACTGAGAATATAAAATGCTCCATCTAACAACACCTTTAATCTTGGTGTTTGAATTAACATGGCATGAGTGCCCACCGATCTAAACTACGGGATTAACTGTTTATTTTCCATTGACGTTGGGAGTTTCAAACGACATATTTGGAAATACATATAAATCATATTGATTCCCTATCCTAAAACTCATCTGTTTGTTTTAACATGATTTTCTCTTTTACTCTATAGTCCCTGAAATTCATCACTATAGTTCTGGGTTTTAAACCTGATTGTGGTGCTGAGAAAGCGACCCTTTGGGCTTTCCAGAAATGATTAGTTGCTCAGTAGTGAAAGGTAAAATGCCAGTTCTTATCATTTTTTCAATCAACTGAGAGATTTAAATCTCATTCTCTTTTGATTCTGGTACACCCACAAGTGTTAGATTACTCCTTCTCATGCGATTCTCATAGTTCTCTGGTAGTAATTCACAATTCTTTAGTTACTAGTGTGCTCTTACTTTGTACAGCAGATTGCAAATCCTCGACATCAGCAACCCTTTGTTTCGGTTCTTGAATTTGGTCTAAAAAATGGACCATTTTTAAGGCGACTTCTTTTATTTGCTGTTCCAGGTTGTTGTCCATGGTTTGTTCATTCTGTTGTATTGTCTGAATTTCAATGAGAATATTTTGTAGAAAGAAAAATACATTTGTATTGGAATCATGCATGGGAGACGTTGTTTGATTAAGTTAAAGCAACATTGGGGAGTTTAGTGCAGGGCTGAAAAATATTCCCCTTTCTGCCTGGCTTTCAACTATGTCTTCAATGTCTTGGATGGGCTCCATACTGGGATGTAACAGCAGAGGTGATTTTAGACTGTCCTTCTCAAAATCTACTGGATTAATCATGGTTTCAGTATAATTGTCATCATCAATCGGCTGAAGAACTGCATATCTATTAATTTTTTCTAATATGAATCCATCATTTTGTTTTTAAGTTGTATGCGACCTACAAGGATGACGTTGAGAGAAGGTACTTAATGCTTTACGCTGCTGCTGGACACGCCTACTCCTCCCTTAGACATGGCCACAGCTTCTTACCAACAGCTTAAGGTGCTACAGTTGGGGGACAGCTTTTGGCTGCTTTCTCCCGGTCCCAAAAATAACTGGGAAGTATCTGAGTGGCAGGAGAACAATGTGCAATTATCTAAGGGGATATGAGTCACAGGTCATTTCTTTGAAAAATAGAGTAGAATGATGCACACATAAAAGAATAGATCAACAAGTTTTCAAATCCATTCATTAGAAAACGTCTTCCTTTATTTAAGTCCAACTTTAAAATTGTGAAATCCAAAAACTAAAACCTCACACAAAGTTTTCCATCAACACTTTTACCTATGAAAAATCAATGTGGTCAACAGAAGCACCCACATTTATTTTCCACAAGGAAGGAAAGCCGCAAGATGAATCATAAGGGATCTGAATGGGATCAGACTCAGTCAAAACAAGTAGGGGGACAGAATCCTGAGCACCAGAGAAAGATTACTCAATGTGTTCACAAAGACATCATAGTGTCCCCCTAAAAGTCTGTCTATTTCACTGATGTTTGTACTTCATTTCAATAGTGCAGGTTTCAAGCCAGTCTTGGAGACTAGTATGTGTTCTAAAGACAAGGGTTAACAATTATCTTTTTAAAAGGGGTGGGCTGCCACCCTCACTTAGCTGATATTTGAGGCAGGTGTAATTAGCAAACCTGAAAAGGGGATATATCTCCTCCTGGAGACCCATTAATCTAAAGGTAACTGGCCGTATGCACCTAGGAGAGGACGGTAGTGGGAGAGGTAAGGATGAGCTAGAGAGAACAGAAAGTACCAGGAGAAGAAGTGGTGGAGACAAGGAAGCAGAACTGAGTGGAATCAAGGCCCATGTAATTTATCATGTGCTACACAGACAGAGCCAACACTTATTCTGCATTGCTTTTTGTGGTCCACTGGAAGAGGCTTGTTTGCCTTCTTCTTCTTCTTCTCCGGAAAAGAAGTCTTCCTAGAACAGCATTCCCACTCATAAGACAAATTTGCTCTTTTGTGCTGTGCACCAACTTACCTACATCTAATATTTAAGCATTTGGAATATTGTTAACTCTTTGGACTAAAACAGAGGGAGCATAACCATTCAATAACCATTCCTTTAATTACAATATTCTTCTTGTTCTTCTTTTAACAAATAACCTGTAGACCTTCTGTCATAGATGCTCCGCCCCTCCACTGCTTTTCTCTCTTTTGTTTCATGGCAGTCCCCACATATGTGTCGCTTCAATATGGTGCACAATTGCCCTATGTTTCTACTTATTAATATTTTCTATCCCTTCCTTCAGAATAAAACACCAAACGTACGTGAAATTACACGGAGGTTATATCAGGATAGTATCCAATTAATAACTCTATTTGTGCAGCACTGTTTGTAAATACCGCCAGGACCCCTAGTTGGCAAACACGGACCATATTACATGTTACCTATTATGTATTTTTCATATTATATGTTTATTCTGGGTAGTTAAAAAATCTGTTTTGTTCAAAGTGCACCTTACAATGGGCACTGATTGTAAATAAAGGGTTTTGTTGTGGATTTATGTGAGTCTGTGGCTGCAGTGTTTACCAGATAACAATGTCTTTACCACATTTGCTGCATATTTTGCCACATTATTTGCAGATTTTACGGATCAAAATACTGCAAGTGAAGGTGCAGCATAAATTGGGGGTTTTCCACATCTGTTATAATCTTGTAGCATAACTAAATTATATAATTAGGTAGATAGATAGATAGATAGATAGATAGATAGATAGATAGATAGATAGATAGATAGATAGATAGATAGATAGATAGATAGATAGATAGATGGCATATGGGCAATATTTCAAGATACAGGTTTCATCATCATAAAGACACTCCTCAAACCACTTTGCAGACCTTTACCATTGTCAACGCCACTTGGATTTTGCAGCAAGGTTATTTAAATCATGCAGCAAGGTTATCTAAATCATGTGTCAAGAAAGGCAATATATGCAGCATGTTCACTGATAGTATTATTTTCATTCATTTGAGCAAGCAAAAACATTTCTTGTGAGCACAACAAATTATGCAAAATATGTGGCAAACTATGCCGCAACTGTCATAAACACATAATTATGTGGTAAAAGTTGCAGCCAAAGAATCATATAAAGTCACTGACTATTACCATTGTTCATGATCATATCAACAATTTATTCATGAAAGGTGAAGCTAAACATTTTAATTCCAGTCAGTACCAATTGTTAGCTGCTATTTGAAGAAAACTGCTTTTTAAAGCTAACTACCCCAACATTTGATATAAAAATGCATAATGAGTAACTTGTAACATGGTCCTATAATGCCATCTCGGGGTTCTGGTAAAATTCACAAACTACTTGGCATTCGGTCGTGTGTTTTTTTATGTCACCAGAACTCCTAGATGGGAATCTTGGACCATATTACATGGTTATTCATTATGTATCATATACATACATATACAAATATTTCAACATTCAGTCAGTAGTGGCTCCTGGAGGGAGTGCTGCGGGGCGGTGGGGCGGGGCGGGGGAGGGGAAGGGTGGGGGGTAGTAAACTTCGGCTTACGGCCGAACTGAGTTAGGTACATAAATAAATAAATTAAACAAATTACATTGCGCGCGCTGCATCGATGCAGCACGCACAATGTAATTCGTTTTATTTATTTATTTATGTACCTAACTCAGTTCGGCCGTAAGCCGGAGTTTACTACCCCCCACCCTGCCCCTCCCCCGCCCCGCCGCCCCGCAGCACTGCCTCCAGGAGCCGCTACTGCATTCAGTGGCAGTGTAGCCTATGTATTTCTTAAGGCTAATACAGTTTTCAAGTAATGATAGTTGTGCTAGACAAGCAAAGTAGCAGACAGAAGAGCATCTGTATGTATGTTGTGGACACCAAGCCAAGTATTTCTAAAATATTATTTATACTTTTAAAGATTTGCTTTCCAAGTTGATCTGAAGTAGTCATAATATTGGGTGGATGACCATTTTACTTCTTAAATGATGCATGCATGAGAATGAAAATTTGCCTAGCTGTAGTAAAGGTAAGTTTCTATTCTATTAAGGACACGGAGGTGACGATTATCCCGCCCAATGACCACTGAAGATGTGGGCTCTCCCCGTTCTGGTGTAAGTAATTGATTCATGAGTTCACTTAAAATATGGTGCATGCTTATTTACAGGCTTTGGTCTTGTATGTAGTGTTATCTGGTGTTGTTCTGACACTTAGCTCATTCCGGTACGGTTCTCTGACACTGCCTATTTTTTCAGGAAACGATGGATCCAAACAAGAGGCGTGAAGTCCGACAAGGAATGGTTCCCGCAAAGAAAGAGGAAGCGTAAACAGAGTGGAAGGACCAACTGGGGTCTGGAGTGCAGACAGCGTGGAAGGACTTCTGTTAAAACTCTTTATTTCCCTGCTGTTCATGGGAAATATAGTTTTGTTTGTTGTGTTAAAAGTAGCTGCTGTGAAAATAAAGCAAAGGAAAAAGGCATAATCTGACATAAAATCTGTTGACAAAAAGCTTAAGGGGCCGATTCCGATCTCGGCCGGTAGGGCTCCGAATCGGATTCGGCTTAACCGGATCCGATTCGGAGCCCTATTGCCCGACCGATTCGTACGCGCGTCCGGGCGAGCGAGTACGATGCGAAATCGCCGACCGACTCATCCGGGCGTCCCGACCGCTCCGACCGACTCGTTCCCGGGTCGAACCACACCGACCGACTCGCTCGGACTCGACTCGCACCGCGCAATGGAGACGTTTCCCGGCCGGGTAAGTACGATGCGCGCCGCGAGCAGTCCGACCGAGCCGCGCACTCCGGCTCGGAAGAGCAGTCGGAGCCGTACTTTGGGGGTCCGTGTCGGACCCCCCTGTACGCGTAGCCGCGCGAGTCGCACACAGGGGGGACCCATGGGTCCCCCCTACCTGTGCGTGTAAGGCGCGAGTCGCTTCGCTGCATACACGCTGTAGGGGGGCGCCCTTGTCCGCCTCGCACCCATTGAGTCAATAGGAGCCCGTGTACGCGTTGTACGACCGGCTCCCATTGACTTCAATGGGAGTCCGACCAACTCGAGTCCGATGGCATACGTGCGCATCGTACTCGTTCGGTCGGGCTGCACGGGTCCGATTCGGTTGGAAATCTCTCCGGGTCCGGCTCGGTCGGAGAGATTTCCGGCCCGAATCGGAATCGGCCCCTAAATTGTGAAGATTTGTGAAAGCCATACAGCTTACACTGCACAGATTTCGATAAAAAATATGTTTATATTTCTAGACACAAATGATGTCTGCTTCCTTATTCTCTTATGGGACATGGGCACTGTGGTAGTGGAAATCTGTTTGGATAACATAGTACTCTCAACTCAGGGCTGGCTCCCCAAGCTTAC
Source organism: Calotriton arnoldi (assembly GCA_963921515.1). Taxonomy (NCBI): domain Eukaryota; kingdom Metazoa; phylum Chordata; class Amphibia; order Caudata; family Salamandridae; genus Calotriton; species Calotriton arnoldi. Next base: position 101,590 of record CAWUFW010003155.1, read on the forward strand.
GTCTGGCATTAATACACCTTGCCCACCTCTGGTTATAGCACCCCATTTCCATCCTTAGTGCTACTTGCTAACCTTCCTTAGTGCACCATGGCTATTTTATGCCTAAGTGCACTATGCACATGTATTGCTATAGTGCTTTGTGTCCAATTCTGGCCCTAGTACCCCATCACAATTTCCAGCCATAGTGTCTCTCTCCCAACGCCCCAGTGTCATTGGGTCTCATGCCCAATGCCGGAGTGCCTCATTTCCAACTTTGAACATCATCTTTTAAGACAAGCCTTAACATTTACTTCCTAACTGTAGTCTTAGTGCCTTATTTCCTAATTTCAGTCTCTCACCATAGTGCCCTACTCCTACTGAAAATTGTACTCAAAGGATGCGTTCCAAGTATAAAACGTAAGATACCTACCTGCTCTATGTGTTTCACACACAGGGGGATATTTACAATAAAATGTCGTAGTGCTGTGTTACTCCAAAATTGGTATAGCTGCGCTCCAACATTTTTTTAATGCAGGGATGCGCCGTATTTACAAACATACGATGCACCCCTGCATTTCCTCTAGCGATGGCGCTAAAAAAGCTGCTTAGCGCCAGCGCAGTCACCCTTGCGCCATGTTGCAAGGGTGCTTGTGCTGCAGGGGCGATTGTTTATGTGCAGGAAGGGACACCTTCCTGCACATAAACAATCTGTACAGGAGATGTGCTGTTTCTATGTATGCTACAGAATGCAGCACACATAGAAAGAGAAAAATAAGAGGAGAAATTAGTAATTTCTCCTCGTATCGTCATCCTAAAACCAGGTATTCCCCGGTCTTAGTTTTTGGCACTGCCATCCTTGTAAATATGGGGCAGCGTAAAAAAACAATGGGTGCTGCGGTGGAACGCCCACTGCAACACCCATAGCATGCCCCTTTCACGCTGAGTGAAGCGTGAAAAGGGGCCTTATTTACAAGGCGGCATGAAGCCACGTTAAGTAGCTTAACGCTAAGGAGCGCGCGGCGTCGGCGGCAAGATGGCCGCGACCTGAGGAGCTCCGTAGCGCCGAGCTACGTTTTCACCTGAAGGGACCCTTTTCCCGCAACGCTGCCGCCCGCAAAGAGGTGTACACGCGTCGGAAACTGCCAGGAATACTGAGGCAAGTTTCCGACCGGCTTTATGACCGATTAGACTCTTTTTTGCGTCTTTCTTCCTCCGCCTCAGTGCCTCCATAATAGAGGCCGCCATTTTGTGCATTCCTGCTACGGCACGCAAATGACAGTTATGCAGCCTTCTTCAGCGTTCACATGCTGAGCTTCTTGGCACTGTTCCAACCCCAGCATCTATTATGTTTAAGACAAGGAGCAACCTCTAAGTATTTTATTGAGTTCGTGCTTTTGTCCATTATTTGGTATTTTTTCTTCTCGACATAATGGCAGCACTGCTCCTTTCTCTGCATCATTTCCTGTCAGCTGGTGAACTATTTTTGGTTTTGTCACAGCAAAGTCGCTTGATATAAGGCATGTCTGCTTAGTTTTTTTTTACAGCGCTTTATCAACGCACATAGTCTGGACCTACTAATTATTGGTTGCAACTAACCATCTTGTATTGAACTTGTATTTCAAATTACCTACACGCCTGCTGGTTGTTTCGTCCTTTAGTGCCTGTCACGTTGCGGCGATCTTCTCTGACAAGAAGTCCTCCTTTTGATCATTATTCGTTTGGGCTGCTGGCTCTGTGCTCTTTTGCTTCCGCTCTTCATAACTGCATTTCTGGTGACTTTGTTGTCTTTTCCTGCTTTCACCAGTTGTATTTTTTAATCCGCCTCACTCGTCTTTTTATCATGGATCATCCGCAATCTAACAAACCTCATGGGGCTGCAGGGGCTTCTTCTGGAGGTCGTAAAGACTCAACAGTTAGCACCAGTAAGCGACTTAAGAAGGATCCCTCTTCTCCATCTAAATCACCTCTTCCTCTCACGTTAGAGGATATCATGGATGAACTGCGCCTCATTCGCCCCTTCATGTCGGACACCACCGCCACCCTCCAAAGAATTGGTCCGGCCTTGATTTAAGACTTTCTGATGTCGAACAAAAGATAAGCGACGCGCAGGATGTCATTGCCAGAGTTGACAGCCTCACCAAAGAAGTTACCCAACTTAAGAAGACTTCGGAGGACCTTGAAAATCGTAACCGGCGTAATAACCTACGCATTTATGGAATTCCAGAAGGTTCCGAAGGGTCTGACATGATTTCCTTCCTGAAATCTCAAGTCTTGCAGATCGTTGGCCTTCCAAAATCAATGGATTTCAATATCCAAAGAGCACACAGACTAGGACCTCAGAATGCCTCCTCTTCCACCAAACCAAGAGGTATCATTGCCTATTTCCTGCTGTATTCTGACCTTATTGCGATCCTCAATGCTGCCAAACAACATAAACAGATGCTATGGTCTGGTCACAAAATCTTTTTTAGTCAGGATGTTTCTAAACCAACAGCCAGCAGACGCAAGGAATTCCTTGATCTCAGACCTGCCTTGAAATCCATGAACGCTCGTATACACCCCTGCTTCTTCAAAGTGACTTATAAAGACAGAACATTCTCCTTTGAAGACCCAGCTGACCTCCGGAAGTTCATTCATACTCATCGAGGAGAACTTATGGAACTTAGCAAACATTTGAATGTCTTGTTATCTGTTATCTATTTTCGTTTTTATCCCCTAGGATTAACGTATGATGTATGTTAATGTTAATTCTTTTGTCTGTTTCTTATTCATATCTTTTAAGTTCTCCCCGTGCTGATCTGTTGTTGAAGATGCATGCCTACACCACCCGTTTGTCTATAATGTTTGATTCATCCCGTTGCTTTGTCCCCTAATGTCTGGTAAGTTCCCTTCCTCCTTGTCTCATTCGTCTATCATTTTTATTCTTGGAGTTTTTCTCCCTTCCTTTTATATTGTCTTGGTATAGTAGATTCGTTCCCTCTCGGTGTTCTTCCCAGTGGAGTGGCCGTCTTTGTTTTTGCCGTCCCCCCTCCCACATTATTGTTCTTTGTTTTTTTTTTACTGTCATGGCTAAAGCCATCTGGCTTTCTGTCATCTCTTCTTTTCTAACTTCTCCCAAGCGACTTTTTTCCCCTCTTCCATCGCTCTTCTTTCCCTTCCGTTTTCCTTCTCTCCTCCTTCTCTTGTACTACTCTCCCGTTCTTTTTCCCTCTATATCTCTATCTTCTCATTCTCAGCTTATGGTACTTTACTGTTCACGCATTTTTGTTTTTTTATTGCCACATCGCACAATTTTTTCCATTTTTTATACCCTTTGCTACTTCCTACTTTTCATCCTCTCCTGGTTTTTATTTCCTCTTTCTCTTCTTTTTTCTGACTTGTCTCCATTTTCAAGCCTATCATTACTTAAACCATATTGATGACTGATTTTCGTGTTATCTCTTGGAATGTTAAAAGTATTCGTAATCCGGTTAAAAAGCAGCGAGTTTTATCTCATTTAGCGAGATTAAAATGTCATGTTGCATTGCTACAAGAAACACACCTCAAATTGCAAGATATGTCTTCACTGCGTAAACAATGGGTAGGAGAAGTTTTCTGCTCCCCGGCAGTAAACAACAAAAATGGTGTTGTTATTTTGTTCAATAAGTCTCTTAGGGGCACATGCATCAAAGGTTTTTGCGATCGCAAACGGTGCGATTCGCAAAAATCGGCCATTTGCGATCGCAAATTGGCCTTTGGAGATGCATGAAAGTGTCTCCTATGCGCAATTTAAGAATTCGCAATTATTTGCGAATTCCTAAATTGCGATTGCATTTAAGGAATCGCAATTTGCGATTCCTTAAATGCAATGCTAGAAGCACTTTCAAATAGCGATTTCGCTATTTGGGACCGCAAATTACAGACAAATCAAACTTGTCTGTAATTTGCAAAAACATCGAAAAAATGCACTAAAATGCATTTTTTAAAGTTTTAGGTTACACACACACATGCCCTTGGGGCATGTGTGTGCAACATGGGTGCACATCACTATTTCATGGGTGCAACAGGGTGTCCTTTTGACACCCTTGCACCCTTGAAATTGCATGCGCAATTTGCGAGTACCTATTGGTACTCGCAAATAGCGCTTCATATTTCCCATTCATTCCTGTGGGCATGTAGGCCCATAGGAATGAATGGAAGCCATTCCTTATTTGCGACTCGCAATTTGCGAGTCGCAAATAAGGAATGTTTAGGAATCGCTATTTTTATAGCGATTCCTACATGCATAGGCTTTTGCGATTCCTTAATTGCGATTCCTTAATAATCGCAATTAAAGAATCGCAAAAGCCTGCCTTGATGCATGTGCCCCTTAATGTTCAGTTACAAAATGAGTTTCATGATAATAACGGTAGATGGTTGTTTTTAAATGTTACTGTTAACAACACTCCACTTTCCTTTTGTAATATATATGGTCCAAATGGCATTGATTTTAATTTTTGGAATGACTTCTCTACTCTTCTTTCTTCGCATGCTGTTGATGACTTGATTGTTGGTGGAGACTGTAACCAACTCATGGACCCTTTTCTAGACCGGAAATCACAAACCAAATATGTTCCCAATAAGATGCAGAAAACTTTTTACAAAGCTATTTCTTCTAGAGGTCTAATAGACACACGGAGAACCTCCCATCCTGACACACTGGAATATTCTTTTTTTTCCCCTGTTCATAGATCTCATTCCCGTATTGATTACATTTTTCTTACTCAACATGCCCTTCATTTCATGACTAACTCAGAAATTGGCTCTATCCTTATTTCAGATCATGCCCCCGTCATCTTAGATATGGAGTTTCCTTCACCTTCCCCTGTATCCCGCCGTTGGCGCTTTAACAATTCACTTCTCTTAGATTCTCAGTTTGTTGAGCAATTTACGCTTTTTATGGAGGAATTCTTTCATAACAATCTTCCCTCTACTTCTCAATTCCACTTTATTTGGAATGCCTTTAAGGCCACTGCCAGAGGCTTCATTATTGACTTTGTCTCTCGGAGGAAGAAAAAAGCTCTTCTAGAGTCTTCCCTCATCCTCAAACAAATCAAAGCCCTCGAACATCAATATTTTACCACCAACTCAACAGATACCCTGTCGTCTCTTATCAAAGCAAAAATGCAATATAACAAACACTCCTGGGACTCCGCATGTAATAATCTCCTCAAATTTAACGCAAAAATGTATGGTGGGCGCAATGAAGCAGGCAAATCTCTCGCCAATTATCTTAAAATTAAAAAGCAAAAATCCAAAGTTGTAGCTATTACTGACAACTCTGGAACTCGCCACACCACTGATGATAAAATTCTTGATTGCTTTGTCCAATATTACACCTCCCTCTATACTCCAGAGTCTACTCCTTCCTTGGCAAAATCGACTCTTTTTCCAAACTATTCCTAAATCTCCAGATGATTCTACAGACCTTACATCCCTAGATGTTCCTATTTCAGAAAAGGAAATAATTAATGCTATTAATCTCTTACCTAAAGATAAAACACCCGGTCCGGATAACTTCACTGTTTGATTTTTCCTCCATTTAAAAAAAAAATGTAATACCTCATTTATTCTCATTGATCAATTATTTTCTTAACAAAGGAGAGTCAAAGGGATCCTTCACCCAGGCTATGTTATGTTTAATCCCTAAAAAGGATCAAGATCCCTCCCTATGCAAGAATTACAGGCCTATCTCTCTAATTAATACCGATTGTAAAATCTTTACTAAAGTACTTGCCATTCGTATCAACAAAGTCATCCCTGACCTCGTCAACATTTATCAATCCGGGTTTGTTAAAGGTAGATCAATCACTGATAATTTGCATACTCTCCTCAACATTATCCCCCTAGCTTCCAAAATGGATTCACTGGTTGCTGCCATCACATTAGATGCTGAGAAAGCATTTGACAGGGTAAGCTGGGATTTTATGTTCGGAGCATTGAGATGGCATGGCTGTAGTCCTCCTATTATTCAATATATTCAATTGTTATATTCAGCTCCTTCTACCTCTATTTGGGTAAACGGTTGTCAATCTAAATATTTCCCTCTCCGTAGAGGTACCAGGCAAGGCTGTCCCCTTTCCCCACTTCTTTTTACTCTTGCTTTAGAACCCTTCCTGGAAAAAATAAGGCGTTCCCCATCCTACACAGGCTTCCAATTTCAGACTATTGATATTAAGTTTACTGCTTATACAGATGATATCTTACTTTACATCTCTAATCCGTCTACTTCTCTGCCTTCTTTCTTCTCTTTATTACATCTTTATTATTTCTGCCTACAAACTGAATATTGATAAATCTGAAGTTTTACCCCTAAACAAATTCTGCCTTTCTCACATGTTTCATGGTTCTGGTTTTGAATGGAATCCCAGGAGTATTAAATATTTAGGCATTCTTTATGCCAACACTATCAAAGAGACTATCAAAATCAACCATGCAGATATACTCAAAAACCTCTCCGTCCTCATTGAAGGCTGGTCCCCTCTTTTCTTATCCTGGTGGGGGAGATTAGCCACTATTAAAATGATGCTTCTCCCCATTATTAATTTTTATCTCTCAATGCTCCCGGTTTCCCTTCCGCTCTCTTTTTTTAGCACCATAAATCGTTCTTTAACAAAAATTTTATGGAATAATTGCAAAGCCAGGATCTCTCTTGCCCGCCTTCAACAACCCAAAGACCTAGGAGGAGTTAACTTTCCTAACCTCAACCGATATCACTCTGCCTTTACGTTAAAACAAATATGGCCTTTTTTAATCGATTCTTCCTCCCCTCCTCTAACTGCTTGGAGTTCAATAGAACTCGCGCAACTCTTACCTTTCTCATTCCTCACAGCCACTCGCTTGTCTCAGCCCCCGAAGCGTTTTTCCACTCCCTTATTTAATCACTCCAGAGGCCTTGCTCTTTCCCTGCTCCGCTCCTATCTCTCCTATGATGATTTTGTTTTCCCAAACTCCAATCTGGTACAACAAATCCCTAAAGATCAACAATAGAGCGCTCTTTTGGAAGGAATGGATTGATAAAGGTATCATTACCTTTGATCATCTACTGAAGGACAAATCCCCGAGGGAATTTTGAGATATTCGTGATTCTTTTGGCATTTCTAACACGCACTCTCTTCAATATCCCTTACTGAAGGCCTCCCTGACTCGTGTCCTCTCCCTGGGTTGTTCTCCTACCACTCTTGGTCAGGCCTCTTCACACTCATTAGACTTCTCTAATCCCCTTAAGGCTGATACCATCTACAAATTACTCTCCCGTTCTGCCGAAGATAGATCTAAATCTAAATTGGAACTCTTATGGGAGAAGGATCTAGCCCAGGAGTTTTCATTTCAGACTTGGGATTCCATATGGTCCAAAATACACACCTCTTCCCGCTCTGCTAGTACTACACAGACTTTATTTATTTTTTTACAATAGACTCTTTTTCACTCCATCTCAGGTGCACAAATTCAGATTACTAGATTCCAAGAAGTGTTGGTCTTGTTCTTGTGAAGATAGTGATTTCCTTCATATGTTTTTTCATTGCCCGTTGGTTAAATCCCTACGGTCTCGTATTTGGTCTAAACTAAATGACATTCTATCCACTAATTTCCCCTTCGAGATTGTACATATATTTTTGGGAGGTTCCTCACCTTTATGGAATGTTCAATATAATGTGCGTAAATTTATAGACCTATACCTAGCTATTTCTTTTCAGATCATTACAACCAACTGGAAAGACACTTCAAACATTTCATACCACGCTTGGTGGAATTTGTTATGTCATCATCACAGACTAGATCGTGCCTTCGCCACCTCAACACCTCTATTAATTAAAAAGGACTTGTTATGGTCTTCTTTAACTGTTTTTCTTTCCAGACATGCTTCCTGAGTCACCCATTTTCTCTTCTAAAGTACCCACTGTTATCTTTATCACTTGTTTACTATTAACATTTACAGTAATAAATACTATTGAATACGCATTCCTTGCCACCCCCTCTCTCTCCCTTCCTCCCTCTTTCTCTCTCTTTTCCCATCCTCTCTTGAAAAATTTTAAAGGCTCTTTTACCTATGTACATTTTTATTTCCCTTTTTTGGGACTGACTCACATGTATATTATTTTTGTATCATTCCATTTTCCATTTATTGCTACATGTTTTTGTAATGATGTTTTACTATGTTTATCATTTTCAATAAAGCTTTCTAAACTTTAAAAAAAAGTAGCTTAACGCTGCTTTGTAAATAAGGCGAAGAGCATATTGCCACCAGAATGTCACTAAAAGTGATGTTCTGGTGGCAATATCTCCTTGTAAATATGCCCCCCAGTTTGTAAAATCATGCAGGGAATATTGCAAGCATAGTGCATGCGACCATGGCATGCATCCATTTTTCACAGTTCCTTCAAAACATACTCGGATTGAACCAGCCTCCTACAGGACACAAGTACATGAAAAGGAGTAAATGAGAGGAAAAACAAAAATTACACAAAATATGCAAATCCCAATAATGGGGATTTACACAAGCTTGCACCTGCATAAATAACATTTTTCCATGGCCTACTATTTATAAGGAGAGGAGGGGCACTGGTGATGGTTAATGTGTCTCCCAGTCAAATGCCTAACAGTTTTTTTCATTCCTGATCAAAGGTAGAAGTGGGCAAGTTGTTTTGAGAACGACGTTCCTAAGCTTTTTTTAATTTACCAAAATAGTTTCCATACTTTTTGTCAGAAACAACCATTCCTCCAAGGTTAATGCAGACTTTGGGTTGCTTTGTTATGAAAGGGAAGGAAGGTGTCTCCTCAACTGTAAATGTGTGCAACTGGTTAATCTAAAGGCTGTTTGAGAGTCTGTTCATTGATAAAATCATTTGAAGCAACAGGATGACAAAGAATTATTGGTTTTTGAGAGGTACTGTAGGGATACTTCTGGTTCTGGAATGTACCTTTTCAATAGAAACCTATATCAAAGTTTGCACTAGGTGCAGCTTGCGTATTACTAAAAATATAACTTTTGAAAGCACTGCAAGCAATTAAATATTGAATCCTTTTGCACATTTTGCTGTAGCCCACCTTATACAGTGAGGAATACATTTTTAACTAATAACTGACATATTCACAGAGCTCTCTGTCAGAGGTTGGGACAACATACCACTATAAATACAGATGACCCCCCTTGCAAAACCAGGTGGTTTTGTGAAAGGCCATTTTGAGGTCGCCTCACTACGTTGTGGGCCCTTGCCTGTCGCGGGTACTTGGGCCTCCCACACAAGTGAGGCACCATTTTTATCGGGAGACCTGGGGGAACGCTGGGTGGTAGGAAATTTGTGTGAGGCCAGTGATGCCACACTTTCCCACACAAAAATGTGTGAAAAAAAGTGATTTTTTCAGCTAAAATTGAGGTTTGCAGGGGATTCTGGGTAAGGAAACGTTGGGGGATCCACGCAAGCCATACCTCCCTGGAAGCCCCCGGGTGTCTACTTTTCAGAAATGTGTGGGTTTGGTAGGTTTCCTAGATGGCCGCCGAGCACGGGGCCAAAAACCCAGGTGACCCCCCTTGCAAAACCAGGTCGTTTTGTGAAAGGCCATTTTGAGGTCGCCTCACTACGTTGTGGGCCCTTGCCTGTCGCGGGTACTTGGGCCTCCAACACAAGTGAGGCACCATTTTTATCGGGAGACCTGGGGGAACGCTGGGTGGTAGGAAATTTGTGTGAGGCCAGTGATGCCACACTTTCCCACACAAAAATGTGTGAAAAAAGTGATTTTTTTCAGCTAAAATTGAGGTTTGCAGGGGATTCTGGGTAAGGAAACGTTGGGGGATCCACGCAAGCCATACCTCCCTGGAAGCCCCCGGGTGTCTACTTTTCAGAAATGTGTGTGTTTGGTAGGTTTCCTAGGTGCCGGCAGAGCTAGGGTTCACAAACTACAGCTAGGCACTTTGCCAAAAAAGGGTCATTTTTCACTGCGAAATTGAGGTGTGACCATGTTGCGTTTTGCGCCGTTTCCTGTCGCGGGCACTAGGCCGACCCACACAAGTGAGGTACCATTTTTCTCAGAAGACTTTGGGGAACGCGGGGTGGGTGGAAATTTGTGGATCCACGCAGATTCCAGAACTTTCCACCACAGAAATGTGGGGAAAAAGTGGTTTTTTTGACAATTTCTTAGGTTTGCAAGGGATTCTGGGTAACAGAACCTGGTGGGAGGCAGTCCAGTCACCCCATCCTGGATTCCCCTGGGTGTCTAGTTTTCAAAAATGTATAGGTTTGCTAGGTTTCCCTAGGTGCCGGCAGAGCTAGGGTTCAAAAACTACAGCTAGGTACTTTGCCAAAAAAAGGGTCATTTTTCACTGCGAAATTGAGGTGTGACCACGTTGCGTTTTGCGCCGTTTCCTGTCGCAGGCACTAGACCGACCCACACAAGTGAGGTACCATTTTTCTCATAAGTCTTTGGGGAACGTGGGGTGGGTGGAAATTTGTGGATCCACGCAGATTCCAGAACTTTCCACCACAGAAATGTGGGGAAAATTTGTTTTTTTTGACAATGTTTTATGTTTGCAAGGGATTCTGGGTAACAGAATCTGGTGGGAGGCAGTCCAGTCACCCCATCCTGAATTCCCCTGGGTGTCTAGTTTTCAAAAATGTATAGGTTTGCTAGGTTTCCCTAGGTGCCGGCAGAGGTAGGGTTCAAAAACTACAGCTAGGCATTTTGCCAAAAAAGGGTCATTTTTCACTGCGAAATTGAGGTGTGACCACATTGCGTTTTGCGCCGTTTCCTGTCGCAGGCACTAGGCCGACCCACACAAGTGAGGTACCATTTTTCTCGTAAGACTTTGGGGAACGCGGGGTGGGTGGAAATTTGTGGATCCACGCAGATTCCAGAACTTTCCACCACAGAAATGTGGGGAAAATGTGGTTTGTTTGACAATTTTTTATGTTTGCAAGGGATTCTGGGTAACAGAACCTGGTGGGAGGCAGTCAAGTCACCCCATCCTGGATTCCCCTGGGTGTCTAGTTTTCAAAAATGTATAGGTTTGCTAGGTTTCCCTAGGTGCCGGCAGAGGTAGGGTTCAAAAACTACAGCTAGGCACTTTGCCAAAAAAGGGTCATTTTTCACTGCGAAATTGAGGTGTGACCACGTTGCGTTTTGCGCCGTTTCCTGTCGCAGGCACTAGGCCGACCCACACAAGTGAGGTACCATTTTTCTCGTAAGACTTTGGGGAACGCGGGGTGGGTAGAAATTTGTGGATCCACGCAGATTCCAGAACTTTCCACCACAGAAATGTGGGGAAAATGTGGTTTTTTTGACAATTTTTTATGTTTGCAAGGGATTCTGGGTAACAGAACCTGGTGGGAGGCAGTCAAGTCACCCCATCCTGGATTCCCCTGGGTGTCTAGTTTTCAAAAATGTATAGGTTTGCTAGGTTTCCCTAGGTGCCGGCAGAGGTAGGGTTCAAAAACTACAGCTAGGCACTTTGCCAAAAAAGGGTCATTTTTCACTGCGAAATTGAGGTGTGACCACGTTGCGTTTTGCGCCATTTCCTGTCGCGGGCACTAGGCCGACCCACATAAGTGAGGTACCATTTTTCTCAGAAGACTTTGGGGAACGCGGGGTGGGTGGAAATTTGTGGATCCACGCAGATTCCAGAACTTTCCACCACAGAAATGTGGGGAAAATGTGGTTTTTTTTGACAATTGTTTATGTTTGCAAGGGATTCTGGGTAACAGAACCTGGTGGGAGGCAGTCCAGTCACCCCATCCTGGATTCCCCTGGGTGTCTAGTCTTCAAAAATGTATAGGTTTGCTAGGTTTCCCTAGGTGCCGGCAGAGCTAGGGTTCAAAAACTACAGCTAGGCACTTTGCCAAAAAAGGGTCATTTTTCACTGCGAAATTGAGGTGTGACCACGTTGCGTTTTGCACCATTTCCTGTCGCAGGCACTAGGCCGACCCACACAAGTGAGGTACCATTTTTCTCGTAAGACTTTGGGGAACGCGGGGTGGGTGGAAATTTGTGGATCCACGCAGATTCCAGAACTTTCCACCACAGAAATGTGGGGAAAATGTGGTTTTTTTGACAATTTTTTATGTTTGCAAAGGATTCTGGGTAACAGAACCTGGTGGGAGGCAGTCAAGTCACCCCATCCTGGATTCCCCTGGGTGTCTAGTTTTCAAAAATGTATAGGTTTGCTAGGTTTCCCTAGGTGCCGGCAGAGGTAGGGTTCAAAAACTACAGCTAGGCACTTTGCCAAAAAAGGGTCATTTTTCACTACGAAATTGAGGTGTGACCACGTTGCGTTTTGCGCCGTTTCCTGTCGCAGGCACTAGGCCAACCCACACAAGTGAGGTACCATTTTTCTCGTAAGACTTTGGGGAACGCGGGGTGGGTGGAAATTTGTGGATCCACGCAGATTCCAGAACTTTCCACCACAGAAATGTGGGGAAAATGTGGTTTTTTTGACAATTTTTTATGTTTGCAAGGGATTCTGGGTAACAGAACCTGGTGGGAGGCAGTCAAGTCACCCCATCCTGGATTCCCCTGGGTGTCTAGTTTTCAAAAATGTATAGGTTTGCTAGGTTTCCCTAGGTGCCGGCAGAGGTAGGGTTCAAAAACTACAGCTAGGCACTTTGCAAAAAAAGGGTCATTTTTCACTGCGAAATTGAGGTGTGACCACGTTGCGTTTTGCGCCGTTTCCTGTCGCAGGCACTAGGCCGACCCACACAAGTGAGGTACCATTTTTCTCGTAAGACTTTGGGGAACGCGGGGTGGGTGGAAATTTGTGGATCCACGCAGATTCCAGAACTTTCCACCACAGAAATGTGGGGAAAATGTGGTTTTTTTGACAATTTTTTATGTTTGCAAGGGATTCTGGGTAACAGAACCTGGTGGGAGGCAGTCAAGTCACCCCATCCTGGATTCCCCTGGGTGTCTAGTTTTCAAAAATGTATAGGTTTGCTAGGTTTCCCTAGGTGCCGGCAGAGGTAGGGTTCAAAAACTACAGCTAGGCACTTTGCAAAAAAAGGGTCATTTTTCACTGCGAAATTGAGGTGTGACCACGTTGCATTTTGCGCCGTTTCCTGTTGCGGGCACTAGGCCGACCCACACAAGTGAGGTACCATTTTTCTCAGAAGACTTTGGGGAACGCGGGGTGGGTGGAAATTTGTGGATCCACGCAGATTCCAGAACTTTCCACCACAGAAATGTGGGGAAAATGTGGTTTTTTTGACAATTTGTTAGGTTTGCAAGGGATTCTGGGTAACAGAACCTGGTGGGAGGCAGTCCAGTCACCCCATCCTGGATTCCCCTGGGTGTCTAGTTTTCAAAAATGTATAGGTTTGCTAGGTTTCCCTAGGTGCCGGCAAAGCTAGGGTTCAAAAACTACAGCTAGGCACTTTGCCAAAAAAGGGTCATTTTTCACTGCGAAATTGAGGTGTGACCACGTTGCGTTTTGCGCAGTTTCCTGTCGCAGGCACTAGGCCGACCCACACAAGTGAGGTACCATTTTTCTCGTAAGACTTTGGGGAACGCGGGGTGGGTGGAAATTTGTGGATCCACGCAGATTCCAGAACTTTCCACCACAGAAATGTTGGGAAAAAGTTTTTTTTTTGAAAAATTTTTATGTTTGCAAGGGATTCTGGGTAACAGAACCTGGTGGGAGGCAGTCAAGTCACCCCATCCTGGATTCCCCTGGGTGTCTAGTTTTCAAAAATGTATAGGTTTGCTAGGTTTCCCTAGGTGCCGGCAGAGCTAGGGTTCAAAAACTACAGCTAGGCACTTTGCCAAAAAAGGGTCATTTTTCACTGCGAAATTGAGGTGTGACCACGTTGCGTTTTGCGCAGTTTCCTGTCGCAGGCACTAGGCCGACCCACACAAGTGAGGTACCATTTTTCTCGTAAGACTTTGGGGAACGCGTGGTGGGTGGAAATTTGTGGATCCACGCAGATTCCAGAACTTTCCACCACAGAAATGTTGGGGAAAAGTGGTTTTTTTGACAATTTTTTATGTTTGCAAGGGATTCTGGGTAACAGAACCTGGTGGGAGGCAGTCAAGTCACCCCATCCTGGATTCCCCTGGGTGTCTAGTTTTCAAAAATGTATAGGTTTGCTAGGTTTCCCTAGGTGCCGGCAGAGCTAGGGTTCAAAAACTACAGCTAGGCACTTTGCCAAAAAGGGTCATTTTTCACTGCGAAATTGAGGTGTGACCACGTTGCGTTTTGCGCCGTTTCCTGTCGCAGGCACTAGGCCGACCCACACAAGTGAGGTACCATTTTTCTCGTAAGACTTTGGGGAACGCGGGGTGGGTGGAAATTTGTGGATCCACGCAGATTCCAGAACTTTCCACCACAGAAATGTGGGGAAAATGTGGTTTTTTTTGACAATTTTTTATGTTTGCAAGGGATTCTGGGTAACAGAACCTGGTGGGAGGCAGTCAAGTCACCCCATCCTGGATTCCCCTGGGTGTCTAGTTTTCAAAAATGTATAGGTTTGCTAGGTTTCCCTAGGTGCCGGCAGAGCTAGGGTTCAAAAACTACACCTAGGCACTTTGCAAAAAAAGGGTAATTTTTCATTGTGAAAATGTGGTACGTCCACGTTGCATTTTGAGCCATTTCCTGTTATGGGCACAAGGGCTACCCACACAAGTGAGGTACCATTTTTATCGGGAGACTTAGGGTAACACAGAATTGTAGAGCAACTGTTATTACCTATTGACTTTTGATGCATTTCTGCCTTCCAAATGAAAGACAATGTGTAAAAAATAAGTCATTTTGAAAAATGACCTATAATTCTCATGCTAGTATGGGTACTACCAATTTCGGAAATGGGCAAATATCTACTGTTTCTAAAATCTACATTTTGTTCCCATTTCAGAAATACATAGAAGTCTTTCATAACAATTTTTCCATGTATACATTTTCCCAAAATAATTGATATATACCCGGTACATAATAAAAAACCATTGCAAGATGCTGCTCAATTATTGGCTCTGGGTTCGTCGGGTTCTTGGTGAACCTACAAGTCCTATATATCCCCACAACCAGAAAGGTCCAGCGGATATAACGGTATATTGCCTTCAAATAGCTGTCATAATTAGAAGAAGTTACAGGTGAAAACGTTGACACAAATGGCTGTTTTTTTCAACTAATTTTCAATTTTTCCTTTATTTAACTGTTAGTTTCTATAAGGAAAACTTTAAGGATCTACACAAATGACCCCTTGCTGAATTCAGAATGTTATCTACTTTTCAGAAATGTATGGCTTTCCAGGATCCATTATTGGTTTCATACCCATTTCTACCATTAACTGGAAGGAGGTTGAAAGCACAAAAAATAGCAAAAATAGGCTATGTCCCAGAAAAATGCCAAAACTGTGTAAAAAAGTTGGTTTTCTGACAAAAGTCTGCTTGTCCCTGAAAGCTGGGAAGATGGTGATTTCAGCACCACAACCCCTTTTTGATGCCATTTGCAGGGAAAAATCAAGACGCTTTCATCTGTAGCCCTTTTTTCGCATTTTTCCCAAAAAACCCAAAATTTAGCTGTATTTTGACTAATTTCTGGGTCCCCTCCAGGGGAATCCACAAACCCTGGGTACCTTTACAATCCCCATGATGTTAGAAAAAAAGGACGCAAATTTGGCATGGATACCTTATGTGGTCAAAAACTTACAGGGGCCTAAGCGCGCACTACCCCAAATAGCCAAAAAAAGGCTTAGCACAGGAGGGGAAAAGGCCTAGCAGCGAAGGGGTTAATTTCAAGTTGATTACAATAATGGCAGCTCGCATTTACTGTAGGGTACCCCTCAAACTCACAGATGTCACAAAAGATTATTTACAGCTACATATTATTCTATTAATGTTGCTCGCTCTTTACATTATATCAACATAGCTGCACGGATAGACTCTATCTTGCCCCTTAAACTCCTGCACATCAGACATTTCTGTTTATGGCTGCATAGTATTGTATGCTTGTGTACTCTATATTGCAAACTAACACAAATTGGAGGCAAATTTTATTAATCTAAAACCGCTTTTTGGATATGATCTAATGCCTTTTAAATAATCTTTTTCTTATATTAACAGCGCCTTTTAACTCCTTTTCCCGTGGCAGCACCCTTTTTAAGCACATGAACTCGTACACATTCCACACGAACATACTTCCACCACTGCATACACAATATTAACACAAAAACAGGACTAGTGGCTTATAACACATTTTACTTCCAAAAAATAGAACACCAATGTTCTATTTCTCATGGATATTACATAGCCACAAAACATTCGTCCGTACAGATGGTTTTTGCAACATCTCAGGTCTTTAGTTAATTGCCACATCACTATTCCATTTGGTGGAATATTTCACCTCTTCCTTCATGCAATTTAACTAACAAATACTGTCAAAACTTGTGGTATTCTTCAATCACACTAAAAGATCGCATCACCACCTACTTTCTCTCAGAAAGAATGACTGCATTTGCAGATTGATGCTCATTTACGTCCCGCCCATAACTGCTTCACCCACCACATTTACAACATTGACCCGGACATCTAGTATTCACCTTTTAACAATACTTTATTTTCAAGCACATCCCTCATTCTTTTGCTAAGATGATGTGACAGGCTCGCAGTATTTCTGCAAGCAAATTCTATAGGAATACAAAAAACACACACAGAGCACAAAGTTTTTGAATGGAAATGAG
Source organism: Calotriton arnoldi (assembly GCA_963921515.1). NCBI lineage: Eukaryota > Metazoa > Chordata > Amphibia > Caudata > Salamandridae > Calotriton > Calotriton arnoldi. Next base: position 118,248 of record CAWUFW010003155.1, read on the forward strand.
GTCAGGCTCCTGTGATATGAATTTTGCACCAGGAAATATACATAGCCTTGACGTCAACTCAAACACTTGAACAGACTTTTAGTAACTTATATTGCACAACTATTCACCAAGCTACAACTTACAAAAAAAAACTGCTTATTATTAATCACATAGGTGCAACCTAAAGCATATAACAATGCTTGTTTGATCATCGGGTTTAAAGAAAGATAACAAAATAATAGGACGTAAATCCTGGCATGAGAGCATTTAGAAAAGCTGTGCCATGTAACATATCTTAAACGACAAAACAAAGTGTAAACAAAATGATATAGTATTAACAAAAACAGGAACTTTAAAGTGAAGTGCAGGGAGTTGTGTGGCAATTAGTGATTAGGTGGCAGTGAATTCCACCGCTGTAAAATGAGCACAGGGTGTGAGTGGCCAAGTTGTCTGCCCACTGCCTCTGTCTTCCACTTTCTCTTTATTTTCCTGTTAATCTGACCCAAAATAAATATTTACATCGAAATGTTTTCAGACAAGTTGTGTACACTGAGGTATTTAGTGTTCGGGCAATTTGAGCAACAAGATAAGGATGACGAACAGGAGATAAGCTCTTGTTTGGGTCATAGAATCACAGATAAAGAGTAGGTCTGCACACTGTCAGGAGCGGATAACAGTATAATCTTTCGGCATTATCGTTACCACGAGGCTGCTTGCCTTACAGGCCTTTGTTGTTGGCAAAGGACAGAAGGAGGCTGATTGGTCAGTCTGATAAGAGTGAGTCTGTTCCTGGGCCCCTGTCTCTAGCACACTTGTAATTCATTTTATTTATTGTATGCTTTATATATTATATTTTAGCGACGTTTACAATTGTTTTTTTACAGAAGCTGATACTTGCATGTATTGCCGGTGTTTTTTCCCCATTTAAAATGAGATTACTATCACACTGCTTTTATGAGTCATTCAAGGATTCGAAAATGGGATTCCCAACAGGGATTTCTAACGACGGGTTTGCCAATTTTTGCAGGCTCCGGGGATTGGAGATCAATATTTCAAAAACAAAGTACATGGTCTTCAACCCCCCTAAAACTACTCGCCCCAACCCATCTCTCTATGGAATTCCCCTGGAAAGAGTTAAGGTGTTTGATTATTTGGGTGTCACTTTGTCCGAACACTTTGAATGGGGGCCACAGATGACAAAGGCAAGGCTTAGGCTTACGCAGACGGTGGGTGGGATTATGAAACTACATAGCTCCTCTGCATTTAAACCGGCGGGTCCCGTGGTGGAAGTTTACAAGGCACAAGCACGGGGTGCTACTCTATATGGGGCAGAACTGTGGGGGCACCGCCTCTCTTCTGATCTGAGTAAGGTGGAGAATAGTTTCCTGCGGCAGCTCCTAGGCCTTCCTCGTAGTACTCCCCTGCTGCCTATTCGCATAGACTTGAGTATTAGGCCCATAGATGAGGAGATCGCCCTTAGACCCATCACATTTTGGCGCCGTCTATGGGCGACCCCGGAACTGTCCATTTTTAGGGCTGAGCTTAAGGAGTTTTTAGTCCCCTGTACTTTTAAGAAAATTTCCTGGTTGAACCATATAAGAGACCACGCTTTCAAGTTAGGTATGCCAGACTTATGGAGATCACCTGATATAACATGCCCAATGACCCCCAGGGTGGCTCTAGTCGGGCGCTATAGATCTTATAAACTAGCGTCCACCCAGGAAAGTCCCTCTCACGGTCGTTTGACTATGGAGTTTCTCCAAGTCAAAGACGTGTATAATAGAGAATCCTTTCTGGATACCATTGAACCCCCTTTAGCCAGGAAACTTTATGTTCAGTTCAGGATAGGGTCCCTTCCACTTCGCTCTTTTACCAGCAAATGGGCTAAAGAAAGCAATAGTGAGTGTCCCGCCTGTAAGTACAGGGAAGAGTCGATTACCCATATTTTCTTTTTTTGCCCAGCCTATTTTACGCCGCGCAAGCGTTGGCTAATCCAACTGTGCAAGAACATCGGTTTTGTGCGTTGCGTGGAGGCATTGAGGGTTTTAAAATATGCAACTCACCCGCCAATAGTGTTTGCTGCTTCACGCTTTTTAAATTCAATATGGTTTATTAGGTGGCCTTTTTTAATGCAGTTGATGCCGGGAGGAGAGAAATAGTTGATCACGCATAGGATTGTTTTCTATTACTTACGCGTTCCCCCCGGATCTAGACTGTAACATTCCTAACTTTGAATAACTTTTATCTCCATTTTTACTGTATCCTTTTTTTTAAAAAAAATTGACGATATTTAAAAAAAAAAAAAAAAAGAGGAAAAAAATATATATATTACCACTAGTATGGCCGAGTTCCCTTTTTTTATGTGTATCTCTGCAAAACTGCTGTGAACTTAATGATAATGAACTCGGTAATATCGAATGTGCTATTGTAAGTATCTTTCAAGCGTTTTAATGTTTTAATGTCAAATGCACTTTTATGGTCTTTTGTGGCCGAAATAAAGTTTATGGAATGGAATGGATTTCTAAACCAGGAAAAGTCTTTTAAAATCACAAGAAAAGTCTGTTAAAATCATGCGCCGTGTTAGAAAAGGGTTTCAGTGAAATATCCACAGTATGTGAAGGACAATTCAAATTAGAGGTTTTAGAAATATTTATTTGTGAATGAAGTCCTGATACGAGAGGCTGGTGAACACCTAAATCAAAGGATGAACTGGATACATATCATGTATCAAAGGTACATGCATACAGTGTTTAATGTGTAAAAAGAAAATGAGTTCCTTAGACTAGGCAGATCATACACTATGGGAGGTGTGGTGGGCACCCATGAGGTGTGTCTGATATTCTTCTATTCTCTCGATCTCTTCACACCTGATGTGACGCAATATGTTTTTTTCGTTTGCAAACATGAGTACCCATCTGGGCGTATTCATAATGCCATTTGTACACCTTAATTGGGCTTAGACGAGAAAATGGCTTACAGGGGAGGGAAAGGCATTCCAGGGCACAGATGCAGTTGACAAATACCCACAAACCAGTCGGACAGTAGGTATTCTCAAACTTTCTGAAGACGCATTCCTACCTTGTATACGGTCTCAGATTCACTTCTTTCAAGGGGAGAAGGAAGTCTGTATCCAGGGCATGAAAGGCCATGGGGTATACTCAAAACTGGTGGATAGAGCTGAAAGGATTTATCCACTGGGATAAGTAATTTTATTTAGGGACAAAAAGGAGAAACATTTTGAATTGCTATTGTCTTTTTGTTTACAATTGTGCGTACATACCCCTGCACCATTTACCTTTACATACCCAACAATCATTAGCAAAGACAATAGATCTCACTTTGGGACTTTTAGTGATATTTTACTGTATATACACTGCATATTTTACTGACGTAAAGACTTTGAATTTGTAAACGTTCTTTGCTTTAGTGCCGGTATTGGCCAAACAGTCTCATGTCTAAAAGGCTGAGTTATGGGGTTTTCCAGCGCTCATACGGTACATGTAAGCTGAGTTGCAATTAGGAGTCCAGGGGAGTTCTGGTTGTGGGAGTGTGTTCATAATGGGGCACAATTCAGAACGCTGAGGATGAAAGCAGTGTGAGTAAGTGAGCCATAACAGTGTTCAAATTGTATGCTCATCCAATCCTTGGCCTCTCTCCAGTGTGTACATAGTGATGGTCACATATGTATCACTTTTAATTACCAATTCTAATTGTTTATAACAAAATCATTGCAGTTACTCACTTATATCAAACTGCTAACAAGCACGTACAAACACAATAGGACTACCTTGTTTTAGGCATATGTTTATTGTTGTGTGATATGTCTGGATTCAATAGCAGAAAGCTCAAAAGGAGGCACCTAGTCAGCCAGCATGATGTGTAAAGCACAGGATTGTAGTTTGCATGTTTTAAGCCACATCTTTAATTATTTAGGCCAGACCCCTGTTAGAGACCTCAACCCGACCTTTTTCAGCCCTCTTAAAGCACTGTGGTCATCAATAGACACAATAGGCAGGTGGGGAAAAAGCACTCAAGCAAAAGAGAGAGCGCAAAACAGAGTGCAGAGAGGGGAAGAGAAAGGGAGAAAGCTAGAACTCTCGTGGAGTACTTAAACAAGAAGAAAAAAGGAGTGCCTCAAAAATGAGCAGTGTACATGAGTAATGTGGCCATGCTTAAGGGGAGGGACAAACACAAGAAGAGGAAGGAAAGCCCTCACAAGCTAACAAATAAGAAGTAAGCAAAGGAGAGTGACAATGAAGCCAACCAGTGGTAAGAAATGGGCGAACACTAAGTCCACTGTAAGCTAACAATCTGTCTCAATACAGACAGTACCTAAAAATGGATAACATGTTAGAAAAATGGAATTCAAAATGGATTCCACAAATACTCATGGGATCTGTGACTGTTGTAGATTCGTAGGAGTTATGAAATTCTATGTGTTTACCATGGTAGTTGGAAATTTACTCCAAATATAGGAAGAATTGCACAAAATGAATGCCTGGTGAGTTTGTGTGACAAGGTGACTTGTACCCACAGTGATCACTTACTGTGCATGCCAATAGCTGCATTGTCGAAACCGGACCGGTTTTGAATGTGTTGTGAACAGTCATTTCATGGGGTCTGCTCCAGAGCAGCAAGTCATGCAACAGCGGATCACATCACTCAGTTGATTTACATATAATGAAGAGCTGAATACATGTTAATGGTTGGGTGTGAGCTAGCACACTGGTGAAGATGTTAGAGTGGGTAACCTGTTGAGAACAACGGCTGGTTAGCTCCTTTTGTTTGCAAAATGGGACTAATGACTAATTGTATATAATTTTGCCCAGTAATGGCAGCTGGCAAGATCCTGCAGAGCAATTACCATTACTTGGTCCTCCGTTGAACTGAACTCCCATCTTCCAGTAAGCGCCCAGAAGGGAATGACTATCATATTGTGGGGAACCCTTTGGAGGGGAGGCAGTGTCTATTCAATGCTGATAGTCTGGGGATGTTTCCTTGGTGGAGACCAGGAGCTGGCCGGCAGTGTAGCACATGCCCATCTCAGTGTGCATTGTAGCAGAACTCTGTCCTACAATGGCCAGTGCTGAAGCACTCATGACTGTTGCCTGGATATCATAGGAGTAAGAATGCTAACTATTAACTCTCCGCGTAGCAGACTCTATCAATAAAGACCACTTAGGGGGCGATGGTGGCCATATTGAATTGGTGAGGTGTAGTATAACATTGTATTGTAGCATCTGTGTAGTTCTGCCCACTTCTGCATTTTTTGCTTTTGGGCAACTCAATGTCAGATTCTTACTGTGAATGAGACTCACCAATGGAGTCTTACTTACTGTAAATTCTGTGAATTTGCTGAAGAGAATTTGCTGCTGCGGAGAAGAACGTAGTGGTAGCTGCGTCACAGTCAATCCCATCGACAATGAACCTTTGTCAGATCAGCTTACAAGTAGGACCTAGACTCCTGTCGGTTCTCACAGCAGTTTTTGCTGGAAAGTTCCAGGTTTTGGATCTTGATAGGAAGAAGCAACTTTAGCACCACACCAAGGGCCCAGGACCTGGGGGGCACCACTTGGGGACTAGGACTCACTCCAGCATGAACCAGCAGCAGGTAGGTATGTTGCAAGGTCTCTGGAGCTTGTTGTGTCCCTGTAGCTCACACTGAAGGCCAACTAGGAGTCACTCTGTTGGTCCTGGGGTCAAGGAGCAGGTCCAGTCTTCTTTCCTCAGGCAGTAGGGCAGCAGGGTACTCCTACCAGTATCAGGGAAGCAGATCAGTTCTTCTTCTGAGTCTGCCACAGGTCCAGAAATGTTATGAAGAATGGTTCTGGGGTCCAACATTTATACCTGGTGCCAACCTTTGTATGTGGGGGGACACCCTATCCTACCCCCACATCTAGTTCCGGAAAGTTCTTTCCTTCCCCTGCCAAGGTTCCAAACTGTCTGGAGTGATACCAGGCTGGTGGTAGGTTCCATTATTTAGGCAGAAGCAAAGTCCTTTGAAGTGTAAGTGGGGCAGACCGCCATCCTAGTAGGATGGCCTAGCCTGTCCACACCTCATCCCCTTTGTGTCACTGTCTGGGAGGAATACACAAACCCCATCAGCAGAGCTATTCACAGTTATGTGACCCAGGATACTGGCGGATGGCACAAATAGTTGGAACAAAAAAATGCCAACTTTCTAGAAGTCATATTCAGAAGTGTGATTTAGAATCTCACTTTATTATTACAGGGAATTTGAAGTTACAATTCATTTGAGTCTAAACAGCATATCTCTAACTGCTCTCAATCCAAAATTAGCACTTATTAAATGTAATAGGGTAACCCAGTGTTAGGCAATGGAAGCGATAGGCCTTAACACAGTGAAGAAAGATGTTAGGAGTTTTTTACTGCCAAGACATGAAAAACTTCCTATCCAAGTTTTTAAATACCATCCACTCAGTCGTAGGAGATTTCAGGGCCTACCTTAGGGGTGACATATAAGTATTAAAAAGGAAGGTTTAGGCCTGGCAAAAGGTTTATTTTGCCAGGTCGAAATGGCAATTTAAAACTGCACTACAAGTTGCAGTGGCAGGCTTGAGACATGTTTTACAGTGCTACTTTAGTGGGTGGCACAAGGAGTGCTGCAGGCTCACTATTAGCATTTAATTTACAGGCACTGGGCACATGTAGTACTAGGGACTTGAAATTGAATGAAATGTGCCAATTAGGTGTAGGCCAATTTTACAATGTTTTAGGGGAGAGCACAAGTACTTTAGCACTGGTCCATACTCTACTGAGCCACTAGACTGTTCCATAAGGAGCCCTTTTCCTCTTATGTGGATCCCATTTGTGAGATTACTAACTTTAATTTGCTCACAGATGCATTCCAGGAGGCAGACAGTACCACCATGGCCAACAAAGTGATGTGCCTCATTCTTCCCCTTGGATCAGTCTTCTGTCCTCAATACTACCTGTGGACCACCCCTTGGACATACTCAAGGGTGTACCCCTCAACCGCAGCTTATGATCCCTGACGCCATCCTTACCATTCACACTACTCCTTTGGAGCCCATAACTGAGCTTAAGCAGGGGTCCATCTCCCCTTGCAAAAGCTGTATGGAGAAGGGGCATCTCCCTGCACCTTATACTGGACGGTCACCTGATGGTGTCAGTCTTCGGCGGATTGAGGAACAATTGGCCGAACTGAAGCGGGACCTCCTTAAGGTAAATGACAACCTCCAGATCCTCCTACAATGCTCAATAAAGAATGAAAAGTTCCTCACACCATATCCGCCCGCGGGATCGGATCTACCCTCGCACCCTGCAACTAATTTAAATTGTGGAATGGAAAGGTCCTCTGTTACCTGCCCGAACTACCCTCGAAGGCCCGCTCCCCCTCCTCCCTACCTCCACTCCAGACCCTGTAGTTTACAGACGCAGTGGTCTGAGGTTGACACGCTCGCACTCTCACTATCTTAGGAGGACTACGCAATCTCGCTTAGCTCCATACCCACTATCTCATCTGATCCTGATAGAGAACCGAGTGTTAACTTGAGATCCTTGAATAAGGATAACTTACTTCAGGTAGTCACTTCGCACCTAGTGGAAGCAACTACAGATTCCCATATCAAATCGATGCTTCTCAACTGCAGATCAGCAGTGAAGCACGCAGCAGATATCTCCGAACTCATCTTATCACAAGAATTAGACCTCCTGATTCTTACGGAAACTTGGCTCAATGACTCTTCCTACCCAATACTTGACATTTTAATTCCTCCTGGCTATGACATTGTCAGATGTGATAGGGCTATTAAAGCTGGGGGGATTGCCTGCATCCATCGGTCCAGCCTCGTTTTGAAGCAGACTCATAAGGACTCAATGTCCTTCTGTGAGCTACTTGTCGCTGAAATTTGGAACAAGGGCAAGATTGTCTGTGTGCTTCACTCGATCTACCATCCTCCTGGGGACAACAACTTACTCTTCGTAGAACAATTAATGGAATCCATCTCTGCCAGCTCAGCCCTCCATCCTAATCACATCTTCCTCGGTGACTTCAACCTTCACTGGAATGACTCTAATGATCCAGTAGTCTGCTCTCTTAAGTCTTTCCTCTCTGACCTCAACTTTATACAGGCCTGCAACGGTCCTACCCACTGCATGGGCGCTACCCTTGACCTCATCATAGCTAGAGAGCACATTATTCAGCTAGATGACATAGTACCATGTGATTGGTCGGATCATCTCCAAATCTCTTTTTGGATTCAGGAGAAGGTATTGCTTAGACAAGGGCAACCACTCAAAAACAAGCAATTGTCTCGTAACCTGAGAGATATCAACATCTCTAACCTTTCCATCTTGAGCAAGAATCTACTTGAACCTCCAACTACCATGAATAATTTGGAAGAGTTGACGGATCATTACTTCAACACGATGTCTAATATTCTCGACTCTGCAGCCCCGAAGCTACTTAAAAGGATTCCCTGCAAACAATCCAAACCTTGGTTCAGTGGTACCCTTAATGACGAACGTCGCAAGCTGAGGCTCTTTGAGAGACGTTGGAGAAATGCCCCCTCCACTTCTAGCCTCGAACAGTTAAGAAAGATGAGAAGCTCTTACAACAAACTCATTTGCATCACTAAATCAGATCATTTCAGAGAGCAGCTTGACAGCGCTAAAAACCGTCCCAGGAAACTGTTTGATATCATCAAACAACAGGCTAATCCTATTCCAGCAATCAAAATCGCTGGACCCAGTAAGGAGGACTTCTCAGAGCACTTCGCTGAAAAGTCTAGAAGTATTGAGCGGGAACTGCAACGGGCCGCTGAGAATTTGTTGTCTATGAGTTCCGAGGGTTTGCCTGGTTACACGGCAATACACACCCAAAATCAATGCCTGTACACACCCAAAAACAATGCCTGCTGGAATACCTTCCGACCTCCAGACTTGGAGGAGCTGTCACTTTCCCTGGCTTCTCTGAAACCTTCCAACCATTTCAAGGACCCACTCCCCGCCAAGCTGCTCAAAGACCTCAACTTGGCAGTTCTGCCTCTCTGGTCCAGGATCATCCAACAATCTCTCTTACAGGGGAGGATTCCCGACTGCCTTAAAATGGGGCAAGTCACACCCATCCCCAAGAAGCCCAATGCAGACCTTACAGATCCCAGTAACTTCCGGCCGATCACCAACATCATGTCCCTAGCGAAATTGCTCGAGAAATGTGTTCACACACAGCTTTGCGACCACATTGAGAAATTTCAGCTCCTAGACCAACATCAATCAGGCTTTAGATCAGGTCATAGCACAGAGACAGCGCTAACTCACATTGTTGATGACGAGAGCTCTGGACCAAGATACACCATGTCTTTTAATCCTTCTGGACTTGTCCTCTGCTTTTGACACTATCAAACATGATAACCTGATTAACCTTCTTCAATACAGGATGGGGCTATCGGGCCCTGTCCTAAATTGGTTCTCCTCTTTCCTGCATAACCGAACACAAAGAATCAAAGTCAACCAATCTTTGGCGGCCAGCACTTCAGTCTCTATTGGGGTGCCTCAAGGTTCTGCACTTTCGCCCACGCTCTTCAACCTATGCATGGAACCTCTAACTGCCATTCTAAATGACTCAAACATTCAGTACCACATGTACGCGGATGACACTCAACTGTATTTGAAGATCTCCTCTCCAGATGACATTAAAACTCTTAACGGAGCGCTTCAAAAACTCAACAATGGCTAACACATAACCACTTATTACTTAACTCTCTCAAAACTGAATTTCTCTTGATTTCCCCACGCAATTACGAGGCTCCCACGCAAAACTGGATCAAAAAAATCTCAGCACTCAACTGCACCCGCATTTGGTGGACTCCGCCTGCTCTTTAGGGGTCACCCTAGACAAATTTCTAAACATGCAAGGTCACATCAGTGCAACCATTAAGAGTGCCAACCATCAGCTCAACACTCTTAGGAAAATCAAACCGTTCCTACCTCCCGAAGACATGCAATCAGCAGTCCAATCCTTAGTTATATCACGAGTAGAATATGGCTTGGTGACCCTAGCTGGTCTTCCTAAATCTAGGTTAGCGCCGCTAAGAGCTACTCTGAACGCCTCTGCCAGACTAATCACAGGCTCAAGAAAGCATGATCAGATCACACCTGACTTAATCCAGCTTAACTGGCTCCCCATTGAAGCTAGGATCCGCTTCAAGATAGCCTGCCTGACACAAAGCTATACATTTCAATAGCCCCGTTTACCTGGCAAAAAAACTTGAGCTCTCCGGATCCAGAAGAAACCTAAGAAGCTCCAATACCCTACTACTGAAATCACCGAAATTCAATAAAAAAAGAACCTACAATCGTACCTTCTCAGGGCTGGCTCCAAGAATTTGGAATGCCCTACCAACAGAGATCAGAGCCAACCCTTCGACTGCCTCATTAAAAAAACAGGTCAAATGGCTACTATTGGAAGAACTGCATCAACAATAGCCTCCATGTCATTTGCTAGTCAATTACCTTGCATTCTCGACAAGCATTTTTACTTTGTTGTGTTGAAATGTATGCTTGACAATTTACTTTCACTTTATGTTTGTAACTCGTGCTTGACAATCATTCTCACTTGGGGTTTAAAACGTATCTCAGATGTCTTTAAAGTAAGGCGATGATGAAACTGTTCGGCCTCATCTGGGTGGGCTGTTTATTGTTTGTTCATTTTCTACCTACTCTTCCCCTAGCGTCCTCATTTATTTTATGCCTCAGGTTCTTCTCATGTTGCCTTATGGGGTGTGCTTGGGTGTTTTATTGTATGCTTAACAATTTACTTTCACTTTATGTTTGAAACTTGTGCTTGACAATCATTTCTACTGGGGGTTTAAACTTATTTAGTTTGTCTTTGAAGTAAGTCGATGATGAAACTGCTTGACAATCATTTCTACTGGGGGTTTAAACTTATTTAGTTTGTCTTTGAAGTAAGTAGATGATGAAACTGCTTGGCCTCATCTAGGTGGGCTGTTACCTGTTTGTTCACTTGCTACCTACTCTTCCCCTAGCACCCTCATTTACTTTTTGCTTCCGTTTCCTCTCATATTTCCTTTTTTGTAAGTGTATTTATATTGTCTCTGTACGTATACGTCAGCTTTCCTCTTTGTACAGCGCTCTGATACCCGGTTGGGTCTTGTTCGCGCTTTATAAAACTTTTCAAATAACTAAATAATAAATAACTAAAGGAAAACTATGCCCATAAGGACAGCAAGCAGCAGTAGCAACTGACAGACGTCAGTGTCAAGAGCCAGGCCATCCACTGTCAGTTGGAGGCGTCAAATGAGGGCCTTGGGTTGGTCTCACTTCCATGCTTGGGGCTGACTAGGAGTTCCCTACTTTCTCCTGAGGTTTCCCAGACCTCAGAGGTTTCTCAAAGTAGAGGGCTCCAGCCCCGGGTAATAGGCACCCTACTTCCACTCTCCTTTTCACCAGCTTAGGGTCTGTACACTGTGGCTGAACTGGTGCCTGGCAAGCCAAGACTTCCAGTGGGAGCCACCACCCCCTCAAGGGTGGTACATTCTGTCTGTGTCATGTAGGGGTCTGCGTGGTGCAGGTCTTTTGTCCTCTGTCTCTGTGACAGCACAGGCAGCACATCTAAGTCAGAAGGGGCCCAACCGGGGTCAGTTGTGGGGTGCTGTACTCCCATAGCTTGTAGCCCCTGGTCCACTGGTCCTCCCACTGTGTACTGTCTCCACTTTCCACCCCTTTCTCTCTATATGGGCATGCATACTATTTGTACCTGAGTTTTCAAGGTGTCCTCGGCGGCTGCCCATCCCAGCTCTTCTAATACTGATGGTAACTCATTCCCCAGGATGCAGTCAATGGGCATCTGTGGACTAACTATGACCCTCCTCGGGGCCACTTCCAATCCCATTCCAAGGGTACCAGAGCCATAGAGCACAATGGCCTGGCTTACCCTACACACCTGTCCTGCCAGATACTGAACTGGAGAAAAAACACTGATCTGGTGAAACAAGCCTTTTCACTACCATGGTCAGGCAGGCACCAGTATCTCTGAGAGCAGTGACAAGGATCCCATTTATTGCAATCTGAAGAAAGTGGTGACTCTGACCCTCAGGGATCACAAGCCTACCCTTTGAGTTTATCTGCCAACTAAGGGAGACTAGGGCATGTTCTACCCTCTGCTCCCGGTGACTATGTCTCCCTAAGGCCACATTGGCCACCCCTGTAGAGTTACCACAAGTGGTTTCTTGGGGCAGACAGAATCCCCCTGCTTGTGTCCTAACTGGAACACTCAAAGCAAGTGTTGAAAATTGGGCAAACTGGGCCACCACCCACCAGAACCTTCCCACTGTTTCTGTAAAGGGGTATGAGATCCCTTTCTCTCCACCTTATTCTGGGACCTATCTGTGTCACCCTGGACCGTCCCCTCACTCTGCTGTAGAGGGACCTGGGGGTCACTCCCAGGTACCTTTTTTGGGACCTTAGTGAGGAGCCAGAGGTCCACCTCCTTGGCAAGCTCCCTAAGACTAGAGAGCTTGCCATCTATCAGGTGTTGGCGTAGCTCTGGAAACCAATGACTGAACATGTGCTCTCTGGAAAATAGTTTGACAGCTCATCATAGGTGTTTACCCCAATACCCTTCACCCGGCAATCCAGTGCCTTACTGAAATACTCAAATACTCAACATAATCCACCCACGACTGGTAGGGCAGTTTCTGGCTGCCCCTGGACTTCAGCCTATCCCTTACAGGAGTGAGAATATATTTCCTGATAAGGACTGCCTTCATCAAGGGGTATTTCATCTCATCTTCCCCTCCCCTGGGCCAGAATCGAATCCCCGCGCTCTGAGGGGATGCACCTCCAAAGACTGGTTCCCCAATCTCCCTCAGGGTCCCTGTGCATTTCTAAGACTATGTCATAGGCCTCAAAACACTTATCTATGTCGTCCCCCACTACAAAGCTAGGCACCAGGGCTCAAATTTACTAAACCTTTGCTTTGCCATTGTGTCACACAAGACAATGCAAGGCAACACAAGAGCTTAAGTGATTTACTAAGCCACATGTAGCCACCTTGTGTCGCTCTGTGTGGCTTAGTAAATTCTGTGTGGCTTAGTAAATTCAGAGTAAAGCTAGGCAGCACAAATCATTGCCTTGCATTACTCTGTATTGGGCAGGCGTTCCATAAGTGGAATGTGGGCGTTCCCATGCATCCATCAATGGATTATGGCACATTTCCAGATTTACTAAGGGTAGTAAACCTAGGAATGTGCCAAAATGCCACGCCAACCCAACAGGGCCATACCGAGGTGAAATATGTTTATTTCTCCACGTATTTCCTCTTGCGAACGGAGAAAGAGGGAAATGCCTCCAAATATTGTTTTTGCGCAGGAAGGTGTACCTTCCTGCACAAAAACAACCCTGCTTGTAACTCAGGCACCCTTGCACCATGGGCCAAAGGTGCCTGCATTGGTGCTAGACAGCACTAAGTGTGCCAGCGCAGAGAGCACAGGAATGCACCATATCTTAGTAAATATGGCGCATTCCTGCTCTCTCCATTTGATGCAGTGCAGCAAGTTGTTTTGCTGTGTTGCATCAAATGTTAGTAAATCTGGCCCAAGACTTTTGGCATCTGGACTCTCCTTTCATCATGGGACATTGGGAGGTCACAGCATGGGCCCTATGTGTTGTTTGACTTTGAGGTCCATCTCTTTCAGACTCATTTCCTGAGCCAGCAAAAGTTTCTTGTCCTCCAAGGCCCTCCTAGCCTTCTCCTTGGCTAAGGCTCTATGTGCCCTAGACTTTTTCTTCTCCAGGGCCAGCCTTCTCTCCTCCAATGTCCGCTTAGCAGCTGCCTCCTCCTTGGCACACTCTAGTTTCAGTTTGGCCAGCTGCAGTTTGAATTCCCTCTCAGCCCGCCTCTCCTCTAGCGCTTCATGGGACAGACTATGAGGGAGGACACACTGCTCCCTTCTCTGATACGGGACCTCACTCCTGTGGGCAAAGGGTCCTCCTCCTCAGGTTGCTGCAGCTCTGGGCCTGTTGGCAGGCCATCTCTTGGACGAGGACTCAGTGATCGCATCAATGAATGAGGCAAAAGCTCTGAGTGGGAGAAGCTGGATTGCCACGCCGTGGAGGTCATCGTAGTCATCAATGGAGTGTTGGTCGTGGTCGAACATAGTGAAGATTTCTACCTTTGGACTTAGAAGTTATTCTAGAGCTTGGATTCATTCAGCAGGATGAGGCTCCAAGCTGCAGCCAAAGAGTGCTCCCCTAGGTCGGATACTGTCACCCGACGGTCCTGCTGAAGAGGATTTGCTGCTGCTGAGAAGAACGTAATAGGAGCTGCAGCGAAGTCAATCCCACCCATGGTGCACCTTCAGTGGATCGGATTGCTGGTAGGTCTGTGTCTCCTGTCGGTTCTCAGAGCCAGGGGCATAGCTTCGGAGGGGGGTGTTTTGAGGTGCCACACCCCCCTAATCGTTGTATTTTCTAGTAAAATAGCTGGGTACAGGTGTTTTCAGTCGGGTATGGTGAGGAGTCTGTCAGATTACACCTGGGATTTTTACACACAAACACAGACAAAAATATTCACACACACACACAAACACACTCACTGTCTCTCGTCTCTGTTTTATAGGTCTTTAAAAGGGTTGGCTATTGTACAAAATATTGTGTTTTAAGTGCCCCTTACAGTCTGTACTCCGCTTCCTTTCCACCATCACTTAAACTCCTCTTTTGCACTGCTTCTATTATAATGTATTTTAACATGATATGCCATCATGGTTGTCGAAAAACCAAAGCTCACACCCCTAATCTGACCAAGCTATGCCCCTGCTCAGAGCAGTTTTTGCTGGAAATGTTTTTAAGTACCAGATTTTAATAGAAATAAGCTACTTTAGCACCAGACCAAGAGTCCAGGACCTGGTTGGGAACCACTTGGGCACTAGGACTCACTCCAGCATGGACCAGCAGCAGCATCAGGTGCGTTGCAGGGTCTCTGGAGCGTGTTGTGTCCCTGTAGCTCACATAGGAGGCCTGCCAGCTAGCCCTTGGAGTCACTCTGGTGGTCCTAGTTATAAGGAGAAAGTCCTGTCTTCCTCCCTCAGGCAGCAGGGCACTCCTTCCAGCAGCAGGGCAGTCCTTCCAGGAGTAGGGCAGCAGAGGAGTCCTTCTTCTGAGTCTTCCACAGGTCCAGAAGTGATCTGAAAAGTGGTTTTGGGGTCCAATATTTATACTGGGTGCCTGCCTTTGTGTGTGGGGGGATACCCTATCCTGTCCCCGCATCTGGTTCTGGAACGTTCTTCTCTTCCCCTGTCAAGGCTCCAAATTGTCTGGGGTGACAAAAGGCAGGTGTCAGGCTTCTTTGTGAGTGCAGGGGGCATAGTCTTTTGAAGTGTAAGTGAGGTACAGCACAGGCCCGGCAGAAGGCACAAATGGTTGGGACATGAAAATGCAACTTTCTAAAAGTGGCATTTTCAGAATTGCGACTTAAAATCCGACTTTAACATTAAAGAAAACTTTAAGTTACAATTCATTTGAGTCTAAACAGCATATCTCTATCTGCTTTCAATCCAGAGTTAGCACTTTTTAAATGTAATATGGTAACGCAGTGTTAGTCAATGGGAGAGATAGGCTTTACCACAGTGAAAAATGATTTTAGGAGTTTTTCACTGACAGGACATGTAAAACATAAACCCACATGTCCTACTTTTTAAATATCATGCACCCTGCCGTATGAGTTTAGGGGTCTACCTTAGGGGTGACTTATAAGTATTAAAAAGGAAGGTTTAGACCTGGGTAAAGGTTTATTTTGCCAGGTCGAAATGGTAGTTTAAAACTGCACTACAGGCTGCAATGGCAGGGCTGAAACATGTTTCAAAGTGTTACATTAGTGGGTTGCACAAGCAGTGTTG
This sequence comes from Calotriton arnoldi, assembly GCA_963921515.1. Classification (NCBI taxonomy): domain Eukaryota; kingdom Metazoa; phylum Chordata; class Amphibia; order Caudata; family Salamandridae; genus Calotriton; species Calotriton arnoldi. The sequence goes on from CAWUFW010003155.1 coordinate 134,126, forward strand.
CAGGCCTACTAGTAGCATTTAATTTACAGGCCCTGGGTACCTGTAGTACCACTTACTAGGGAGTTATAAGTAAAAGATTTGTGCCAATTAGGTGTAGTCAAATTTTATCATGATTTAGGGAGAGAGCACATGCACTTTAGCACCGGTTTGCAGTGGTGAAGTGCACAGAATCCTAAAGCTGACAAAATAAAATTCAGCAAAACATGAGTGGTGAAGGCAAAACGTTTGGGGTGTCGCTGCAGAGAGGGCCATGTCCAACAGATATTTAGGGTGCAGATTGAAACAATGTGCTCACCGATTCAGGTGCAGCACACATCAGGCAGCTGAGTCCAGGGGACAGGCCCCTCCTTCACCAGGCTGAAGGTAACCTACCTGCCCATTGTGGAGACCAATTTTCCCCCAAGTGAGCTGGCTGTAGTGACATCACTTCATTTGCTCTGCCACCCCTACCCCCCATTTATGAGATCATAAACACAAAGGTCTCACATGTCTGAGACTGTAGCGGGGGGCACCAAAGGAAGACTTCTTTGCCCTACTGTCGCCCCTGGATTCAGACCTTTGTTAGCATTGTGTTATGATCATCATACTCATTTCCCTGTATCTCCGTGCCAGTGCCTCAGGGCTCAGCTTTGCTTTCACAGGTCCACATGAGTTCCTCCACCCTACCCTGGGCAGTGGAGGGCCTCCCAGAGAGCAGAGAGTTTTCCTGATTTATTGCCTGCAATATGATCAAGCACTTGTGTTTTTTAAACCAGATAGTCATCTGTGTTTGTGGCAAGCACGGTACCAGGGCCTACTCAAACTCTTATTATAGATGGTCTCTCAAATTATGATGAATGTGATTACAGATAAGGCGTGATATGTCTTGATGCATTGCAAATAATTGTGTAATAAATGTGGCTCCTGATGTTTCCCAAAATACTTAATATCTCCATTGGCACAGAGTCATGACGCTGTGCCTCTGACGCCTATATCAGGCCGTTGGGGGTTATTTAGATTTTGGTGGACTGGGTACTTTGTCACAAATGTGTCAGAGTACCTTCTGGTCAAATTGATTATCTGCCCCCTCTAGACTCAGATGAACAGTCATGTTCCCACCAGCAGAAACCTTAGACTGACTGCTCAACAACATGAGGCCGTTGTTCAATTTACCTCTGAATATCTGCCACATTTAGGACAACCAGGAAATGCCTGCCTGTCCCCAGCATAAAAAAGTCTAAATGCCCCTATGTCCTGGGAAACAAACTGCCAGGGTGCCAGAGCTATTAGTTTTTTGCTTTTCAAAAAAAATTCCAGTTTCAGGAGTTTGCTTTTTAAAAGCAAAAATGTTTGCTGACCAACTGCATGAAACATGGCAACTACTCAGCAAATAGCTCCCTCAAGGCTTAGAGATGTCTAATCCTAAATATGATGTGCTGTGGTCAGCCAGGGCAATGAAGTACAAGCTTCCACTGCCATGGCGGAATGGAGCAGAGCTCAACAACCACTAAATAAACCTTTTGCTGGTTTGATGGCTACAGATCATCAATTGTGTTCGCAAATGATATGCAATATATGGCATGCATTCTTTAAACATCACTTGAAAGGAACACTCCATACTAGGTGTCTGTGAAGACATACTGGTCACCATGGCAAATAGTAACTTACTTTTATTTGCTGTGATGTTGTACTTTTCAAGTCCCCGCAATGTTTTCTCTTGCAAACTAATCGTGTTTATCACTTTGCAAATTGTGCAGTGCATAGTATACTGCAGGAGTACAGTAAGATAACCCTTATATGCACTAACGTGTTGTAGTGGTCCCAATTACAACTAGATCAGTGCCTAAGAGTTTTAGGGTGGTAACAGGCAATGAACATATCTTTGTAATAAGCATCTCGATATTGCTATTCTTTCACAGGAAACGGACTCATGTGTAGATGGATTGTCACTAAATTGTCCATTAACAAAATATCTATTACTGCCTTTAATGTTTATGCTCCAACCCAAACTGATTTTTTGTTCTAGCCTGACCTTCAGAAAACATGTCTTCAGTTCATCGATGATTATTTTCTTTTAGGTGGTGACTGCAACCAAGACCCATTTCTTGACAATCCACCATCAAATTTACCCCTCATAAAATGCACAAACAATTTAGTTCTTTTAGACCTCACAGAGCTTTGGTGGATGCTTGGATATTAGCTCACCCTTCAGCACGAGAATACACATTTACCCCGCACATAACTCCCTTACCAGATTAGATCATATATTTGTGAGTAAATCCCTGCCTAATACTCTTATTAAAGCAGCGATTTAACCCATTTTACTCTCAGACCATGCACCAGTCATAGCAGGCTTTGATTTATTTCCCCAGAACCACCATCCAATCGATGGAAGTTTAATAACTCTTTACTCTCAGATACAAACTTTTCTTCCTCATTTATAACTTTTACCAGTGATTTTTTTCTCCAGACATCAAAATCCCACTGCACACCCACAACTCCTTTTGGATCCATTTAAAGCCACAGCACGAGGCTTTATTATTGATTATGTTGCCAAGAAAAAGAAAGCCTTCCTCGCCCAACATACCACCTTGCTATTTGATATTAAGAAATTGGAACATCAATACTACTCTTCACAATCTAAGAATGTTTTGCTAAATTTAATAGCTGCCAAAATGCATTTTAATAAAATCTCTTCTGATAATGCTTCTAATTGTTTGTTTAAAAAAAACAGCTCTTGCTGTAAAGGAGGTCGTAATAAAATGGGCAAGCTTCTGGCTAACTATCTTAAAGTTAGGGAGGAACATCACAAAATTGATTTCTTACAGTCCTCCACAGGTACCTCAATCTATCAAGATTCAGATATCCTTGAAGAATTTGCAAATTTGTACCACTCACTCTAAGGCCAGATGTACGACCCTACCAATTTGCGAGACGCAACTTGCGTCGTTTTGCGACTCGCAATTTGCAACTCGCAAATTGAAATTTACAACAGTGTCCCAGACACTGTTTGCGATTCCTAATGGGGTCACAAATTGCAGGCCTCATTAATATTCATGAGGCAGGTGCAATTTGCGACCCCATTAGGAATAGCTAGCACTCCCACGGATGGTTGCCTGCTGGGGTCAGCAGACCACCATGTCTGTAGCTGCTTTTTTAAATAAAGCAGTTTTTTTTTTTTTTAAAGGCAGCCCGTTTTCTGCATTTAAAAAAGAAAAATTAAACATTTCTGTTTCATTTTTCAAGGGCAGGCAGTGGTCCCTGCTCTTAAAAAATATTTCCGCATCCATTCACAAAGGGGAAGAAGTCCCCTGGGGACCCCTTCCTGTTTGCGAGTGGCTTACCACCTACTTGAAGTAAACTGCAAGTGTTTTGCGGCCGCAAATGCGGTTGCAAAACAATGGTACATTCCATTGTGACTCGCTATTAGGAAGGGACGCCCCTTTCTAATAGCGAGAGTCGCAAATGCTTTTTTGCGAGTCACCGACTCGCAAAATAGCGTTTGTACATGCCAGGACCCTTTTTTGCAGTTGCAAATGGCCCGATTTCCCGTTTGTGACCGCAAAAAACGTTCGTACATCTGGCCCTATATTCCTGAGATTGATCCAGATGAATCTGCAATTGATGCCTTCTTTTATTCACTTCCCCAAAACCCTAATACTAATTTAGATTTATCTAGTTTATATTGGGATATCCCTCTTCTATAAATCAGTTTAGCTTTATGTTCATTAAAAAAAGGTAAAACATGTGGTCCTGGCGGTTTTTCTGTCAGATTTTACTGTCATTTTTTCTCTCTTTAAGTACCAAAATTGCTTACCCTATTCTCATCCCTTTCTACTCCTCATTCTTCCAAAGGCACTTTCCTAGAAGCTTTAATTTGTCTTATCCCTAAGCCTGATAAAGACCCCACCTTATGCAAAAAGTATAGACCCATTTTTTGGTCATTGCTGATTGTAAGATTTTTGCCAAACTTCTGGTTTTACATGTTGAATCCTTCCGACCTCAGTGAATTGGACTGGAAAAAGTAGGTTTCATCAAGGGTTGCATGGCCTCAGGCAATACCAGATTATTTGTTGTTATTTAAGTAAAGCACCTAAGTTAGATTATCCTCCTGCAGCCATTACTATTGATGCCGAAAAGGCTTCTGACAGACTCAGTTGGCCCTTTATGCGTACGGCCTTGAAATGGCATGGTTTTAGCCCAACTATTCTTTCTTTAATCTCTACTCTTTATGATTCTTAATTGATTAATGGTAAATCTTCAAGATACTTTTCTCTTCAAAGAGGAATATGGCAAGACAGCCCCTTATCCCCTTTGCTATTCATTCTTGCCCTAGAAGCATTTCTTACTAAATTCAAACTCAATACTTCCATTTCTGGCTTTCAATATGGTGCACATCACTTAAAGGCTGCAGTTTATGCTGATGAAATTTTCCATTTTTTATTTCCAATCCCAAAACCTCATTATCAGTTCTATCTCAAGATATTCTGACTTGTTCCGAGTTTCAGGTTACAAAATTAACTATGACAAGACTGAAATCCTTCCTTTAAATAAATTCTATACTAAACATTCCTTCTTCTCCTCTGGTTTCACTTGGACTCCGACTAAAATTAAATATCTAGGAATATAGGGGCCCATTACGATGTCGGGCGGAAGCACTACCGCCGTGCTGGCGGATGCAAAAACGACCAGTTACCGCCGGCACGCAGCAGTCCACACGCCCGCCCGATTACGATGCGAAAAGTCAGCCAAACACCGCCGGCAAGCCAGCGACACCGTCCGCCATCAAAGTGCGCCCGTACACGTAGCGGCGCAGCACAACTGACACACACCGTCCGACGAAACACGTACCGCCCGGCGTACAAATTACGATGCCGCACACAAACTGAACCCACGGCTAAGAGACACCGTACGTCAAACCGAAGCGGTAACACGAACGCCGAGCACGGACACCGAAGAAGCGGCACCCCGAGCATGAATCCAGCACTGCAGGCCCTCCCTATGCTCTATCTGATGCACCACCAAGGACGCAACGTACCGCGAAGACGCAGGTAGGCACACATACAACAAGTGCACGCAAACAGCGCACACAGTGCAAGGGCGGAAAAGCGGACAACCCCCACCCCCGCGTGTACACGACACATCTACCATAGCATCCACATATGACACACAGGCCAAATTGTAACATCTCGTAACACATGTGTACACACCACCTGGGACTAGGAACCAACCACCCCGTCACGGCCCCAAAGCGGCGATGACGCTGCCACACATGCGCACAACGCAGAGGCCAACCGCAGCGCCATGCATGCGTCGCACACAGACACAGGGACACAACCAAGCAGCACACACACCAGCCCCACCCCGAACGCACATGACACGTGACAGGCCTGCCACAGACATGTCCCCAACGCCCAATTCACGGACAACACCCAACGTCACACAACCGACGCACACATGTCAGTGAAGACACGCAACAGCAGGACACACCCCAGTGTAACAAACATGGCGAAGCACACAGCGGCGGCAACACCAACTAGGAGAAGCAGGGCCCCTTCGGGAAGAGGAACGCCAGTACCACACTGAAACACCCATACCACCCTGCACATATGAACAAGACATACAAAACGGAACACCAAAGAGCCCGGGGACCGACAACAGGTGGCCCAAGAATAACATTCACACACAAGGCCCAACGCAGAGCGGAAAGGCAGCCTGCCGCCCACACAAGGGAGAGCAGACAGCACTGAATGACCTTCCATTCCAACTCCGAAACCACAGCCCTACCAAAGAAGCCGGTGAATACAGCCATTGTCCAATAAAAGACCAACACAGGCATGCAGAGGAGACCGACCACAGGGCAGATAGCGCATATCACAGAAGAACACAACGGACGGGAAAGAAAAAGGAAACACTCCCCATGTCGGCCCCATGCAAGTTAATTGGAAGGAGTCACACATCACTGACCTTGAACTGTCTGAGAAGCATGTGGGATGAGGGCCCGTGTCCTCCGCACAAGCCAACAGAACACAAGTCCTGTCTCCCTACGACTACACAGAGCTCACAGCAACCTCGGAGCGTGCACATTGCAGACTGCACACACAGCCGGAGCACGCCACCACAACGCACCGCTGCAAAATGGCAACCGCAACACACCTACCCAACTACGCCGGACAGGTCAAGCTGTACAAAACCAACCTGATACATATATTGGGATGCGAACTCCTGTCCCTGCTGAACGTAAGTTACCGACTGACTTACCGCATCACATTGTTCAGCTGCGTCATACCCGTCTTCTACTGTCGGAGGTGTCCCTACCAGCATCCCGTGGAGATGTGTCTCTCCAACCCGGCATGTCTAAAGGCGGACCTGCTAGCACTACTCCTCCCTCTGGACGCACACGACAGGGCCTGCTCTGCCTATGGGGGCATGGCGTATGTGGCCAACATCGCACCCGCACTGAAATGGGACCACTGTGCCTCCACACGACGGATCATCGAGCACAGCTACATCGAATGTCACCCAGCATGCCCCATCATGGTCCTCCAAGGGACAACTTACGAACAACACCTTGACAGCCACCATCCGCTACATTGGCTGGCAAACATAAACACCACCAATGACATGGAAGCCCTGCTGGACGGCATCGCATACCTGACAACCTGTAAATTCGTCGGACCCCAACGCAGGTTCCCCGATTGACCTATGATGTCCAACCCCGCACCCATGCTTAGCTTCCGCACGGACTGGCCAGTCACCACCACAACAGCCATACCAAACGACCGGCAACAATTACCACACCATCAACGACATCGCCATGACATCGGATATGACCGGGACATGCACACTGTTCCCCATCACATCCAGGAACACCGCATGCATCGTGGGAGGCAGTGGCATGGGGTCTGTGTATCGCACCCACATGGACGGAACTGCACGAACAACCAGGACACGACATGGATCCAGCGCCCATGGACACACACACCGCTCAGTGGACATGAATAGGTCGCCTGGAGTCTGTGGGTGCTGCACCCTCCCACCCCCGCCCCGGGAATCCCATACCAGGACCTTTGCACGGACGACAAGTGCAAACAACAACAACACGACCCCAGTGACTGTGACATGTCCAGTAACCACCACATTGCAACAACAAGTGGCACGCCGCTGCATGCACGCAAGCACATGCCCTGATGTCATCTCACATGCACGCGTGCATGAGGAACAACCGCAGCAAACCTGTCACATGGAACTGAGATGGACTGTGCCCATGATGCCAAGCGGTCTGGTAGGCTACTTGTATACCGTCTGTGTCAAAGTCCGCAGCTCCGCAGCTATACGTAAATGTACATTAGCACAGCCTTGGCCAAGCAGATGTAACTCTGAAGCCCACATCCCACATGCAACAGCCAATCACATGTAACCCCACACCCTATCCCATTTGTAATCATGCTTAGTATATCCTCAACATGTATTCCGCTGCCAGTAGTGTCCACTATACTGCATCACAGAGGACAGAAGACTCAATATAATGTTTGAAACCAAAACTGTCTCCGCTGACTCATTTCACAAGTACGAATGAGAGAGGATGAGAGTATGTGAAGTACACGGCAGTCGTGACATGACCATGTAGTCCACTGGTATTGGATGTCAACGCAAATGAGTAGCACAACTGTGGAAGACACACATGTGTCGTGTGAAGTCGTATGGACGCAGTGCTCAGGTGGGTGGGTGCGACGGGTAGATGCGCACATGCCAAGTTGTAGCACGCCGTGTTGGGAGGGGTCATGAACAGTATACCACCGCTTCCCTGGGCATTGTGAGAGGACACCTGTCGGGGGAAAGTGAACACGTGTGTGCACAGCAGCCGGGCACACGAACAATGCGGAACCAGGCGCACACGTCAGCCCACCCTCCGTGGACTAGCTGGATCCTGTTGTGCGCCCGCCATGCCCCTTGACAAGGCACACACAGCCCCAGTCGACCAGGTGTAACCCCAACATAGTCAATCCGCACAGGCGATACAGGGCACGGGATGGCAGTGGAGCATGGTGTGTGAGAGGTCTCCTCGCGCTCCTCCTGGTCATATCACGCAGGCAATAGAACCTCAACGTGTAGCATGGCACAAGTCAAATGGAAGTGTAGGGGGGACGCACCTCAGCACGAGCAGCACTGACGTCACGGGAGGTGGCTCGCACCATCCCATCCATTGCCCATTATACCAACCACGCCACATGCCATTGCGACTAAGTGCAAGCGCGTGCGCCACCACCCCCGAGCCCTCCCCAGAGAGGCCAAAGAGTGAATGTGTGGGCCATCAGTCACAGACGGACGCGGCCTGGCCGCAAGGGCAGCCACAGCCACTGGGTGTCGCAGGTGGCGGATCCGGAAGGCGAAGACTGTGATGCATAGTCCATGCAGGCCGGGTCTCCATTTGGGGCACCACGCAGGTGGACGGCGTCCCGCCACACATCATACCCTGAGACAGCCCACTCGTGCAACTGGACCCACACATACACTCCTTGCCCTCTCTGGTGCGAGCTTGGGGCTGCCTGTGCAAGCGCTAGCCTCGCAGGTGCACATGCATATTGGGGGAGCGAGGGGAGGACATGAGGGCTGGGGCGAAGATGACTGTATCACTGTCAGTGAGTACAAGGGATGACCCAGATGTGGAAAGGAAGAGACGTGTCCCGTGTGTACTGCAACTAGTCGCCAATCCAACTACCCCCCATGTCCGGAATGTAAGCCCGCACCTAGGCCCGCCCATCCGCCACATCGAATATACCACCAGCACAACAACCTTCCCATTCGAAACACTGACTGGGGGTGGCGACCAGTGAACAAACATGTGTAGCCTACCCACGCGTACATGTGGGCCCTCCATGATCCATGTCACCTGCGGCAAAGTCATGACATGCGCAATGAGGGAAGTGAGGTGAGCTGTCCGCCCCACGCACAGAAGGTGCATCAGCTCCACAGACCCAGCAGCGAGTCCAGCAGGGGTCACATGAGCAGGGGCAGCTGTGCCTGGTGTGAAGGCACATGCACATAGACAGCACATCGTCCAATGTGTAGTCTGCCCACATCTACAGTCCATCATCATGCGGACATAGGAATTGAACACAGGGCAACACATCTTAGTGGGTGCACCCACCGTGACCAACAATGCGCAATGATCGACGTACCCGCCCTGTGCATGGCCCCCCACCCAACGGAGGCACATCCAGTGCCACCATCCCACACACACAAGCCTTCCACGGAACATGCTGTGTCCAATGGTCAGTACAGAGTCAGCGCCCATCTGGTGGATCCTGAACAGGAGACACATGCACACACATGCCAGCTCCCACCATGTACGTCTGCCACCTGGCACGTGCAATGTAACCTCTCACCTGTGACGTGTGACTGCAAGCACACAGCCGTCTTGGCATGGGGCTGTCAATGTGGACACCTGTCAATGTTTCGGTAGGTGTGATCCGTACAGTGCTGTACATAGGGTGCAGTGCTGACACCTACTACTGTCTCATATCCCCTCGTGCCACAGGTCCCACTTGTTTTGGCCGCTCAGCCTGTGCCCACATCGTCGTCGTCGTGTGCCATACTCATCCAGCCTCGGAAGCAGTGCCATGCTCAGCAGACATTCATGTTGCCGTGCCGTCCCTGCTTGACAGCTGGGCTGTGACTCATGTGCTTGCTCAGTCATGTCAGTGATGTGAATGCGAAATTGCTATGTGTTGTGTTGCTTTGACATGTGTCCACTGCCATCTTCCCTAGGCGGAGACCGAACATTGACCGCCCATACCAGTTGCTGGCGGACATGGAAGATACTGAGGTCATAAGGAAGTTTCGGCTGGACAGGCCAACCCTGCATCGACTGTGTGCCATGTTGGAACCCCATCTCCGTCCCCGCAGGGTGTATCCGACAGCATTCACCCCCACGGCTAAGGTGATGGCCGCCATGCATTTCTTCGCCACTGGGTCATTCCAGCACACAGTGGGCAGTGGAGGAGGGATGTCCCAGCCCATGTTCAGCAAGGTGCTGAGGGATGTACTGGCAGCCATGATGCTGTACCGAAACAGGTACATCAGATTCCCCAGGGCTCGTGAATTGGCGGCAGTGAAGGGTGCATTCTATGCCCTTGGCAGGATCCCACACGTCGTTGGTGCCATTGATTGCACACATGTTGGCCTTGTTCCACCACAGGCCACTGAGCACCTGTACCGCAACAGGAAGCACACGCACTCCCTGAATGTGCAAGTGGTGTGCCTTGCGGACATGGTGATAACCCACGTGTGTGCAAAGTTCCCAGGCTCGGCCCATGACGCACACATAATGCGCAACAGCATCTTGCCACGACTGATGTCCAATCTGCAACAGGACCGTGGCTTTATTGTCGGTGAGTATGTGGAGTGGTGTAGCGTGCTGGCTGTGCGATGCTGTCCCCTGTCCAGTTGGAATAGCAACGGTTCTCTGTGTCCCTCACACCCAGGTGACTCTGCGTACCCGAATGGGGCATGGCTGCTCAGTCCATTGAGGAATCCTCGCACCCCAGCAGACGATCGCTACAATGAGGCACATGGGAGGACCAGACGTGTGGTCGAGCGTACCTTTGGCCTCCTCAAGTCCAGGTTCAGGTGCCTGGACCGCACCGGGGGTGCACTGGCGTACTCCCCACAGAAGGTGTGCCAGATAGTGGTGGCGTGCTGCATGCTGCACAATCTGGCCATTCGGAAGCAGATCCCCCTCATCGTGGATGACGGAGATCAACCAGGGCCCCAGCCCGCAGACCAGGACAGCTCGAGTGAGGAGGACAGCGGAGAGGATGAAGCTGTGAATGTGCGCCAGCAGCTCATCGCCCGCTACTTCACTTGACGGTGAGTGTCCATGTACGACGGCTGATGTGTCTGTATTTGTGCAGGTGTGTGTGTGCTGTGTCAGGGTGGCCTTTTGTTCACTGCGTGCTGTGTGTCAACGCTCCATGCCCAGGTTAGTATGCCACTGATGGTGGCTGTGGCATTGTGCCCTATTGCTCTGTGCGATGTGTGTACATTGCTTGTAGTTGTTGACATGTACTGTGTGATGGGTGTGTGACACACTCATTGAATGTGCTCCTGTTCTGTCTCCCACCCCTAGGTCCCTACAGGCCCTCCGGTTCCATTGCCATGCCACGCATCAGGTGCCGTTCCGCTCAAGGTGGCCGTTGTATTCCGTACAATTAAAACACAGGGCACAGACAGCAGTTTGTGGAAAAGGTGCATTTATTTCAAACAGTGACATGTGATTGTGTGTAAGGTGATGACAAAAGTGGTGCGTGCAGTGACAATGAGCTGTCGGTCATGGCTGCGAGATGCTCAGGGTGTACCCACTGGTTCTATGTCCATAGTCCAACACACACATGCCATCCAGATGGCTGTGTGGAGTGGGATCGTAGTCCAAGTCAATGCAGTGGGTGGTCAAGGAAGGCTGGCTGGCTGCCTCACTTGCGTTTGGAGCGTGCGAAGTCCTCCCGGGAGATCGGTTTCCACTTCGGACGGCCCCTTCCACGTTTGCGAGGGGGTGCCTGCTTGCGACCTGCTGGTGGTTGAGGTGTGCTCACTGGCTGTGGACGCAGGGGAACTGGACACTGCTGCTCCACCCTGCGCCCCGGCAGGTGGTGGCGGAGGGGAGCTGCTGTCCCTGGATGTGACCTCACCGCCACCACCAGCTGGCCCATGAGGTCCACGAGTTGGCCCATACGGGCGTCCATGGACCTCAGCACCCCCAGCACCTCACGCGTGTCTGTAGCAGACCTGGCCCATTGTCCTTGGGCCTCTTCATAGGCCCCAAGGACTCTGGCCATTTGAGGCAGGGCATGGCTCCCAGGGGAGACTGGCGTTTCCCTGACCCTGCTCCTCCTACCAGTCCTGCTGCCACCGGCCCTGCCCACTAGCCACATTGCTCACCACGGTCCTTGTCCTGGCTCCCAGGGTGGATCCAGTCGGCCGGGCCACCACCTGCGCTGGGGCTGTGGCCAGCGAAGACGTGGTGGCGGTTGCGGCAGTGGTAGTGGCCGCAATGTCCGTGGGTGTGGCCGCAATGACCGTGGGTGTGGCCGCAATGACCGTGGGTGTGGCCGCAATGACCGTGGGTGTGGCCGCAACGACTGTGGCAGCAGGGGGCTGGGAATGTTCAGCAGCCCTGGATGATGGGTTGGTGGGTAGGAGGGGTCCTGGGGAGCGGCTGGGCCCTGCCACACCAGATGGGCCTGCTTGGTGGTCCGTGTCCGAAGAGGAGGACAGATCCTCCACATCCGTGTGTCCTCGTTGGGGGCTTGTAGGCTGGCTGTGCTGGCTGCTGTCTCCATCCCCAGCATCCAGCAGTTCGTCACCTGTGGAGAGAATGAGATTTGTTATTGTGTTGCACCTGGCGAAGTATGTATTTGTCGTCTGACATTAACAGTTCGTGCAATCTCGTACATGGGTTTCCCGGAGGCGTGTGTGTGGCTGTACCATTTGTAGTTGTGTGTGCTTGGCAATGGGACTGTGTGCTGTGCACATGTGGCATGGGACAGATTGGCCATGCCGATGGGTGTGTTGCTGTGCCCCTACTTATTGTGACTCTGGTGTATGCGGGCTCCTGGCCCATCCTGGGTCTGGTTTGTACTTTGCTTTTGGTGTTCACATGGGACGCTTAGGAACGCATATGGCAACATGGGGGCATGCCCCGGAAACGCATTTGGGATGGAATATGCTTTTGGGGTACATGCTGTGAGCCATGGGTGCCGAACGTGACATGTGTTGTGGCAGCATGACAGTGCATGGTCTGAGGTGTGTGCATGCCTGACATGCCCTGCATATTTGCTGTCTGTTGTGATTACTGGACATGGCATTGGACGCATCGTTATGAGTGTGTGATGGTTGTGTGCCACCCGACGTATTGCAGTTGTCCCATCTCCTTGGTGTGCGTGCTGCCCTGTGCCATGTGCATCACTGCAGTGCTCGGGGGGTGTGGCCCATGTTGTGTGTTGTTGCTCACAGTGTGGCGTGCGCTTCATTGACTTCTGGCACATGGTTGGTCATGGGCATGTCTCTTAGCGTGACTGCTGTATGTGTGGCAGCTGTGCGGATGACATGCCTTTCATGAGACTGGGGCTGACGGATGGGATGGATGGTATGTTGTATGTGCATGGTGTGTCTGTGTGTTTGATGGGTTCAGTGGTGTTCGTGTGCATTTATGTTGTTCCGCTCTGTTGCGTCTAGTGTTGTTTGTCTTACATAGGCGTAGTTGTGGGGTGTGTGGTTGACAGGCAGTAGGGGCTACATGGACAGGACTTCAATGGTGTTTCGGTTGTGTGTGATGGGTTGCACAGTGGCTGCCGTGTGGTACTATATTCAGTGTGGCTTGTGCATGCAGACGTGGCTCCTTGGGTGTTGCTGTGTCTGTGATGGGTCATGTGGGGTGTGAGTCTGTGGTTCATGTCCGTGTGCACATTGTTCACTTGTTCGTGACAGTGGGCGGTGCTGCGTGTTCGTCTGCTACGTGACATGTCCCATGTGTTGGTCGTGTTACGGTCCTCATGCCTCCAGTAATCCAGCCCTGTCCAGTTTCCCACCTGCAGGTTGTTCGTGCGTGCACTGTACTGGATGCCACATGGTTCTAAGCGGGGGTGCTCCATGTTGCAGGTCTGTGGGGGTGGGGGCGGTGTTGTGGGTCGTGGTGATGGCTGGACACCCACTGACACCGATTGTTGTGGACCGTGATGTCTACCTTTCGGCTGTCGGTGTGCACTGCGGTGGCTGACACGTGGGTGTGGGGTGTGGGGGATGCTCCTCCTTGCTGTGCTGTGGGACTAGGGGCCTGGTGTGTGTTGTACTTGAGCTGTCCACCCTCCCACCCACTGCACTTTGTGTTCCTGCCACTTACCTGTTACTTGTCGGTTAGTGCAGCTATGGCGGACACATGGGTGTGGTGGGTGCTCGTTGTGGCGCTTCTGGCATACTTGGGGACCTGTTGGTGGTTACGTGGCTGGCTGAGTGTACACATGCCCCCACGTATCTTACAGTTGTTAGGTTTGGGCTGTGTGTGGTGGTGTCTGTTGCATGTGTGTGTGATGTGTTGTGTATTGTGTGCTGGACATGGGGGTGTTTGTCCCTGGGAGCTGTGGCATGGTGGTAGTGCATGTGAGTACATAGCGGTGTGCTGGTATACATTAGTTTGTACTTACCAGCCTCCACTCCCCCTGCTAATCCGGCGAGGATCTCCGGATGTATAATGACTCGCACCTTCTCCTCCCACGCTTTGAAGGTCTTGAAGAGCGCGGGATTCCCTCCGCCAGTGACGGCAGCCAGCTCTCTGTTCTTGCTCTCCTTCTTCTTGACCAGGCTCTTGACGTCATTCCACCGTTTGTTGATTTCAACTCTGTTCCTGGGCAGGGTCCCGACTGCATTGACCTGGTCTACGATCCGGTTCCACATTCTGTTTCTGGTGGCTAGTGGTGTGTGCTGGACCAGGTTCCCATAGATTTGTGGGTGCACCTTGATAATCTCGTCGACCATGACCGTCAGCTCAATGGGCGTGAACTTGGGCATTCTTTGTGGTGCCATGGTGTTTGTGGTGCTGGTGCGGTGTGTGTTGTGTAATGTGCAGGGGGTTTGTGGTGCCGGTGTTTGGTGGTGGTGGTGGTGGTGGTGGTTGTGATGTGTGCGTTTCTGTGGTGTGCTGCTGTCCTTGCTGTGTCACTGTGTCCTCTCCTCTCCTCTCTGGTTTGCAATGTTGCAAGGGGTTGTGGTCTGTGGGAGTGCTGCTTTTGTACTTACCTATGTGGGTGTGTCCTCATGGTCTGTTGTTTTCAGGTGTGTTGTGTCTGGTGTTCTGGCCTTTGTATTTTTTGTTTGTCCAGGGGGGTGTTTTCGGGATGTGTACTGTGCTTGTGTATTTGTGCGTGCCTTGCTGTGTGGACTTGTTGGCCATGTTGTGTGCGATTGTTTTTGTCAGCGGATGTTTTCTGTGCAGGGACGTGGGCGCCATGGCTTCTGCCGTGTCAATTCTCATCGGCGTTGTTTGCGCTGGCGGGCGGTATATTTGTGGTTTACCCACGCTCATGGCGGTGCGATCGTAATTTCACGTGCGGTGTGTCGGCCGTGAGGGCGGGCGGTTTTGTGTTGTCGTGCGTGTTTCCGTCCGTGGCGGGCGGTTTGACTCCGACTCGGACGAGGGCGGGCGGTATCTTGTGTGATTTTTCCGCCGATGGCGGTTTTCGGTTTGTGTCATCGTAATGGCGTGGTCGGTGTTCAGACGGTGTGTGCGGGCGGATTTTTGCCGCTTTCATGGGTGGCGGATTTTTTTACGCCCGGTATCGTAATGGGCCTTATGGTTCTCTAATTCTATCACCGCCTCTGTGTCCCTCAGTCTTATAAACCCTTGTTTCAGAATTTAAACCTTACTAACTTTTTGGTCACCTCTTTTTCTTTCTTGGTGGGGTTGGCTTGATTCAATTAAGTTGATGTTTTCTCCCATAATTCTCTACACCTTATCCATGATTACCATTTGTATACCCCACTTCTATTTCAAGAAAATTGATTCTCTATTATCAAACTTTTTATGGAACAAGAAGAAATCCTGCATCTCCTTATCCCATTGCAAAACTTTCAAAACTGAGGGGGAGTTAATTTTTCTAACTTTGTACAAAATAACAAAGCTTTTGGTTTCCGACAGACCGTCTTTGGGTTATTAAAAACACAGCCCTCTTCTTCACCTCCTTGGTTAACATCAGAAAAGTCTTTCATTTTTCCTTTCTCTTATCAAGAATTTCTCTCTCATTCTTCCGACCCTGCATATCTATCTACTCATATTTCCCACTTATTATCTACCCCTCTTTTTTCACCTATACTTGTAATAGTTTACTTCATATGTACATCTGGTACAATAACCTTGTTAAATTTTGTAATCGTCCTATCTTTTGGAGAGCATGGAGGATTAAAGGCATTGTCTGGGTTGGAGATCTATTTCTTCATAATGATCCAATCTCTTTTGCTCTATTTCAACAAAAATTCAATTGTCTTACCTCCTTTCGTCTCAAATTCTCCCTTCTCATCAACATTTTGTTCGATTTTTTTTACCACTTTACCAGATACCACTTCTATAGTTTCGACGAATCCTCCATAACTTCAGCTTTTATTTACATTACCAAAACCAAATTTTATTTATAAATCCCTAATGGGTGCACACCCTTCCAGACATAAATCCCATATAGAACTTTTATGGGACTCTTTCGGTTCCTGCATTGTCCACACAATTTTTGGCCAACTTACTTCCTTCTGTGGCACCTTCGTATTCAAGTGTGCAATCACAGCATCATATTTAGCCTTGACCAAAGGGGAAGGGGCATGAGTATTACAACTCTGTCAGGCTCTTGGGTAGGCCAATCGACCACTCTCTTGAACTCTGTCCACAAAACTATGTCCACAAAAACATGTCAAAATCCTCCCACAAAACTTGTGAGATTGCTGCCTGGGAGGTGCATGCAATTGCCTGCATCAGGAAAATTCTTGTACTTGCAAAAACATGGGATGTGCCTGTGGTGGTTGGCATCAGGGGAGAGCTTTGAACTGCTGGTGTATGAATAATATCTACCTAAGTATACCATTTATCTGGGTTCTGTCTCAGCTTTAGAAGACTGTTTGTGAAATGAATGGAATGTGCACGAATGCTTCTTCCTGTACCTCTCTTAAAGGGTACACTCTTGCTTCTACACCATCAGTACTATCACCTTTCTCACCTTCTGATGCCATCCTTTTCTTTCTCACTTTTCAAGTTTCCATCTTTGACCATTGCGCTTTGAATTTTGCTAAATCTCTCCGCTCTCTGATACTATACACTAATTCCTTGAAATGTGTTTTAAGCCTCGCAATTTTATCACCTTTGAATCCTTGTCATTAACAGTCATTCTGAAATTCTTTCCGAACGTCTTCCTTTGCGACAAATCCAATCCACAGTCCTTAGCTAAAGCCTCCATCCTAGCAAGGCGACAACCGGTACTCGGGCTCGCCGCAACTTAGGGAGGCGGGGCCCCTGGTGACGGCGCTGATGGCACGGCCAGCACCAGCCCTGACCTCTGCGTGGGATTGGCGGAATTGTGGCCTGCCCCGGAAGCACTCAAGTGCATCTGGGGCGAGAAGGGGCAGATCTGGCTGGTTCCGGCCAGTTTATGGCCCCGGAATGCACCCCACTTTAAAGGGGGCCGAGGAGCGGCGGGTCGGTCTCTTTCCTCGCTGCTCCCAAACGCTGCGACATCGCCCGGGCACAGCAAGAGCTGCGCGCCTAATTTCATTTTTGCGTCTCCATGGCGGCATTCGGATTTCAGCTCGGCAGCCACAGCCCAGTGGTTGCCTCCGGGGGCCGCTCGGGTTTGAGATTGACCCTGCCTGACTTGGGTTTCCATCCTGGGGGCTCATGGTCTTAGTAGCGACCCCGGTGGCACACTGGGCTGTGGAGGTGAGGGGGCGCAGGGGGAGAGAGGGGCTGGTTCTGGTTGATTTGTGTCAGTAAATATGCTGCTCCGGCCCCCCTTTTTAAATTCTGATCTGTAATTGGACCTTTTTAAATGCTTCGAAGATGGTAGTTGGTATTTCTCCTGTCAGCTTCTCACTTTGGATTACACATTCCGCAGAAGAGGAGGGATGAGCGGGACATCTCGTTCTAACCAGATATTAATGTTCAGGATGGTCTCAGTTATTGGTACGTTCTGAAAGACTGTTGAAGGGAATGATTGCGTGGTAGTCCATGTGTAAACACCCATTTATGTTATTAATTTGTTTTTTCAATAGAATAATTTTGACGTCAGGCGTAGGCGCACAGTGGCTTTACCATTGGGCCTTTTATATCAGCCATGAGAAAATTATCCGACTGTTATGCCATTTGTTTCTGTTGGTAGAGACAATGATTTATCTCTAAGGAATAGTTTCTAGCACTGTAGAACTCTGAACACCTAGGCTGTCATGAACGTCTAACAGAACCTGGAGTATCTGCCATTAAAATTGAAAACTCATAAAGAACCCGGATCTTGAATGTGAATATTTGATCCTAATCATTTGAGTACTCCTAGTATCATGACTTGGAACATAGCAGGTATTAACGCAAAAATTAACTTGATTGAGCAGCTATCCTTCATTATTATTATCCCCAGGAAACATGGGCTACTAGGATTTGATCTTTGAGGGTTTCGTTTGCCATTTCAATTCCCGCTGTATCTTCGCACTCGGGTCAAGCAAAGGCTGGTCATTCACTTTGCTTTAAGCTTCAATAAACATTTACACTGCTCCCCAAAAATTTTAATAGCAGGGGGATCCAGGGGTTTCACATGAATGGTGGCAATGATTTTCGTTTTATTTAAATAATGCTTACAACGGTGATTCTTCTTATTCTAATAAACTTAATTTCCGTGTACTGTTTAGCATTATTGATGACTTGTGCAATACTTCTAAATATTCCCTGAAGGGGTTCAATCTGGATCTCGGTGGAGATTTCAATATCGCAATTAGCATTAATACTTAATTTCTTGATTATTTGAATTTTCGGGTGATGAATGATGCAACATTTACACGGTCAGACCCAAGAGGTCATGAACGGGGTACTGAACGGGACTGAGTTAACTTTCATGATTTTAACAACAAGGAGTCTGAACTAATCTCCATCTCAATACACGGTCGAGTAAGGCTACTCGACCGTGTATTGAGATCTTAACAGTGACAGGACTGCAGGATTATCATGTTTTGGGCTCTTATCAAGGAGACCCACGCTATTGGTGCATTATTGAATTGATATAACGTGAGCACATATCCGAAATAGGCAGATACCGAAGTGGGCTCTCAGCCCTCATTATTGAACAGGCGCCTTATACGCGACAACCAACTATACACAACTTTGCCCTGACGAAGTTCATACATTGAACGAAACGCGTTGGCTGATGCTGTGCTTAATTTTTAAGGATTGTCGAAAAATAAAGAAGGATATATATTTTTTCTACCACAAAGATACTGACTGTGCTTTTTATTAATCTGAATTTGACTGGTTAGTGCACCACTCCATTGTTTTTCTATGTACTTCATATCTGCATTGGCAGTTGGCACTCTTCAACGGCGGGTGCAGGAGTGATTTGTGCACACTGATTTGCAATATATCAGTTAATAGCAATTATAGGGAACATAAAAAGGAGGTGCGGCCACTGGAGTCCGCCGTTGTTTTTTAAATCTCACTTACAAGAGTACAGTGCCCACAATCCTTTAACCAGCTCCAAACGTACACAGCCTCTCAGGAGATCATTTGAGTCTTTCACTGAAGGATAGTGGTCTCAGGTTACTCCAGAACTTCCCTAATCCAGGCAGGTTCATAGAGACTTTGCTCAAACCTCACTCAACCCGTTTTTTGATATCTGTATTTTTGGTGCTATTAGTTGTGCCAACATTGCTAATTTGAGCGACTCGATTGAACATTTACTACTTAAGCGGGCTCGACATCCGGAGCACATTACACTCAGATGGTGCACGTAGCCTGTTCTCTCGCTAACAGGAATTGGTGGGATGTTTTAGCTGGAAAACCAAGGAACAAAGAAGAAGCCCATTATAAAACGATCCTAAAAAATGGGAAAGCTGAGATCAAGTGGGACCAGCTAATGGCTGCATTTAATCTGTAAAAATTCAAAGGTGTTTTGGCATGCTGCTAATTCAATTAAGGTCAGCCATAAGGTATTGTCCAGTTTAGGTGCACACATTACCGCCGGTCAATGGGTTTCCCATTTTCAAGTATTAACTGTCTTAGCACCGACGGACGTGATAATGAAGAATCCTCTTAAATTAGCTCTATTTATGTCTGCAATACTTTAATTTGTGATTATGATGAGGTAGTCTCTGCTTTAATGGAGAGCCCCTCAGGCACAGCCCCAAGGCGGGGCGAGGTGCCCATGGGTCTATTTAAGTGCAATATGAATCTTTGGGCGCCCTTGCTTACTAATGTTTGTTAGTAGCAGATCGATATCTCTTATTGGCTCTAATGTCAAAGTGAATGGGAGAAGATTATACATTAGAATATGGACTGGGTTAAAAAACGTAACATCTTATGTATTTTCCAATATGAGTTCAGGGATGGCTTGGGTGTGATGGAGCGGTGCTTGAACAAAGTGATTGGGAGAAGAGTATATGTTAGAATATGGACTGGGTTAACAAACTTAACATCCTATGTATTTCCCAATATGGGTTCAGGGAAGGCCTGAGTGTGATGGAGCGGTGCTTGAACAAAGTGATTGGGAGAAGATTATACATTAGAATATGGACCGGGTTAACAAACGTAACATCTTATGTATTTCCCAATATGGGTTCAGGGAAGGCCTGGGTGTGATGGAGCGGTGCTTGAACCTCTATCTTATTAGTGGCAAATATGCTATAGCCAAGCGTTGGCCATTGTACCAGGCTTTTCATCGACCTTTCATGCGCTTTTGACCGAGTAAATCCATCACTATGCCAGCTTTTAATTGAGCAGGGCCTGAATGCCCGCCGTTACATTCTAATTTGGCAGCCAGGGTGAGATTTGTGTCTAATGTGGAGCGCTTGCATTCCTTTGATTTACAGTGCGACGTACGTCAGGGTTGCGTCCTTGTCACTCTTTTATTTATTCTTTATATCAATAATTTAAAGGTGTTTTGCTCAATTGCAGTCAGATCGTGCCTTTGACCAATTTTAAACCTATTTGAGCACTTTGATATATGAAGATGACACCGTTCTTTTGGCACATACTCCAAAGGATCTGAAAGCCCTAGTTGAACCTTTGGCCGCTTTTAGGGCAGACCTGGACTTGCAGACAAACTCTGCCAATCCCAAACAATGGCATGCGGTCCTAATAGCATGAATATGCAAACCTTTTCCGTTAACTTTTTTCATTTAGCGCCAGTACAACCTCCCAGATGAGTTGTGCACTGTACAAATACACTTAGCATAACATTAAAGGAAATACGCTTGAGAAGGTGCATAATTTTCGTATCTCTGCGTTGTTTTGACTCTACTAATTCATGGTCTTCCAACCTGGCACTCAGACGGAAAGTTCGCTCATTCAATGGGTGCGTTGTTCACCCATTGCAACCCTGCTTGAAAGCTATAGAACGCAATGTCATATGGTGCTGGAATCTGATGTTATGCCAATGCCCTTATACAGAAGAGAATCAACTATGCAGCTGCCTTCTTTCCCTGCCATGAATTTTATCTTTGCAATATTTCCTGTCAATGCAGGTGGTGGAAGGGATACGGTGGTGCGGCAGCTGGGATCGCCATTGCTTGCTGTCAACACGGGTCAAGAGGTGTTACAGTGGTGTTGATGTGGGCTGCTCGTTTGGGTGCACTGGTTTCTTATTCTGCTTCTGTTTACGTTACATAGCTAATAGTTGACTGGACGTCAGCTGTGGACGGCAAGCCAAGTCTTGTGCCGGATTATTGTGTAACTTCGATGCACGCCGAGGTAGCAAGAGCTGACAGAAGGGTGGGTAATAGGCCAGCCTTATGTACTTCGTGTTTCAGCACTGTCTTTTTCACAGGTGGCTTTGAGGTTCAGGCCCACCAGGCGGGCTGCCATGTGTCGGCCATTGACAAGGAGGGCTATGCTCATCGCCAGGGAGGGTTATGCTTCGGCCCGCCAGGTGGGCTACCATGTGTCGTTCATTGACAAGGAGGGCTACGCTCATCACCATGGAGGGTGAAGCTTGAATAGCAGCTTCTCAAGGGGTGGTGGTAGCGCATCTTGGTGGCAGGGAGCCGCTGCTGGAGGCCTCTTGGGGCAAGCAGTGCAAAAGATTGGTCAATGGTCCTCTGATTATTACAAACATAATGTGCGGTTACACATGCTTTGAGTTATGAAGTGTCTAACGACTGTGTTTTCTTCAATTTTCTGCAGTTTTCATGTCCTGTGATGCAGGAAGGAAGCTTGCTGTGGTCCGCAGGTCATTGGGGCCTTCATCCAGCCCAGGTCCCGCCTGGGGAGCAGGCAAAATTGGAGTATGGGTAGTAGGTCACTTGTACGTGAACAGCTGGAAACACGGAGGGGGCCCGTCAGCAAGTTTTCAATGTGTCCTTGTGTGGGCAAGGAGGTTTGCGCCTAGGGCAGCTGTGAAACTTGTTGGAGGTTCTGCTAGTTAGGGCACACATGCCTCCTGCAGCAGTAATATTACATCTGGGTGGCAACGACCTTGTGCATTTGGGCAGGAGGGGCATTGTTGAGGCATTGGTCACGGAGATCGTATGGTTGGCAAAGACGTGCCCACAGTCTGTCTTAGCCTGGCCCACATTATCCCTAAGTTCCAAAGGCAGGGGGGTCGGTCTGGGGCCCTGAATCATTCGGGGAAAGATTTAACTATGAGATCGACAAGTTATTTCAGGTCCACAAAAAATACAAACATTTTGCATGGGTGCAACCAGGGAGAGAGGTTTTTCTGGCAGGATGGCGTACACCTCTCAAAGCTAGGGATGAACTTTTCCTAGAAAACTTGTTAGCATGGTTAGTCAGGGCGCGAAACAGGGCATGACCTTAACACATCTCCTAGAAGGGGAGGGGGGCAGATAGTTGGTCAACTATCCTGGCCTGTGGCAGTAAGGCCATGATTGGTGGGGCATTTACGGTCCTTAGTAGACATCACCATTGTTAATGGGGATGCCTGGGGGGACAGTGGTCTCTCATGGAACTCCAGAGGGTGCTTAAGGCCTGTAGGCTGGAGGGTGCGGGGGTGGGTGAAGTGCATGCTTCCAGTAGGCCCTTGCAGCCAATCCCCGCACAGGCACGTGGGCGCCAAGTTGGCATAACAGCGCAGCCCCTTGGTATTTGAGGGCGTAGGGGGTGACAGATGTAAGTAACCTTCTGGGCAACCGGGACTCCTGCGCAAGGTCACTCCGGTAGGGGGGTAGACCTAGCACCTAGTTGGACCAGTCATGACCTTGCCTGTGGGCCCAAAATGGGATACACAGAAAACAAATGTATAAAATTTTGAGTTTTTGGTTAGGAATGGCAATGTATTAGAATCTATGTTAAGGTTAGCCATCCACAAACATTTGTAAATAAGTTGTGCACAAGAATGGTTGATTTATGAATATGCTGGATTGTTATGTTTTTTTTTTTGCGTATTTAAATATTAAATTTTAATATGTTTTGTCATTTAATAAAATATGGCCGGGTTGTTACGACTCCTAACCCAAAAAGTAAAATGTGGTGTTTTTGTCTGTTCTACTTGCTAATTGCATTTTGTATCTGAATCTTATATCTCTCACTGTCCTTTACAGTTGGTACCATGTCCCAGATATTTAAAGCTTCAAATTGTGTAGGTCTTCACTGGGGATTCGTCTAATACATTCTTTTCCTCAAACTCTCAAGCCTGTTTATTTGGGAAGGGCTGTCCAATGAAAATTGTATATCTTGTCTTTCTCAGTGTACTTATGTCATTGTTTGAGCAACTTGCACATATATACCCCTTTCTGTGCAGCCATCTCTCTAACAGGCAAACCTTTGTCTGGCAACTTATCTCTCTGGCACATAACTTTCACAAGTTTTATAGAAATGTTCCCATGTTTTCTTGCTTGCAATGTAAACGCTACGGTCAACCAATCCACATACAAACTTTTCTAACAATAGGCCAATCGTGACACAGTCTCAATAATCTTTTAGCCAATCCCAGTGCAAAGGTCAACCAATCACAGAGAGGCTCTCTAGAGCAACAGACTTATCCCAGCATGACACCTGATGATGCAGCAGCACATCACACAGCTTATTTTCATGGCGAAAACTTAAATGAATAACTACGGTCTGCTTCACCTAATTGGAAAGGAAATCGCAGTTTAAAGATGTAGATTGTGCCTTTTACTCCACTCACACTCATACAGCAGCAAACTCTCAATCTGCTGGAGCTTATATCAAACCGGTAGATTTACTACTGTGCACCAAAGAATAAACGAATATCGATCCAGGTTAGTACACACATGTAACAGTTTATAGTATGTCACTATCTTGCTGTGTCTGTATCGCTTCACAGTACACACCTCATCTTTTAGCAGACAATTCAACAAGACCTTGAGATCACAGATTTTGCAGAGTACAACAACTTAAACAGAGGGTTTCTCAGCACCAGGATACCCTCACGGGTGATTAGCTGCACTCTACAAGACCTGTTTGATTGATTGATAAACCGTAGCTTTATTTCACATTTACATTACGCGCAACAAGCATAAGCAAAAACACACAGCTCAAGCCCTCTTTGTTGCATCTTGAATGGTACTTTCCGAAGTCAAGAAAGAACATCAAACTGGCAATGACCAAGGGCCCTACAAGTCCATATATTAAAGCCACGTAAGATGCATACCTAAATTCATACCAGTTTCTTACATCATAATCTCTACCAAACTACAAGTCCTAATATGCACCACTTTGGTGGTCACTCACTCACACTGTGGCACATGTGAAATGTCTTTCCTTGTTCATACTCACAGAAAATACTTTGGGAACCCAGGGACAAATGCCATTACTTTGTATGGCCTTCAGGAATAGGGAATGCAGAGCCGTTCAAGGATCAATTTTAATCTCGGGGCAAGACTAGCTGAACCATGAAGGTACAGTTTCCAGTCGCTAAATCCAATTTACCTATGAGGTCCAGTCAGAACCACACAGGTCCATCCTAACCATCCTCTGCTACCAGAATTTGATGTTGTGCTCCATCTTGTTTCCTTGTGTGACTAATGGACAGGAAGCTGTGTTAATCCCTTAGCGGATTTTGGTGTTCCTTGCCAGACCGGTGTCTCTTTATTGCACTCTAAATGGCAAATTTCAATATGGACGCAAAGAACCAATTTGGTCCTAGAGAATGACAGATAGGGAAGGCTTAACCCTTTAAGGTTTATTTTCAGATTAAATGTCATACAGAAATCAAGTAGTGTAGTCAAAATCAGTTAATCAATAAATCAGAATGCTAAGCTCAGTAAGTTACAGAATCAATCACAGAACTCAGTAAAGATAGGGTCAGCAAAATACAGAGGATAAAATAGGAAAGCAATTGGCATGGGTTTGCCTCCTGTCAGTAAAAAAAAGGCTCCTCACACATCTAAAACGAGCAGGCTTTTATAGGGTTCTGAACAATGGATTTCATACATGCATTGTACACAGTTCTCACAACACAGACCAATAAGAATTAACAAATGTGAAAGAGTTGCAAGTATATACATTTCAAAAGTCTCTCATAATTTGTCAACATGGAGCTTCCCATGAATGCCACCTATATAAGAAGAAATATTCCACAGGTTATGTGATTCTGCTCCACTGAAAAGGCATTTTAATATTTTGTGAAGTTTGTCTTGGCTGTGAAAATACATTCATACATTATTCTACTGAGACATGAAAATACGAGTTTGTCCATGTGATACAGAACATTGGCAGCAAAATGTCACAAACA
Source organism: Calotriton arnoldi (assembly GCA_963921515.1). Classification (NCBI taxonomy): domain Eukaryota; kingdom Metazoa; phylum Chordata; class Amphibia; order Caudata; family Salamandridae; genus Calotriton; species Calotriton arnoldi. Next base: position 159,547 of record CAWUFW010003155.1, read on the forward strand.
AAATGGAGTATAAGGCCGAAAATTGCAATGTTAGCTAGAGTTTTATTTTCTTTAGTGTAAATCGTTTATTTTGGAGAAAAACAAATCCAACATCACACAATTGTGTTTTTTGTTTCCTTTAATCTAGCATCTGTGCGTAACCCAGGCATATAATATACTGAATTTCAATAATGCCTGACAAAATTCAACTCGAGTTTATTTTGTTAATTGTACATCATTAAGATATTTTAACACGAATACTACATTATTCATATATGTAGAATGCCAAGTATATTACTGTCATTGTAAAAACAGGGGCTCTTTTAAAATACAGACACGCAAATCTTTTAGAAATAAATTACGGAGTAAACAGGCAAAATGCTACCTCACACCATGAAGGAGCAAAAAAATATACATGCTAAACTGACAGAGGTAGTCGCTGTCCTCATCAATCAGTAAAAGATTTTTTTTTAAATTAGAGATATGAGCACAAGGACAATTAAGAAGGCTTAGAATCATATGACCAAATTTACTTCAAATATTATATGGACCAATCTATCCAACGACTTACTACAAAAAAAAGTGCGCCAAGAGGCCATATAAATAGGTTGGTCTTGTGCTATAAAATGCTTAATTTGATTTAACATTAAAACAATTGTGCTTCAGCTTAATGCGAAAATATTTAAGCACAAATGGTTAATCATGCTAGGTACATAGTTAAAGGTGACGGGTCCTTGATTTGTTGTGCAGTGCGTGTTGTAAATACTCACCCCTGTATCATTAAAAAGCAATGCGTTGCACCCGTTGACTTACCACAAACTTCTAAACAGTAAAACATCAGATCCACGTATCACTGCATACAGTTAATTTGTCTTTGCTCTTGAAATAAACTCTTTCACGCGCTCCTTTGTCCGCTCAATTCGTGTAAACTGTATTAAGTAAGATGCTGCATTCTTAGGTAAATTGTGAAAACAAAGGTCCAGAGTCTTAAGGGCGCTCCTTCTTTCATGTCGGCGCCCTTCTTCTGCTCTCACCAGTCCGAAGGCGTATGCCATAAAATATAATTTGCATTGTCACTATAGTTTGCTTTCTTTGATTGTTTCTACCAATCCTCTTTTTTTAACCCACAAAACAGAAATCCTAGACCCCATAAATACCTTGCACGGTCCCCTTTTTAACTGTCAGGTAATTACACAGTTCCTTGAGAATTTAACCCGTCAAAAGGAGTCTCATTACTTTGTTCCTTTGGGTAGCGTCTCCCGCTTTGTGTCTGATGAACACTAAACAGGACCGATATTAACTGTCAGTTAATTACACACCATTTCTCTTCACTATTTACCCGTTAAAATGGGCAGGTAGACCGCAGCCCTGCCATCTCAATCACTGTCGCTCCCGACAAAGGAACCAATAAGGATGAGTCACTCGGAGTCACCCAGTGTCTGGTGCGCGGAGCCGCCCATTCCTAATTGCCCTTAGAGACGGCTGATAATACAAACTTTGAAGTGAAAATCAGCCTAATGAGCGCCATGCTGGGAGGGGAGATCACATGTCAGAGCAGTTTGCAGATGCCCGGGGGGCAAACAATGCCTGTTTTCCTTTAAGAGCTGAGAAACCTACTGCAAGTCTAGGGTCCTGATTCCGGCAGAGACGGGCGCGCAGCGGGAGACCGCGGTCTCCTGAGAAATGGCGGTGCCCGTCGCTCTCACCCACGGCCCTTTACTCTGAATAGTAAGTCAGAAAAAGCCCTCGAGGTCTATCTAATATGGCGTCCGAAGGAATGAGAGCTTAACGCGTAAAGTATGCTTGCGAGAAGTCCATTAAAGAGATGGCAGGCGGCAGATTCGCGTTAGATAAGGGAGCTTAGACAGCAATTCAGGAGGAGCAATTAAAAACCGCTCAATGCAGAGGGCATAAGGGAATCGCTCGGTCACAGGTCAAAACAAACACCAGCCTACAACAGAACAAGGTCAATATTTGCTTTACTAACTCGTACATTAAGCGAGCTTGTTGCTTCCCCGCGTGCTAATTAATGGGGAAGAAGCATGTGTAAATAAAAGCTGATTTCTTTCAACCTGACAGTAGGTAATGGGGGAGGTGAATGAATGGGGTTAAATGACCTAGTTCAACAGAGAAGTCCGTAACGGCAGAAGCTTGCCGACTTTGGAACTCGGGGACCTACCAGTTTTTGATTCGGCTCAACATCCTGTGATTCTGGGCACATCACTTAATCTCCCCCTGCCTATAAAAAAATGAATGTATGCTTTGGTAATGTAACTGTTGCTCATGCATAGTGCCCCAATACCTTCCTGTCGAATTCGCGCTATATAAAACTGCCCAAATAAGGGGATATGGGTGGCTCAGATGTGATCTCCTGTTTAAAGCAACAGGTGATGAAATTCACCAAGTTATCAAAAAGAGCATGATAGAATTAGCTGGTTCCTTGACTGCTTTGTCCATGAGACCACCTGAATGGTGATAACAATACAGTAAAGCCTGCCCAGGTCGAACAGGATGACTTTAGAAGCCATCCCAGGGTCATTGGATGATCATCCAACTACATTAGAAGTCATTTTCACGTCATCAGACATCATCAAGCTCTTAAAGTCACCAGCATAGTTTAGAAACTTGAGCCTGATGATTTCAGGATGACTTGAAAATGATTATCTGATGATTTCACAAAGTGTGACTGTTCCTGTTGATTTGGGGATGACTTGAAAATGATTATCTGATGACTTCACAAAGTGTGACTGTTCCTGATGATTTGGGAATGACTTGAAACTGAGTACCTGATTACTTCAGAAGATGCATTGCTGCTGCTGGTTTTAGGATTATTTGGAAATGACTTGGGTTACTTGACTAGCACCACAGTTTTCTAATTAAAAAGACTTGTTCATGATAATTTGAGGATGATTTGTTGATTGCTTCAGGAACATGCCCAACATTTTAGTTTATTTATTTATTTTTAAAAACCTTCTCTGGAAAAGTGCAGTAAAATAGAAAATCAAAAGAGGAGAGGATGCGGCCTAAAGGCTAGAGTGGTCGACCTCAGAGCTGGGTATCCGGTTCAAGCCTCGGCAGGGACGCTGAACATGCTGTGATTCTGGGCAAATCACTTAATCTCCCTGAGTCTAACAAAAAAATGAATGTGTCCATCTATAACGCACATGGTGCTCAAGTAAAGTGCTCTGATTCCTTGGGGTCTAGTTCTCCCTATATAAAACTTCCCCCCCCAAAAAGATATATATATGTCACAGACTGTGCCATATAATGCAGTATCATATTCCTTTTCTTGCCACGTAATTTACTCAACGTTGCCAGCGTTAGGTTTTCCAATATTGTAGAATTCCAATGGCTCTCAGAATAACCAGCATATGTGGATGTTATAGTAATACGCGTGGCTGTTTTATTAATTGAATTTAATTACAAGTAAAGCTTTGAAACAACTTCGAGGTTTCTTCGAGACCTCTGCTCAGCATTCCGTGATTGTGTACATAACTGAACCTCCATGTGAATAAAAAAGTGCAACCTCTGCCTCTTAAGTGTAAACATATCTCGTTCTCGTGTAAAGCGCTCTGAGCAGGGCCGGACTGGCCGTAGCGGGCACCGGGCGTTTCCCCGGTGGGCCGCCAGGGTGGGGGCTGGTTTTGGGCCCCTGGGGGCCGTTTTTGTTACCGGGGGCGGCAATATCGGCCCCCTGTAGCAAAATCGGCTGAAACCAGCCCTAGCAAACAGCTCGGCCGCACCCCCTCCCCCAAGGGGGGCCCGGCTGAGCAGTTTGCCAGGGCCGGTTTCGGTTCCCAGTCCGGCCCTGGCTCTGAGGCCAATTGGATCAAGTCCACGCTATATAAAACTGCAGTTAAATGCTTCACTTTAAAACAAATTAAAATGTCTACAGTATCTAATCTGCTTCTACAATAGTTCGTTGGCTCAAATAAGAAAATAATAAAGGCTTCTACAGATGGTGTGCCCATCGGCAGAGAGGTTTTAGGTAGCACGTTTTTATAAATGAGGTCACTGCCATTGCCACTGCTTTATGACTGCCAGGTAAGTATTTCACTGTGCGTTTGCTGCAGCTCTTTGTCTGTTTCTTTTATGTAAACGTGTGGCCTTTGCATCGGAGCGGAAGCGGAAGTACAGTGTGAGCGACCGAGGGCGAGGAGGTGAAAGAGGAGATGTTGCTGCGTCAGGCCACGCGTGGATTTGGTGCTGCATTCAAGAGAGAAGGAGAAATCATTGTTCTATATCATTTGGTATTTTTGGAAGTGTTGTGGGGTCGAGCATGAGCAGAAACGGAAAGTAAGGAGTGTGATTTACCGCCTCTCATCCCCCTTTGGGGTTCTTTGCAAGTGCTGTGGTGCTTTGTTTGAAAGGCGGGACCCCGCCATTTAAATTGCAGCCCTTGAACCTATTGCTCCGTTTTGGAGAGGTGGATGCAGGAGTCTGTCTCTCCGTTGCAATATTTTCCAGTTTTGTCTTTCTTTTTTAAAATTTTCGAATGGGACACAAAAACCTGTGGTTTTGCATGATTGTGGGCTTTGAGACCCTGCATGGACCGTTGAATGAGGCACTTGCATAGTGGGGTAGAGGTGGACGAGCCAACAAGTTGAAAGGGGAAGCCGAACTGGAGCTGAGTCAATAGATGGTCTGGCTCTTAAAACCCAGGTACGAGTCTAGTTTTAGAAATACGGTGTATGGAAATTGCGCAACAAATATGATAAGGTGTCTTGAAAATAAAAATACTGTATTTCTTTAACATGGGAAAGTGTTTCATTTTAGATCATCAGATGTTATCACTGTATTGCTAAGTATTTATTGCAAGTGACATGATCTGATAAACATTCCTGCCTCCTTTCTGTTAACAATGTTAGTAAACTAAGAGGCAACTACGTTATGTCAACTCTATATGTAACCTAGACTATTTTTCTTCTTAGAGTAATATCTTAGTTTATGAAATCAAACACAAGTTTTTTTGCACATTGCACTTCCTGCACTCAATATTTGAAGGTGGTCTCTCTCTCTCGCTCTGTTATGAGACAATGAATGGAAAGGAGACTCGAAAAGAGGAAATAAAGTATTTGGCTAGGCTCACTCAATTGCATTTAGCTAGGAAGCCAGGATAGATCTGGTTTCACTGAGCCATTCAGCCCCGAGATAGGTATCTCTCTTTCCCTTCAAAAGTAAGGCCCAGTCTTTTAATTGTTGCCATATGTTATTAGAGTGTCGATGACAATCAGAAAGCAGTTTTTATAGCACAAAGCAAACTGCCCAATAACATAAAGGCACTTCAGAACACACACAGACTACATTACACCTTTTTTTGTCAGCACAGGGACATTTGACCAGATTCAGAGGATGTTGAGCCAAGGCTGGGATTCGAACCTGGTTGCCTAGGGGTGTAGCTTCTATTGGTGCAGCAAGTGCAGTGGCACTAGGGCACATAGGCCTGAGTGTCCCACTGAACCCTAATTATTTCTGTATTTTACAATTCAACCAGGAGCTATGGGTTATGGGAGGGACACCTCCTTCCTTGTACTAGGACCCATGACACATTGGCTATGCCACTGCTGTTCCCCCATGTGCCAGGGTTGGCATTTCTAACCCCTAGACAACATCTCCACCTGTGAAAGTTCGTCTCGTTTCGGGTTCAGACTTCCAAAAGCACTTTGCCTTGAGGCGTCAGTGGCTCCCCCACCACTACCGAGGGTGGTTATGAGCTCGCCACTCAACACAAATGGGGCAGGGTCCGTTGAATTTCATGATTCATAAATGTAAATTTGTTTGTGTGGGAGCCTATCTGAATGCAATTGAATGTGGTACTTCATTTTGAAACATTGGGTACATTAGGTGAGGCAGGCCCAGGAGTGATAGTCGTCATCACTCAACTTTACATTTTATTACTGCATACATTATGAAGCAGAGTTATAGACTTTCTCGCTCTCCCTCACTATATGCTTTTCTTACTCCCCTTCTCACCTCATTCCTTTCCTGCTCTCCATGCTCTTCTTCTTTCTCTCCGTCTAACTGCTTTTCACTTTCCTGTCTTTTCCTTCCACTTTCCTTTCTCTCCCCTTCTACACTCTCCTCTAGGTCCATTTTTCTTCCCTTCCACTTCCCCTCTTTCCACTTTTTATTCTCATTGTTTCTTTATGGCACTCCAATCGCTGCTTTACCCAGTTCTTTTCACTCTTCTCATTCCTTGTCTGTCTTTGGATTCCTCCTTGATCTCTCCTCTTTCCTCTCTCTCCCTTTTATCTGTTTTTCCTTCTCACACCTATCCTTCATGACTTCCACCTCTTCTTGCTTCCTTCCTCCTTCTCCACTGTTCTTCCCTACTCCTCCACCTGAGAAAATGTTTTCACTTTGTAACCCAGACCTGGTACAATAGTGCAATAATGGTTCATGCAATGTGAGAATGTTTTTTTAGGTGTCACCTAAAGAACGCAAGTGCTATGCTGTCAGACATATTGTTACCTGTTCAGGGGGCTTAAAGCCCACCCACAGCATACCATTAGTTGTTTTCGTTATCATTCTCAGTTGCAATCTATCGCTTGCCTAGCTCCTGTAGAGTTCCCTTCCTTTCTTGTGTTGCTCATCCCTAGAGCATGGACCACATACATGTGTTCTACCTCATATTTGTTCTTCTTCATCTTTTTGCAGTGCACATTTTGTTTAAAATTTAAAAGAGTTTCAGTATTATTCCTGGACGTGCAATGTGCTTTGCTACTTTTAACGGGCACCCAGCTTCTTATTAATGTTGCTTTCACCTTATCTGCCTCTGACGCTTTAGTTACTTATACTGTACTAGTCTACTCCACCCTATGCCACTCTGCTCCACTCCACACAGTGCCGCACTGCGCTGCTCTATCCCGCTCCAAGTGACTCCACTCTGCTCCCTGCTTAGAGTGGCTCTAAGTCACTTCACTCCACGCCACACTTCGGCACTCTGACACTCCATGACACTCTTTACACCACCCAACTCTAAGCCAGTTCAATCTAAGCCAATATCCTATATGCCACGCTGTAACTTTTAACCATGCTGACCAGCAGCCACACTACTGTACAACATGACTGAAATACATTGGCAAAACCAATAGCTTTCGCGTAGGCAAGAGCTATTGGCTTTGCCAATGTTTCTAAGTTTTGTGCAGTACTATCAACCCACTCTGCTCTATGCCACTCTAACTCGTCTCACTCTACGCCATTCCACACAATGCCACACTGCAGCACTCTGCCACTCCATGACACTCCAATCCACACAGGTGGGAGCAGGAAATAGATGCAAACGGCATGTTACAGCTGATGGCGGACAGGTACGGTGAAAGGAAATTTGTGACAGGTGTAGTGTACAGGTGGCAAGAAAGGACATGAGATGCATGATGGGAATGGTTCAGAATAGTGGCAGGTGGGAGGAGTGGTTACGGGGCAGGTGGAGTTGGGTGACACAGAAGGAGGCTACAAGAAGGGACAAAGAATTTTAAAAGTGGAGTGTTTTTGGTGCCAAGACAGGATCACAGAATGGTGATGGGGGATGGTGCCAGGACAGAAGGGAGACTATCGGGTGCCAGGAGAAGGACAGACTGAGTCAGGACTGAAGTGTGTGATGTGAACTGGGCAGTATTAGTGGCAGCAGAGGGCAGTAATTGATAATGGGATGGCTAAAAGGAAGTGACAAAAAGGCAGGGGGGATGGTTGGCAGTGGGGTGAAAGGAGTGTGTGACAGGAAAGCATATGTAATTAGTGAAGTCTTAACAACCCCAAAAAAATTCCACCTCCCACACTTTTTAATAGAAAGTTGAAGCAGCATTTCAAAATAAGAGAAGCCTTCCATTGCATCATTCAAAGATGGAGAGCTAAGTTGTGTGACTGAAGAGTCTGCGGGCTGGTGGATGTTGGAGAGCACAAGTTACAAGGGAGCTGCAGGATGTCCTCTCCCTTGTCATTAACACTATATTGGGTAAGTGTCAATCGGTTGGGCCTTGTCTGTGAACGAGAACTCCAGAGTGCAACCATACTGTGTCCTGTTGCCGTAGGACATGCATGGTTGTTCCATCCATCCACAATCAGCTACTTCTACAGTTCACAACCACAAGATAAACTGCAGTACCCCCTAGACCACTCACAAATCCACTTAAAGGCTTACTTGAAGACACAACTACAACATTTTGAGCAGTCCCATTCATGCAAAATTACTCACTTAATACCACTCCTGCACAAATGGTGATAACCCCCACGCTTACAGTGACTATTGTACATCTTCTGTTAACAAAATTACTTGATTGGAGTAAAAAAGATCAAACTGAAATATCTGAGGTGGAAAAGGATTAAAAGAAATTAAATAATATTATTAGTAGTTTTCTGCTTTGTGTAATAGCTTAACACGCCTGTGCTATTAAGTTGATCACAGAACACTCAAAGTAGTAATCATGAAATTGCCCTGGAGTAACCTAAACATATCCTGAAGTCCTCACAGGTAAGGCTGGGTACATTTTTTGAGGTAAACTGAATTGAATTCCAAGCCAAGTTGCTTTTTCCTGTTTCTTCTGTTTTCTGTGTACACATAACATAGAGAATGGAAAGCGCGGACTTTAGGAAAGCGCGCCATTAGGTCCCGGGATCCTGGCCACGCCCTCCTTGACTCCTGGGTTGTGCGATTGGTGGCGGAGCGGCAGAAGTACTTCCGGGGCAGCTGGTAACGTCACTTCCGGCCGGGACCGGCTATGGGTGGAGGAGTTGGTGGGGGCATATTTAGGGCACCTTGCCCGGGCCCTCACCCTCTCTTTCTGCAGCGCCGGCCCTGGTCACAGTGGACTCTTTTGGAATCTCTACTCCGTCGGACGATCGTCGCGTCGAGAAGCCTCCTTTCTTTTTTCCTTTGTCCTACAGGTGGCGGTCGGCGATTTGAAGGCGACATTAGGGGCCGATGCTCGTCGTGGGACATCCAACGGTGATCGGGTGTCGGATCCTCGCAGGATTAAGGCAGCGAACCCGGAGCGGACCTTTGTAGCAGCGCGGTCCTCGAGTCGAGTAGAAGTGAAGTGCCTGGCAGTCCGGCAAAGTGTTGGTGGTTGGTGTGCTTTCCGGCACACCGAGGTAAAGGGAGGGGGGCCTTCGGTCTTGGCATTAGGCAGTCACGGGGGGGAGGCGTTGGATATTGTGGTAAGATAAACGGGGAGACTTGATTAGGTGACCCCTCGCGCCTCTCTTTCCTGTGGCTGCCCTGTGCACAGAATTGAAGATGCGCGCTAGAAAGGTGCGCGGGAGGTATCGCTCGGTTTTGAACTCCCTCCTCATAGCAACGGCCAGCGTGTATTAGCGAGGCGCAGGGAACAAAGCGTTTTGTAATCGGAATCAGAACAACGCCCGGGCTGTGTTAACAAGGGCATACGGCACATAGACTGCTGCAAGTGTTTTGCTTTGCGAGTGTAGCAGGGCCCGTAGAGAAAAGATTGTTGCTTGGAATCCGGAAACAGCAGGAGTTTTCAATTGATTACCGATTGTTTGCTTATCTAAAATAAGTTGGAGGAACTGTGAAATTGAGCACTGATCAAAAGTCTTGAAGAATTGTGAGATTAAGCGAAGGTAGCGGATGATGCCTGCCAAAGGGGGACGCAATGGAAAGAGGAAGGACAGTGACCCTGACCTGTCCCAGTTGCTGAAATTGGTTTTAGCTAAATTGGGCAATAATGAGACGAGTGAGGAGGAATCAATGGGGCCGGTACCAGAGCAGGAGCCTGCACCCGGGGGGGGGGAAGATCGCCCTTGCAGGGCTAATGTGCCCCCTAGGGCAGCATTTCCGCCATTAGAGAAGAGGGCCAGGACACGCCCCAGTAATGAGAAAAATAAAAGTAGGAGAGTGGGGCAAACTGACAAAAACAAAGAGAATGGACGGGAGGAGCAGCCTCCCTCCAAGGAAGTTCCCCAGGGGACACCCAGCGTAGCAACCCCGCCCACACTGCCACTGGTAATCCAGCAGGTGGTGCCCAGTACAACTGAGGTAACTGAAGTAGGGGCAGTGTTACCAGAGATACGCGGTGCACTGAAGGCATTGGCACCCGCAACTCCAAATACTGTTGCAGTGGTGCAGGCACCTGCGGCAAATGTTTTGTTGGGGGCAGGAGGATCAGCCCAGGGCGTACTGTCAAGCGTACTGCCTGCGGGGGTACAGGCACCTGCCACACACATCTTATTAAGTGGGGGGGAGCCTGCTCAGGGCTCACCATCCGGGGTAGCGCCTGCGCCCGCGTCAGGGATTCCTGGGGGGGTCAACAGATTTAACGCAGGGGTCCACAGCCAGCATACTTGCTTCAATGGCAACATTACTAGCGCAGTTAGCGGCGCCTGCATCAGGGGGTCAGGTCGGTGGCACCCTTGTGGCCCCACGGGCATCTTCACCGGCCTTGGGAGGCACTATGAGTGAGATACACAGACAGATAGGACTCATGGCAAAGGCACAGGGGAAATATGGTACGTGCAAATGGTTTTGCAGGGGTCAGGAGGCCCCTGCAAAACCCGATGCACCCGCAGTTGCCTCAACAGGTAAGGGGTCAGAGACTACAGGCAAGAATGTCAGTGGCGGGGGAAAGGCTCTTGGGGGGCAGGATACATTACTGTCCAAGCCTGGTAAATTAGCTTCTCATGTCCCAGTGGACGTTAAGGAAAAGATTTGGAAGGGTGAGTTCATACCAGCTTGTTGATTATACATTGCTCACAAACCCCAATACTTTTGCTTTAGGGGACGGTGGGTGGGCAAAATGAAATTAAAGCCTCCTAGCAAGGCTGGTGTGGCAGGCTGGGGAGCGGGGAGCAAAGAGACATACTCCTGCGCTCCCCAGCCTTTTAAATGTTTCCATGCCAGGCCGGTTCTAACCGGCCTGGCGCTATCCCCTCGCGTGACCCGGAAGTGATTCCAATCACTTCCGGGGCCCACCCAGGACACGGGACCAATCACTCGTGAGGCGCGCCTGTCGCATCACCAAAGTGCGCGACAGGCTTGCCTCTGTGGTCGCCGGAGGGGGCCGGCACGACCGCCATACTTTTGGCGTGGCCGATGCCGGCCCCGCCGTTCTCTATGGCCAGGTACTACCTACACCCCCTCCTCCCATAACTGGACCCAGATCAAATGACATGAGAAGGGTTTTGGATGTGGGGGTCGTAAAACCCCCGGCCGTATTTATTAAACAAAAATGAAAACATTATTAATATATACAAGATTTACAAATTACGCAGAAAATTATGCATTACACTGATTACAATTGATAAGTACATATGTCAGTTGGCTAACCTTAATATGACTCTTATACAAAGGTTTTCCTATCCGAATCTAACATCTTTAATAATCATCACAGCATTTTACTTTTCTGCGTATCCTATTTGGGCCTACGGCAAGGTCACTAACTGGTGTCAGATCCTTATCAAATTTTAACCACGCCCTCCAGCCGGAGTGCGCATGCGCAGAGGGCCCGTTTACCGTGAGGGTACTCCCCGCCCCCCCCCCCGGTTACCCCCGTACGCTCTGTATATCATCTCCATAAAGGGGCCCTTGCAGTTCTGCGCCGTTCACTGGCGACATTGTGCACGTGCGGGTGGCCAACCAGCCTAGGGAAAGAGTGACTCCCCCCTCCCCCGCACCCATCCAGCCAACCGGCTGTAAACTGCCCCTGGAGTTCTAGGAGAGACCACCTGTCCCTCCCACTTGGGCGACCCCATTCAAGAATGGCGCCGCCCTCTAAGGACCTTAAATTTCATGCTCACCAATCATGACCTTACCGCCACAGGCCAGCATAGTTGACCGACTATCTGGCCCCCCCCTGCGCTCACTAGGAGGTCATACCCTGTCCCTGGAGACCAAACCATGCTAGAAGATTTTCTAGGAAAGCCTCATTGCCTACTCTTGAGAGATGGACCCCGTCTTTTAAGAAGCACGACTCACCCCTGATACACCCGTGGGCGATTGTCTGTAGACGAGGAGCCCTGAAGAGCCTCTCTATTTTGTTATTTATTCTCTTTACTGAGTGATTCAGCGCTCTTACCGACTCCCCCCCTCCATTGGGATCTTGGAATCATTTGTGACCATGCAATGGTACACCCATGGCATGTCTTGGCTAACCAACTCACTTCTGATATTATTGCTTCCACTAGCCCCCTTCTACCGAGACTTGCCAGATCATTCCCCCCTAGGTGCAAGATAATAATACTGGGACGGGGACCACCCCTCTTTAATAGCTCCAATGTGAAACCCCTAAACTGGCTCAAGCATAGGCCCCCCTTCCCATGAAATGATACCCTAAAACCTGCTCGCTCTACCCTAGTCTTGTAGCTCCCTGTAAGGAAAAAGTTAGACAAACGCTTCACATACGAGTGACCAATGATCCATGCGACCTGTGATCCCTGCTTTGGTGATGACGTTCTTTGTGTTGCCTGGTGCTGTTGTTGCGGCGTTCGCAGTTTCCCCCCTGCGTGACAGGTTTGAGAAACTGTAAATGAAATCAGAGAAGACATACGCATCAGCACCTGGCAACTATCCTGCTCACAACATATGTAGCCGCACATAGCGCTTGTAACAATTGGAGGACCACCTCCCAATCCTTTGGACGTTGTTGCTAGGTAAACCCCTAGCCGTTGCTTCCGTGGCAGCCCCTATCCTAAAAGAATGCGTACCAAAACAACTTGGGTTTAGCCCTGCCCTCTGTATTGCCATGTCCAGGACCCTCTTAAACTGAAACCGTGTAAGTGGAATACCATCAGCATGAACCAGGAGAGGCCCCCCTTTGTTATCAGGTCTAGATTGTAGGAAAGCCTCCACCTGTGAGAGGGGGCAACAAGGATTGCCATGCGCCCGATGGAGTACTACCCCGTCCCCTCGTGCTTCTTGGTCCGTCTTGGACTTCCTAATTGATATCGTTAGAGCATCCCCCTGCACCTTCACGTCGTCAAACTGCAGTCCGCCTTGCACATCTTGTTTGTTTTGAGCCACCAATTCCCCAATTCTAAAAGCACCATAAAAGGCCAATGAAAAGGCGGCGGTGAACAACAGAACTTCCTCTGATGTGGTGCAAATCAGGGGGAGGGTCCTCAGTAAAGATGTTAGCAGCTCCACCCCGATTGGCCGCCTCGTATCTGGGGTAGACCCTTGGAGGCGCTGCCAACCTTTCAGTGCCTTCTTCACTATAAAGCTGTTGGTAGGATTCCCTTTCTCTCTAGTTTGGGCAAAAAAGGAGATTGCCGCCACATGCCGTTTAGCCGCTGACGCTGAGCGCCCCTCCCCCTTCAAAAACCCCAGGTAATGAAGGAGTGCCCCCGCGTCATGCCACTTTTCAGCCCACTCCCTTCCCAAGAAGGAACAATATGCCCAAAACGCCCCTTCATATGCTTTCCTGGTCCTGGGTGCTAGGCTAGCTGCCACGAGGTCCGGTAGTTGGGGGCACCAATCTGCCAAAGTAGTTCTGGGAAAGGGGTGGCATACTCCGCTGCCGCCGGGAGGTGGGCCCTGAAAACCTGCATCTTAAAGCGAGAAAGTGCATCAGCCGCATGGTTTAATACCCCTGGCACATGTTTAGCTCTAAATTGCATATTTAGCTTCATGCATAACAGTACAATCTCCTTCAATAGCCGGAGAATCATCCTACACCGTGCCGCTTGTTGGTTGATGCATTCGACCACCGTCATGTTATCTGACCAGAACACCACTGATTGATTACGCAGTTGTTCTGGCCACACTGTTAACGCCACCCAGATGGGGAACAATTCTAGGAAACCTATGTTGCCCGTCAAACCTGTCTCGACCCACCATGCTGGCCACCGCTGCGCCACCCACTCGGTACCGAGTATGGCGCCAAATCCCTCACTACCCGCAGCGTCAGTCATTAAACCTAACTCCGCGGAAGTAGTGGGCGGACCAGGCCACACTACCCTGCCATTGAAGTCCTGCAGGAATGCCATCCAAATCCGCATGTCCTGCCTGACCTCAGCTGACAGCCTGGTGTGGTGGTGTCTCTCCCTGAGCCCCGCCATTGCCTGTGAGATGGATCGGGAAAATGGCCTTGCCATAGGTATGATCCTTAGAGCAAAATTCAACTGCCCTACTGTCTGTTGTAACTGGTGCAATGTGACCCTCTCCCTAACCAAGCACTGCTGTAATGCGGCCCTGAACTTGGTGATCTTGTCCGCGGGCAACCTGAAACACCCCTGTATGGAATCTAACTCAATCCCCAGGAACTCTATTGTTGTATTAGGTCCCACCGTCTTTCCCCGGGCCAAGGGGACCCCAAAAGCATGCATGAGTGCGCAAAATTCCTGCAGCGCCCACGCACACTCCCGTGATCCCGGTGACCCCAAGACAAGAAAATCATCCAGGTAGTGCATTACCAACTGGTGCCCTGTCACCTGCCTAAAAACCGATTCCAGAAATGAACTGAATTTTTCAAAATATGCGCAGGAAACCGAGCAACCCATGGGCATACACATGTCCATGTAGAATTTACCTAAAAATTGAAAGCCAAGTAGATGAAAATCAGACGGGTGGACTGGCAATAGACGAAAAGCAGACTCTATGTCTGATTTTGCCAAAGGGCTCCAGGGCCTAAACCCCTGAGCATCTCCACCGCTTGATCAAAAGAAGCATATCTCACACTGCAAAACTCCTCATCAATTGCATCATTCAATGAACTTCCCTTGGGTGCTGACAGGTTATGTATGAGTCTGAATTCTCCACTTTCCTTCTTGGGGACCACGCCCAAAGGGGAGCAGACAACATTCTCAACAGGGATTGAATCATATGGGCCAGCTACTCTGCCCAGTCGCAATTCTTTTTCAATTTTCATCGCTGCTACGCTAGGTTTGGCTCGCACCGAGAGTTGGTTCTTGCATTCTGATGCCCCCACATAATCAGGTGCCTGTATCCTAAAACCGTACCTGAAACCATCTAGCAGCATTTTTGCGGTGGAGTGACAAGGATATTTGTTTAGCCAGGGTGTCAGTGCCGTTACATCAATGGGTGACCGTGCCTTTTGATGTGCTTGCACCTCACTCCTGTTTCTTAACTCCCCTATCCTTTGTTTTCTTAAAACACTTGGACTCGGGGTGAGACGGGTTCGCGCAGATGGAACACGCATGCTTAAACCTGCACGTGCCTTGCGGTCTAGTGCAAGTACGTCTATTAAAATCCCAGCATGTCCCTTTGCGCCCTCCCCGGTGTTTGTATGGCCGGAGGGACCTGTGTTTGGCTGTGACCGAAAGGACTGAAAGGCCTGAAAGGACTGGTTCCTGGCCCTATCCTGAACTCCACCGCCAATTTGGTCTAACCATGCAATTGTGTCTATGCGGTCCCACGATAGGGATGTGTCAGACGCTTTAGTTCTCCTGAAGCTCTTATCATATTCCTTCCATCCCTCACCCCCATATTTATCATGCGCGAGAACAATCCTGTTTTGGTAACATGCCATCTCAGCCTGTATATTGGGGAAACGCTCAGCCATGACTGCCATGAAAATGGAAAAACCTCTAATCCAATTCATCAAGTTTTCTTCCACCCTGTACTTCATAAGTTCGTTTGCCCAATCCCTTGGGAGCATCCAGTCTTTGTTCTTCCTGGCCTCTTCCCTCTCTTTTTCGTAAATAAGCAAAGAGAACATATTAATGTAAGCCCCCGACCAAATCCTGTCTTTTATGTCCTGTGTGACATGCCTCCCCAAATTCTCCCGCTCTGTGCGGGACTCACCCACATTCAACATTGGCAATGTCATCAGCTTACCTACTGCAGCGGACCCGGCTGACCCTGACGGTTTCTCCTTCGTCAGGCTGCTCCCCGGTACTCCCCCGCTGAGTTCAAGTGGCTTGGCCCCCCCGCTGAAATGAGAGGGGACAGCGTAACCCGGCCCTCCACCGTTTTGTCCACTGGTGTCCATGAAACTGGGCCACTATTCGCATCGCCTCTGCAAGTGGATCACCGCCCCCGTCCTTACCCCCCACTGTTGATGACAGGATCCCAGCCTTGCCCAACCAAGGAAGTATTGCTGCTAAATGGGACACTACATCCTGTGGAATGCCCTCCCCCCCCGTACTAGTCAACACCGGCAAATGCGGGCTATCCCCTGACGGTCCGGGCTCTTCCCCGGGCTGGGGGACTGACACCGGGGAATTGGGGGCTGGGAGCTGGCACCGGGACAGGCGCAGGGACTGGCACTGGGGCAACTGGCGGAACAGGTACCTGTTCTGCGGGCGGGACCTCCTCTGTAGGCAAAACAGGGGCCGGGGACAATGGTAACCTTGGTTCCATCCGCCCCCTTGTTAGTCCTAACCCTTTTGGGGAGGGGAGGAAAAGCCGACCTCGGGGGCACCATGCTGCGCCTGGCCCTCTCTTCTCTCTCTTCCGCCCCCCCTTGTGCGTCTACCCTCTCCCTGAGATCAGCGAGACCCTGCCCCAACTCGTCAACCTTTCTGAGCATTGCCTCCATAAAGCTCTCCATACGAGAGGGCTTGCCCCCCCTCTTTGCTTTCCCAGCCATGCTAGACTGTCCCTCTGTAAAATGCAGCTATATAAATATATGCCCTCCTTATCAGTCACTGCTACAGTGCTGACACCGGCTGGACGCTAACTCCCAATTCACGCTCCTAGGGGGAACTAGCGCTGGGTTGGGAGCTTAATGCAAGGACCTCTCCCTGAGTACACGCTCCCTGTCACCCCAGTACAACGCAGGGCTAATCAATCCTCGAGATTAGGCAAGTACCGAGCACTGTACGAGCTTATCACACACCCCCCACCAAGCTTATCACACCACACCCAGCCGGGCCACGGAGGGACTCGAACACGGCTCTAAAACCGGTTCCGTAGTACCCCCAACAATGCCTCTAACTAACTCAGACCGGAAGGGTGCGCGCCTTCGCTAGTCGAGCGCCACCGCAACCGGGTACCTGCCGTCCTCCGCTGTGCCGGGATTCCTCGAGACTCCCGTCGCGCCGTCGAAGACACCGCTTGCCGCCGATTGCAGCCGATTATTCAGGGCCCCCCCAAGCCTGTCCTTCCCGCAAACCGCGGTACTCCGCTGCCTCAAACTGCAGATTGGGCCACAAACAGACCACGCCCGCCTCCGCTCGCCGCCGATTGCAGCAGATTATCCAGGGCCCAAGCTTCACGAACCGCGACTCGATGCCTGCAAAAGGGGACAAAACAAAATGAAATTAAAGCCTCCTAGCGAGGCTGGTGTGGCAGGCTGGGGAGAGGGGAGCGAAGAGACATACTCCTGCGCTCCCCAGCCTTTTAAATGTTTCCATGCCAGGCCGGTTCTAACCGGCCTGGCGCTATCCCCTCGCGTGACCCGGAAGTGATTCCAATCACTTCCGGGGCACGCCCAGGACACGGGACCAATCACTCGTGAGGCGCGCCTGTCGCGTCACCAAAGTGCGCGACAGGCTTGCCTCTGTGGTCGCCGGAGGGGGCCGGCACGACCGCCATACTTTTGGCGTGGCCGATGCCGGCCCCGCCGTTCTCTTCTGCTCTGCAGGGAGCAAAAGTGACTTTACATCAACTCCAAGTACTGGTAGGCCAGTTAAATTTTGCGTTGCGCATCATTCCTATGGGTCGCACCTTCTCCAGATCAATTGCGAGAGCAATGTCCGGGCTGACGAAGAAACATCACCATACTAGGTTGCGTGCAGAAGTGAAAGACGACTTGAAGGTCTGGCGCGAGTTTCTGAGGGATTTTAATGGAAAGGTGGTTTGGCCAGCGCTGCCGGTTACCAGTGAGGCCTTGGGTTTGTTCACCGATGCAGCAGGTAGTGTTGGTTTTGGGGCAGTGTTGGGGCCTCGCTGGTGCCGGGACGATTGGCCGGCAGCGTGGCACAAAAGTGGGCTGACAAGAAATATTGCCTTTCTGGAATTGTTTCCCATTGTAGTGGCAGTCACAGTATGGTCTGACTTCTTTTGCAACAAGTCTGTAGTTTTTTGGGCAGATAACATGTCTGTAGTGGAGGCTATTAACAGGCAAGGTGCCTCTTGTACCCATGTTCTAAGATTGTTGAAGCATTTGGTGCTGTTATGTCTGAAATTAAATTTAATATTTAGAGCGGCACATATCCCAGGTGTTGAGAATCAGGCAGCTGACGCTTTGTCTCGCTCCAAGTTGCAGGATTTCCGGAAGTTCCACCCACAAGCAGCGGACCAGATGACAGTGTTCCTGAGATCTCTGTGGAAGATTGGAGTCCCGCATTAGCGGGTCTCGTAGGGGCCTCACTGAGCAAGCGCACCCGGAAGGCATATCAACATCATTTTAAAACTTACAGGTTTTTTGTGCAGCAGCAAGGGATTGTGAGCATGTTCTCATCAGAAGCCATATGTGGTTTCTTACAGGCATTGAGGGAGCAAGGCAGACCAGTGTCTTACGCGAGGGCCCACTTAGCAGCGGTTGTTTTTTTTTCCAAACTGTTAGGGATTCAGGATGGGGGGGAACTCATTCTTGGTCAGGAAGGCACTCGCGGGGTGGGCCAGATTAGAGGGTGTAAAGAAAGATGGCAGAAGGCCCCTGGACTGGCGCATGCTGGGGGATATGGTGGGGGCCCTGCAGGCGGTGTGCTCATCTGCTTATGAGACAACCTTGTTCGCCGCCGCTTTCACATTAGCCTTCTATGGGGCTTTCAGGGGGAGCAAACTGGTAGGGACCTCAAGAATAGATATGACTGGGGGTCTGCAATGGCAGGATGTGAAGCTGTGTCAGGGAGGGCTTGCCATTATGTTACGGAGATCTAAGACAGATCCTTTGGGCAAAGGGACTACAATTCGGCTTAAACCACCCACGGGGGCCCTAGTGTGCCCAGTTAAGCGGTCAGAAACTTACTTGGCTATTCGCCCCAAAAGGGCAGAAGCATGCCCTGTTTATCCATGAACAGGGGGGGTGCTTATCAATATACCAATTCAGGGCAGTGTTCAGGAGCACCTTGAGAAGTCTGGGTATTGATCCCACTGGTTATTCTACACACTCATTCAGGATTGGGGCAGCAACCTTGGCAGCGGGAGCAGGTCTGTCAGTCGACGAGGTTAAGCGTGTGGGTCGATGGTCTTCCTCATGTTTCAAGCGCTATGTGCGTCCCTACTTATTGTGATATTGCTCAAAATGTTCGTGCGTGGCCATTCTGATGTTTTTTCTCTCTTTCTGCAGTAGCATGCCCTCTAAGGTGATATGGGTGTTGGGACACTCTTTCGTGCGGCGGGCCGCTTGCCGATTGCAACAGCAACGTAGGTTGAAACCGGCGGTTCTGGAAGGATTGTCATTCCACTGGCGGGGCACTGGGGGCCTCCGAATCGGGCAGCTGCAGCGGTTGGTGGAAGAGACGAGGGTGCACCAGGGACTCCAGTCCCCGGATTTAATCATCCTGCATTTGGGCGGGAACGACATGGTGACTCTTGGTCGTCGGGCTGTCAGGGAGACTTTACTGACAGAATTCGCATGGTTGGGGAGAACATTCCCTGGGGCGAGGATCGCATGGTCATTCATGATCCCGCGGTGTGCATGGGGACCCGGAGTGAGGTCGAGGGCTTTGAACGTTTCAGTGAGGCGCCTGAATGGAGAATTGGCAAAACTGTGTTCCGGGCAGGGCCTCCTTTGTCACATACCTCACCGATTGCTCAGAGGGGACCAGATGTTCCATCGCGATGCCGTGCACTTGTCGGACATTGGAATGGACATATGGATTGATGGCATTTGGTCATTTGTTCTGTGGTGGGGTGGGCGAAGGACCGGTTGGCCCTAGTCGCCCTTGTGGCGGTAAGGAGGCCACAGAAATTGACTTACATTGTTAAGGGGAGTCCTTCTGCATACTCCCTAGGCCAGCACTGAGGGGGAGAGATGGTAAGCTCACCCCAGAGAGAATGGGGACACCGGCAGGGGGTAAGGGCGCCAGGTTACAAGCTAGGGCATGGGGCTGCGGCCCCTGGTTATACCCTACGAGCCCCCTTGGACAGACTGGTGGTGGAGGGGTGGGTCCCTAGGGTTGTGGACAAGGACCAGATGGCAGGGGCTCACCTCTCAAGGACGCAGGTGGGTTGCGCCTTGCGTGGTTCTCAGACATTTATGCTGATGGTTTATGATGCTATGATCAAAAATGTAAATATTGCTTAGTGATCAAGTTGATAAATATGCATCTTAAGGAATGTGAATAATTTTAGAAGGTTATTGTCATGTTTATATGTGATTGTTTGAAATAAACATGGCCTCTTTTTACCCACAGCTTTGGTAATCAAGTCTTGATTTGTGGGTTCCGTGGGGGCGGGGCTGGGAACAACCTGGGAGGGTCCGGGTCCTACAGCTAAAAGTATCCCATGGTGATCAATGAACTGCGGAGAGCATACTTGCTCTATGCTACTGCACTCTACCCTGTACCACTCTACTCTAAGCCGCTTCACTCTACTCTGAGGCACCTACACCAATCTACACCACTGCACTCTATGCCTCTGCACCACACCACACCACTGCACCAATCTGCTCTGCACCACTCTACTTTATACCACTGCACTCAACACCACTCTAAACCACTGCACTCAACACCACTTTATTCAAAACCAATGCACTCTGCGCCACTGCACGCTATGTCACTCTTTTCTACTCTGCATCACTCCACTCTGCGCTGCTAGGCTCTACCCACTCTACAAGATTGCACTCTAGGCCACTGCATTCTTTGCCACTCTACTCTGCATCACTGCACGCTAAGCCACTGTACACCATTGCACTGTCCCTGCACTCTACGCCACTCTGTTTTACTCTGCGCCACTCTGCTCTGTGCCACTGAACTCTACAACGCTCTACTCTGCAAGATTGCACTTTCCACCACTGAACTCAACAACACTCTACTCTGCACCTCTACACCATTGCGCTCTGTCGCTGCAATATACGCCACTCTATTCTACTCTACACCACTGCTCTCTGCACCACTCTACTCTATGCCACTGCACTCTACTCTGCAACACTCAAATATATGGCACTCTATGCCACTACACTCTGCATCACTCCATACCACTCTAATCTGTTTGGCACCACTGACCACACCACTGCACTCTACGCCACACTACTCTACCCTGCAACACTCCACTCTACCCTGAACCACTCCACAAATCTACACCACTGCACTCTATGCCTCTGTGCCGCACCACTCCACGCCACTGCACCAATCTACTGTGCACCACTCTACTCTATACCACTGCCCTCTACACCACTCTAAACCACTGCACTCAACACCACTTTATTCAAAACCAATGCCCCCTCGCCACTGCACGCTATGTCACTTTTTTGTTCTCCGCATCACTCCACTCTGTGCCGCTGGGCTCTACCCACTCTACAAGATTGCACTCTAGGCCACTGCACTCTATGCCACTCTACTCTGCGTCACTGCACGCTAAGCCACTGTACACCATTGCACTGTCCCTGCACTCTACGCTACTCTGTTTTACTCTGCGCCACTCTGCTCTGTGCCACTGAACTCTACAACACTCTACTCTGCAAGATTTCACTTTCCACCACTGACTCAACAACACTCTACTCTGCACCTCAACACCATTGCGCTCTGTCGCTGCAATATACGCCACTCTATTCTACTCTACACCACTGCTCTCTGCACCACTCTACTCTATGCCACTGCACTCTACTCTGCAACACTCAAATATATGGCACTCTACGCCACTACACTCTGCATCACTCCATGCCACTCTAATATGTTCTGCACCACTGACTCCACACCACTACACTTTATGCCACATTACTCTACCCTGCAACACTCCACTCTACCCTAAACCACTCCACAAATCTACACCACTGAACTCTATGCCTCTGCGCCACACCACTCCACGCCACTGTACGAATCTACTGTGCACCACTCCACTCTATACCACTGCCCTCTACACCACTCTAAACCACTGCACTCAACATCACTTTATTCAAAACCAATGCACTCTGCACCACTGTACGCTATGTCACTCTTTTGTACTCTGCATTACTCCACTCTGTGCCGCTGGGCTCTACCCACTCTACAAGATTGCACTCTAGGCCACTGCACTCTATGCCACTCTACTCTGCGTCACTGCACGCTAAGCCACTGTACACCATTGCACTGTCCCTGCACTCTACGCCACTCTGTTCTACTCTGTGCCACTCTGCTCTGTGCCACTGAACTCTACAGCACTCTACTCTGCAAGATTGCACTTTCCACCACTGAACTCAACAACACTTTACTCTGCACCTCTACACCATTGCGCTCTGTCGCTGCAATATACGCCACTGTACTCTACACCACTGTTCTCTGCCCCACTCTACTCTGTGCCACTGCACTCTACTCTGCAACACTCAAATATATGGCACTCTACGCCACTACACTCTGCATCACTCCATGCCACTCTAATATGTTCTGCACCACTGACTCCACACCACTACACTTTATGCCACATTACTCTACCCTGCAACACTCCACTCTACCCTGAACCACTCCACTCCACTCTACGCCACTTCACTCTACTCTGAAACAATCTACTTGATGTCAATTACTCTACACCACTTTACTCAAAACCAATGCACTCCGCCAATATACTCTGCACCACTGTACTTTACGCCACTTCACTCTAGGCCATTCTACAACACTCCACTCTAAGACGCTCTATTATGTTAAACTCTATTCCACTCTGACACCCTACTCCACTCGATGCCACTCTACAAAAGTACTCCACGACTCTCTACACAACTCCCTCTATGCCACTTTACTCCACTCTGACACACTGCTCCACTCTATGCCATTCCACTCTGTCACTCCATTTTTCTCTAAGCCTCTCAACTCTTCAACACTCGACTCCACTCTATGCCATTCCACTCTCCTACACTAATTCACTCTAGAACAATCTACTCTGCTCTACACAACACCCTCTATGCCACTCCAATCTGCTCTACACTACTCCATGTTAGTCTATGACTCCACTCCTCTCTGATATTCCACGCCACTCCCCTCATCTCCACTATACAACACTCTACTTCTTCCATGACATTCTACACCACTCCATGACACTCCATTCTACTTCACTCTACAACACTCTGCTCCATGCCGCTCTTTAGCCCACTAACCTTTAGCCATGCTGAACAGCAGCCACACTGGTGTGCAACATGGATAAAACATATTGGCAAAGCCAATAGTTCTTGCATAGGCAAGACCTATTGGCTTTGCTAATGCTTGTTTTATTTGGGGACGGCCCATAAAGCAGTTATTTGCACGTTTTTTTTGTGGTCATGATCTGTTGTGCGGAGAAAATGTAGAATTCTTAAATTCCCAGTATGTCTAACAAGGTTTACCCATTGCTACTTGAGATCATCTTAGAGTAATATATCCCCATCTTGAAATCAACATGAAGTAATATAGCCAGATCCATTCTGAGTGTAATACATTCCCATTAAGGAGCCAACATCGACTAATACAACCCTATTCTAAAGTTACCCTGGTGTCATCCTTGAATGACGCAGCCTCATTTTGATGTCTTCATAAGGTCATTCTGTAATAATGCATTCCCATCCTGAAATACTTATTGGGTCATCCTGGAGTAATCCAGCTAAATCTGGACATCATCCTGGGATCATCCTGCAGTAGTAAATGATCATCACATGTTTTCCACTGAAGTAATCAGGAATCCATTCTGGAGTGATCCAGCCTAATCCTGAAATCATCCTCGGATCATCCTGCAGTAGTAAATGATCATCACATGCTTTCCACTGAAGTAATCAGGAAGCAATCCTGGAGTAGTTTCTGTGATGACTCTGGGGTCATCTCATTTAAATATTTTGCCCTGTAGGCATACTTCAGGATGGCTTGGGATGACTTCCCCAGATAATTGCAGGAATAGCCTGGCTGAAGTCATCAGATGACTTCAGAATGACTCCAGGATGATCTTCCTTTTTGACTTGGGTTGTTGGGGTCATGCATAGGGCTCCCTGTTTTATGGTATTTAGTTTTTAACCCTTTCGGTGCTTATGACGGAGCGGTTCTATCATGAGCAACGGTGGGCGTGTGCTCATGACGGAACCGCTCCGTCATTGCACCCACCCATTTTCAAGTCGCTGGTGCAACCCCCCCTGGTCAGCCCTTTTGCCCCCACAAAGGGGGATGGCAGCGGAAGATCTTCGGGTGCCACCCCCGACCCCCCCCTGCAATCCCATGACATCAGCGCACCAACGTCATCAGGAAGCCCTGGACGCGCTCGAAGCCAATTGTTTCCAGGCGTCCAGAGAGCAAAAGGTACGTTTTCTGTGCTCCGGTGGGGCGGGGGGGGGGGAATTTGTTGTGTATTGAGGCATCGGGGGAGAGGAAAGAGTTTTTCCTCTCCCCTGATGTCTCAATGCAGGGCATTCCTGCTGCACGATCGTGCACAGCGTCACGATCGTGCAGCAGGAATGCCCCCACTAGACACCAGGGATGTTCTTTTTATGTAAAGGAAGCGACCCCTTGGGCAAGGGTCGCTTCCTTAGGGGGCAAAATTATTTTAAGACTTTTCTGCTCCCCCTGGGGGCAGATCGCCCGAATTTTTGGCGTTTCTGGCCCCAGGGGGGCTGAAAAGCCCACTAGAGCCAGGGAGTTTTAAAAAATTAAAATGGAAGCGACCCCTTGGGCAAGGGTCGCTTCCAGGGGACATATATTTTTTTTAAGTGTATTCTGCCCCCCCCTGGGGGCAGATCGGCCTTTTATTTGGCCTTTCTGCCCCCAGGGGGGGGCAGAAAACCCCACTAGACACCAGGGAGTGTGTTAAAATTTAAATGGAAGCGACCCCTTGGGCAAGGGTCGCTTCTTTATGGGCCAAAATATTTGTAAGACTTTTCTGCCCCCCCCCTTGGGACAGATCGCCTGAATTTTTTGGCATTTCTGGCCCCAGGGGGGGCAGAAAAGCCCACTAGAGCCAGGGCTTTAAAAAAAAAAATGGAAACGACCCCTTGGGCAAGGGTCGCTTCCAGGGGACATATTTTTTTATGTGTATTCTGCCCCCCCCCCCTGGGGGCAGATCGGCCCGTTTTTTTGGCCTTTCTAAAACCCCACTGGACACCAGGGAGTTCTTTAAAATTAAAATGGAAGCGACCCCTTGGGCAAGGGTCTCTTCCAGGGGGCAGATTTTTTTTGTGTGTGTATTCGGCCCGTTTTTTGGGCCTTTCTGCCCCCGGGGGTGGGGGGGGCAGATAACCCACTAGGCACCAGGGATTTTGTTTTGTGTGTAATGGAAGCGACATGGTTGCTTCCAAGGGGGTAACATTTGGTTAATGTTTTCTCTGCCCCTCCTGGGGGCAGATCTTCCCCTTTTTTTGGCCTTTCTGCCCTAGGCGGGAGGGGAGAGGCAGAAAACCCTACTAGGCACCAGGGATTTATTTCTTTTGCAAGGGGGGCATATTTCTGTCTGCTGTTTTCTGCCCCACCTGGGGGACAGATCAGCCTGGCAGACAACCTCACCCAATCCCTTGGGCAAGATCACCCCCCATTTTTCTCAGCCCTATTTGAAGGCCCATCTGGCAGATTGACCATTTGGGTAGTGACATAATGTGTTATAATGTTAATTGTTTTATTTCTTGTGAATTGCAATTGTAATGCTTTATTTATCCCTTTTTGTTCTAGTTCAAGGCTTTTGCTCTTTAGACTGTTCCAGGTTGCGGTTTCGTTACTGGTGGTTCTGCTGTTTGTGTAGTTGCATGTGTTTGGTAAGAGACTTTTTTTGTACAATGTAAATGAGTTTCATCTCTCTGCATGAATGTGTTTTTTGCAAATGGTGTAATAATAGCAGTATGTTTGGCTTCTGTTTTTTGAGTGTCAATAAGTTTTTGCATTTGTGCTCGATGTGTATTTTGTTGTCTTGTGAGTAATTGGTTTTGTTTTTTTCTTTCTAGTGGGGTATCGTTGGTTTTTGCTGTCTCTCTGCAGAGTAGGTGCTGGTGAGTGCAGCTGTCTCTTGCAAGTGAATCATATAGTTTTTGAGTATATAGATCTTTGTGATAAAGGCACACATTTTTTTTACTTATTTTGCACAGTGTTGGTTGTTGTTGACTTGTTTGTGCAGTCTACCTTTCTTAGTAAGGATAATGGCTAGCCGCAGGATTACTGCTCAGCAGGTTGTTGGTATGCTTTTTGAGTCTTCCTCTGACCATGGTTCAGAGACTGACTCTGCATCTGAGGCAGAGGAGGGAGTGGAAGATTCAGGCAGTGAGTTTTCTCTTCAAATGGAATCATCGGATGATGAAGCTACTCTCAGTGCGGATGAAGCTACTCTTAGTGCGGATGAAGTGCCTGTTTTAGAGGAGGACATTAATGTGCCGATGGTGCAGCAAGAGGCATCTGGGCTGCAGCTTGGGGCTGTAAGGCTTCCCGTTGGAAGTGCTGACCTCTGGGTTGCCCCAGGCATGGTGCAGCCGGCATTGCCAGACTTTACTGGTGTTCCAGGGTGTAGAGTGAATACTGAAAACCTTTTGCCGATACATTTTTTCAGTTGTTTATGGACGATGTATTTTTGGCAGAGATTGTTGAGCAGACTAAATTGTATGCCGAACAGTTTTTGAGGGACAACAGTGCCAGCCTTAAGCCCCACTCTAGAGCTACCCGGTGGACTCCCACAAATCTGGAAGAGATGAAGAGGTTCTTGGGTTTAACTTTTTTGATGGGCTTGCTAAGGAAGCCATCAATGTCTTCATATTGGTCTACTAGTCGCTTGATGGCAACGGTATATTTCCGGCAGTCATGAGTCGTGATAGGTATTTGCTTCTGCTTCGGATGCTGCATTTTGTCGATAATGGTTTAGCGTTGCCACGAGATCACCCTGATTGTGACCGTCTTTTTAAGATTTGGCGTGTCATTGATCACTTTGTAGATCGATTTTCTGAGATCTATGCTCCAGGGAAAGAAAAAGCAGTGGATGAGTCCTTGGTGTTGTTCAAGGGCCGCTTGGTTTTTAGGCAATACATTCCTAGTAAGAGGGCACGCTATGGAATTAAGCTGTATATGCTGTGTGACAGTAGGACTGGATATGTCTCTAATTTCAGGGTGTACACTGGTAAGGAATCCAGGATTAACCCCCTGGTTGTCCGTCCACTTTTGGAGTGACTGAGAAAATTGTGTGGGAACTTGGTAGAGGACTTTTAACAAAGGTCACCATTTATATGTAGATAACTTCTACACTGGTGTGCGGTTGTTCAGGGAATTGGCCAAAGTGGACACTGTTGCTTGTGGCACAATCCGCTCTAACCGTAAAGGTTTCCCAAAAGAACTTGTTTGTCAAAAGCTTGTGCGGGGACAGTGCAGTGCATTGCGTTGCGAGGAACTTCTAGCTGTGAAGTTTTCAGACAGGAGAGATGTCTACATGCTGACTACCATCCATGATGAAAGCAGTTCACCTGTGACTGTTTGGGGTCAGGTTGCTGAAGCGCGCAAACCTGTGTGCATTTTAGACTATAATAGGCACATGGGTGGTGTTGATAGAGTAGATCAGAGGTTGGAACCTTACACTGATCTTCGTAAGGCTTACATTTGGTATAAGAAGTTGGCTATCCATCTTTTCCACTTGGCAACCTTTAATGCTTTTGTTGTATTCAAGGATTGTTGTCCTGAGTCAAAGATGACTTTTTCTAAGTTTCAGGAGTCTGCAATAGGCAGCCTTGTTGTAGTAAAACAGGCAAGTGTTCCTAGAGTTGGAGTGGTGGAGGATGTGGCTGGATTGAAAGATCGCCACTTTCCTGATCACATTCCTCCCACACCCTCCAAAGACTTTCCCAGTAGGAGATGTAGAGTCTGTTGGCAAAGAGGTACGCAGAAGGAGACTCGTATGTACTGCCCCGAGTGTCCTAACCCTGCGCTGTGTGTGCCTGCTTGTTTTAGAATGTACCACACGCAAAATAATTTTTGGGAGCATCCATGAGTGGTAAAGTGAACTGCCTGGTCTCTATTATTTTATATTTTTTGTTCAGTTTCAAGGTTGGCATTTGTGCAATGTATTTAGTTTCAGATGTTGTGTTAGTATTTGTATCTATTTGCAATTTGTTTGTGTTTTCTTTTTTGTATAAAAAATCCTAAATGTGATGGCGGTGTGTGTAGGCTGGTGCTTGGCTGGTGGTGTGCGTGGACTGGCGCTTGGCTGGTGGTGTGCGTGGACTGGCGCTTGGCTGGCTGTGTGCGTGGACTGGTGCTTGGCTGGCGGTGTGCGTGGACTGGCGCTTGGCTGGCGGTGTGCATGGACTGGCGCTTGGCTGGCGGTGTGTGTGAACTGGCGCTTGGCTGGCGGTGTGCGTGGACGGGCGCTTGGCTGGTGGTGTGCGTGGACTGGTGCTTGGCTGGCGATGTGCGTGGACTGGCGCTTGGCTGGCAGTGTGCGTGGACTGGCGCTCGGCTGGCAGTGTGCGTGGACTGGTGCTTGGCTGGCGGTATGTGAGTAGTGACTTGCTGCTGGTCACTACACATACTGCTAGCCAAACGCCACTCCACGCAATCCGTGAGCTGGTGTGGTTGCTGTGTCAGGAATGTGGGCGTGTAAAGTGATGGGCCCTTGAATGGCGCTGTCTGCTGGTGTGAGTGTTGTAATGTGCTGGGCCCGCGGCTGGTGGTGTGAATGGTTTTGTATGCGTCACACATATGAAAGGTGTATGAATGGCCTGTAAAGAGGTTGGTGCCTTGTCGTGGCTTTACAGCTCACGAGCTGTGAGTCAATGGTTCAGTTTCTCGTCCTTTCAATTATTAACAGTGCATTTCATTTTTGTGAAATCTCTGGTTAATACAACTGTATATACTGAACCATCACTCACCCTCGTGCCAAATCCAACCAGTATGTATGTGTGCTTGAGGAATAGGTGGTTGTGCAGAAATATTTGTCTTTTCTGTCTTTCTCAAGCAGGGTGTACCTTGTCCCTTTTTGTGAATGTTGTAATGTGTTGGTTTCTTGCCTGGTGGTGTGAATGGTCTTGTGTGTATCACGTATGAAAAGTGTGTGAATGGCCTGTAAAGCGGTTGGGGCCTTGACGTGGCTTTACAGCTCACGAGCTGCGAGTCACTGGTTCAGTTTTTTGTCCTTTCAATTATTGACAGTGCATTTCATTTTTGTGAAAAAAATAAAATTTTATATACTGAACCATCACTTGCCCTCGTGCCAAATCCAACCAGTATGTGTGTGTGCTTGAGGAATAGATGGCTGTGCAGTAATCTTTGTCTTTTTTGTCTCTCTGCCAAGGTGTACATTTCATCTAAGAAAAACCTACCAACTGTAGATTCGAGAACTTTCCCACACAGAAATTTGAGGAAAAAGTGATTTTTTTCAGCTAAATTTGATGTTTGCAGGGTATTCTGGGTAGGAGAATGTTGGGGGACCCACGCAAGCCATACCTCGCTGGACTCCTCCGGGTGTCTAGTTTTCAGAAATGTATGGGTTTGGTAGGTTTCCCTAGATGGCCGCCGAGCCCGGGGCCAAAAACACATGGGACCTCCCCCTTGCAAAACCAGGTTGGTGTGTGATAGGTAATTTTGATGTTGCCTCAATAGGTTTTGGGCACTTGCCTGTCGCGGGTCCTTGACCCACCCACGCAAGTGAGGTACCATTTTTATCGGGAGACCTGGGGGAACGCTGGGTGGGAGGAAATTTGTGGATCCACACAGATTCCAGAACTTTCCCACACAGAAATTTGAGAAAAAAAGTTCTTTTTTCAGCTAAGTTTGAGGTTTGTAGGGGATTCTGGGTAGGAGAATGTTGGGGGACCCACGCAAGCCATACCTCGCTGGACTCCCCCGATGTGGGCCATTTCCTGTTGCAGCCACTATGCCTACCCACACAAGTGAGGTACCATTTTTCTCAGAAGACTTTGGGGAACGCTGGGTGGGTGGAATTTTGTGGATCCACGCAGATTCCAGAACTTTCCACAACAGAAATGTGAGGAAAATGTGTTTTTTTGGACAATTTTTTAGGTTTGCAAGGGATTCTGGGTAACAGAACCTAGTGAGAGCCAGTCAAGTCAATCCATCCTGGATTCCCCTGGGTGTCTAGTTTTAAAAAATGTATAGGTTTGCTAGGTTTCCCTAGGTGCCGGCAGAGCTAGGGTTCAAAAACTACAGCTAGGCACTTTGCAAAAAAAGGGTCCGTTTTCACAGTGAAAATGTGGTGTGTCCACGTTGCGTTTTGGGCCGTTTCCTGTCGCGGGCACTAGGCCTACACACACAAGTGAGGTACCATTTTTCTCGGAAGACTTTGGGGAACGCGGGGTGGGTGGAATTTTGTGGATCCATGCAGATTCCAACCCTTTCCACCACAGAAATGTGAGGAAAATGTGTTTTTTTGGACACATTTTGAGGTTTGCAAGGGATTCTGGGTAACAGAACCTGGTGAGAGCCAGTCAAGTCACCCCATCCAGGATTCCCCTGGGTGTCTAGTTCTCAAAAATGTATAGGTTTGCTAGCTTTCCCTAGGTGCCGGCAGAGCTAGGGTTCAAAAACTACAGCTAGGCACTTTGCAAAAAAGGGTCCGTTTTCACTGTGAAAATGTGGTGTGTCCACGTTGCGCTTTGGGCCGTTTCCTGTTGCGGGCACTAGGCCTACCCACACAAGTGAGGTACCATTTTTCTCGGAAGCCTTTGGGGAATGCTGGGTGAGTGGAATTCTGTGGATCCAATCGGATTCCAGAACTTTCCACCACAGAAATGTGAGGAAAATTTGTTTTGTTTTACAAATTTTGAGGTTTGCAAGGAATTTTGGGTAACAGAACCTGGTGAGAGCCAGTCCAGTCACCCCATCCAGGATTCTCCTGGGTGTCTAGTTTTCAAAAATGTATAGGTTTGCTAGGTTTCCCTAGGTGCCGGCAGAGCTAGGGTTCAAAAACTACAGCTAGGCACTTTGCAAAAAAAGGGTCCTTTTTCACTGTGAAAATGTGGTGTGTCCACATTGCGTTTTGGGCCGTTTCCTGTCGCGGGCAGTAGACCTACCCACACAAGTGAGGTACCATTTTTCTTGGAAGACTTTGGGGAACGCGGGGTGGGTGGAATTTTGTGGATCCACGCAGATTCCAGAACTTTCCACCACAGAAATGTGAGTCAAATGTGTTTTTTGGGACAAATTTTGAGGTTTGAAAGGGATTCTGGGTAACAGAACCTGGTGAGAGCCAGTCAAGTCACCCCATGCTGGATTCCCCTGGGTGTCTAGTATTCAAAAATGTATAGGTTTGCTAGGTTTCCCTAGGTGCCGGCAGAGCTAGGGTTCAAAAACTACAGCTACGCACTTTGCAAAAAAAGGGTCCGTTTTCACTGTGAAAATGTGGTGTGTCCACGTTGCGCTTTGGGCCGTTTCCTGTCGTGGGCACTAGGCCTACCCACACAAGTGAGGTACCATTTGTCTCGGAAGACTTTGGGGAATGCTGGGTGGGTGGAATTCTGTGGATCTACGCAGATTCCAGAACTTTCCACCACAGAAATGTGAGGAAAATGTGATTTTTAGACAAATTGTGAGGTTTGCAAGGGATTCTGGGTAACAGAACCTGGTGAGAGCCAGTCCAGTCACCCCATCCAGGATTCTCCTGGGTGTCTAGTTTTCAAAAATGTATAGGTTTGCTAGGTTTCCCTAGGTGCCGGCAGAGCTAGGGTTAAAAAACTACAGCTAGGCACTTTGCAAAAAAAGGGTCCGTTTTCACTGTGAAAATGTGGTGTGTCCATGTTGCGTTTTGGGCCGTTTACTGTTGCGGGCACTAGGCCTACCCACACAAGTGAGGTAACATTTTTCTCGGAAGACTTTGGGGAACGCAGGGTGAGTAGACTTTTGTGGATCCACGCAGATTCCAGAACTTTCCACCACAAAAATGTGAGGAAAATGTGTTTTTTGGACATATTTTGAGGTTTGCAAGGGATTCTGGGTAACAGAACCTGGTGAGAGCCAGTCAAGTCACCCCATCCTGGATTCCCCTGGGTGTCTAGTTTTCAAAAATGTATAGGTTTCCCTTGGTGCCGGCAGAGCTAGGGTTCAAAAACTACAGCTAGGCACTTTGCAAAAAAATGGTCCGTTTTCACTGTGAAAATGTGGTGTGTCCACGTTGCGTTTTGGGCCGTTTCCTGTCGCGGGCACTAGGCCTACCCACACAAGTGAGGTGCCATTTTTCTTGGAAGACTTTGGGGAACGCGGGGTGGGTGGAATTTTGTGGATCCACGCAGATTCCAGAACTTTCCACCACAGAAATGTGAGGAAAATGTGATTTTTGGACAAATTGTGAGATTTGCAAGGGATTCTGAGTAACAGAACCTGGTGAGAGCCAGTCGAGTCACCCCATCCTGGATTTCCCTGGGTGTCTAGTTTTCAAAAATGTATAGGTGTGCTAGGTTTCCCTAGGTGCCGGCAGAGCTAGGGTTCAAAAACTACAGCTAGGCACTTTGCAAAAAAAGGGTCCGTTTTCACTGTGAAAATGTGGTGTGTCCACGTTGTGCTTTGGGCCGTTTCCTGTCGTGGGCACTAGGCCTACCCACACAAGTGAGGTACCATTTGTCTCGGAAGACTTTGGGGAATGCTGGGTGGGTAGAATTCTGTGGATCTACGCAGATTCCAGAACTTTCCACCACAGAAATATGAGGAAAATGTGATTTTTAGACAAATTGTGAGGTTTGCAAGGGATTCTGGGTAACAGAACCTGGTGAGAGCCAGTCCAGTCACCCCATCCAGGATTCTCCTGGGTGTCTAGTTTTCAAAAATGTATAGGTTTGCTAGGTTTCCCTAGGTGCCGGCAGAGCTAGGGTTAAAAAACTACAGCTAGGCACTTTGCAAAAAAAGGGTCAGTTTTCACTGTGAAAATGTCGTGTGTCCATGTTGCGTTTTGGGCCATTGACTGTTGCGTGCACTAGGCCTACCCACACAAGTGAGGTAAAAATTTTCTCGGAAGACTTTGGGGAACGCGGGGTGAGTAGACTTTTGTGGATCCACGCAGATTCCAGAACTTTCCACCACAGAAATGTGAGGAAAATGTGTTTTTGGGACAAATTTTGAGGTTTGCAAGGGACTCTGGGTAACAGAACCTGGTGAGAGCCAGTCAAGTCACCCCATCCTGGATTCCCCTGGGTGTCTAGTTTTCAAAAATGTATAGGTTTGCTAGGTTTCCCTTGGTGCCGGCAGAGCTAGGGTTCAAAAACTACAGCTAGGCACTTTGCAAAAAAATGGTCCGTTTTCACTGTGAAAATGTTGTGTGTCCACGTTGCGTTTTGGGCCGTTTCCTGTCGCGGGCACTAGGCCTACCCACACAAGTGAGGTGCCATTTTTCATGGAAGACTTTGGGGAACGCGGGGTGGGTGGAATTTTGTGGATCCACGCAGATTCCAGAACTTCCCACCACAGAAATGTGAGAAAAATGTGATTTTTGGACAAATTGTGAGGTTTGCAAGGGATTCTGAGTAACAGAACCTGGTGAGAGCCAGTCCAGTCACCCCATCCTGGATTTCCCTGGGTGTCTAGTTTTAAAAAATGTATAGCTTTGCTAGGTTTCCATAGGTGCCGGCAGAGCTAGGGTTCAAAAACTACAGCTAGGCACTTTGCAAAAAAAGGGTCCGTTTTCACTGTGAAAATGTAGTTTGTCCACGTTGCGTTTTGGGCCGTTTCCTGTCGCGGGCACTAGACCTAACCACACAAGTGAGGTACCATTTTTCTTGGAAGACTTTGGGGAACGCGGGGTGGGTGGAATTTTGTGGATCCACGCA
Source organism: Calotriton arnoldi (assembly GCA_963921515.1). Taxonomy (NCBI): domain Eukaryota; kingdom Metazoa; phylum Chordata; class Amphibia; order Caudata; family Salamandridae; genus Calotriton; species Calotriton arnoldi. The sequence goes on from CAWUFW010003155.1 coordinate 193,203, forward strand.
GATTCCAGTACTTTCCACCACAGAAATGTGAGGAAAATGTGATTTTTGGACAAATTGTGAGGTTTGCAAGGGATTCTGGGTAACAGAACCTGGTGACAGCCAGTCAAGTCACCCCATGCTGGATTCCCCTGTGTGTCTAGTTTTCAAAAATGTATAGGTTTCTTAGGTTTCCCTAGGTGCTGGCAGAGCTAGGGATCAAAAAATACAGCTAGGCACTTTGCAAAAAAAGGGTCCGTTTTCACTGTGAAAATGTGGTGAGTCCACGTTGCGTTTTGGCCCGTTTCCTGTTGCGAGCACTAGGCCTACCCACACAAGTCACGTACCATTTTTCTCGGAAGACTTTGGGGAATGCGGGGTGTGTGGAATTTTGTGGATACACGCAGATTCCAGAACTATCCACCACAGAAATGTGAGGAAAATTTGGTTTTTTGGACAAATTATGAGGTTCGCAAGGAATTCTGGGTAACAGAACCCGGTGAGAGCCAGTCCAGTCACCCCATGCTGGATTTCCCTGGGTGTCTAGTTTTCAAAAATGTATAGGTTTGCTAGGTTTCCCTAGGTGCCGGCAGAGCTAGGGTTCAAAAACTACAGCTAGGCACTTTGCAAAAAAAGGGTCCGTTTTCACTGTGAAAATGTGGTGTGTCCAAATTGCGTTTTGGGCCGTTTCCTGTCGCGTGCACTAGGCCTACCCACACAAGTGAGGTACCATTTTTCTCGGAAGACTTTGGGGAACGCAGGGCGGGTGGAATTTTGTGGATACAAGCAGATTCCAGAACTATCCACCACAGAAATGCGAGGAAAATGTGTTGTTTTGGACACATTTTGAGGTTAGCAAGGGATTCTAGGTAACAGAACCTGGTGATAGCCTGTCAAGTCACTCCATCCTGGATTCCCCTGGGTGTCTAGTTTTAAAAAATGTAGAGGTTTTCTAGGTTTCCTTAGGTGCTGGCAGAGCTAGGGTTCAAAAACTACAGCTAGTCACTTTGCAAAAAAAAGGGTCTGTTTTCACTGTGAAAATGTGGTGTGTCCACGTTGCGTTTTGGGCAGTGTCCTGTCACGGGCACTAGGCCTACCCACACAAGTGAGGTACCATTTTTCTCGGAAGACTTTGGGGAACGTGGGGTGGGTGGAATTCTGTGGATCCACGCAGATTCCAGAACTTTCCACCACAGAAATGTGAGGAAAATTTGTTTTTTTTGTACAAATTTAGAGGTTTGCAAGGAATTCTGGGTAACAGAACCTGGTGAGAGCCAGTCCAGTCACCCCATCCTGGCTTCCCCTGGGTGTCTAGTTTTCAAAAATGTATAGGCCTGCTAGGTTTCCCTAGGTGCCGGCAGAGCTGGGGTTCAAAAACTACAGCTAGGCTCTTTGCAAAAAAAGGGTCTGTTTTCACTGTGAAAATGTGGTGTGTCCACGTTGCGTTTTGGTCCGTTTCCTGTTGCGAGCACTCGGCCTACCCACACAAGTGAGGTGCCATTTTTCTCGGAAGACTTTGGGGAACGCGGGGTGGGTGGAATTTTGTGGATCCACGCAGATTCCAGAACTTTCCACCACAGAAATGTGAGGAAAATGTGATTTTTGGACAAATTGTGAGGTTTGCAAGGGATTCTGGGTAACAGAACCTGGTGACAGCCAGTCAAGTCACCCCATGCTGGATTCCCCTGTGTGTCTAGTTTTAAAAAATGTATAGGTTTGTTAGGTTTCCCTAGGTGCCGGCAGAGCTAGGGTTAAAAAACTACAGCTAGGCACTTTGCAAGAAAAGGATCCGTTTTCACTGTGAATATGTGGTGTGTCCAAGTTGGGTTTTGGGCCGTTTCCTGTCACGTGCACTAGGCCTACCCACACAATTGAGGTACCATTTTTCTCGGAAGACTTTGGGGAATGCGGGGTGTGTGGAATTTTGTGGATACACGCAGATTCCAGAACTATCCACCACAGAAATGTGAGGAAAATTTGGTTTTTTGGACAAATTATGAGGTTCGCAAGGAATTCTGGGTAACAGAACCCGGTGAGAGCCAGTCCAGTCACCCCATCCTGGATTTCCCTGGGTGTCTAGTTTTCAAAAATGTATAGGTTTGCTAGGTTTCCCTAGGTGCCGGCAGAGCTAAGGTTCAAAAACTACAGCTAGGCACTTTGCAAAAAAAGGGTCCGTTTTCACTGTGAAAATGTGGTGTGTCCACGTTGTGTTTTGGGCCGTTTACTGTCGCGAGCACTAGGCCTACCCACACAAGTGAGGTGCCATTTTTCTCGGAAGACTTTGGGGAACGCGGGGTGGGTGGAATTTTGTGGATCCACGCAGATTCCAGTACTTTCCACCACAGAAATGTGAGGAAAATGTGATTTTTGGACAAATTGTGAGGTTTGCAAGGGATTCTGGGTAACAGAACCTGGTGTCAGCCAGTCATGTCACCCCATGCTGGATTCCCCTGTGTATCTAGTTTTCAAAAATGTATAGGTTTGTTAGGTTTCCCTAGGTGCCGGCAGAGCTAGGATTAAAAAACTACAGCTAGGCACTTTGCAAAAAAAGGGTCCGTTTTCACTGTGAATATGTGGTGTGTCCAAGTTGCGTTTTGGGCCATTTCCTGTCACGTGCACTAGGCCTACCCACACAAGTCAGGTACCATTTTTCTCGGAAGACTTTGGGGAATGCGGGGTGTGTGGAATTTTGTGGATACACGCAGATTCCAGAACTTTCCACCACAGAAATGTGAGGAAAATGTGATTATTGGACAAATTGTGAGGTTTGCAAGGGATTCTGGGTAACAGAACCTGATGAGAGCCAGTCAAGTCACCCCATGCTGGATTCCCCTGTGTGTCTAGTTTTCAAAAATGTATAGGTTTGTTAGGTTTCCCTAGGTGCCGGCAGAGCTAGGGATCAAAAAATACAACTAGGCACTTTGCAAAAAAAGGGTCCGTTTTCACTGTGAAAATGTGGTGAGTCCACGTTGCGTTTTAACCCATTTCCTGTTGCGAGCACTAGGCCTACCCACACAAGTGAGGTGCCATTTTTCTCGGAAGACTTTGGGGAACTCGGGTGGGTGGAATTTTGTGGATCCACGCAGATTCCAGAACTATCCACCACAGAAATGCGAGGAAAATGTGTTGTTTTGGACACATTTTGAGGTTTGCAAGGGATTCTAGGTAACAGAACCTGGTGATAGCCTGTCAAGTCACCCCATCCTGGATTCCCCTGGGTGTCTAGTTTTAAAAAATGTAGAGGTTTTCTAGGTTTCCTTAGGTGCTGGCAGAGCTAGGGTTCAAAAACTACAGCTAGTCACTTTGCAAAAAAAAGGGTCTGTTTTCACTGTGAAAATGTGGTGTGTCCACGTTGCGTTTTGGGCAGTGTCCTGTCACGGGCACTAGGCCTACCCACACAAGTGAGGTACCATTTTTCTCAGAAGACTTTGGGGAACGTGGGGTGGGTGGAATTCTGTGGATCCACGCAGATTCCAGAACTTTCCACCACAGAAATGTGAGGAAAATTTGTTTTTTTGTACAAATTGTGAGGTTTGCAAGGGATTCTGGGTAACAGAACCTGGTGAGAGCCAGTCCAGTCACCCCATCCAGGATTCTACTGGGTGTCTAGTTTTCAAAAATGTATAGGTCTGCTAGGTTTCCCTAGGTGCCGGCAGAGCTAGGGTTAAAAACTACAGCTAGGCACTTTGCAATAAAAGGGTCAGTTTTCACTGTGAAAATGTGGTGTGTCCACGTTGCGTTTTGGGCCGTTTACTGTCGCAGGCACTAGGCCTACCCACACAAGTGAGGTAAAATGTTTCTCGGAAGACTTTGGAGAACGCGGGGTGGGTGGAATTTTGTGGATCCACGCAGATTCCAGAACTTTCCACCACAGAAATGTGAGGAAAATGTGTTTTTTGGACAAATTTTGAGGTTTGCAAGGGATTCTGGGTAACAGAACCTGGTGAGAGCCAGTCAAGTCACCCCATCCTGGCTTCCCTGGGTGTCTAGTTTTCAAAAATGTATAGGTCTGCTAGGTTTCCTAGGTGCCGGCAGAGCTGGGGTTCAAAAACTACAGCTAGGCACTTTGCAAAAAAAGGGTCCGTTTTCACTGTGAAAATGTGGTGTGTCCACGTTGCGTTTTGGTCCGTTTCCTGTCGCGAGCACTCGGCCTAACCACACAAGTGAGGTGCCATTTTTCTCGGAAGACTTTGAGGAACGCGGGGTGGGTGGAATTTTGTGGATCCACGCAGATTCCAGAACTTTCCACCACAGAAATGTGAGGAAAATGTGATTTTTGGACAAATTGTGAGGTTTGCAAGGGATTCTGGGTAACAGAACCTGGTGACAGCCAGTCAAGTCACCCCATGCTGGATTCCCCTGTGTGTCTAGTTTTCAAAAATGTATAGGTTTGTTAGATTTCCCTAGGTGCCGGCAGAGCTAGGGTTAAAAAACTACAGCTAGGCACTTTGCAAGAAAAGGATCCGTTTTCACTGTGAATATGTGGTGTGTCCAAGTTGGGTTTTGGGCCGTTTCCTGTCACGTGCACTAGGCCTACCCACACAAGTGAGGTACCATTTTTCTCGGAAGACTTTGGGGAATGCGGGGTGTGTGGAATTTTGTGGATACACGCAGATTCTAGAACTATCCACCACCGAAATGTGAGGAAAATTTGTTTTTTTGGACAAATTATGAGGTTCGCAAGGAATTCTGGGTAACAGAACCCGGTGAGAGCCAGTCCAGTCACCCCATCCTGGATTTCCCTGGGTGTCTAGTTTTAAAAAATGTATAGGTTTGCTAGGTTTCCCTAGGTGCCGGCAGAGCTAGGGTTCAAAAACTACAGCTAGGCACTTTGCAAAAAAAGGGTCCGTTTTCACTGTGAAAATGTGGTGTGTCCATGTTGCGTTTTGGGCCGTTTCCTGTCACGTGCACTAGGCCTACCGACACAAGTGAGGTACCATTTTTCTCGGAAGACTTTGGGGAACGCAGGGTGGGTGGAGTTTTGTTGATACACACAGATTCCAGAACTATCCACCACAGAAATGCGAGGAAAATGTGTTTTTTGTGGACACATTTTGAGGTTAGCAAGTGATTCTGGGTAACAGAGCCTGGTGATAGCCAGTCAAGTCACCCCATCCTGGATTCCCCTGGGCGTCTAGTTTTCAAAAATGTATAGTTTTGCTAGGATTCCCTAGGTGCCGGCAGAACTATGGTTAAAAAACTACAGCTAGGCACTTTGCAAAAAAAGGGTCCGTTTTCACTGTGAAAATGTGGTGTGTCCAAGTAGCGTTTTGGGCCGTTTCCTGTCGCGTGCACTAGGCCTACCCACACAAGTGAGGTACCATTTTTCTCAGAAGACTTTGGGGATCGTGGGGTGGGTGGAATTCTGTGGATCCAATCGGATTCCAGAACTTTCCACCACAGAAATGTGTGGAAAATTTGTTTTTTTTCACAAATTTTGAGGTTTGCAAGGAATTATGGGTAACAGAACCTGGTGAGAGCCAGTCCAGTCACCCCATCCTGGATTCCCCTGGGTGTCTAGTTTTAAAAAATGTATAGGTTTGCTAGGTTTCCCTAGGTGCCGGCAGAGCTAGGGTTCAAAAACAACAGCTAGGCACTTTGCAAAAAAAGGGTCCTTTTTCACTCTGAAAATGTGGTGTGTCCACGTTGCGTTTTGGGCCGTTTCCTGTCGGGGGCACTAGGCCTACCCACACAAGTGAGGTGCCATTTTTCTCGGAAGACTTTGGGGAACGCGGGTGGGTGGAATTTTGTGGATCCACGCAGATTCCAGAACTTTCCACCACAGAAATGTGAGGAAAATGTGATTATTGGACAAATTGTGAGGTTTGCAAGGGATTCTGTGTAACAGAACCTGATGAGAGCCAGTCAAGTCACCCCATGCTGGATTCCCCTGTGTGTCTAGTTTTCAAAAATGTATAGGTTTGTTAGGTTTCCCTAGGTGCCGGCAGAGCTAGGGATCAAAAAATACAACTAGGCACTTTGCAAAAAAAGGGTCCGTTTTCACTGTGAAAATGTGGTGAGTCCACGTTGCGTTTTGGCCCATTTCCTGTTGCGAGCACTAGGCCTACCCACACAAGTGAGGTGCCATTTTTCTCGGAAGACTTTGGGGAACTCGGGTGGGTGGAATTTTGTGGATCCACGCAGATTCCAGAACTTTCCACCACAGAAATGTGAGGAAAATTTGATTTTTGTACAAATTGTGAGGTTTGCAAGGGATTCTGGGTAACAGAACCTGGTGAGAGCCAGTCCAGTCACCCCATCCAGGATTCTACTGGGTGTCTAGTTTTCAAAAATGTATAGGTCTGCTAGGTTTCCCTAGGTGCCGGCAGAGCTAGGGTTAAAAAACTACAGCTAGGCACTTTGCAATAAAAGGGTCAGTTTTCACTGTGAAAATGTGGTGTGTCCACGTTGCGTTTTGGGCCGTTTACTGTCGCAGGCACTAGGCCTACCCACACAAGTGAGGTAAAATGTTTCTCGGAAGACTTTGGGGAACGCGGGGTGGGTGGAATTTTGTGGATCCACGCAGATTCCAGAACTTTCCACCACAGAAATGTGAGGAAAATGTGTTTTTTGGACAAATTTTGAGGTTTGCAAGGGATTCTGGGTAACAGAACCTGGTGAGAGCCAGTCAAGTCACCCCATCCTGGCTTCCCCTGGGTGTCTAGTTTTCAAAAATGTATAGGTCTGCTAGGTTTCCCTAGGTGCCGGCAGAGCTGGGGTTCAAAAACTACAGCTAGGCACTTTGCAAAAAAAGGGTCCGTTTTCACTGTGAAAATGTGGTGTGTCCACGTTGCGTTTTGGTCCGTTTCCTGTCGCGAGCACTCGGCCTACCCACACAAGTGAGGTGCCATTTTTCTCGGAAGACTTTGAGGAACGCGGGGTGGGTGGAATTTTGTGGATCCACGCAGATTCCAGAACTTTCCACCACAGAAATGTGAGGAAATAGTGATTTTTGGACAAATTGTGAGGTTTGCAAGGGATTCTGGGTAACAGAACCTGGTGACAGCCAGTCAAGTCACCCCATGCTGGATTCCCCTGTGTGTCTAGTTTTCAAAAATGTATAGGTTTGTTAGGTTTCCCTAGGTGCCGGCAGAGCTAGGGTTAAAAAACTACAGCTAGGCACTTTGCAAGAAAAGGATCCGTTTTCACTGTGAATATGTGGTGTGTCCAAGTTGGGTTTTGGGCCGTTTCCTGTCACGTGCACTAGGCCTACCCACACAAGTGAGGTACCATTTTTCTCGGAAGACTTTGGGGAATGCGGGGTGTGTGGAATTTTGTTGATACACACAGATTCCAGAACTATCCACCACAGAAATGCGAGGAAAATGTGTTTTTTGTGGACACATTTTGAGGTTAGCAAGGGATTCTGGGTAACAGAGCCTGGTGATAACCAGTCAAGTCACCCCATCCTGGATTCCCCTGGGTGTCTAGTTTTAAAAAATGTAGAGGTTTGCTAGGTTTCCTTAGGTGCTGGCAGAGCTAGGGTTCAAAAACTACAGCTAGTCACTTTGCAAAAAAGGGTCCGGTTGCACTGTGAAAATGTGGTGTGTCCAAGTGGAGTTTCGGGCCGTTTCCTGTCGCGTGGCACTAGGCCTACCCACACAAGTGAGGTTCCATTTTTCTCGGAAGACTTTGGGGAACGCAGGGTGGGTGGAATTTTGTGGATACACGCAGATTCCAGAACTATCCACCACAGAAATGTGAGGAAAATGTGTTTTATTTGGACACATTTTGAGGTTAGCAAGGGATTCTGGGTAACAGAACCTGGTGATAGCCAGTCAAGTCACCCCATCCTGGATTCCCCTGGGTGTCTAGTTTTAAAAAATGTAGAGGTTTTCTAGGTTTCCTTAGGTGCTGGTAGAGCTAGGGTTAAAAAACTACAGCTAGTCACTTTGCAAAAAAAGGATCTGTTTTCACTGTGAAAATGTGGTGTGTTCTCGTTGCGTTTTGGGCAGTTTCCTGTCATGGGCACTAGGCCTACCCACACAAGTGAGGTTCCATTTTTCTCGGAAGACTTTGGGGAACGTGGGGTGGGTGGAGTTCTGTGGATCCACGCAGATTCCAGAACTTTCCACCACAGAAATGTGAGGAAAATTTGTTTTTTTGTACAAATTTTGAGGTTTGCAAGGAATTCTGGGTAACAGAACCTGGTGAGAGCCAGTCCAGTCACCCCATCCTGGATTCCCCTGGGCGTCTAGTTTTCAAAAATGTATAGTTTTGCTAGGATTCCCTAGGTGCCGGCAGAACTATGGTTAAAAAACTACAGCTAGGCACTTTGCAAAAAAAGGGTCCGTTTTCACTGTGAAAATGTGGTGTGTCCAAGTAGCGTTTTGGGCCGTTTCCTGTCGCGTGCACTAGGCCTACCCACACAAGTGAGGTACCATTTTTCTCAGAAGACTTTGGGGATCGTGGGGTGGGTGGAATTCTGTGGATCCAATCGGATTCCAGAACTTTCCACCACAGAAATGTGTGGAAAATTTGTTTTTTTCACAAATTTTGAGGTTTGCAAGGAATTATGGGTAACAGAACCTGGTGAGAGCCAGTCCAGTCACCCCATCCTGGATTCCCCTGGGTGTCTAGTTTTAAAAATGTATAGGTTTGCTAGGTTTCCCTAGGTGCCGGCAGAGCTAGGGTTCAAAAACAACAGCTAGGCACTTTGCAAAAAAGGGTCCTTTTTCACTCTGAAAATGTGGTGTGTCCACGTTGCGCTTTGGGCCGTTTCCTGTCACGGGCACTAGGCCTACCCACACAAGTGAGGTGCCATTTTTCACGGAAGACTTTGGGGAACGCGGGTGGGTGGAATTTTGTGGATCCACGCAGATTTCAGAACTTTCCACCACAGAAATGTGAGGAAAATGTGATTATTGGACAAATTGTGAGGTTTGCAAGGGATTCTGGGTAACAGAACCTGATGAGAGCCAGTCAAGTCACCCCATGCTGGATTCCCCTGTGTGTCTAGTTTTCAAAAATGTATAGGTTTGTTAGGTTTCCCTAGGTGCCGGCAGAGCTAGGGATCAAAAAATACAACTAGGCACTTTGCAAAAAAAGGGTCCGTTTTCACTGTGAAAATGTGGTGTGTCCACGTTGCGTTTTGGGCCGTTTACTGTCGCAGGCACTAGGCCTACCCACACAAGTGAGGTAAAATGTTTCTCGGAAGACTTTGGAGAACGCGGGGTGGGTGGAATTTTGTGGATCCACGCAGATTCCAGAACTTTCCACCACAGAAATGTGAGGAAAATGTGTTTTTTGGACAAATTTTGAGGTTTGCAAGGGATTCTGAGTAACAGAACCTGGTGGGAGCCAGTCAAGTCACCCCATCCTGGCTTCCCCTGGGTGTCTAGTTTTCAAAAATGTATAGGTCTGCTAGGTTTCCCTAGGTGCCGGCAGAGCTGGGGTTCAAAAACTACAGCTAGGCACTTTGCAAAAAAAGGGTCCGTTTTCACTGTGAAAATGTGGTGTGTCCACGTTGCGTTTTGGTCCGTTTCCTGTCGCGAGCACTCGGCCTACCCACACAAGTGAGGTGCCATTTTTCTCGGAAGACTTTGGGGAACGCGGGGTGGGTGGAATTTTGTGGATCCACGCAGATTCCAGAACTTTCCACCACAGAAATGTGAGGAAAATGTGATTTTTGGACAAATTGTGAGGTTTGCAAGGGATTCTGGGTAACAGAACCTGGTGACAGCCAGTCAAGTCACCCCATGCTGGATTCCCCTGTGTGTCTAGTTTTCAAAAATGTATAGGTTTGTTAGGTTTCCTAGGTGCCGGCAGAGCTAGGGTTAAAGAACTACAGCTAGGCACTTTGCCAGAAAAGGATCCGTTTTCACTGTGAATATGTGGTGTGTCCAAGTTGGGTTTTGGGCCGTTTCCTGTCACGTGCACTAGGCCTACCCACACAAGTGAGGTACCATTTTTCTCGGAAGACTTTGGGGAATGCGGGGTGTGTGGAATTTTGTGGATACACGCAGATTCCAGAACTATCCACCACAGAAATGTGAGAAAAATTGGGTTTTTTGGACAAATTATGAGGTTCGCAAGGAATTCTGGGTAACAGAACCCGGTGAGAGCCAGTCCAGTCACCCCATCCTGGATTTCCCTGGGTGTCTAGTTTTAAAAAATGTATAGGTTTGCTAGGTTTCCCTAGGTGCCGGCAGAGCTAGGGTTCAAAAACTACAGCTAGGCACTTTGCAAAAAAAGGGTCCGTTTTCACTGTGAAAATGTGGTGTGTCCATGTTGCGTTTTGGGCCGTTTCCTGTCACGTGCACTAGGCCTACCGACACAAGTGAGGTACCATTTTTCTCGGAAGACTTTGGGGAACGCAGGGTGGGTGGAGTTTTGTTGATACACGCAGATTCCAGAACTATCCACCACAGAAATGCGAGGAAAATGTGTTTTTTGTGGACACATTTTGAGGTTAGCAAGGGATTCTGGGTAACAGAGCCTGGTGAGAGCCAGTCAAGTCACCCCATCATGGATTCCCCTGGGCGTCTAGTTTTCAAAAATGTATAGTTTTGCTATTATTCCCTAGGTGCCGGCAGAACTATGGTTCAAAAACTACAGCTAGGCACTTTGCAAAAAAAGGGTCCGTTTTCACTGTGAAAATGTGGTGTGTCCACGTTGCGTTTTGGGCCGTTTCCTGTCGCGTGCACTAGGCCTACCCACACAAGTGAGGTAAAATCTTTCTCAGAAGACTTTGGGGAACGCGGGGTGTGTGGAATTTTGTGGATACACGCAGATTCCAGAACCATCCACCACAGAAATGTGAGGAAAATGTGTTTTTTTGTACAAACTTTGAGGTTTGCAAGGAATTCTGGGTAACAGAACCTGGTGAGAGCCAGTCCAGTCACCCCATCCTGGATTCCCCTGGGTGTCTAGTTTTAAAAAATGTATAGGTTTGCTAGGTTTCCCTAGGTGCCGGCAGAGCTAGGGTTCAAAAACAACAGCTAGGCACTTTGCAAAAAAAGGGTCCTTTTTCACTCTGAAAATGTGGTGTGTCCACGTTGCGTTTTGGGCCGTTTCCTGTCGGGGGCACTAGGCCTACCCACACAAGTGAGGTGCCATTTTTCTCGGAAGACTTTGGGGAACGCGGGGTGGGTGGAATTTTGTGGATCCACGCAGATTCCAGAACTTTCCACCACAGAAATGTGAGGAAAATGTGATTATTGGACAAATTGTGAGGTTTGCAAGGGATTCTGGGTAACAGAACCTGGTGAGAGCCAGTCCAGTCACCCCATCCAGGATTCTACTGGGTGTCTAGTTTTCAAAAATGTATAGGTCTGCTAGGTTTCCCTAGGTGCCGGCAGAGCTAGGGTTAAAAAACTACAGCTAGGCACTTTGCAATAAAAGGGTCAGTTTTCACTGTGAAAATGTGGTGTGTCCACGTTGCGTTTTGGGCCGTTTACTGTCGCAGGCACTAGGCCTACCCACACAAGTGAGGTAAAATGTTTCTCGGAAGACTTTGGAGAACGCGGGGTGGGTGGAATTTTGTGGATCCACGCAGATTCCAGAACTTTCCACCACAGAAATGTGAGGAAAATGTGTTTTTTGGACAAATTTTGAGGTTTGCAAGGGATTCTGGGTAACAGAACCTGGTGAGAGCCAGTCAAGTCACCCCATCCTGGCTTCCCTGGGTGTCTAGTTTTCAAAAATGTATAGGTCTGCTAGGTTTCCCTAGGTGCCGGCAGAGCTGGGGTTCAAAAACTACAGCTAGGCACTTTGCAAAAAAGGGTCCGTTTTCACTGTGAAAATGTGGTGTGTCCACGTTGCGTTTTGGTCCGTTTCCTGTCGCGGGCACTCGGCCTACCCACACAAGTGAGGTGCCATTTTTCTCGGAAGACTTTGAGGAACGCGGGGTGGGTGGAATTTTGTGGATCCACGCAGATTCCAGAAGTTTCCACCACAGAAATGTGAGGAAAATTTGTTTTTTTGGACAAATTATGAGGTTCGCAAGGAATTCTGGGTAACAGAACCCGGTGAGAGCCAGTCCAGTCACCCCATCCTGGATTTCCCTGGGTGTCTAGTTTTAAAAAATGTATAGGTTTGCTAGGTTTCCCTAGGTGCCGGCAGAGCTAGGGTTCAAAAACTACAGCTAGGCACTTTGCAAAAAAAGGGTCCGTTTTCACTGTGAAAATGTGGTGTGTCCATGTTGCGTTTTGGGCCGTTTCCTGTCACGTGCACTAGGCCTACCGACACAAGTGAGGTACCATTTTTCTCGGAAGACTTTGGGGAACGCAGGGTGGGTGGAGTTTTGTTGATACACACAGATTCCAGAACTATCCACCACAGAAATGCGAGGAAAATGTGTTTTTTGTGGACACATTTTGAGGTTAGCAAGGGATTCTGGGTAACAGAGCCTGGTGATAACCAGTCAAGTCACCCCATCCTGGATTCCCCTGGGTGTCTAGTTTTAAAAAATGTAGAGGTTTGCTAGGTTTCCTTAGGTGCTGGCAGAGCTAGGGTTCAAAAACTACAGCTAGTCACTTTGCAAAAAAGGGTCCGGTTGCACTGTGAAAATGTGGTGTGTTCTCGTTGCGTTTTGGGCAGTTTCCTGTCACGGGCACTAGGCCTACCCACACAAGTGAGGTTCCATTTTTCTCGGAAGACTTTGGGGAACGTGGGGTGGGTGGAGTTCTGTGGATCCACGCAGATTCCAGAACTTTCCACCACAGAAATGTGAGGAAAATTTGTTTTTTTGTACAAATTTTGAGGTTTGCAAGGAATTATGGGTAACAGAACCTGGTGAGAGCCAGTCCAGTCACCCCATCCTGGATTCCCCTGGGTGTCTAGTTTTAAAAAATGTATAGGTTTGCTAGGTTTCCCTAGGTGCCGGCAGAGCTAGGGTTCAAAAACAACAGCTAGGCACTTTGCAAAAAAAGGGTCCTTTTTCACTCTGAAAATGTGGTGTGTCCACGTTGCGTTTTGGGCCGTTTCCTGTCACGGGCACTAGGCCTACCCACACAAGTGAGGTGCCATTTTTCACGGAAGACTTTGGGGAACGCGGGGTGGGTGGAATTTTGTGGATCCACGCAGATTCCAGAACTTTCCACCACAGAAATGTGAGGAAAATGTGTTTTTTGGACAAAGTTTGAGGTTTGCAAGGGATTCTGAGTAACAGAACCTGGTGAGAGCCAGTCAAGTCACCCCATCCTGGCTTCCCCTGGGTGTCTAGTTTTCAAAAATGTATAGGTCTGCTAGGTTTCCCTAGGTGCCGGCAGAGCTGGGGTTCAAAAACTACAGCTAGGCACTTTGCAAAAAAAGGGTCCGTTTTCACTGTGAAAATGTGGTGTGTCCACGTTGCGTTTTGGTCCGTTTCCTGTCGCGAGCACTCGGCCTACCCACACAAGTGAGGTGCCATTTTTCTCGGAAGACTTTGGGAACGCGGGGTGGGTGGAATTTTGTGGATCCACGCAGATTCCAGAACTTTCCACCACAGAAATGTGAGGAAAATGTGATTTTTGGACAAATTGTGAGGTTTGCAAGGGATTCTGGGTAACAGAACCTGGTGACAGCCAGTCAAGTCACCCCATGCTGGATTCCCCTGTGTGTCTAGTTTTCAAAAATGTATAGGTTTGTTAGGTTTCCTAGGTGCCGGCAGAGCTAGGGTTAAAAACTACAGCTAGGCACTTTGCAAGAAAAGGATCCGTTTTCACTGTGAATATGTGGTGTGTCCAAGTTGGGTTTTGGGCCGTTTCCTGTCACGTGCACTAGGCCTACCCACACAAGTGAGGTACCATTTTTCTCGGAAGACTTTGGGGAATGCGGGGTGGGTGGAATTTTGTGGATACACGCAGATTCCAGAACTATCCACCACAGAAATGTGAGAAAAATTGGGTTTTTTGGACAAATTATGAGGTTTGCAAGGAATTCTGGGTAACAGAACCCGGTGAGAGCCAGTCCAGTCACCCCATCCTGGATTTCCCTGGGTGTCTAGTTTTCAAAAATTTATAGGTTTGCTAGGTTTCCTAGGTGCCGGCAGAGCTAGGGTTCAAAAACTACAGCTAGGCACTTTGCAAAAAAGGGTCCGTTTTCACTGTGAAAATGTGGTGTGTCCATGTTGCGTTTTGGGCCGTTTCCTGTCACGTGCACTAGGCCTACCGACACAAGTGAGGTACCATTTTTCTCGGAAGACTTTGGGGAACGCAGGGTGGGTGGAGTTTTGTTGATACACGCAGATTCCAGAACTATCCACCACAGAAATGCGAGGAAAATGTGTTTTTTGTGGACACATTTTGAGGTTAGCAAGGGATTCTGGGTAACAGAGCCTGGATTTAGCCAGTCAAGTCACCCCATCATGGATTCCCCTGGGCGTCTAGTTTTCAAAAATGTATAGTTTTGCTAGGATTCCCTAGGTGCCGGCAGAACTATGGTTCAAAAACTACAGCTAGGCACTTTGCAAAAAAAGGGTCCGTTTTCACTGTGAAAATGTGGTGTGTCCAAGTAGCGTTTTGGGCCGTTTCCTGTCGCGTGCACTAGGCCTACCCACACAAGTGAGGTACCATTTTTCTCAGAAGACTTTGGGGATCGTGGGGTGGGTGGAATTCTGTGGATCCAATCGGATTCCAGAACTTTCCACCACAGAAATGTGTGGAAAATTTGTTTTTTTCACAAATTTTGAGGTTTGCAAGGAATTATGGGTAACAGAACCTGGTGAGAGCCAGTCCAGTCACCCCATCCTGGATTCCCCTGGGTGTCTAGTTTTAAAAAATGTATAGGTTTGCTAGGTTTCCCTAGGTGCCGGCAGAGCTATGGTTCAAAAACTACAGCTAGGCACTTTGCAAAAAAAGGGTCCGTTTTCACTGTGAAAATGTGGTGTGTCCACGGTGCGTTTTGGGCCGTTTACTGTCGCGGGCACTAGGCCTACCCACACAAGTGAGGTAAAATCTTTCTCAGAAGACTTTGGGGAACGCGGGGTGTGTGGAATTTTGTGGATACACGCAGATTCCAGAACCATCCACCACAGAAATGTGAGGAAAATGTGTTTTTTTGTACAAACTTTGAGGTTTGCAAGGAATTCTGGGTAACAGAACCTGGTGAGAGCCAGTCCAGTCACCCCATCCTGGATTTCCCTGGGTGTCTAGTTTTAAAAAATGTATAGGTTTGCTAGGTTTCCCTAGGTGCCGGCAGAGCTAGGGTTAAAAAACTACAGCTAGGCACTTTGCAACAAAAGGGTCCGTTTTCACTGTGAAAATGTGGTGTGTCCACGTTGCGTTTTGGGCCGTTTCCTGTCGCGGGCACTAGGCCTACCCACACAAGTGAGGTACCATTTTTCTTGGAAGACTTTGGGGAACACGGGGTGGGTGGAATTTTGTGGCTCCACGCAGATTCCAGAACTTTCCACCACAGAAATGTGAGGAAAATGTGTTTTTTTGGACACATTTTGAGGTTTGCAAGGGATTCTGGGTAACAGAACCTGGTGAGAGCCAGTCAAGTCACCACATGCTGGATTCCCCTGGGTGTCTAGTTTTCAAAAATGTATAGGTTTGCTAGGTTTCCCTAGGTGCCGGCAGAGCTAGGGTTCAAAAACTACAGCTAGGCACTTTGCAAAAAAAGGGTCCGTTTTCACTGTGAAAATGTGGTGTGTCCAAGTAGCGTTTTGGTCCGTTTCCTGTCACGTGCACTAGGCCTACCCACACAAGTGAGGTACCATTTTTCTCGGAAGACTTTGGGGAATGCGGGGTGTGTGGAATTTTGTGGATACACGCAGATTCCAGAACTATCCACCACCGAAATGTGAGGAAAATTTGTTTTTTTGGACAAATTATGAGGTTCGCAAGGAATTCTGGGTAACAGAACCCGGTGAGAGCCAGTCCAGTCACCCCATCCTGGATTCCCCTGGGTGTCTAGTTTTAAAAAATGTAGAGGTTTGCTAGGTTTCCTTAGGTGCTGGCAGAGCTAGGGTTCAAAAACTACAGCTAGTCACTTTGCAAAAAAGGGTCCGGTTGCACTGTGAAAATGTGGTGTGTCCAAGTTGAGTTTCGGGCCGTTTCCTGTCGCGTGCACTAGGCCTACCCACACAAGTGAGGTTCCATTTTTCTCGGAAGACTTTGGGGAACGCAGGGTGGGTGGAATTTTGTGGATACACGCAGATTCCAGAACTATCCACCACAGAAATGCGAGGAAAATGTGTTTTATTTGGACACATTTTGAGGTTAGCAAGGGATTCTGGGTAACAGAACCTGGTGATAGCCAGTCAAGTCACCCCATCCTGGATTCCCCTGGGTGTCTAGTTTTAAAAAATGTAGAGGTTTTCTAGGTTTCCTTAGGTGCTGGTAGAGCTAGGGTTAAAAAACTACAGCTAGTCACTTTGCAAAAAAAGGATCTGTTTTCACTGTGAAAATGTGGTGTGTTCTCGTTGCGTTTTGGGCAGTTTCCTGTCATGGGCACTAGGCCTACCCACACAAGTGAGGTTCCATTTTTCTCAGAAGACTTTGGGGAACGTGGGGTGGGTGGAGTTCTGTGGATCCACGCAGATTCCAGAACTTTCCACCACAGAAATGTGAGGAAAATTTGTTTTTTTGTACAAATTTTGAGGTTTGCAAGGAATTCTGGGTAACAGAACCTGGTGAGAGCCAGTCGAGTCACCCCATCCTGGATTCCCCTGGGCGTCTAGTTTTCAAAAATGTATAGTTTTGCTAGGATTCCCTAGGTGCCGGCAGAACTATGGTTAAAAAACTACAGCTAGTCACTTTGCAAAAAAAGGGTCCGTTTTCACTGTGAAAATGTGGTGTGTCCAAGTAGCGTTTTGGGACGTTTCCTGTCGCGTGCACTAGGCCTACCCACACAAGTGAGGTACCATTTTTCTCAGAAGACTTTGGGGATCGTGGGGTGGGTGGAATTCTGTGGATCCAATCGGATTCCAGAACTTTCCACCACAGAAATGTGTGGAAAATTTGTTTTTTTTCACAAATTTTGAGGTTTGCAAGGAATTATGGGTAACAGAACCTGGTGAGAGCCAGTCCAGTCACCCCATCCTGGATTCCCCTGGGTGTCTAGTTTTAAAAAATGTATAGGTTTGCTAGGTTTCCCTAGGTGCCGGCAGAGCTAGGGTTCAAAAACAACAGCTAGGCACTTTGCAAAAAAAGGGTCCTTTTTCACTCTGAAAATGTGGTGTGTCCACGTTGCGTTTTGGGCCGTTTCCTGTCACGGGCACTAGGCCTACCCACACAAGTGAGGTGCCATTTTTCATGGAAGACTTTGGGGAACGCGGGGTGGGTGGAATTTTGTGGATCCACGCAGATTCCAGAACTTTCCACCACAGAAATGTGAGGAAAATGTGATTATTGGACAAATTGTGAGGTTTGCAAGGGATTCTGGGTAACAGAACCTGATGAGAGCCAGTCAAGTCACCCCATGCTGGATTCCCCTGTGTGTCTAGTTTTCAAAAATGTATAGGTTTGTTAGGTTTCCCTAGGTGCCGGCAGAGCTAGGGATCAAAAAATACAACTAGGCACTTTGCAAAAAAAGGGTCCGTTTTCACTGTGAAAATGTGGTGAGTCCACGTTGCGTTTTGGCCCGTTTCCTGTTGCGAGCACTAGGCCTACCCACACAAGTGAGGTGCCATTTTTCTCGGAAGACTTTGGGGAACTCGGGGTGGGTGGAATTTTGTGGATCCACGCAGATTCCAGAACTTTCCACCACAGAAATGTGAGGAAAATGTGATTTTTGTACAAATTGTGAGGTTTGCAAGGGATTCTGGGTAAGAGAACCTGGTGAGAGCCAGTCCAGTCACCCCATCCAGGATTCTACTGGGTGTCTAGTTTTCAAAAATGTATAGGTCTGCTAGGTTTCCCTAGGTGCCGGCAGAGCTAGGGTTAAAAAACTACAGCTAGGCACTTTGCAATAAAAGGGTCAGTTTTCACTGTGAAAATGTGGTGTGTCCACGTTGCGTTTTGGGCCGTTTACTGTCGCAGGCACTAGGCCTACCCACACAAGTGAGGTAAAATGTTTCTCGGAAGACTTTGGAGAACGCGGGGTGGGTGGAATTTTGTGGATCCACGCAGATTCCAGAACTTTCCACCACAGAAATGTGAGGAAAATGTGTTTTTGGACAAATTTTGAGGTTTGCAAGGGATTCTGAGTAACAGAACCTGGTGGGAGCCAGTCAAGTCACCCCATCCTGGCTTCCCTGGGTGTCTAGTTTTCAAAAATGTATAGGTCTGCTAGGTTTCCTAGGTGCCGGCAGAGCTGGGGTTCAAAAACTACAGCTAGGCACTTTGCAAAAAAGGGTCCGTTTTCACTGTGAAAATGTGGTGTGTCCACGTTGCGTTTTGGTCCGTTTCCTGTCGCGAGCACTCGGCCTACCCACACAAGTGAGGTGCCATTTTTCTCGGAAGACTTTGGGGAACGCGGGGTGGGTGGAATTTTGTGGATCCACGCAGATTCCAGAACTTTCCACCACAGAAATGTGAGGAAAATGTGATTTTTGGACAAATTGTGAGGTTTGCAAGGGATTCTGGGTAACAGAACCTGGTGACAGCCAGTCAAGTCACCCCATGCTGGATTCCCTGTGTGTCTAGTTTTCAAAAATGTATAGGTTTGTTAGGTTTCCTAGGTGCCGGCAGAGCTAGGGTTAAAAAACTACAGCTAGGCACTTTGCAAGAAAAGGATCCGTTTTCACTGTGAATATGTGGTGTGTCCAAGTTGGGTTTTGGGCCGTTTCCTGTCACGTGCACTAGGCCTACCCACACAAGTGAGGTACCATTTTTCTCGGAAGACTTTGGGGAATGCGGGTGTGTGGAATTTTGTGGATACAGGCAGATTCCAGAACTATCCACCACAGAAATGTGAGAAAAATTGGGTTTTTGGACAAATTATGAGGTTCGCAAGGAATTCTGGGTAACAGAACCCGGTGAGAGCCAGTCCAGTCACCCCATCCTGGATTTCCTGGGTGTCTAGTTTTAAAAAATGTATAGGTTTGCTAGGTTTCCTAGGTGCCGGCAGAGCTAGGGTTCAAAACTACAGCTAGGCACTTTGCAAAAAAGGGTCCGTTTTCACTGTGAAAATGTGGTGTGTCCATGTTGCGTTTTGGGCCGTTTCCTGTCACGTGCACTAGGCCTACCGACACAAGTGAGGTACCATTTTTCTCGGAAGACTTTGGGGAACGCAGGGTGGGTGGAGTTTTGTTGATACACGCAGATTCCAGAACTATCCACCACAGAAATGCGAGGAAAATGTGATTTTTGTGGACACATTTTGAGGTTAGCAAGGGATTCTGGGTAACAGAGCCTGGTGATAGCCAGTCAAGTCACCCCATCATGGATTCCCCTGGGCGTCTAGTTTTCAAAAATGTATAGTTTTGCTAGGATTCCCTAGGTGCCGGCAGAACTATGGTTCAAAAACTACAGCTAGGCACTTTGCAAAAAAAGGGTCCGTTTTCACTGTGAAAATGTGGTGTGTCCAAGTAGCGTTTTGGGCCGTTTCCTGTCGCGTGCACTAGGCCTACCCACACAAGTGAGGTACCATTTTTCTCAGAAGACTTTGGGGATCGTGGGGTGGGTGGAATTCTGTGGATCCAATCGGATTCCAGAACTTTCCACCACAGAAATGTGTGGAAAATTTGTTTTTTCACAAATTTTGAGGTTTGCAAGGAATTATGGGTAACAGAACCTGGTGAGAGCCAGTCCAGTCACCCCATCCTGGATTCCCCTGGGTGTCTAGTTTTAAAAATGTATAGGTTTGCTAGGTTTCCCTAGGTGCCGGCAGAGCTATGGTTCAAAAACTACAGCTAGGCACTTTGCAAAAAAGGGTCCGTTTTCACTGTGAAAATGTGGTGTGTCCACGGTGCGTTTTGGGCCGTTTACTGTCGCGGGCACTAGGCCTACCCACACAAGTGAGGTAAAATCTTTCTCAGAAGACTTTGGGGAACGCGGGTGTGTGGAATTTTGTGGATACACGCAGATTCCAGAACCATCCACCACAGAAATGTGAGGAAAATGTGTTTTTTTGTACAAACTTTGAGGTTTGCAAGGAATTCTGGGTAACAGAACCTGGTGAGAGCCAGTCCAGTCACCCCATCCTGGATTTCCTGGGTGTCTAGTTTTAAAAAATGTATAGGTTTGCTAGGTTTCCTAGGTGCCGGCAGAGCTAGGGTTAAAAACTACAGCTAGGCACTTTGCAACAAAAGGGTCCGTTTTCACTGTGAAAATGTGGTGTGTCCACGTTGCGTTTTGGGCCGTTTCCTGTCGCGGGCACTAGGCCTACCCACACAAGTGAGGTACCATTTTTCTTGGAAGACTTTGGGGAACACGGGGTGGGTGGAATTTTGTGGCTCCACGCAGATTCCAGAACTTTCCACCACAGAAATGTGAGGAAAATGTGTTTTTTGGACACATTTTGAGGTTTGCAAGGGATTCTGGGTAACAGAACCTGGTGAGAGCCAGTCAAGTCACCACATGCTGGATTCCCTGGGTGTCTAGTTTTCAAAAATGTATAGGTTTGCTAGGTTTCCTAGGTGCCGGCAGAGCTAGGGTTCAAAAACTACAGCTAGGCACTTTGCAAAAAGGGTCCATTTTCACTGTGAAAATGTGGTGTGTCCAAGTAGCGTTTGGTCCGTTTCCTGTCACGTGCACTAGGCCTACCCACACAAGTGAGGTACCATTTTTCTCAGAAGACTTTGGGGAACGCGGGGTGGGTGGAATTTTGTGGATACACGCAGATTCCAGAACTATCCACCACAGAAATGTGAGGAAAATGTTTTTGGGGACAAATTTTGAGGTTTGGAAGGGATACTGGGTAACAGAACCTGGTGAGAGCCAGTCAAGTCATCCCATCCTGGTTTCCCCTGGGTGTCTAGTTTTCAAAAATGTATAGGTTTGCTAGGTTTCCCTAGATGCCGGCAGAGCTAGGGTTCAAAAACTGCAGTTAGGCACTTTGCAAAAAAAAGGGTCCGTTTTCACTGTGAAAATGTGGTGTGTCCACGTTGCATTTTGGGCCGTTTCCTGTCGCGGGCACTTGGCCTACCCACACAAGTGAGGTACCATTGTTCTCGGAAGACTTACTTTGGGAAACCCGGAGTGGGTGGAATTTTGTGGATCCAAGCAGATTCCAGAACTTTTTACAACAGAAATGTGAGGAAAATGTGTTTTTTATTTTACAAATATTTAGGTTTGCAAGGGATCTGGGTAACAGAACCTGGTGAGAGCCAGTCATGACACCCCATCCTGGATTCCACTGGGTGTCTAGTTTTCAAAAATGTATAGGTTTGCTAGATTTCTCTAGGTGCCGGCAGAGCTAGGGTTAAAAAACTACAGCTAGGCACTTTGCAAAAAAAGGGTCTGTTTTCACTGTGAAAATGTGGTGTGTCCACGTTGCGTTTTGGGCCGTTTCCTGTCACGGGTATTAGGCCTACCCACAGAAGTGAGGTACCATTTTTCTCAGAAGACTTTGGGGAACGTGGGGTGGGTGGAATTCTGTGGATCCACGCAGATTCCAGAACTTTCCACCACAGAAATGTGAGGAAAATTTGTTTTTTTGGACAAATTGTGAGGTTTGCAAGGAATTCTGGGTAACAGAACCTGGTGAGAGCCAGTCTAGTCACCCCATCCTGGATTCCCCTGGGTGTCTAGTTTTCAAAAATGTATAGGTTTGCCAGGATTCCCTAGGTGCCGGCAGAGCTAGGGTTAAAAAACAAGAGCTAGGCACTTTACAAAAAAAGGGTCCGTTTTCACTGTGAAAATGTGGTGTGTCCACGTTGCGTTTTGGGCCGTTTCCTGTTGCGGGCACTTGGCCTACCCACACAAGTGAGGTACCATTGTTCTCGGAAGACTTTGGGGAGCGCGGGGTGGGTGGAATTTTGTGGATCCACGCAGATTCCAGAACTTTTCACCACAGAAATGTGAGGAAAATGTGTTTTTTTTTTTTACAAATATTTAGGTTTGCAAGGGATTCTGGGTAAAGAACCTGGTGAGAGCCAGTCAAGTCTCCCTATCCTGGATTCCACTGGGTGTCTAGTTTTCAAAAATGTATAGGTTTGCTAGGTTTCCCTAGGTGCCGGCAGAGCTAGGGTTCAAAAACTACAGTTAGGCACTTTGCAATTAAAGGGTCCATTTTCTCTGTAAAAATAAAATGTGTCCACGTTGCGTTTTGAGCCGTTTCCTGTCGTGGGCACTAGCCTACCCACACAAGTGAGGTACCAT
The DNA here is from genome assembly GCA_963921515.1 of Calotriton arnoldi. Lineage (NCBI taxonomy): Eukaryota > Metazoa > Chordata > Amphibia > Caudata > Salamandridae > Calotriton > Calotriton arnoldi. The sequence continues at coordinate 215,309 of CAWUFW010003155.1, forward strand.
TTTTATCGGGAGACTTAGGGTAATACAAAATTGTAGCGCAACTGTTATTACCTATTGACTTTTGATGCATTTCTGCCTTCCAAATGAAAGACAATGTGTAAAAAAGAAGACATTTTGAAAAATGACCTATAATTCTCATGCTAGGATGGGTACTCCCAATTTCGGAAATGTGCAAATATCTACTGTTTCTAAACTCTATATTTTGTTCCCATTTCAGAAATACATAGGTGTCTTTCATACCGATTTTTCCATGTATACATTTTCCCAAAATAATTGCTATATACCCGGTACATAATAAAAAACCATTGCAAGACGCTGCTCAGTTATTGGCTCTGGGTTCGTCGGGTTCTTGGTGAACCTTCAAGTCCTATATATCCCCACAACCAGAAAGGTCCATCAGATGTAACGGTATATTGCTTTCAAACAGCTGTCATAATTAGAAGAAGTTACAGGTGAAAACGTTGACTCAAATGGCTGTTTTTTTCAACTAATTTTCAATTTTTCCTATATTCAATGGTTAGTTTCTATAAAGAAACCTTAAAGGATCTACACAAATGACCCCTTGATGAATTCAGAATTTTGTCTACTTTTCCAAAATGTATAGCTTTCCAGGATCCATTATTGCTTTCATACCCATTTCTACCATTAACTGGAAAAAGGTTGAAAGCACAAAAAATAGCTAAAATAGGCTATGTCCCAGAAAAATGGCAAAACTGTGTAAAATTTTTTGGTTTTCTGACAAAAGTCTGCTTATCACTGAAAGCTGGGAAGATGGTGAATTCAGCACCACTACCCCTTTTTTGATACCATTTGCAGGGAAAAAACCAGAGGCTTTCATCTGTAGCCCTTTTTTCCCATTTTTCCCAAAAACCCAAAATTTAGCTGTATTTTGGCTAATTTCTGGGTCCCCTCCAAGGGAATCCACAAACCCTGGGTACCTTTAGAATCCCCATGATGTTGGAAAAAAGGACGCAAATTTGGCGTGGATACCTTATGATGTCAAAAAATTACAGGGGCCTAAGCGCAAACTACCCCAAATAGCCAAAAAAAGGCTTAGCACAGGGGGGGGAAAAGGCCTAGCAGCGAAGGGGTTAACATTTCTGTTTGTGTTTATCTATATTTATTTTTTGGCTATCTTATTGGTATTTATCCTTGTTTATTTTGTGTTTTGAGACTAAACGGAGTCGTAAAATGTTATATTTCCACATTAATTTAACTGATAAATATGCACTCATACTTTTGATGCCTGTCATGTTTTAGCAAATTAAGCTGCCAAATATAACAAAAAACTACAGCTAGAGGTAAATATTATCATTATACACAGATATATAATTACATATGTCTGTGATGTAGCGGAAATCGCATTTTATTTGTAGGGTTGCATTATAATTACACATGTAGAGCGCACTCGCATATAGGGCCTGATTACGATGCGGTCGGAAACGGCTCCGACCATCGATCAGTGGCTTTCCGACCGCATCGTAATATGCCGGTCGGATTTCTTTCCGACCTCTTCATTATGATGGAGGCAGTTGGAAAGGAATCCGAATGGTCATTCCGACTGGCTTCCGACGGGCTCCGAAAGCCCGTCCGCCAGTCGGAATGCGGCCAGTAATCCCAAGCCAGCTCTTTCTGCCCCTGGGATTACGATGTTGGGTTTCGGCAGCCTTTCCGTGTCAGCTTTCCGACACAGAAAGGCTGTCAGAACTCGACTTTGGGGGGCCCCAGAAGGGCCCCCTTGGGTGCACAGCCTCCTGTTGGTGGCCGAGGGGGCCATAGGTGCCCCCCTGTTGATCCCTGCACCCATGGGGTGTAGGGATGAACTGCACCTCCTATTTTATAATGGGAGCATGCATTCTGGCTGGAATACATGCTCCCATTGTAAAGTATAGGTATGCGACCGAACAGTGTTCGGTCACATCCTAATTAGTCCGTCGGGACCGCCGATCGGGTGTTGGTCGGTCCCTTGACCGAGACGATGTCGGGCAGAGGATACTCTGCCCAACATCATAATGAGGCCCTTAATCTCTTGTTGTATTAACATCAAGTGTTAGAATTTTAATATGAAACATGATGTGCTTAGGCCTTTGAAAAGTAACATGGAGATTTACATAGAAAGTGAATGTAACTAGCTGAAAACATTAACCTGAAGAACTTGTGTTGTGAACTGACAATTACTAAACGTGTTTATTTGGTTGTGTCATTTTAAATGTAGGTAAATGCATTAATTGAATATGCCTTCATTTTTATGCCATTCCTAAAAGCTCATGTGATGTTTTCCTATGTTAGCTGAATCTTGTAGGCATGAAATACAGTTACCTGGAAACTCTCGCTTTAGAATTAAAAGTCTGAAATTCGTGTGTGCTGTGGAATTTGTTCTTTCTCACGTTTTGTGTTGCAGGTGAAAGAAGCATTCTCGTTAGCTAGGATAATGTCTTTGTTTTATTAGTCAGGCAAGGAGAGAAGAAGTTACAATCATGTCGCTTGAATCGATAAAGGAAGGACGTTGTGCTTCACACAGGAGATGGTCTAGGAACCAAGGACAGATTGTTGCGAGAGAAGACCACCGTTATCCCAATGAAAACTACCTTTAGGATTGTACCCAGAGCAGATGGCGTGGCCCAAAATGAATCTTAGGAAAGATGCCTGCAATAAAGTGCTGTTGGGAGTGTGGAAAGTGCCCACTTCTTCTGCCTTCGGAGACAGTGCATCTTAGAACAAGCACTGTCTAGGTAGCTTTATGCAGCCTGATCCATTGACTGTGGAGAGACTTCTTAGGAAGACTCCACAGGCTGACACCTTTTATTCCTCCTTTCTGAAGATCCTTAAGTAACGATGTCACTTTAGTGTTAGTGTAGGGATAGATTAATGCTTTTTACATATCAACCCTCGATGCAGGGAAACTTGGACTCATGCTTTCTGATACTCTGCATTTTGTTTCTTGAATTAATTGTTTTATTTATGCTACATGGTCTCAATTGGATACACAGATTTGGTTTTATGCTAATTTCGATGTACATTTACACTCTCGTCTTGAGGTGTCTTTATGTTCAATTATTTTTGGCTTTGTAATAAATCAACTAACTTTACGTAATTGTCTGTGGTTACTATATGTCCAAAGGTTTCCTTGTTTAATTGATTGGCATTAATAACAAATCTTCTCACCTCTACACTTCCATGCTGCTAAAAAGAACCATTGGATTGTGTCTCTAGAACAGGTCTAGAATTTATGGGCCCGGCCCTTTCACCTGAATTTAAGGTAGTCTAATCTTGTTTTTTATAACTCTCCATGCTCTCTGCTCAGCTGCTGGCCCTGAATTCATGTAGGACAGCATGGAGAGTCACTCACAAGATGCATAATTTTCTGTATATATACACTTTTAAAAATAAATAAAGACAGGAAACACATTGTTTTCTGTCTGTATTTATCTGTAAAAATCCATAAAAATGGAAAACTGGGAGCCTTATGTATAGTGCTCTGGCAACAGGTTGGAGGGTGAGGCAAGCCGATCTGAGCCATGAACTTTGATGATAGGGTTGTGATGTGCCAGTGTGCCAGGAGCATGCAGAACATGTAGCAGAGGCCGTCACACTTTTTTTGTGCTAAGCCCCCCTCCACCTCCTGAATAAAATATTTAAACTTGGCGCCTCGCCGTAAAACGTAAGAATCAGGAAGAAAGGATATGGGCATCACTAACTAAATCAACAGTATTTTTGTATTAAACATGGGAAAATTGGGAAATTCAGGAAAACCCTTTTTGATTAAAATATTTTTAATTATAAGCTAAAAATGGCCGAAACCAGATTAAATTAGTTCAGAGTTGTCAAAGCTATTCCTAAGTGACTATTACAAGTTACTTGTTTTCTTATATTGTGCTTGGAACCTTGACCTTGACCATTGTTCCTCCACACACTGCAAGCCCAGACCTGTACATGCCACTCCTGCCGCCTTCACGACTTAGGGGCTGATTCCGTGTCGGAAGCCTTGTTTCCGACCGACTTGAAAACATTTCCGACCGACCGATTACGATGGTTTGAAACCGTTCGGACTGTCCGACTCAGTTCCGACTCACGTCCGAAAGGCATTTGGAGACACCGAGTCGGTCGGAGCCGACTCGTGTGTCTCTACGGACTGCATTTACGACAGAGCGATTACGATGTCGGATTCAGTCAGCCTTTCTGAATCGGTCTGTCCGACATGGATTGGCTGTCGGAATCTGACTTCGGGGGCCTGTAGCAGGCCCCCCTTCACCCAGAGGCCTCAGGTTGGGGCCCGTGAGGGTACCCATGTGGGTCCCCTCTTTCCAACCATGCATGGTGTGGCAGGCACCAAGGGGTGCCTGCCACAGGGTGCACAGTTTTCTGCAACCACCCCATTTTTCAATGGGAGGCTGTGTTGTCGGTCAGAACACAGGCTCCAATTGAAGTCAATGGGAGTCCGACCGAATGGTGTTCATACACATCGTAATTGGTCGGTCAGACTCTCCGAATCCGATTCAGTCGGAAACCATTCCGAAACCAAGTCGGTCGCAATGCTTTCCGACCGACATCGTAATGAGGCCCTTAGCACTGCGATGCATCTCTTCATTCTCATTTATCCACTCTCTCAGCTCTACGTTTGCTTAATGTTTTTAATACTGAAGGTGAGGAAAGTACATTGTGATTGATGTATGGGAGTTTCAATGTATGTATCGTTTGCTCTTCTTACTGGTCATATATATGGAGTGGAGGGTTAGAGACAACTTCCATTCTGGAGGATGCAAAGGACCATTCTCCAAATGGTGTTTGACTAGTGGTTTTGGTTATCCTAAAGGCGATGGTGTGCAAGTACTCAGATTAATCCTGTAAGCATTTTGTCATTTGTCAACTGTGGTATAATGCTGCTGTAAATAATGATAACATGTTTTCAAATCAATGTTATATTAAATACAACCTCTTATAAGTCAAACACAGCGGGGCCTTCCTTGCTTTTGTACCTGGCTGGCAGGGATGGGAAGGGAAGGAGAGTCAATACTGGATGCTTCTCTAGCCTATGGGGAAAGAATCTATTGATATTGTGAGTAGATGCCCCACCCACACACAGATGCAGCTCCTCCCCCCAGGGAGGCATGCTCCACAGTTTGTGGACCTCAGACTTAGAGAGCTGAAGGCGATATAAGGCAGAAACGGAGTGAAACATCTCCCTGAGGACGGAGCAAGACTGGGACAAATTGCCAAATTCTGATTGCTACTGCTATCACATTTCTCATGTTCTGTCACTGAGTTCATTCTAAACAACATTACATCAGTGATGCAAACTACACAATAGCCTTCACAGATTTCAGTTGCCTGCTATCAGGTAATGCTGTTGTAATCTTCAATGTGTTCGTTAATGCCACTTTTTATCCTGAGCTATCTTACCATCGTATTCCAATTTCACAGTGTAAATATTATTACACCTACAAAGCAACACAATGAATTGAATAACTTTAGGCCATTCCTTTTACTGAGATTCAAATAAGCCAATTTAAAAAGTCTAAATCTTTGTTTATAAGTGGCACCTTTCAGCAATGGTTCTTCTAATTCCCTTTCAATAGCTCTATGAGCCTAAATACCTGGATTTATATTCGTCAACCTTATGGCTTTGAGGAATATAAAAAAAATACATGTTCCTATTTCTTGTAAAAAGGAGCAAGAGTATGTCATTTAGACCTGCCAGCTTACATGTCAGGCTATGTGACACATGATTTCATTGCTCATCACATGCTCATTTAGTAAAGAGTCACTGTCACATGATGAACAGTAAGGTGAGCTTAACACACTTTCACAGAATAGTTTTCTAGCTCATATGTGAGAGCTCTGCAATGCCGGACTCTATTTATGGTTTTAAAAACTTCTACATCATGGGAGGCAGCTCAAGATAATTTTGTACTCCCTGTGGGGGAGACTATGGGGCAAGCTTATGCAGTGACAGGGGTCCAAAGCCCTACGTTGAAAAGCCCTACCCTCTCTCTCTTTGGGGGACCGCCCATATTCATGCCCCCACCCCCAACTCCCTCTATGATCACATGAAAAAATGAATCAAAGGTTGGTAGACCGGGTCCTTTAAAACCATTCTAAGTTTGTTTATTTGTCAAAACAGAATTCATTTAGTTTCCAATTGCTCTAACACATGGGTACTCACAAACATTTTCCCAGGGGCCACAAAATATGGTCTGTGGTGTGCCTGAGGGCCACACTGATGCCAGTGGGATGGGAGTGGGGCTTTGCAGGCTAGGGTGGGGGAGGGGTAAGGTGGGCATTGGGGAAGCAAAGTATATACATAGGTGGCGGCCCCTCCATTAGAGCGGAGGAGCGCTGCTCCCCCTGCTACCACCCTCAAATAAAACAGGTTTTAAACCTGTTTTATTATCATTTTATTTTAATCCCCTGGACCCGCCCACAGGACTCTGACGATTCTTGGGGGTGGGTCCAGGGGGGATGAGCCTGCTGGTGGGGGAGTGGTAGTGCACTCCCTTCAATCTCAGGCTGGCCAAACCCTCCTGCGCAGTGAAGCTCTTTCCAGCCCCTGCTGCATTGCTGGGGCTGGAGAGACCGGGCACAGGCTCCCAGTCCCAGGCTAATGCTGATGCTGCTTTCATGCAGCGTCAGGATTGGCCGCAGTGTGGTCTGGGAGCCTGTGCCCAGATTAAGGAAGAGGGCGATGCAGCGTTGGCGGCGTCCAGGTAAGTTTTTTTTATTTTATATTTTTTTGTTCCCAACCCCACTCCGCTCCCCACCTCCCTCCTCTGGCCCTCCCCGCCACTTTGGCAGGGGACGGGCTGCTACTGATATACATGGTGTGGCCAGTGAGTCATGGAGTTATTTTGAGGGTTTCCTTCCATACTGCCCGCTAAATTATCCCCCTAATCTCTAGAAGAGTCATAGATTTGAAAATACTGAGTTATGCAGTATCTGAATTGCTATCTCTCTACCAGCCTTCTCTACTTTTTATCACTACCTCGGGAGAGTCATGTGTAAAAAAAGAAGTAACCTCATTATTGAATTGGAATGAAATAGAATTACACAATGTAAAACCAAAAAACCTAGGATCAATCCCGGCTTCCCCACTTGACCAAATTGTGTGAACCTAGGCAATTGTTTTATTTCACTTTGCTTCCCTTTTCTTCATTTCACATGTAAGAGCGCCTTGAAATACACGTATTCAGGATATGCACTGTACAAAACCTTCTATTGTGTTTGATTTAATACTTGCATTGTTGTCAAGGTGGGAGGAGGAATGGATGTTTCTCAATGCACTGATATACTGATATGTACTAAGGTAAAATGCTTCTGCATGTTAATGAATAAACATTTTGAATTTTGAAGACACTTTGTCATTTTTATACTAATTTCTTGAAAGATGTCTTAAAAAAAATGAATGTGTGCCGAAAGCTAAGTGGTGCAAAAGACCTTTTTTTGCTTCTTTTCTTTTACATCAGTTCTTGTAAATAAACACTTGTCCGTTTATTTAGCATCTTTCTGAAAGTTATTGCTCTCTTAAGTAAACAGCAGCCCAGTGTGGTCGTTCAGCAGGGGGCCTCATGTGAAGGTAAGGAGGGCTCCCCGTGGCCCACGGTCCGTACTTTGAGTATCACTGCTCTAACACATTTTCACTCACCCAGCATTCTTTCTGTCTGCTCTCCAGCTTTCTCTCTCGCACATTCTGATTGCATCTCTCTTTCACATAATGGTCTCATCAGTCCCACATTCTAACAGTAACAATTTTTTATTCATTCACATTGTGATTGTAACTGTTGCTCACAGTGCACCACTTTAAATCGCAGCTTCGACCTGGAAGCGTAGGAACACCTCAGTGAAGCTTTTGAAGCTGCCTACTACATTGGGAGTCACTACAACACAAGTCACAGCACCATTTAAGTAAAATGTATCCTTAAAAGCCCAAAGTAACTGTAATGCTAAATGTTAACTTGTAATGCTTTATAATGCTTTTTAATTTATAAAATGTATACAAATATTTCTTAACATTTCTAATAAGAATAATTTCTATTAAAGGAAAAAGTTGTTACATGTCTAATACTAGGATAAACATAAAAATAAATATATTACAACAATTAATTCAACTTTCAATAGTTACAGGATTTTTAATACAGTTTTAAAACAATACATACATTTTTATTTTCTTTAAGCTGAACTATACATAGTATTATCAATGAAATGAATGGTCTATTTTTCGTTTCAATATTTTTAAATAAAAACCATAGAAACAATAGTATTAAGTCCCATTCACATCATTTTCACCACCCTTTTTGTGACACATTTTCTCTGTACGTGCTGTCCATTTTCAATTTTCACAGTCAAAAGAATAGCACAGTTCCGTGTAGAAGAGTCTCCTAACTGCAGTTGAGCTAAAACCTTTTAAATCTCTTCTTTGATATTACTATGGGTACTTTCATTGCAAATCTAGGGGATTTTTTATATTAATTTTGCATTTGGGGTGGTAATTGTACTTTTACTCTTATACTGTGCTTTTTTTCTTAAAGAACAGTTTTGGGTGTTCCCAAGAATACAACTACCCCTTTTTTTTCTTTTTTTTTTTCTATTTGCTCATTGCTACTGTCTATATAATGTTTTTTACATAAGGATTGAATACTTTGGAGCTATTGAGGAACTATTTGTTCAAAGAAGGATGGTTTTGGGTTTCCCCATAAATAATATTATGTTTCTTCCTTTTTAGTTTTTTTTATTTTAATGGGTATTTTTCTAAAATAGGTTGGGCTTTTGAATAGTTTGGTTGCAGTCTTTACAACAAGCCAGGGTAGGGAGTATGGATTCAATGAAAACTGCAGACACAAAACACAAACTGCATTTTGTAGTATGCACAGTTGTACTACTTACTTACTACAAAATGCAATTCACAAAGCTATGGTGGGAGACATCCGCCTTTCCTGTTTTTTTCTGTGCCAAGACCTCATCCACGGTAGCAGAGATCTCCACACAGGTAACTATTTACTTTGTAGTAAATGGGGGAGGGACCATGCATAGTGGTGAAGAAATTGGGAATAATTTCTCAAAACAGAGTGGGGGTTTATGGAAATTTAAGGAGTGGTTTGGGATGGACATGGTAAAGCCAAACATACATTCATAAAAAGAGTATGGGCCTGACTTAGATCTTGATGGTCTTACCACCGTCCTGCTGTGGTGGCGGTCCCAAGTACTCCGCTGTATGTAGATGCATGCAGGCTGACTCACCGTCCGCGTCAACAGAGTGTTTCCCACCGCAGTCGCAGCTCATTGCTGCCGACTCGGCGGACTTCTGTGCTGGCGAAAAGTCCTCCATTGCTGTTAGATTTCGATTTCACAGTTGTGCTGGTGGTATCTTAGTGGTGGTTCCCTGACAAAGGGAGTCCGTCGCGGTACGCGCTCAACAATGCACCATCACTGTGGCCATTGGATGGATGCTAGTAAAACACACCTGATGTCCATTGGCCAAATGGACACACTTGCATACCACACTATAAAACACACCTTTTTCAGGCCATGATCCTTTTTCCATTCCACTGTACCACAACATTTTCTAGCGGAACTTTTGCCAGTTAAGTTAGGTCATTTTGTTGCCTTTCCCTATTTCATGTCCCTTTATCTGCATTTATTTAGCACCATGTGGTTAAATGTTTTATTTAATCCTAATTCTTAGCGCAATGCCGGGCCCCAAAAAGCCACGTTTTACTGAGGGAGAATTGCTAGTCATGGTGGATGAAATCTTAAGTGTTGAGCCACAATTGTTTGGAGCCCAAGTCCAAAATACACCTCTATCTAAGAAAAGGCAAATGTGGGCCACAATAGTCGACGGAGTAAATGCTGAGGCACACAACCTGCACACACAAGAAGAAATTACGAAGAGGTGGAATGACCTGCAGGGGCAGGTGCGCTGTCTGGCCTCCAATCGTCACCTGGAGGCCAACAGGATTGGTGGTGGTTCTCCCAGGCCCCCAATACACCTCATACCCTGGGAGGAGAAGGTCTTGCAGATCCTACATACTAATGGCCAGACAGGAAAGTAGAGTCTGGAAGTTACACTTTGTAAAGTCTCAATAAACTTCAAAGCCCTGTTTGTTCTCAACACAGCTGTTGCCAAGGTGTTCTACATATATTTTCACAACAGAGAAACCGCAAACTATCAGTATCAGATATTTGGTATTGTTTGTGTGACTGTATTGTGTTTCATCAAAGATTACAGGTGTTAATCTCCAATACATGAAGGTATGGTGCCTGAAGTGTTACAGCACCAAATAACCCATTACCAATATGTGTGTCAACTGCACATTTTCCACAGGTATGTTCCACTAACCATTTTGCAAGTGTGGGGAAGTTGTCATTCAAATGACTACAATTAGCATGATGCCCTGTTCCTCCAATGAGCACGGGACCCACATCTGGGCATACCTATGGCCATTTATTGGGAGAAATGCTTGCAATAAGTCTAACCACTGGCAATCATTCATGGCAGCATTTTAATTAATCATTCCACCTCAGTTTGGACCTAGTCATTTGCAAATCAGTCCTAACCCTGCTCCAATCGGAACATCACAGCCTGTACTGTCAGGCCAGGCGCTCCCTGAAGCAGAACACAAGGTACCCAGACTGGTTTCGCCCTGATTAGGGCTCTTCAGTTGGGTGTAGATTGGTTCTAGTGGCAGAGTGAGTACACAACTCATGTCTAAGCATTCCGATGGACACTTAGTAATTCAAACCATACACATGGCCAACCACTGTACCTGCAAAATACTTCCTTTGAAATCAATAGAGGCAGGGAATTATATATATATATATATATATATATATATATATATTATACAAATTAAAAAATGTAATTAAAGTTTTAAACATTAGAAAAACAAAAAATAGAAAAATTAACTAAGTACATATGGTTTAGCCATGTTTACTAAATATTAAATAAACATAACATTGTGGGTAAGAGTGGGTAACTTTATGTTTGATTTATTGTTTAAAAAATATTCATTTAATTTGAGGGGTCGCGCTTAAGTCAGGCGATTGAATTACTGATCCTTACTGCTTTCTCCTGCTAAGGGAATATTTAGCGGGTATGCTTACGATTTTAACGTTCATTTTTTAAACCAGTGCTTTTAACGGTCACCTCTTAACTTACCTTGTCAGCTGCACTTGCACTTGTACAGCCTTCCGCATTCCTCCTCGGTCCACCACAGGTTTTCCCGATTAAGTGGAGTGCGATGCGAGAAGGAGAAAGTAGTACTTTGAACTTCCGGGGGAACGAAATGAAGGTCTGCGCTCTAGCAGCTGGCCTCCCCAATTTAATTAGCATGCCAGGCACGACGCGCAGCGGACGCGCTTAAGTCAGGCGATTGAATTACTGATCCTTACTGCATTCTCCTGCTAAGGGAATATTTAACGGGTATGCTTACGATTTTAACGTTCATTTTTTAAACCAGTGCGTTTAACGGTCACCTCTTAACTTACCTTGTCAGCTGCACTTGCACTTGTACAGCCTTCCGCATTCCTCCTCGGTCCACCACGGGTTTTCCCGATTAAGTGGAGGGTAATGCGAGAAGGAGGAAGTAGTACTTTGAACTTCTGGGGGAACGAAATGAAGGTCTGCGCTCTAGCAGCTGGCCTCCCCAATTTAATTAGCATGCCAGGCACGACGCGCAGCGGGCGCGCCTAAGGCAAGCCCGTCTGCGCCCGTCCGCGCCTGGTCGTCGCCAGGAGCCAGAACCCCTGCATGGTCTACACCAGAGTCAGGAACCTGCCCAAAGGTTATATGCGCCTACACTAACCAGAAACTCCTTGAGATCAGACAAAGTAGCCTAAATAAATGCCTCCACCCTGCAAAGGCTACTCCGTGTACCCCTGCGACACTGGAGGGGCCTTTTGCATGTAGGTCCTGCAGATTTCAGAGCTTGCAATTGACACAGCACCCTTCAGATAATGCGATACCCGATAATAGTAACAGACAGCACAGCCCCAAAGTAATGGTAGAACCCTCTCCTCAGAATCATTTGGGAAACCAAAACCGGAACTGCCTACTTAGCAATGTGAGATCGCTGCCTAAACACGCAGTTGAAATCTGGGACCTTCTATCTTCCAAACTCCCCGACATTGGTTTCCTGACTGAAACTTGGCTAAAACCCAGCTCCACCCCAGCCATAGCAATGGCTCTACCAGAGGGATATCGCATCCTAAGGCTAGACAGACCAATTAAGATAGGGGGGGGTATAGCTATAATTCATAAGAATTCCATTAAAGTAACAATACTGGAGCAATTAAGTAACAACAGTATTGAAGTACTAGTTTTTAGAACTGACCTGCACCCACAACACAGCTGGAAAGGCGCCCTGGTTTACCGGCCTCCCGGCCGCCTCCGAGACTTCTCACTTCAACTAATGGAATTAATTTCCTCGCATGTTATTTCTACAAAAACTTTTGTTCTCTTGGGTGACTTTAACGTTCACAGCGAAGTCACCTTGAATCAGGATGCCTCATCCCTCCTAACAGATTTAATCACGTTAGATTTAAATAAGATCAACGATGGCCCCACTCACTCAGCGGGACACACGTTAGATCTCATTTTTAGCAACTCGTCTAATATGCTTTGCGGAGCCACCTGCCCTCTCACATGGACCGACCATTCACTTATAGAGTTCCAAATTAGGGGTCCCAGGATACACAACACTCCTTCTTCAACCCCCTTGAGCTGGCAGAGGCACAAAATCACTCCTGACCACTTTCAGGATTTAACTCCTACTTCTTGGAACCTTGACGAAGAGAATATTGAGGACGGCCTAGCCCGCTATAACTCTACTATAAAAACTGCCATTGACCTTTTGGCCCCTTTAAAGCAATACACTAGCTCAGACAGGCGTACTTAGACAGCATGGTTTTCCCCCAACCTCAAGACAGAAAAGAGTCTATGCAAAAAATTGGAAAGGCGCTGGCGCCTTTCCCACAATGCACTAGATAAAGCAAACTACAAAACTGCTCTGACTAAATATCATAAAAATATAAAAAATGCCCACAAAGCCCATATCGCATTGCAACTAGAGCAGGCTGGGAATGCCCCCAAAACTCTTTATCAGATTCTCAAAACCTTCACTCATCCAAAGGCATGTAACAATGAGGAAGCTCCTTCTCAAGCTTTATGCAACACAATAGCAACTCACTTCACAAAGAAAATCGATCTAATCTACGATAAAATCACCTCAGATGGATGTTGCCAACAGAATCCCATAGCTGACCACTCCCCCGCCCTGTTTAACATGCAGAAGCTAGAATACTTCCCCATGCTCACGCCTGATGCAGTAGAGTCCTTACTCAATACTGTAAAATCTGGCTCCCCTCTTGATATCATCCCGGCCAAGACCACCTCGCTGCTGTCGTAAACAGCTTGCTACCCCAATCTGCTCAATCCTTAATCTCTTGCTGAGTAAAGGTCAACTCCCTACTGAGTGGAAGGCAGCACAAATAATTCCCATACGCAAGCACCTTAAGGCCCCTATGGACGACCTTTCCAATTATCGACCTATTTCACTGCTACCTCTCCTGAGCAATTAGAAAAACATATTAATAAACATCTATCTGACTTTGTTGAAGCCTCCAGTTGTCTCGATCCATCCCAGTCAGGCTTTAGACCCAGGCATAGTATTGAGTCAGCACTAATTGCTGTCACTGACAACATCAGACAGTCCCTGGACAACGGGCAGGCAGTACTTCTTGTACTGCTTTATCTATCGGCGGCCTTCGACACTGTCGCACATCAAATTCTACTCAGAAGACTCAGCGAAACTGGAATTCAAGGAACAGCTTTACAATGGATGCTGAGTTTCCTGTCACATAGAACTCAGACCATTAATCTAGGCCCTTTCAGCTCTGAGACCGTGGAACTGACAAAAGGAGTACCCCAGGGATCCTGTCTCAGTCCCACTTTATTTAACATCTATGTTGCTCCCTTGGCAGGATTACTCAGGAACTTAGGTTTCATGCCTATCTCATATGCTGATGATACTCAGCTCCTACTCTCCTTCGATAAAAATAATCCCAATGCTCAGTCCATCTTCTCAGAAGGAATGAAGACCATTGCTAGCTGGATGAGGGATAATGTTCTCCAGCTCAATGCTGGAAAACAGAAATTATGCTGTTCAGTGACGCATCCATGAGATGGTCCCTGAGCTGGTGGCCAGCGTAGCTGGGCTCCGCACCGGCCCCCAAGACTGTGGTCAAAACCCAGGCGTCCGCCTGGACCAGAAATTAATATTGAAGGAACAGGCTTCAACCACCGTCGGCGCTTGCTTCCATGTGCTAAGCCTTCTTCGAAGGGTTTTCCCCTTTCTCCCTTTGACCACTCGGAAAACCCTTATCTAGGCACTAGTGTTAAGTCGCCTGGATTATTGAAATGCTCTGCTGATTTCAGCTAATGTAGCGTCACTGAACAGATTCCAAGTGGTCCAAAATACAGCAGCTCGACTGGTCTCCAATTCTCCCCATTTACCCCCTCCCTCCCCCTCTTGCAGTGACTGCATTGGCTCCCATTGGCTGTTGCATTGTACACAAATCTTTGAACAGCAAAGGCCCCAGTTATCTGGCAGACAAATTCACAAAATATCTGCCACTCAGGGCGTTACGCTCAGGGGCCAAATCTCTACTTGTTGTTCCACGCTGTAAAAAATCTCTGCTGGGTGGTAAAGCCTTCTTCCATCTAGCCCCTACCTATTGGAACCAATTACCTATCCATCTGCGGCAGTGCTCTGATCACCTGCAGTTCCATAGGCTCCTTAATACTGCATTGTTTTGATCTATTCCTCCTCTCTGGCCGACGAAAGCAGTTCATTAGCGCGGAGATACCCCTTGGGGGTGATTCAGGCGCTTTATAAACCAACAAATATCAAATATCAAATAGGGGTTCATATACTGTCTTTTATTTTATTAGTTCCAGGTTGACATTATTTAAAATAATTTGTCATTTCTATTTTACATGGAAAAAATATATAAATATTTTTTTTAAATAAATAAAATGCATATAATTTCCCTATACTTACCTGCATGGAGATCTCCACCCCTCTCCCGTCACTGGAGGAGGTGGATGCATGTAAACCTACACTTCGGTGTAAATCTCCACTCAGAAATGGTGAACAGGATAAAAAAGTGGAGATTTTCTACTTGTAGGAGTAGATATACATTTGAGTACATAGACACTAATTTACCTTGGTGAATTAGGTATTTCGACAATATGTGCAGTTTGAGGAATTTTGATATGTAGGTCTAAATTATTATTTTCTTTTTCAATGGAGATCAACGTAAGCTATTACATTTTACTGTTTGTAAATATTGGATGGCGTAAGGTAGCATTTCCAGGTGTTCTAAACCTGAAATTGTGCCAAATTGTCACACTTTACTTGAAAGTTGTGCATTGTTTTCTTTAACTTTTTAACATTTTCAGTTGAGGGCTGGTTTCTTTTTGGAACTTCCAGGAGTGTAGGATAAGTTCTGCCAAATTAAGAAGGAAATTAATTGAACTAACCCTCTATGGCATTGTTGGTTTAATGCTTCCTATTCTAATCAGGCCAAGTAGCAGTCCCACCAATCAATGTTACATCATGGTTCTCTAATGCAACCTACCCTGTTTAACCTACCAATACAGTTATCCTAACAGTAATTTATACTAGGCGCACATTTTTTCACATTACCATAGTAATACTCACTTTGCAGTAACAATGAAAGGTGGCCATCTACTTGATCGGGGGAAAAAAGCCAATGCTGTTACTTTTTTAAGTTCCAATTGTAGTTTACGCTCTGATATACATATTACCCTCTCAGGAGCTTTAAAAGATTTTTCTCCAAATTGCCTGTGGTAAACAGAAAACACATCCCTAAATCAGTGCTGTAGGCAAACATTTTTTATTCGTTTTAATCATAGAAAGTTAAAAATCTGTAATTACTTTTTCTAGGACAATTTTTCTTTCTGAAAAATTGTTACTAATTCAATGTAAGGAATGTGCGGAAGGTTCGCCCAACAAAAAACTATAATTTAGAGGAATGTTAGTTTAATTTAGTTTTCATTAGAAGGTGTATATTTGGATGAAATGATTGGTGCATTTTTTTAAGATCCCATCCATCATCCAAGTAGTCCTCATTTAGATGGTAGAAGGTTTATGATTAGAAGAAAAGACTACTATTTATTTTTCTTAGTTCTAGTTAACATAAATTTGAAAGGTTTCCTTTTTAGGTCTCTCCTAACAGCGTGCATGCACTGTTGCTGTGAGGGGTATTATAAAAGTAAAGGGCTTGGAGCCCGCCCATTACTTACCATTTGCAGGCTTGAATGTCATTCTTTTTAGCTGCCTCCTAATTGGACAACATATGACTCACATCATTTCCTTTTATTTCTCCAGAGCATGGACCAAGTACAAATTCAGTTCAGTTCAAGTTTATTTGTACTAATTAACTTAATTTTATTTTTGTTCTTCTGCCGTCCATTTGCTGCTCATGCTGTGATTCAGGGTACTTTAATTTCCATTTTTTTCTGACCAGCATTTTATTTTCTACAGTTTTTTGTTGTTGTTGGAATTCGGAAATTCCTCTTACAGAAACATTCAAATGCCTCAGACTCTTGAAGCAGTTTGCGACTTTGTTTAACAATTTGGCGCTTTCTTTTACCAACACCTTTATCATGCTTTTTACTTATGTCCTGTTCCTTGTATGAATTGCAGGTTTGTTTGTTTTTGCCTTCATTTCTTTTGGAATTTGGTGCTTCTTTTTACAGTAACAAACAAATGCCAAGGACTCTTAAAGCAGTCAGTGTGATGCATGTGTTTGTAGTCTGCATTTGTTGGCTTTTTAAACTGCCTCAATTTTGGCCGGTGCTGCAGTTAATCCATTTCTCCTTAATAACTGTGTTCTCAGTCTTATATGTATTCCACCTCCTCTCTTAGTATGCAAAGTATGTGTCTGTTTAAAGCACTTCAGCTTTATACAGCACAGCAACTACTCCATTTCTCCTTTATCTGTGCATAAGTCCTCATATATATTCCACCAAAAGCTCTTTCAGGCACCCTATATTCGTTAGCACTTAGGTGCAAGAAATGTAGCCTAATGGCAAAAGCTACTCTCCACTCGAATCTATCCCAGTCCACTTAAATCTACCCCACCCCACTCCACTCCAATCTACCCTACCCCACTCCACTCTACCCCACTCCACTCCAATCTACCACACTCTACCACGCTCTTCTCCAGTTCACCCCAATCTACCCATCTTCACTCCACTCCAATCTACCACACTCCACTCTGCTCCAACCTACCACACTACACTACAAACTACCCCAACTTGCCCTATTCCACTGCAATCTACCCATACCGCACTACAGTCTACCCATCTACCCCAGTCCACTCCACTCCAGTGTACCCCACTCCACTCTACTCTCTACAGTTTACCCCAATTTACTCCACTCCAATCTACCCCACCCCACTCCACCCTTATCTACACCACTTCACTCCAATATACCCTACTCCACTGCAATCTACCCCACTCCACTCCAGTCTATGCTTCTCCACACCAATCTACCCCACTCTACCCCAATCTACCTCACTTTACTCTACTCCAATCTACCATACTCCAATTTAGCCCACTCTATCTACTCCAATCTACCCCACTCCACTACTATCTACCCAATTCCACTGTAATCTCCACTCCAATCTACCCGCCTTCACTCTACTCCACTCCAATCTTCCACAATCTACCCCACTCCAATCTACCCCCTCTACTCCACTTCAATCTTCCCCACTCCATTCAAACCCATTCTTCCCCTATCCATTGTACTCCACTCCAGTCTATCCCACTCCACTCTAATCTACCCAACTTCACTCCACTCCAATCTACCCCACTCCAATTTACTACAATCTATCCCACTCCAATCTACCCCACTCCAACCTACCCTACTCAACTCCAATCTATCCTAATCCACTCTACTCTCCCCAGTCAACCCCACTCTACTCCAATATAACCTGCCCCAAACCACTCTACCCAATCTACCCCACTCCAATCTAATCTACCCAAATCTACACCACTCCAATCTACCCTAGTGTACCCCAATACACCCTAATCCACCCCGTGCCACCCCATTCCAATCAACCCAAACCCACTCTACCCCACTCCATCCTACTCCACTCTACTCCAATCTACCCCACTCCACTCATATCTACCCAACTTAACTCCAATCTACCCAATCTAACCTACTCCAATCTACCACAATCTACCACCCTCCAATCCACCCCTCTCCACTCCACCCCAATCTATCCTACTCAAGCAAAATCTACAACACTTCATTCCACCCCAATCTGCCCCACTCCACTCCACCCCAATCCACTGAACACCACTCTGCCCCACTCCACCCCAATCTACCTCAATGCCCAATGCACCCCAGTTCAGCCAGTCCACCCCAGCCCACTCCAATCTACCCCACCCCACACCACTCTACCCCACTCTAATCTACCCCTCTCCACTCCAATCTACATCAATGTACCCCACTCCACTCCAATCTACCCCAGTCCTCACAACTCCAATCTACCCTACTCTACCCAATCTACCCTACTCTGCCCCAATCCACCCCAATCAGCCACACTCCACCTCAATCTACCCCATTCTACCCACTCCAATCTACCCCACCCCACTCTACCTCACCCCAATCTATCCTACTCCAATCCACCACACTCAACTCCAATCTACCCCAATTTACCCCACTCCACTCTACCCTAACATACCCCACTCGAGTCTACCCAAATCTAACCCACTCCACTCCAATCTGCCCCATTCCATTCCATGCCACTCCAATCCACCCCACTCAATGCCACTCCAATCTACCCCACTCAATGCCACTCCAATCTACCCCACTCCATCCCAATCGTCCCCAATCCCCCATACTCTACCCCACTCCAATATACCCCACCCACTCTACCAGTGTCTGCCTCACTCAACTACACTCCTCTCTATTCCACTTCACTCCACTCCACTCCAATCTACCCCAATCCATTCCACTCCTATCTACCTCACTCCACTGCACTCCAATCTAGCCCAATCTAACCCACTCCAGTCTACCCCAATCTACCCCACTGCACACCAGTCTACCCCAAACTACCCACTCCAAATTATCCCACCCCACCCACTCCAATCTAGCCCACCTCCCTCACTCTACCCCGCTACTTTCTACCCCACTCAAATCAACCCCACTCCAATCTATGTCACTCAACTACACTCCATTCTAACCCACTTCACCCAATTCATTCCAGTACAGTCTACCCCACTCCATTCCAATCAGTTCAGTTCAATCTACTGCACTCTAATCTACCCCAATCCACTTGGCTCCACCTTAATATGTCCCACTCCAGCCCAATACACCCCAGTCCACCTCAATCTACCCCAATCCACCACAATTTACCTCACTCTATCTCAATTTATCCCACCCACTGCACTCTACCCCACCCTTCCCCACTCCACTACAATCTACTCTGCTCCACTCCAGTGTTTTCAATCCTATCTATCCCACTCCAATCTATCCCACTCCAATCTATCCCACTCCCTTCTACCCCATTCCAATCAACCCCACTCCAATATTTTCCTCTCCAATCTACCTCACCCAACTTCACTCCAACCTACCCCACTCCAATCTACCCCACTCCACTCCAATCTTCCTCAATCAACCACACTCCAATCTACCCCACTCCACTCTGCTCTGCCCTAATCTATCCATCTCCATCCCAATCCACCCTAGTCCACCTCAATCTATCCAAACCACCATGATTTACCTCTCTGCCACAATTTACTCCACTCCACCCCAGTCGACCCCACACCACTCTAATCTTCCCCACTTCACTCTACTCCACTATACTCCAATCTACCCCACAACACTCAAATCTACCTCAATCTAACCCCACTCCACTCCAGTCTTTCCCAGTCCAATCCACCCCACTCCAATCTACACTACTCTTGTCCAATCTACCCCACTCCACTCAGTTCAGTACAATCTACTGCACTCCAATCTACCTCACTCCACTCGGCGCTACCTTAATATATCCCACTCCACCCCAATCCACCCCGTCCACCTCAATCTACCCCAATCCACCACAATGTACCTCAGTCTATCTCAATTTATCCCACCCACTCCACTCTGTTCCACTCCAATCTACCTCACACAACTCCAGGCTACAGCACAGCACTCTAATCTGCCGCACTCCACCCCACTCCACTGCAATCTACTCTACCCCATTCCTCTCTACCCCACTCCAATCTACCCCACCCACTCGACTCCACTATGTTATGTTATGTTATTAACATTTTTAAATCGCAACAAATATCCGGAGGAGTCTTGGTGCTGGCTAATAAGGCATTAAAGAACAGAGGGAGGAAAAATTTAGAAGCTAGAGAGTGTAAAAAAGCCAGGTTTTCAGTAGTTTCCGGAAGGCCAGTAAGTTGGGGGCATTCTTAATATGCAACGGAAGTGCATTCCAGGTTTCCGAGGTGCCTTGCAAGAAACTCCTGCCTGCCCAAGCTGTTCATTTAAACCTGGGTACTACTATGAGCTTGGCATTGGCTGAGCGTAAGGTCCTTCCTGGAGAGCACCAGCTAAGTCTGTGTTGTAGGAATTCCGGGCCGGAGCCCTGAAGGGCTTTGTAGATGATGTAAAGTGAATTGGAAATATTCCTTTGTCTAATGGAAAGCCAATGCAGTTTTCTGATTGAATTAGACATGGACTGGCATTTTTGAATTTTGAGAAGCCTAGCTGCCACATTTTGCATCGTCTGCAATTTATTTATGATGTATTGATGGGTATTGAGAAAGAGGCTGTTACAATAGTCGACTTTAGCCAGCACTAGTGTCATGACCAGAGTTTTCTGATGATGGACAGGAATGATGGAAAGTATCTTTTTTAGCATTCTGAGCGTGAGATAGGTCGAGGTCACTGCATTGACTTGATCTATAAAGCACAGTTTATTGTCAATAAGTTAATCGAAGGTTGTGGGCCTTCCTGACAGGAGCAGGTAATGGCCCAATGTCCTGTGGCCAGCAAGTCGGGGTCCAAAAGGAAGACTGGGCACCAAATACAATAACTTTTGTCAGAATTACATTTTAAGCAATTCTTGTCCATCCAGCTATTGACTGTCTGCATGCAGTCGTGGAATCTAAGTCCTGCGCCTGCGTCGTCGTTGGCTAGAGAGACAACGATTTATGTGTCATCTGTGTAAGAGGCTAATGAGAAGCCAAAAGATTGTATTAAATCGGACAATGGAGTGACGTATAGGTTAAAAAGTGTCGGACCAAGCGAGGACCTCTGAGGTACTCCGCAAGCGAGTGATTAAGGATGAGAAACAAACACACCTGTCCGCACCGACTGCTCGCGGCCAGATTTCAGTAGTTCCCAGGCTGATCCCGTGATCCCAATAATTGCTAATCGATCTAGCAGCAGCTGATGACTGACAGTGTCAAAGGCTGCCGAGAGATCAAACAGGTTAAGGGCTACATCTCCACCCTGATCAAGTGCCTGCCTGATTTCCTCGGTAACCTTGATCAGGGCAGTCTACATGATATGGCCACTACAGAATTCAAAAGACACACAATTGATGGACGGAATGCAGAACAAATCAAAACATTCACCCCCAGTCAAGAGAATTCAAACTGAGTGTCATCCAGGAGATTGTTTGATTGGGTGTGCTCATTGAGTTGGATGTTCATGATTTCCTCTACTATTTTTGCAGGCAAAGGTAGACAAGAGATGAGAAGGTAGTTGTTTGGATCCTTAGGATCCAAGGATGCATTTTTAGCAAGGGAAGCACAATGCAGTAGGGAAACAGCCAGACTGGAACATAATATGAGAAATTTCTGTGAGCTGAGGGGCGATGCTCTCTGTCACTAGCTTGGCTATCCTCGAGGAATAAGGGTCAAGAGGGGAGCCAGACGATGTGGATCTCAGTAGGTTGGTAACCTCCTCTATGCAGGGTAAGATGAATTCGCTGAAGCTTTTCTGTTCGGCATGAGATGTGGAAGGCCTGTCGTTGCAAATAGAGGAGATGGAAGAGAAAAATTTATTGAATATTTTCTCCACCTTTTTCAGAAAAAATATAGCCAAAGAGTTACAGAAATATTGGCTGATAGGGCAGAGATTTTTTAGCAGAATCCTTAGTCAGCATAGTAACGGCTTGAAATAATTCTCTTGGGGAGTTTTTAGCCTTTTCCATTTCCTCGTGAAATATTTTGCCTTTTCCATATCGATAAGTGTCTTATAGCATGTGATACATAGCTTATATTTGGATTTTTCCTCCTCGTTATAGTTAGTCCTCCATCTTTTGTCTTGTCTGCAACAACTTTGTTTGAGCGCTCTAAGATCAGCAATAAACCATGGGTCTGATACATTGTTTCGTTTGGATTTAAACTTTTTTACTGGGGTTAAGAGACTGGCTGCGGTGTCTAGCCATTCAGTGTATTCAGCGACAGCAGCGTCGAGGGAGAGCCCAGGTATCGAGTCATTAAAAATTTGGGAAAAATGGTCTGCTTGGATGTTGTGCCAGGCACGAACAGTAGTTGTAGTTGGTTTGATTTTGAAGTTGGGTCTGGAATGTGTAATAGCAAGGTCAAAGATGACTGCATGGTGATCTGACCAGACTAAAGAAAGGGTTTTTGCTTTGCTTAATGAGTTGTTATTAGTAAAAATCCCATTGAGAGTGTGGCCAACCTGGAGGGTGGGTCCAACAACAGTTTGGGAAAGCCCGGTCATGGTTTGAAGGAAAACTGAAGTATCAGTGTCATAGTGAGCTTTTAGGTGAAAATTAAAGACTCCTAAGACAGTAAACTCTTCGGACAGAATATGTCCCTCAAGGAGGCATTCAATTTCCTGCACGAAGGCTTATCTTGGGCCTGGTGGACGGTAAATTAGCATGCCTTTAAATGATTGGGTATTGAATACTTTTACATTAAAAGAGATAGCTTCGCAGAGGTGTGAGGGGGTAAGATTGTAGTTGACCACAAGATCAGCTCAATGTGCTATTGCAAATCCCCCACCGTGTAAGTGCCCTGTATTGTCTGGCAATGGCAAAAACTTTAGGTACTGTTGCTAGCAGGTCTTGGTTGTAGGAGGGGTCTGCCCAAGTGTGTGTTATGAATATAAAGTTTGAAGGCGATCCTGTGGAACTCATCTCCTCAACCACAACGACAATACCCAATAAAACATGAAGCTAAAAAACAAGTTAGGGAAATTTTAGAATAACTTGAATAACAAGGTGTAATAGAAAATTGCACCTCATCAATGAATAATCCCTTGTTTCCTGTAATGAATCTAGACAATTCATACCAGCTAGTATTAGACTACAGACAATTAAACACATCTACTTGCACATTTGCTGTACAAAATGCACACAGTGCCGCACTAATGAATAACATTGTGCAGAAGAAATACCAAACAACACTAGATATCTCAAATGGATTCTGCTGCCAAAATATAGCGCCTGGGAGCAGATATTTGACAGCATTCTCAGCGCTAGGTTCACAGAGGCAATTTTGTCAATTGCCTCAGGGGTATAAGAATAGCCCTGGGCTGTTTTCAGACAGAGTAACGGAGTTACTTCAAAGTTTTGATGAGGAGGCATTGTCCTAAGTTGACGATATGTATCTGACGGACAATGAATTAATGGAGCACCTGGACAGAGTAGACCACATAATTCTTGGGTTGCTCACTTGGACTACATATTTAAGAAATCAAAAATTGCCCATCTCAATGGCCTATTTTTAGGAAACGATGTCAAGTGAAGGCAAAAGCTTGGCAACCCATTTTTTTTTTTTTAAAGTGCATTGTTCCAGCCTCCAGCGACTCTAAAAAGATTGCAATCAATTTTAGAATTACTATAATTTTGGCAGAACACACATTTTGGATTATGCAGCACAAGTAAAACCATTCTACAATTTAATCAGACCTGACTTTTCAATAACAAATTGGACACAGGAACATACAAACATTTTACATTCCGTACAAGCTGGCATGATAGCTTCCAAACATTTACACACATGTGTAAACACGACCAACCTGGTGCTCCGCGTAGTTGCTGGACCAACTGAGTACACCTATATCACATTCAACGAAGGTGATACATTACCTGTAGTGTACAAATTACACTTGTACACAAACGCTGAAATGTGTTTTGCACCCAGTGAGAAAATACTCACAGCGGTACAGACTGCTGTGGTGAGAGAAAGAGCACTAGCACATGGTAGAAGCATAATTGTCGTAACCCCGGTACCAACCTTATAGTCTGTTTCCAAAGCAAACGTTCCAATTGCAAAGCTTTACATCCACGCTGGATACGATGGTCTAACTCTCTCACTGCAACAGATGTAAACTACAGATTTGATTCTACATTACAGACACAAGCGTTTTTGTAGTATGAACAAGAATATCCTCTGCCGAATGAAATAATGCCTCTAGATCGATATAATTACATCATCTACACTGATAGGTCTGCCCAGCCTGCCATAGGTAGTAAGCACCATTATGCCACAGCATGCGCATTCGTAAAGGGGCGCACGCATGATGGAAAGTTCCGTCCTGAAAAAACACAAATGCAGTCCCTAGGGGACTGTACGGCACAGCTAGTAGAACTCAAGGCCCTGATACTTGGCAGTACAAAATACGGATCATGTATTCCCCACACTTATATTGTGTGATTTGTATTATTGTGTACAGTCATATAATGAATTCCTTACTACTGGGGCAAGAATGGATTTCGAAATTCCAAGGGCTGCACAATCAAGCACAAGATGCTTTGGGATCAGGTGGCAGAGCTGAAGACTGCTTGCCACAGTCTCATGTAATACACACATTGAGTCATTAATGTGTTGGCATTCACTGTGCAGGGAATTCCATGGCTGATGAAGCCACTAAGGCAACAGTTCGTACTGCTGCCATTGCTGCAATCACTCGTTCTAGTACGAGAATAGACAGATTTTATGCTGGCAGTCAATGCTGCACGCACCGACACACACCTGCCAAAAGGCTTTCCATTCAAGTGCTCCTACAAGATAGGTGCACAGAACATAACATATGCTCATATTCGAGGAGTGGGGGATAGGGTAACACCTAATACTGATCACAGATTGGGGCTGATACTAGCTGTACATGAGGGTCTGGGTTCAGCACACGCAGAGATTACTGCTGCAGTTTCATTACTGAAGCAGCACTATTGGTGGCCAGGTCTTACTAAACAGACCAAGGACTTTGTCCTCAAATGTGACATCTGCCAGCAGATGAAAGGCTCCACATTGCACGTCCACAACAGACACCTCTATTGATTTCAAACAAACCTTTGGCTTGTATCTATTTAGATCACTGCGGCCCCTTATAATCTGATGGGGCTTACAAGTACATCTTGGTGGCAGTAGATTCATGCTCTAGATTCCTGTCGGTATGGCCACAGCTGTCGGCTGACGCCCGAACTGTTATCAAGGATTTGCAGGTCTTTATCGGGACTGAAGGAAGTGGCCCGAAAAGGGCCACCCGGGTTTTCTACAACCTCCTAATCGCCTTCCACAAAATGAAGAGTTGGTCAGACAGTAGAGACTACAAAACAGTTGTTTATTACCAATACTCTGCAGAGGAGTCCAATCTGACCTGCACCCTAAGATGTCTGCCGAGGGACTGACCCCCCAACAGTCTGCAACGCATAATCATTCCTCCCAAGGGCCGCCCAACCACGCCCACAATGGAAAGTTACCGGCTTAGACCGAACATGAACAAAGGAGGCACAGAAGGATGGCCTACCACCTGCTAGATGGGTACACGCTATCACTATCTCAAGGTTGCCGTGCTGGGTTTCGGCGTCTCCTAACGTGGGAGCAGAGCTACACACAAGGATAGGTATGCGAGGGCAGAATGGCCTATTCATTAGCATGTCAGAAGGCAACCTTGAACAGAAGAGAAAATAATAGCTGAATACAGTGTTCTGCTGAGGCAAGCAATACAAATAATGAGGCCTAGTACAGCCACAGCCTAATAAGGATTACGAAATTCAAAATGGAGTCACACTCGCTAACTGAAGTTCGCACATTGCAGGGATATCTCAGTGGGTTGCATAACGTGAATACGAATGGCGTCTAATTTAGCCGTACACTGCTAACCTAATATAACGTAGAACAAGTGAATAGCGAGAATGGGATTTTCAAACCTAACAGACCCTTCTTTTAGCAGTGGAGGCTAAATGCTTTATTGACGCTATCAGGTAGGGTCTTTACAATTCTAGGCAGGGAAAAGAGAAAATGCAAAGTCACTTTAATATCAAAGGAAAAGTAAGCAATGCATATAGCAAGCATTTTTTAGTACTCAAAAATACCCTCATCTATCTGCTTCATATCCTGTATTTCTTGCATCATCATAGTAGAGACTTTATCATTACGGCCTGGCAATTGAGGGGTAGGGGTGAGTTTACCCACACAATAGGTGCAACATGCTGGAAGGCAATTGACACAGAGGCAGCACGTGAAGATGACACCTGCAATAGCTACTAGGAAAAGAAGTATCTTCCAACCCCAGGATGAAATCAGACCCCAGAACCACCCTGTCAAGGACCATGAACCATTATCCTGATGAATATCGGATGCAAGCCTATATAGTTTGTGGATAGCGGAGTATACAGTAGGTGCGTGGTCTGGGATGTAAACGCAGCAACTGCTGCCTATGACGTGACAAGCTCCACCCCTATCTGCAAGGATGACGTCTAAAACCATCCGATTTTGAAGAGCAACAAGTCTGGTAGCCTGGAGCTCAGCCGTGATGTTAGTGAGTATGCCTGCTGTAGTGTTGATAACCCCTTCAACAACCCTGGTGAGACAACGAATGTTAACACTGTTGTACATAGGTCCCCAGAAAGGCACAATACCCTTCATGGCATCCATGAATTGCTGTAGAGTAGTATCAGTTTGATCGATATCTGCTGTGTCAATAACTCTCCTTACCCGGGACAAGTATACGCTTCTCCGCTGCAGCCTATGGTCTTTGTGATAGTTGGACGGTGCAATGTAAACGGGAGGTAAAAGAAAAGAGACATAACACCGGCCAGACCATCCCCTTGGGAGCCATGTATAAGCCTGCTCCCCACAAACAAAGTATACATTTGGGGGGGTGAACAAATGTGGGCTACTAGTAGTGTTTAATCGATAGGTGTAGTTGCAACTGCTCTGTCCCACTGGAATATTCCCAGAACCTTCAACACAGAAACTAGCTGCTGTATGAACCACAGGTACGGGCATGACTTTATCTTCAGTGATATTTCGTGCATGGAAACATTTGAAATATTCGGTAACATCGAATCCCTTAAAATCCAACATTTCATTTTGCAGCCATGTGGCATTCTTGTTACCCTCGTAAACATTCATGCAAGCATGTGGGTGTAAGGTACCCTCCTTTCCCCCTGTTCCAGGTGTATAACCCTGGTGTACCACTATATATTCCAATACTGCTTCATAATCAGACTCCGTCATATTCATAGCATCAGTATGGTAATGAATATACACCATGGAAAGCAACAGGAACCATGCCTCACAACTACTTGGGTACGACAGGGGTAAAGACACCAGTAAATCATTCTTGTGCATAACTGAGGGGAGTAAACCACACACCCAACAATTCGTGACATTCGTTGTATTATGTACTTGGTGAAGCATTTGCAGGAAAGCATTTTCAACATATGTCTGTCTATGTCTCTCTTTATGTGGGGCCAACGTAACAAACAGATGCTCAGGTGGGTTCGGGGTAGTCCCTATCAAAGTGTGCACAGGATGCTGTTCTTCTAAATACCATACTACCCCAAACAGAGTTATCATTACTATGAGGATGAACACTACCACTACTATCTTACTCCTAATAGACCAGCTAGACCACACAGGACTACTCTGCCCTGGTGGTGGTGCCGCTAGTGGCTGTTCCTCCTCCATGGCAGCACCGCCAAATGGGTACATGTGAAGAGCCTTACAAACTGGAGCCACAAGAATACGACTGACCAGAGGGGCACAGTTTACCCAGCATCCGTTTAGAGCCTCGCTGGCATGCTCCTATCGTTCATCAACGATGGTGCTCTGAAGCACTCCCTCGAGGGGGCTGCGTGATCGCGGCCCTTGCTGGAAACAAATCCTTCTTCTTTCAGGATAGGGCACCCTCCCTCCAGGGCAAGTACCCTCAACAATCCTGTCCAGTGTCTAGGGCAGTGCACCAGTGTTGTTCACCTTAATCTGACACAGGCACGGTAGACATAGTACCTACACCCTAATCTCAAGTCCTTCCCTAACTCCTGGACTGTCCCTCTGGCACACTGTCCTTCTTTCGGGGGCGCAAGTTGTATCTGTCAACTCCAGGCACTGTTTCATCAACAAAAAGGGGGCGAAACTCAGGCTCAGAAAGGCATGGGGACTCAGGTGCCTGTGGATCAGATGGGGAAGAAGCTGGGGCTGCCCTTATCTCCGGAGGGACCGCCTCAAGCAGGGCGGCGTCACTCTCTGCTTCCATCTGCGCCCACCTCAACCGGGCATCAGAGAAGGGAATAAAGCGGGGTAGCCTTTCCCCTTCTTGGTCAGCAATGCAGTCGAGTGCCCACTTGTTGCAGGGAAGTGGGAGAGGAACCCTCTTGCAATGGGTACCATGCACCGAGTGCTTCCGGCCATCAAGTTTCACTGCCGTTCTAGTGGCAAGGAGGACCAACAGTGGGCCCTTCCAACGAGGCTCCAGGCAGCTCTTCCTCTGGAAGTTCTTGACAAGGACGTAGTCTCTGGGCTGTAGCTGATGCCCGGGCCCCTCTGGTACCGGCTGCAGTGTCTCCTGAATCTGTTGATGAAGAGAACGAAGATCTTTAGTTAACTCATACAGATAGTCTATTAGCAAAGGGTACTCTATCTCAGAGAAGCTCTTTGGCCTTGGAACGCCCCAGATATTGGCAGGGCGACCAAACACTACCTCATACGGTGACAACCCTGTCCTGGAGTGTGCCGTCGCCCTGGTGGATAACAAGGGGAGAGGATGTAGCCTAACGGTTAGGGCGGTGGACTTCAAATCTGGGGAACCGGGTTCAAGTCTCGGCAATGACGCTCAACATCCTGTGATTCTGGGCAAATCACTTAATCACCCCGTGCCTAACAAAAATGAATGTGTCCTTATGTAACGCAACTGGTGCTCATGTAAAGCGCTCCGATACCTGATTTCGGGTCAAGTTCGCGCTATATAAAACTTTGAGAAAAAGACAAAAAAAATAAGGCCAAGGGCAACGCATCTGGCCATCGCAATCCTGTGCTTTCTTGTATCTTTGCTAACTTCAGCTTGAGAGTACCATTATATTTCTCAACCAGACCTGCTGACTGGGGGTGGTTAGCTGCATGAAGCTTCTGCTTAATGCGCAAACCTTCGCACACCAGTTGGATAACCTTGGAATTGAAGTGACTTCCGTTGTCACTCCAGATCACATGCGACAATCCGAAGCGCGGGAAGAACTCTTTTATGAGTGCCTTCGCCATCGCCATAGCCGTATTCTCTTTAGTGGGGTAAGCTTCAATCCATTTACTGAATGCACAAATCACTACCAGCACATACTTCAAATTGTTGACTCGTTCCATTTCGATTAAATCCATCTGGAGAACCTCAAAAGGGAAGGAAGGCGGTGCAAAGTTACCAGAGGGTGTAGGAGTACCTTTCCCAGGATTATGTGTCATACAAATCATACAGTGTTTCACTAAATGAGTGGCTACTTTGGATATATTGTCGTTCTGCCACACTGGGTCCAACACCTTACACATTCCCTTGGCGCTAATGTGGGCTGGGCCATGGTAACCACAGGAAGTACATAGGCATTAGGTAACATCCATCGCTGTTTCTCGAACTTATCAGTCCAGCACCCATCCTCATCCAGACGCCCTGTACTCGCCTGCCATATTGCCAATTCGTCTAGGGTTGCCTCACTTTGTATCTCCTTGACATTTTCTAATGTGTCCTCCAACATTCCATTGTCCGGGACCCACCTAGCAGGACCTGCCACAAACATCTTTTTCATCTTTGATCTTGCAGTCTCTTTAGCTGTTTGATCTGCAAACGCATTTCCTCTCCCAACATCATCTGTTATTGCTTTGTGGGCACTACATTTTATTATTGCTAACCTTTTGGGAAGTGTTAGAGCTGACAAGAGTCTATGTATCAATGGGCCATTCTGTATTCGTAATCCATGTGATGTTAAGAACCCTCTCTCCGCCCAGAGGCGTCCAAAATTATGGACGACCCCAAAGGCGTACTGGCTGTCAGTATAAATATTGACAGTCAGTCCCTCACTCAACTCACAAGCCCGAAGAAGGGCAACCAGCTCTGCAGCTTGGGCTGATTGGTATGGGACACGGGATGTCTCAACTATAGTGTGTAATGTTGTAATTGCATATGCTGCAGTGGTGGTGCCATCTGGTAGTTTGAAACAAGAGCCATCAACATATAGTTCCCCTTGGGGTTCAGATAGGGGAACATCAGTCAGGTCTACCCGTCCTTTCATCTCTTCTTCCGTTCTGTACACACAATCATGCACATCTGTGTCATTACTCGTCGAATGGAGGGGTAGTAACGTGGCTGGGCTCAGAGTGGCACATCTTTTGATGGTAATGTGCGGAGCAAACAAAGTTAGTTCATATCCAGTCAGACGTGCACTAGTAAGGTGCTGTGTCTTTGTCTTATTCAAAAGCGTATCCACAGCATGGGGTACCATTACCGTGAGAGCAGTATCAAGAACGAGCCCCGCCGATTGTCTGATAGAAACTGCCACCGCCGCGGCAGCTCTCAGGCAGCTCAGGAGGGCTCTGGCTACGTTATCCAGTATAGCAGAAAAATAAGCGCAGGTGTAAAATCAGGCTCTGCGTAGATTGTAGTTTAGAAGATTTGGTTTATTCACAGGAAGAAAAGGATCCCATCCACAGGAACCATACAGACACAAAGGAGGCTCAGCTTCAACTGACAGCCTCTTACATAACACATTCCAAAGCTCCTGGCAACAGGAGCAGAGACCTAGAATGCCGCATATCTCCCTCCTTTACAAACAGAGTAAACTATAAAAGATATACAATAAAAGGAAAATGAAAGTGAACATAAGAGCAGATTCACGTTACATAAACAAGAAATTTACTGTACATAATCCTTTAAGTATGTGGGAGTGGAAGATACTCTTGTGGACCTACGTACAGTGCCTGAAGCTCTGAGAAACCCCTTTGAGCTTCCACAGCAGGGTCTTTGCTTACCACCAAAACCCTGTGTTAAAACAGAAAGCGCGCAACCGTCCGCCTCATGTACGTAAAGCACAAAAGGCTTCTGGTAATCAGGAGTACCAAGCACAGGAGCAGAGAAAAGCGCAACCTTTATTTGCTCAAAAGCTTGCTGGCATGCGGATGTCCAAGGCAGGGGTTCAATAGAACCAGAAAACACTCCCCTGGTCAGGTAAAGGAGGGGTTTTGTTACTAAGGAATAATTGGGGATCCAGTGTCGACAATACGAGGTAATACCAATAAATGCACGTACTTCACGTTCGGTCTTAGGAACAGGCATATTAGTGATAGCAGCTATGCGCTCAGGTATTAGTCTGCGACCCTCCTTCGACAGTAAGTGACCTAAGTAGGTGACCTCCTGTCGAAAATATTGAAATTTGGAAAGGGACACCTTATGGCCATGGCACGCCAACTGTAACAGCAATTTAACAGTGGCATCTTTACAGCCATCCTTAGTATCAGAGGCCACAAGGAGGTCGTCTACGTACTGCAGTAGCACATTATCAGTGGGAAGTACCAAAGAATCCAATTGAGTTTTTAAGGCTTGACTATAGATATTAGGGCTTTCTGTATAGCCTTGAGGAGCCCGACAGAATCTAAAGCTCCTGCCGGCTAGGGCGAATCCAAACAGATATCTGCTATCTGTATGAATAGGAATGCTAAAGAAAGCATTCTTCAGATCAATCACGGAAAAGAACTTTGCTGATGGGGGAATCATTGTCAATATCGTGGTGATGTCTGGGACTACAGGATATTGGGGTACTACAATTTTATTGACCTCTCTGAGGTCAATTACAAAGCAATAAACATCAGGATGAGCATCAGAAGAGTCCAAGGGTGTCTTCTTGAGAATCAGAAGGATAGGGCTATTGCACACATTTGCCACTGTCTCCTCAACCACGCCAGACTTAATCAAATCCTTTATTATTTGCAACAATGCCTTTTCTCCTGCTTGTGAAATCTTGTACTGGGGAATACGTGGCAAGACAGCATTGTCTTTGATCTGAATAGAGACCAGCGGGATCTGGAGTAACCCCACATCCGTGTCTCCTGCTGCCCATAAACTATGGGGCACCTCTTTGAATTCAGCGGGGAGGGGTGCATCCTTTGCAAAGCATTGTTTGGCACGAGTCACTTGTGGCCCAACGGTCATGTAAACACCATCTGGAGAACAAAAGATGGTGGCATGCAATCTCTACAACAAATCCAATCCCATCAAATTCTCCCCACAATTTGTCGTTAATAGAAACGGTGAATCCACTGTAAAGTGACCAATAGTCAGAGCAAGAGGTTTGGAAATGGGGCTAACAACCGGCATGCCTGAGAAACCTACCGAAACATTGTTTTGGCCAGACAGAGCTGCCCCTGGGACCAGCGAACAAGAAACAGAGCTATTCATAGCACCCTTGTCAAGTAAGAACGTCTTGGGCATGCCCTGCAAATCCGCAGTGACATAAGGTCCCCGCTGATCTACAGGCACCGGAACCGGTCCCTTACCCTGTCCCTGGCTGTCCTAGCTGTGGGACACCCCCGTCACTTCATCCATGTCATAGTCGTCATGATAGTACTGCCTTCCCCGGGGTTCGTCGAAATAGTTCTTGCTCTGCTGAGCATACGATGTACCCTCAGACTGTCTTTCTCTTCGGCCCCCTCCCCCTCTACCACGTCCTCTAAAACCCCTACCTCTTAGGGCCTCAACTTTCTGCAGCAACTCCGGACACTCACTTCGCCAATGCCCCTCCTCTTTACAGTACGCACATTGGTTGTACCCCACGGGCACACCCGGTGTACTGTTCCGGTCAGACCGGGACCCCTGCTGAGCCGGGCATGAACCCCTTCCTCTTCCATTCCCCCTCGCCACTTGCTGCATCAACACCCTTGTCTTCAACTCCTTTGACTATTTCTCCACCTTCTTTGTCCTCATTCTCTCTATGCTCGTAGTACTGTCCCATACTCAAGATTACTGACGGAGATGAGGTGGTCCAAGTACTTTCCGAAGCCTGCAACCTAGTCGCAATCTCGGGAAGCAAATTAGTGACTAACCTGTTGACAAACAAACGAACACCACCCTCCAGCGTCAGATCTTGGCCACTAAAATCCAGAAACACCCCTTCAAACCTAGTAAAGAAATCGGACACACTTTCATCCTTCTTCTGATGACACGCAGTCAACTTGTCCCAATCCACTCGTCTCGGCGGGATAAGGGAATGCATGTACCATTGAGTTGGGTAACAATAAATATCTGTTATTCAGCGCCAAGATGCCCCGTTGCTGGGGTGAACGTGCGCTTTACAAATACACATGTTATGTTATGTAAGTGATATTACTCTCCGGCAAGGCTAATAACTCCGCCTTCGGTTTCTCGCCGGGCTTGCGCTTCTTATCCCATGTCCTGATCTCATCCCATGTTCCACCCAATTCCACCACATGATCCTGCGTATGCACCTGTCTCCATATGTCTACCGGTACCAACAGACCGAAGAAGAACTCTATATCAGCTAATGTCATCACTGTGGAGGAGGCCGCCTCCGTCAATTCTTTATAGTACGCAGTTGGATTTTTCCGAGGGTCCGGCAACTGTCCTTTTTGGGATATTACCTCACTCCTCTTCCAAGGAGTGTAGATCCACTGTTCCTGTAAATGGGCCGCCACTCGTGAGCGAGTAACAATATTATTCCTATCTCGCAACTTCGGTATTTCAGGGTGGTAGATGGGATGAACTTCCCTCATGGGGAACTGTGACGCTGTCATCGGGACCTTCTGAAGCAATCTACCCCGATAACCCACCAATGTCGTCACATTACTGAAAATCTCATTGGCGGCCATATCTGTAGTATATACCCTATCTCGAATGTCCGAATTATCTGCGGTGCAATACCCTTGAAACACTGTTCCCACAATCCTATCAGCGTAGCCGACATATGCTTAAGAGCATGTTGCTGTATAAACGGCTCATAATCTTTCATCACACTCCACACATCTTCCACACTATAAATCTGATTCCGTACCCACTGTGCAGCCTGGTCAGCCACCATTCTCTTTTCCTCATCACCCACAGCAGAGCGCACCAACACTTTATCCATGTGTTCACGTGCCGCTGCCCAATTCACTTCATGCACTCCACGCACAGGCGTCTCAGCATTTTGCAATGCCTAAGGTAACACACTCAAAGGGGAAAGAGCAGAGGAAGAAACAGGTATCATCGCGCACAAAGACTGTGTTGCAGGAGTAAGAGGAGGCGTGACCACAGGTGCGGAGCTGGGAAACAGAATAGGGGAACTGACGGCTCCCGCCCCTGTAACTTGCGAAGATGGGGAAGAAGCAGGTGGGGACGGGCCGAAGCAGTAGAGCCAGAAACAGGAAGAGTAGGAATAGCAGAACCAGAGGCCAAAGACTGAGGTGTTGGGATTATGGGATATATCCGCTCGGGGCATAAGGAGGTGGGGGTCGAGAATCCAATAACTCCTCAACGAAAACATCACCTTCCTCCCTAGCAACATAACATTTATCACTCTGCAATCGAAACTGCCTATCTGCACACTCTATGCCTTTCTCGATCTTTTCTCTTTCATACGCTACTGCTTTCTACATTATCGTTTGCGTCTGTTCCCTACGAGCTTGCTTCTCTGCCCTCATACGTCGTTGCTTCCTTCTGCCATGTCCTCAGAGAATCAAACATCGACTGCCTGCTCTTTTTGGCGAACAATTTGTCCTGCAAGTAATTCAACTTTTGTTCATCAGATGTGCCAGTAAGTGGCCACTGTAACTCAACATTGTCCCTCCTATATTTATTCCACAATGTGCTAAACATAATAGGGCCAATGCCATGCTTGACGTATACATCAAAATTTCTGGAGGCTCCGGCTGCCTCTCTTCCAATTGAGCTTCAATGGAACAACACCGACATCCAAAACACCCTAATTTACTTAGACAAGGCATCTTAATATAAGACACATACACTGTCCCCAATGGACAAATATAACACCGACCAACAAATGGTCCAAGAAGCAAATCAAAGCGGTCCAAAAACCGCACACTACAGTCCACAGACTGTACCAAGACAAGAAGACAGGCTCTAGCCCCAGACATTTTCAAGAATAAGCCAAATTTCCAGTTGGCCTGGCAGATTGTTTGCAAACAGCCCCAAACCTTTTCAAGAATGGGCCGAATTTCCAGTTGGCCTGGTAGACCGTTCACAAACACTCTGTGTCTTTCAAGGGTCCGCAAACCCACCAAGTTCAAGACAAGACAGTCCGGAGACTGTACCAGACACAGCCCGTAGGCTCGTGCCGTTCAACCATGGCGCCACATTTTCCAAGAATTCAAGTCACTCACCTGGTGCACTCAGGTCGAGCAATATTATTCTCCACTGCCGACTCTTTGGACCAAACGGTCAAATCCAAGGTTCCGCCTTCTCAGGACCCCGGCCGGTGACCACTAGACGAGGAGTCGCCCGATCAGACGGGCGGGGCAGCCAAGAGAACCGGGCTCTTATCGTGTGGGGATCCCCGATCCGCCCGACCGACCGGATTACGGGCGAGTCGGGTCACCTTGCGGAGTCCCTGTTCGGGCGCCAACTTTAGGAAGTGGCCTGAAAAGGGCCACCCGGGTTTTCTACAACCTCCTAATCGCCTTCCACAAATTGAAGAGTCGGTCAGACAGTAGAGAATACAAAAAAGTTGTTTATTACCAATACTCTGCAGAGGAGACCAATCTGACCTGCACCCTAAGATGTCTGCCGAGGGACTGACCCCCCAACAGTCTGCAACGCATAATCATTCCTCCAAAGGGCCTCCCAACCACGCCCACAATGGAAAGTTACTGGCTTAGGCCGAACATGAACAAAGGAGGCACAGAAGGATTGGCTACCACCTGCTAGATGGGTACACGCTATCACTATCTCAAGGTTGCCGTGCTGGGTTTCGGCGTCTCCTAATGTGGGAGCAGAGCTACACACAAGGATAGGTATGCGAGGGCAGAATGGCCTATTCATTAGCAAGTCAGAAGGCGACCTTGAACAGAAGAGAAAATAATAGCTGAATACAGTGTTCTGCTGAGGCAAGCAATACGAATAATGAGGCCTAGTACAGCCACAGCCTAATAAGGATTACAAAATTCAAAATGGAGTCACACTCGCTAACTGAAGCTCGCACATTGCAGGGATATCTCAGTGGGTTGCATAACGTGAATACGAATGGTGTCTAATTTAGCCGCACACTGCTAACCTAATATAACGTAGAACAAGTGTATTGCGAGAATGGGATTTTCAAACCTAACAGGACATACACAATTGGCACAGTACATTCCGACCACGGTCTGGCATTTAGCTCTCAGACTTACAGAGAAGCCATGGGAAGTTTGGGTGTGACCTTGCGGTGCTTCTCCCCCTATTATCCTGAGGGAAATTTGGTAGTTGAGAAGAACAACCATGATTTAAAGCAGTCCTTAACAGCAAGCGTACTAGGTACAGGTCGCAGTTGGGTCCATCACCTATATGGGGTCCAGAGGGCACTCAATAACATGCCAAGAAAATCCCTGGGTGGTCGTACTCCATATGAAATCCTGTTTAGGGTAAGAATGTAGGTCCCTGACCTTGATAATATCGGCACAGTGGTGGCAGACACACCGTTTGACATCAATGAACGTTTGGCTGTTTTACAGGAAATAAATGAATTCCCAGACAAACAAAGCAACGTCCAAGTAAAACATCCCGCCACTTGTGAAGTGAAGGTTGTACTGGCAAGACCCAGCTGGATCCCAAAGATTGGGGATCTGGTCAGGGAGAAAGGTGTGGACAAGAAATAATTTGGGCCATCATACACAGCGCCTGTACCTGTCCTAGCTGTCGAAGGTACAAGAACTGTACTTCTACTACCCCTTGCCGGTCGACGAGACAAAAGGTTTGTCTCCATTGATCTGATCAAACCACATTATGTGGCCGATTCTCAACAGTAGGCCACGTGGCATCCTGGGTAGCCAGTGCTCTCCTCTCGCTACAGTACAGGAGGTTCAGATAGAAGCTTTGATAACTAAAGAAGATTCCCCTCTCCAGCAAGAGACAGTAAACAACAATGAAGTATTACTTCTCTCTGTTGAAACAACAGCAACTGTACAATTGACTAGTACAGAGAAACAGATTTCAATTTGACAACTTTAATAAAATAAGATCCACTTCAATATACCAAAGATTGAGCCATCTGCAGATTCTATGAAACCTGCTGAACTTCTAAAAACAGACCAAAAGGCATCTGGCTACTTTGTGAACTACGATGATTTCTCTTCAGATTCAACTGAACCTGAGCCACCATTGCTGCCGCCTCTTCATTTGAAGCTAAAAGTGCGTGTCCTCTATCTTTGGCTGAAAAAGACATACTTTGTTACTCCTTGGTTGCACCTTTGGATTACAATTGAGTTACTTTTCCTGGTCCTCTGGATTGGTGTGGTGACTGTCTTTTTCCTGCTTCTAAATGGACATTATCTCCCAGAACGCTCTGCAGTACAACTTGTGAACTTAGTATTGAAACCACATGCATCATCACACTGTGAACAAAGGGACTTGCCCCTGGTAAACATTACAGCAGTTCCAGTTCCAGAAGGAATAGTATGGGACAGGGTATCATATGATGTATATGGTCCTACTGAACGTTTTCAAATCCCATATTTGTTAGAAATTTCTTTAAATTATATTATCACCTCTAGAACTGTCTCTGATGATTGGGATATTGATACAGTACATAATATGCTAGAAGATCTAGAGCAGTAAACTGTGTTTTCTTCTTATGAATTTTATGATGGTACATCTAATTACGGTGATATGTTCTGTTACCAGCACTATGTTCACCACTTTCTGCATAAAGCAAGTCTCCCACATGCTGTTTATAATTACACCCAATCAGAACGCTGTCCAATACCACCAAAACATAGTTCAAAAGCATTTTCACAGAAGTTTGCCTATTTTTCTGGTTTCAACACATCAGACCCAAACTCATACGTCTACAGGCTTGCACCTATACCTGCAAAGAAAAATATGCTAACAAACACCAAGCTGATACATTCTGCTCTTTTCTTTCCCAACTGTCTGTACAGGGTTTTGACTTTTGGAAGGACACAATAGATACAAAATCTGTTTGGGGAACAAAACATTGGCAGGTTCAGGGACCTGAGGCCTTGTTTAGAGCATGCCTAATACCACATCAAATGATTTTCCTGAACAAAACTGTGCAACAATCTTCCTGTCTTGGAATAGCCAAGATGAAGGATTTGAACACACCTTGTATTCCCGCATTCGCACGTTTTGAGAATTGGCAAACTTTCACAAGATAAAGTGAGGATACACTAGATGCCATGATATGCAATAGTTCTTACAATTCATCAGACCCCAATGGGAATGTGTTAGAAATGGGTTTCTGTTTGGCTAGGGTATGCACCTAAGCCAGGCAGAACCCACTCCTCTAGTCAGGGCAAGGGAGTTACACGCTGAAGATAAACCCTGCTCACCCCCTTGGTAGCTTGGCAGAGCAGTCAGGCTTATCCACGAGGCAATGTGTTTGCGCAACACACTCACACAACAGCGACACACTAGGCACTCCACAAAAGAAACTCCACACAAGGTTATGTATAAATCGCCTTTGTATTATCCATAAAACACATTAGAACACAATCACATATTTTACTGTGCCACTAGGCCCTTGTCATGACTTTACAGGATTACATAAATCACTGGGCCAATCGGGCCACTGTCATGATACATCACTTTTAGGCTGACCAGTAACTACTGGTAAGATTGCACTTAACACAAAGCATTAGGCAAAACATAATTAGCAGTGCACCATAGTAAACACTTGCAGCGTGCACATATTATCAACACATCCCCTCACTGTACAGGGGGGGTGCAACCCTGGCAATGTAATTCCTAAAACATAATCACATCAGGGTATAGCGCCTATAACTTGCCAGAGGGCCACATTACCTTATCAGGCAGTAATTCTCCACTCAGCGTGGAGCACAGAAGTCTCCACCCCCCCTTAGGTAAATGTGGTAATGTACTCGGGCCCCGTCCTGGGCTCACCCCGCAATGCCCTTTCCAAAAGTGAGGGCCCAGGGAAATGGGGCCAGCCGTGCCCTTATCTAGAGCAAGGCCGTAATCTCCTCAAGAGAATGCCCCCGAGGGCGGGGAGACCTCATGTGATCCCCCCACAACAGTGACTCTTGCAATGGCAGCTGAGCACTAACACACGGGGCAGCTGCTCTACTTGGTAAGTCGGGTGATGTCAGTGTGGCTCCTCGCCTGGCCTCTTACTGGTCCCGCTGCCGCAAACAGGCTGCCCTGCTCTCCGAGGGAGTCGGACTCGTCCTGGACTCCCGCAGGGTCGACCAGCTGGGCCACTGTGATCCTCGCGGCTTGGCTCCTCCTGCTGCGGGGATGGTTTTGACTCTGGAGCTCTCAGTGGGCTCCCGCCGTTACCACGCTGCCGGCGGACTCCGGCCCGCCCACAACCAGGCTTCACCTCCTCCTGACTTCCAGCCATTCCTTGCATCCCGCTGGAGACCACTGAGCGGCGTCTTCGTCGGCACGTGCTACGTGGCAGTAACTCCCTCACTGGGGAGGCGGGGCTGGCCTCTCTCTTCATGGAGCGAAGCCTCCGTCGGTTTTGCTCTTCCCCTTCACGGCACTCACCATGTGATTGACGAAAATCAGCTGCATAGCACAGCGCTCCTGAGCACAAAACAACGAAGCGCTCCACACGCTTGACTGCTGGGTGAGCCCACACCAGGGTCTCAGGCCAATAACTTCAGCGCGCACCCAGCCAATCTCCAGGGTCAAGAGCCCAAATGAAAATAAAAGCGCTCGAGTGTGCCCAGACCAGGGGCACAGCAGCACACCTGGAAGAGTGCTGGGGACACGCCAGCTGGGCGGGCCAATCTTTTGTCCCCCAGTTTGGGGGACAAAAGATTGGCAGGTTCAGGGAACTGAGGTCTTGTTTAAAGCATGCCTAATACCACAACAAATGATTTTCCTGAACAAAACTGTGCAACAAACTTCCTGTCTTGGAATAGCCAAGATGAAGGATTTGAACACACCTCGTATTCCCACACTCGCACGTTTTGAGAAATGGCAAACTTTCACAAGATACAGTGAGAATACACAAGATGCCATGATATGCAATGGTTCTTACAATTCATCAGACCCCAATGGGAAGGGATGGTTGGTTTGGCCTTTGCACACTAATGGATGTCAGTCCAGATTCCTGGATAATGCCAAAGGGTTTAAGATGAATAGGCCTGATCAACGTTATGTACAATCAGAACATTCAGGGATGGTGATGTCATACAGTGTTGGGAAATTGTGCCTTGAGTGGCTAAAACCCTCAACACTTTCTCAGGTGAAGCAACACTTGTCCCTTCTGTCTGATGACATGGATCTCATGGATTTCTTACTAGGTCCCCTGAATCCACGTCAATAGCGCTTCATGTATGCTATATACAATGAATTCTGGAAAGTCTCTCAACAGGAAGCTGCTGAAAGACTGCATGAGATTGATAGGATTAATTTACAAAAGGCTTTGGCAGTGGTTGACCACATTATCCTCT
Organism: Calotriton arnoldi; assembly: GCA_963921515.1. NCBI lineage: Eukaryota > Metazoa > Chordata > Amphibia > Caudata > Salamandridae > Calotriton > Calotriton arnoldi. The sequence goes on from CAWUFW010003155.1 coordinate 256,215, forward strand.
ATGATATATTCATTGTGCAACACAGTATAATCTGCAATTGACATAATACAACAGTACATGCCTGCGTACATACACTGTTTTAGCACCATAGTGGAACTGTATCTGCTATTTACTCTTTTGGTGCCTGTAATAATTTTTATTTGCTTCTTTCTACTGATCATCGCAGCACACGTATTCTATACAAGAATAACATTGGTTCAATAAATATATTGAAAACGTCCCATTGTGTAGTCTCTGTATATTTCTCTGGGAACAAGAGTGCACAAGTGACTGAGCGAAAGGTTTCTAGATCTGTTACCATGAGCCCTAAGGGGACAAGGGTTGTCATATTCAGTGGTTGCCAGAAACCATTCGCTCCCTATTTGAGTTAGGGGGCTTATGGTGGCTCTGTGAGCTAGCTTGTCTCTAGATCAACATAAACTACAGGGGTGCATGGAATCAGTGTAATCACCTTACTCAAAGTTTATGTTGTCCACAAATGCGTAGGTCCTACGGATTAGTGGAAACTATACGACTGTTCCGCACCATGAGGCAATTTCTTTAGCATAGGCAATATAAAAAATGTAACCACTCATTACTTCACTCAGTCGGTCACTCACACATTCAGTCACTACCACCCTCACTCACTAACGCTTTTCATGTCTCTTACATACTATTTTGAGAATTCTTTAGTTATTGCACAGCTTAGACATTTAATCTCTCTATGCTATGTTTGATTTCCCCAAGATGCAAGATCTCTAGCTTTGTTGACTATAGTGTCCACTGCCTTCTGCTTACTGATTATCAGGCCTGCTCTCACCCAAAGACTTGCTGGAACCAGCTATAGGGATGGTGTATCATGAAGGGGCTACAGCATGTCTTTCCTTCTAACTCTTACTAAAAGTGAATGATCCAGTCACATCATCAGTGGCCCCTAAGGAGCAACATAACTTCATTTTCAAGTCTTATCAATTAAAGCTGCCAATGGGAGCTACTCACCCAGAAATCTTCATGTGATTACATCGTTTTGTGAGTTTAGAGCAACCTTTTGGGAATGAATAAAGTAATTTTACATTTGTAAAAAAAGGGTTAAATAGATGTGTAAGATAGGTTCAAATAGGTTTGTGAATTAGCCTCAAATTTGTGGTATGAATTACAGAAACTGGGATGTTCACTATTTCTGAGAACTTTATAGCTGGTTTAAATGACCTATATTATGCCTGGGAAAGTGTAAATATCTGCTGCTCCTCTTTGGCTTTTGTGTCCCATCTGGCATATTCACAAACTATCCAAAATAAAATGAGTAAATTAGCACTGGTAACATACGTCAATAGTTAATGTATTGTTCTGCCTTTCCACAAAGCTTCAAATAATCTCTGCACTACTCCTAGAAATCAGAAATGTTCTCAATCGACTCAGATTTGTAGAATGAGGCTAATCACCTGCAAGGGTATCAGGCGCTAGGTTTTCTCTGGGATCAGTTGAAAAGCAAGGTCTTGAGTTCCGTTCTGAATTACAGGAGTGAGGATGATGTTCAGAGGTGGAGGCAAAGGTGGTTCCAGAACTTGGCAGTGAGGAAGGAGAAGGAATGTCCTCCACTGTGGCTTCGACGGATGTGGGGAGTGTATGCAGTGAGGGAGGTGGAGCGCAGGTGTCTGCATGGTTTGTGAAAGTTCACGTGGTGGCTGATGTATGCTGGCCCGTGGTCGTGGAGGGCCTTGTAGGCGTGTGTCAGAATCTTGGATTGGCATCTTTTCTGGATGGGAAGGCATCTCCCCATCCAGCTTCCTGGGAGTACTCAAGTGCAAACATTGACCAACGCAGGAGCGTAAAATCTCTACTTGCATGAATATTTAAAAGTGAGAAATAAAAGCATTTGTTGTGTTTCGGGATCTCTATAGAAACATTATTTTTCTCCATGAAAAACATCTGCCTCCTACAAGCTTACTAACACTGGGGGTGTTCCTCCTATGCCCTACATATCGAAAGAATCAATCTTTGTGAAAGTACCTGCACAAGGTTGGTAAATATATAAATCTTTTGGTGTTCACAGTCTTTTGGAAGTGTCCCTATCGAGGACTGCCGGCAAACAGACCCTATTAGCAGATTTTCTTTCACTTAAATAGTGTAATATAGACATTATTTTAAGTGTACCTAAGTCAAATGCCAACAGCAAAATCAACAACCTACTATTTATTCATAAAAGTTAAAATAAAATATAATCGGGTGAACAAATTGCTTTGTGAAACTGACGGTGGAAGCTAGTGAGCTTTGAAAGTAATGGGTCGCAATACCTCACCTGAGTTGTAGTGACTAAGCAAAAAGTGAAGAAAATAGGATCAAATAGTGCACTTTAAAGCTAAATGCTCAAATACGTTTGCTAAAAAAGCCATATGCTCTGAAAAGGCACTCATTAAATATTTAAGTATTTTGGTGGTGTACTAATCCACTGAAACCTGTCGCTCTCGATAAATAAACTCCTTAATTTTCAAAATGGTCTATCGGTACCTCTAAAGGTTAAAATTTGTTTCCATTGTTCCAGGTGCAACATTTTGTCATGGGTGCCCCCTCCTACATGCTGCAGGTGCCCCCCTAACGCCAAAAAGTACATACAATAAAGCAGTGTCAATATTGTGCTATTAGTGCCATACATATGCCAAGAATAAACCTAATGTAAAAAAAAATACCTATCGTATGGGCCAGCATTTTGTTATGGTTGCCCCCCTCCCATATCCCATTGTTGTCTTTCTCTGCGGCAAGAATTTCCTCTAGTTGCCAACAGTAGCATTTTTCCTTGGGTGCTCTTATGTCATGCATGATTTCCAGTGTGCCAGTGCCAGTATTTAACTATGGGTGTCCTTTATGCCATGTGTTGCCACTAGCATGTTAGTGCCAGTATTTGGTCACTGGACCCTGTCATACTAAGAATTGCCTCCAGTATGCCAGTGCCAGATTTTTTTCCATTGGTGCTTCTGTAAACCAAGTATCATCTTCAGTATTCGAGGGCCAACTGCAGACTCACAGGCATAACACCACATTCACTCACTCATTCTCATGCACTCAAACTTACCTTGACTTACTCATACTCACTTGCACTCCCTATTTCTCACACATTTCTTCAATCACTCACCTCTCACTTGCTCTCACTGTTAATCATTCTCACTGACTCAAACTCTGCCATTCTCACACAGTTACATACACTCATTGTCACTCACTCACTCACACTCATTCTTACTCATTCTCACTCACTTACTCTGTCACTCACATTCATTGACACTCACTCACTTTTACGCACACATACAAACCTACGCACTCATACATACACATCCTCTGTCCCTAACAAACATACTCTCACCCATACGCACATTACATATATTTAAAACATTTTATTTAACTTGCCTTAGTTGCCACTAAGAGCACTGTCCCATCTCCGGGTGCTTTATTTTGTATTACACTAACAGTGCATAATATACTTTTATGCACTATTAGTGTAATAAAAATGGTTAGAAAACAAGGAATGCCCCTTTGTTTTAGGTAGGCCTGGGTGGAGTTCGCTGAGTTCTACTACGCGAAACTCCGCGAAGTGACAAATAAACTTCATCAAGCTACGTGCAGTTCCACAAGCAGCAGAGTGCGTTATCTCGCGCCGTTCGGACTGATTTTTTGTGCCGGATGTTTGTCCTGCACTGTAAAATCAGAGCGAACGGCATCACACACATCGTAAGAGGGCGCAGCTTCTTTCTGCCCCTCGAGTAGAAGTTCTACTCGAGCAGCAGCTTCCTCAAAGCGAACAGAAGATTTCTCAACGCGAGTGGTAGCGACCATCTGCGACCGCCCACGTTGAGAAATATCGCTGGGAAGCACTCTAGTATTGGATTGCCCAGCGCCCAGCTCGCCAACTTACCGGTGGCGAGCGAAGTGGGGAAAAAAATCTCTGCTTCGCGGCAAGTGGTTTTTCAGAACTCCGCGAGCTCCGCAGAGCGCTGAGTGTGAAAAACTCTGTAAACTCCGTGAACGGAGTGGAGTTCACCACCTAGGCCTAGTTCTAGGCACTGTTTTTGCCACCTCTGATGACAGGGGTTGGAAAGACAGTGTCTGGGGTTGCAGAGGGTAAGCCAGGGGTCCTAGCTGTGATCTCTGGTTATCCCTATGGTTGCAGGAGTAAAAACAGTTAAAAAAATATTTGCAATTTACTCTGTGCAAACCCTGCTTTGGGAAAACGCACCCACAGACAAATGGTGTCTTGAGTGTTTTGTCTCAAAAGGAGGAGATTAACTCATGCTGATGGTGGCCGTAGAGCTGCAATTATCAAAAGCTCTACTGCTGAGGAGCAATTTTCATTTTTGAAAAGAAAGACAATGAAATCACTTGCATGTCATAGGTAGATGCAATAAAAATTTGTCAAAGAAACAATGCAGATTTTAAGACTATACCTTTGCATTAGCAAAATAGAGCACTCTAAAATGTTAATATTATGACACTCTTGGCATTATATGGAACAGCTGGTAAAAATGCAACTAAAATGAATGCTGTTGAGTTTTGAGCTTGTTTTTTTATGTTAAGCACTGGTGTTCTCAGAGAGAGGGAGTGAAGCATACATATATAGCAGTTTATAATGTTTTCAGCACTCGGAATTGAACTGCAATTCACATGTTTTTGGAATTACAGTACTATTCACACAAACTTGCCTTTGGCAGCAATGCATGCCCCTACAGTTGTAAAAGGCAGACCTCTTTAGTGTACATGCATGGTCTTTACATTACATTATTGACCTCGTAAATCACAGTGGTCAGTCATAATTCAAGATGACAAGGCCAAAAATTATTATTATTACAGTGTCATACCTCATTTTGAGCGTCACAAATCATTCTGAAAGGATCATAAATCATAATTACGAGACGGGTCATAAATCAACGGTTAACAGGTCCTAAATCATCATCAACGGTTGAAAGGTCCTAAATCATTGCTGCTATATGTCAATCAAGTCCTTGTCATTTGCATGTCATAGTTCTGACACGTTGTTGTTGTTGAGGATATCATCTATGCCGCTTTTGGGGTCATAAAGTTTTTGTTGGTTCTTTTTCTGATCTTGAGGGGGGATAGCCTTTTACTGCTGTTAGGCCCAACTCGCTACCTTGTCTGTCCATTTTGTGCCCTGCCAACCAGCAGGTCTGGGCTGCGAGTGGCCGGTGACGTGTGTATGCACTTCAACCCTTCGCCTCTCCATATTTAACATTGGATATTTATTTATACCAAAAACGCTGGGTGGCTGGCATTGTGTGGCTCCTAACCTCTTCTGCTAATCATTTGTATAGCCATCACCTGACGTCACTTCATGGAGCTCACGTTTTATGTGAGCAAAGAGGCAACTTTATTTAATAACTTCACTCCTTTTCTCGCAATGGTTTCTCTGTACTATAATGCTGAAGTAACACGTTAGAAACATGTAATGTCCTACATTAAATTCAATTTTCCTTCCAAGTAGCTCCTGACAAACACAATTTGGTGGCATCTGAGCTTCAGTGGTTGGAATACCTGCTATGTAATGGGCTTTTTTTACAAACTTCCTTCAGTCTTCAGCCCAGCAATTAGGCCCCAGCCATGCTTCACGACTGAGCCTGGGCGGTGAACTCTACACTGTTCTCGGAGTTTGCAAAGTTTTCTGCACTCCGCGGAGCACTCGAGATTATGAAAATCTCCGCTCCGCGTAGCAGATTTTTTTCCTTGCTCAAATTCCCCAACGTCAAGTTGGCGATCGCAAGCGGGGAAAATCCACCTCCCAGCAAGATTTTTCCTCGCTCGCGCACCCCAATGTCAAGTTGGCGAGCGCGAGTGAGAAAAATCCACCTCCCGGCGAGATTTCTCAATGCGGGCGGTCGTGGGTGGTCACAACCGCTTGTGACCGCTCGCGTTGAGAAACCTTCTGTACGCGTTGAGAAAATTGCCGCTCGATTAGAAAATCTACTCAAGTGGCAGAAAAGAAGCAGCGCACTCTTGCGATGCACATGAAGCCATTCCTTTGATTTTCCAATGCAGGACAAACACCCGGCTCTGAAAATCAACGCGAACAGGCATGACCAAGTGCACTTAGCCGCTTGCGGAACTCAGTGTAGATCAGCAGAGTTTTTTGGTCAAACCGTGGAGTTCCGCGTAGCGTACCTCCACAAACTCTACTCTGGCTTATTCATGACCTGAGGCTGTCTCACGGTGGCATTGATCACAAAATGCTCAGTCACACACATCGAATAACCAGGAATGGCACAAACGGCACTTTGCTTCCTGGTGAGCAGGAATTTCAAAAGAGGAATACATTCAGTCCAGACTGCAAGCATCAATCCATCCATATAGCCATGCTTCAATTCACCCATCCATAACCAACTAAAATCCCTCCCTTCATTTTTCTGTAGGATCTCGCATTAACAATGTGTTCCTTTACACGTTAAGCTGATGAGGTAAGCTTGGTTCCCTAGGGGAAAATGCCGCCCCCCCAGATCCCCAGCACCGAATCACTGGGCAAAGCACAAGTCGTAAAGTGGCCATTCCACAGTGTAAATGTGTGTGATACATTTCAAGGCTCCTTCTATCAATCAAAAGGGTTCTGTTTCAACTCTTCTAAAACATAGACCAGCAAGGCAGGGCTCCGCTGAGGCCCTCAAATATTGTGCATGCTAGTGGTCCCAGAACACGTGGACTCGGGTGCAAGTAAATACCAATCCCTCTAACATCACATGCACTCAAAATATGATTTTCTTTTAATCAATCAATCAGGGGTTTGTAAAGCGCGGCTACTCACCCGTGAGGGTTTGAAGGTACTGACGGGGTGGGGGGGTTGCTGATCCTTCTGGGTGTGGAGGTTCAGTGGAAGAGCCAGGTCTTGAGGTCCTTCCTGAACTATGTCAACAACGCGGATTGCCTGAGGTGGAGGGGCAGTGTGGTCCATGTCTTGGCCGTAAGGTAGTAGAAGGATCTTCCTCCAGTTCTGGTCCTGTGGATCTGTGGGACGGAGGCCAGGGCGAGTTGGGCGGAGCGGAGATGTCTGGCGGGTGTGTGGAAGGTGAGGCGGTGGTTCAGATATTCTGGTCCTGCATCGTGGAGAGCTTTGTAGGTGTGTGTGAGGAGCTTGAATGGAATTCTCTTGTTGATAGTTAGTCTGTGGCTTTTGATGATGGCTGTGAGGGGGGCATGTAGATGTTGAAGAGGGGCCCTGGGGCACTCCGCAGTTGATCTCTGTAGGTTCTGAGAGGAACGGGGGTATTCTGACTCGCTGTGTTCAGCCGGTCAGGAAGGAGTGTACCCAGTCCAGTGACTTGTCGCGGATGTAGGCGCCATGAAGTCTCGTGATGAGGGTGCGATGAAAGATGGTGTTGAAGGTGGCCGAGAGGTCCAGTAGGATGAGGGCTGTGGTTTTGCCCCCGTCGAAGAAGGAGAGGATGTCATCGGTGGCGGCGAGGAGGGCTGTCTCGGGGCTGTGCTTGCTTCGGAAGCCAGATTGGGAGGTGTCCAGGACGTGGTTCTCTTCGATGAACTTGGATAGTTGGACAGTGATGGCCTTCTCGATGACCTTGGCTGGGAAGGGGAGGAGGGAGATAGGTCTGAAGTTCTTGAGGTCTGTCAGGTCGGTGGACGGTTTCTTCAGCAGGCGTGTTTTCAGTCGTCTGGGTAGGTGGCGGTTTCATTGGAGCAGTTGATAGTGCGATGAAGCTGGCGGGCGATGGAGGCAGCTACTCTGTGGAAGATGTGGTACGGGTAGGGATCCGATGGGGCTCCTGAGTCGATGCTCTTCATGGTCTTGAGTGTGTCTTCTGTGGTGAGTGGAGTCCAGTTGAGCACGATCTGTTGGGGTGTGGCGTGGTTGCATGTGGTGATGGTGGGCCTGATGGCGGGGTCTTGGGTGTTGAATCCATCATAGATCAGCTTGATCTTCTCGTGGAAGAAGGTGCCGAGTTTTTTGCAGAGGTCTTGGGAGGGTGGGACATTGTGGTCTCGCTGTTGGGCCTGGCGAACTCCTTGACGATGGCGAAGAGTTCTTTGCTGGTGTTTGCGTTGGCATTTATTCTGCCTTGGAAGGCCATTTTCTATGTGGTTTTGAGGAGAAGGTGGTGTGCGTAGGCAAGTGCGCATAACATCAGGGCATGTGTGAATTGGGGTGGAAAAGAATATATTTCGGAGTGTGCGGCAGCCAAGGGAGAATAAAAAATTAAAATACCCCCACTTGAAACCCGTCTCTCAGGGTCGGTCTGGCTTATAGGCAGAGCTACTGAAATTATTCGTCAGGAGGCTTGTGGAAGAACAATCAGTCAATGGGAAGTATGAAAATGCTATTTGTTTTATGATGCAGACTGAGTGATTGTGCAACAATTTTTGTTTTAATGTTGGATTTGGGTCTGTGTTTCAGTTACAAATACCAACACTGAAACCTCCAACTTTTGCTTATTTTGATTTAGGGATACCCGCGTTTTGCTTCCTAGTGTAGTATGTTGACTCCTATATGGAATTGTCTGTTGTCTGTGGTGGAACATACGCTGCAGTTTGGAGTGGCACCTGTAGAGGCGAACCCTGTGATTGTTTCTGGGGTTTGTTTTCAATTGCTTCCTTGTGCATGGGATAGACTTGTGTCTACCCTCTGGTATTTATCATTTATTTTGCTACTCTTTCTGGCAGAAGCCAGGCACCTGTGTTTCAGAATATGTTGTGGGCTGATGCCTTCAAAGGGAATTCTGTTATCTGTGTTTTAGGCACAGGAAGAGTATGTGATTTGCACAGGTTCACAGTATGTTGAGCTGCTGCCTAGACACGAAAGTGTTCTATTCCAACTTGCCTATTTGTCTTTTCAACTCTGTGCAAGTTTACAAGTATTTTATTATGATTTGGAACTCCAAGGAGTTCCACATAAAAATGTATACAAACAACTCCAATTTACCAAATTGACCGACACGTAAAAACAAGCTGATAAAAGACATAAGGTATCAGAGATTACAGTTTCATAAAATAGCACAAAATTCATAGTTGCATGTGAATTTCAATGAGGCGGAATGTGACCGCAAAATCAATTTTAGAGTCCTTTCAAATACAAGACTGACTAGGGCAGGGCAAAATGAGTTATACCATTAGATTCTTGGCGACTTCGGCTGTACAATACGAGGATCCTAAAATATATTTATAAAAATACATTTAATTCAACGAAGATTAAATTACAAAGGGATTTAACAGTTCTAAATTGCGGTATACAGTACACAATAAGTAGCAGCATAAAAGATGACAAAAGTGCTCGAGCATGATAACAAATTCAAAAATCCTTAAAAAATTCTAATTAATATTCAGATTACATGCAAAAGGCCTAACAGATACAATTTTCCAGACTAATAGGTATTCAATTGTACGTGGCAGTGTTCATAGCAGCATGTGAGGAAATGAAAATGCAAGAGTGCGACTACAGTACCAATTTCATAAACCCTGTAGTGTACAACCATAATGTAGACAATACGAGACATATCATACCATTAAGTACTCTAACAATGTCAGCCGTCTGATAAAAACAACCCGATAGTACTACTTAAAAGATTCATTAGATTTTGCCCAGAAAGAAACCTATGCAACCAACTAGAACTAAGCAGGGCAACAAAGTCCTTCTCTAAAATATATATACATTTTTTTTAAAGCGGAAGATTTTAAAGCAAACTGGTTCAGGGAAGGGGGGGGCAGAAGACAATTTCGGGCCTCCTCAGCTGTACCAATGTTATACTATAGGAACAATGGTCTCAAGAATCGACGTCGTGAAGGTTGTAGTAGGGGACAGACAAATAAAACATGATTTAAATCCTGCACCCAGGTTCCACATAGGTGACAAAGTCTATCCTGCCTAGGAAGACCCTCCCACGCTCCTGTTAATATTCACAAGGGAAGCAAATTCAGCCGTAGCAGCAAGATGTTTCTGCGCACTCCATGGGGGAGATTCCATACAACATAAGGTTGGGGCTGTTTATCAATACTACTCCCCACTATGATTCCATTATTGGAATGCGCTGCACACATAGTTTTCAAAGCTTGTTTAGGAAGAGAGCTCATGACCTATATTCTCTAAATCAAACAAGTTTACAGCTTTTTTCGTAATTCCTAAAGAAAACACTTTTTCCATTCAGGGTGGAAAGAATTTCCTCACACAATGCTAACAGTAACGGGTTCTCAACACTATTCAGTAGTGCATTGCTCCATCTTAAGCATGCAGCCATAGCGGGCACATAAGTGGAAAGTAGCCCGAATTCGAGCCGAATCGGCACTATGGAGGCTGGGCGGTATAGATTACACACATTTGGCGCCAAATACACCCCTCTACTTTCTCAAAGTTATCCGACTGCTGTTCATCTACTGATTCACAGGCATAACTCAGAGCGGGGGGATTTTAATTTTATAAACTGATAGGACATGTGCGAAATGTCTTTTCCCGCACTGTTTATAGAGACTACCAATTGCAGATGCCTGAGAAATTGCCTTACTAATGCATTGGTCAATGTGATCACTGTTGGAGCACTTGCTTGTACAAATTCTTCCTAAGTAGGGATACAACTTCACTAAAGCAAGTTTGTCTTTCCCCAAGAACCAGTGCATATTTTTCCTAACTCGGCATCCCCGATATCTAAAAACCATAATTTTACTTTTTGAAATATTTATTTTTAAAAAGTAATCATCTGAGTAAAGTGCTAACTCATTAAGTCACCTTTGTAGTCCAATTGGAGTTAGATCTAACAGAATAGCGTGGTCCGTGTATAGCAGGCAGCTCAGTTTCATTGTTCCTAGTTTTGGAAGTCCCCTTTGCAGAGCCCTACCCTACTCATACATACATATACATTAATATAAAGAGAAAAAAGGAGAGGAGCCAGTAGACACCCTTGCTTCAGCCCATTATGAGTCTCTACTTTACTTGACAGGCCCTGGGTACCTCCCATCAGGATCTGAGTCCAGGTGGAGGAATGCAATGCGATGATCAATCTGAGCAGGTGCATGGGGATCCCCATTGCGGCCAGTTTTCTTCACAGTATCCCACGGTCAACCCGGTCGAAAGCTGTGGAGAAATCTATAAAGGCCGCATATAAGGCGATACCCTTGCTCATTGGATATTTTTTGATTACAGTTTGCAGAGCAGTAATGTTGTCTAGAGTACCACTAAGTTTGTGGAAACCGGCTTGCTCTGCATGGACAAAGACGTTTCCAAAAGCCCAATCCTGGAGGTGGAGAAGTATGCTCTTGGCAAACAATTTTCCAGTCGCATCCAATAATGCGATCTGCCTAAAGCTAGCAGGGTACGTTTTAGGACCCTTTTTGTATAATGGGACCACAATACTTCCTTCCAGGAGGAGGGAATAGTTCCATGTGCATAACAGTAAGAAAATACCGAACAAAGAAATTGTGCCCATGCTGATCTATCTTGTTTGACTATAGCTATTGGTAAGTCATCTGGGCCCATCGCGCCAGAATACCTTGCCCCTTTGATATAGCACTCTATTTCCTTACATGAGGGGGGGCCGTAATCGCTCCTCACGGGGGACTCCAAGGCCAATTCTGCATTTGACCCAGCCAAGGGTTTTATTGCATACAACTGAGAGATATATGAGGTCCATTCTAGATCTGATATTGAAATGTGTTTTGCCTCAGTTCCACCATCACAATATTTAGCTATTAAAGCCCAATATTTACGTGAATTACGGGACTGTGCAACTTCTCTTAATTTGATCCAATTAGCATCTTCCACCCCTCTACGCTCCGATGCCTGATTTCTTTTTCTTGCCTGCTTTAATCTATCGATTTCCTTTTCTCTAGTCATCGAGGACTGCTTAAATTGTTCCCTTATTAGGGCATTGAACTCACGATTTAATTTCTTTTACCTCCCATGATTTAGCCACTGAGGGATTAATGCCTCCAACTTGCTTTTTTCTTCCACACGATCTAAATAGGGCCAGAATCTTCTCAAACCAGGAGATGAGATTTTCCTGACTAGGGCCAAGGCTCACATTTTCAATAAGCCTCCCAAGACATGGGAGGTTTTTATTAGACCAAAAAGTACACCCATTTGTTCTGTTATACAAAATGCTATCATCCCTTTGATTCCAGAGTTCTAGCAACTCAGGCTCCAGGCTGACATCCACCGACAGAATACTGTGATCGCTCAAATTTGTTCTCAGTACCTTAAATTGTGTACATGCACCAAAGAGCTGATAGGATACTGGCATATAATCAATTATTGATTGCCCACGTGGGCATTAAATGTAAGAGAGGCTGGAGAATCATCTGGGAATCGGCCATTCAATATAACAAAATCATTCGTTCTCAGATTATGCAAGAAAGACAGCCCCCGCCAATCACACATTCTCCAATTCTTGGTTAGAAAAGGCCATGAAGGAGCAGTTTGAAATTTTGGCATTGAGGTCACCCACCATCAATATCAAGGCGCACTCCTCTGAAATACTCGTTTTATGCGCAAAGGAAAAAATAGATTCAACCAGAGAATCGGTTGCTCTCCCAGGCGGGATATATACATTTACCAAAAGAAGATATGAGTGCTGACCTCGTGTCCCATTACCCAACCTGAGTTTCAAACCCATGCAAATCTTAGATGGATGAAGAAAAAACGCAGGATTCCAATTTATAGAGCAGGTGAGTATATTAGCTAAACCTCCACTTGTGTGACCTTTTGTTGAAGGTTTTGCTGCACAACAAAAGACAAAAAAATTCTCAAAGATAAAATCCACACAGCTCCATGTTACCTGAAGACAAATTATTTTAGGATCATACACCAGAAAGGAATTTAACTTAGGGTTAGGATTTCCAACCCCTGCCAGGTTCCAGGACAAGATTTTTCCCAGGGGGCTTCCTCCACAGCATATGGAGTTTTGTGTTTTCTTTTAAGCCATTCAGTGAGCCAGCTACCCAACTCCACTGGGCCAGCACTTCTCCCCCTCTATGTTTGACCTCAGGACCTATAATGTTAATCACTCTTCTCCCCGAGGAGCTACCCACCGAAATTTGAATATCTTTCGGGTTTATAGTATCTCTTATGTTAGACGACATACTAGCTAGCTCCTGGCAGTCTTTCCTATGGGATTCAAGCGGGGGCGAGAAAGGCTCCTCGTATGGGAGCACATCAATCCCTTTTTTCCTAAAATAATCAGCGTTAGCCAAAACTAACATTGCAATTATCCCTGAACTAAATGTGACTCTAGAGTTTGGAGGCCCACTACTAAGGTCTAAGTAAACCCGCTCAATGTCTTTACTTATCACTAATCGCAAGTCCTCTATTTCTGATAGTACCTGCAGCAGGGAGCTTCTTGTGAGTGGACCTGATTCTAAATCAAACAGTGAAGCAAAGATCAGAATATTAGATGCTTGCCCTGATCATCTATTTCCTACACCTATATTATCACTTGACCGTAAGTCAGTCCCCAACTCAGGCGTTTGCCCTGTGCGAGAAGCAAGGACAGGTCCCCCTTCGACAAACCTCCCTTGACTGGGATCAATCCGTGCAGGGAGAGTACCCCTGCTAAGAAGGATGAGAAGGACATTATCCACAGCCTGCCCTACATCTGGCACAGCATCATGAGTTTTTAATGCTAAGCTCACTAAATCATGGTCTTTCCTGATTACACGGGGCGCAAGAACCGGGTCAATATTTACTTTAAAATTCCCCCCCTAATTAAGTCTGGATATCGCTATAACTTCCTGCCCTTCCGTCTCCCCGAATCCCTCCCATAAGGGGTCATCTTTCATAGTAGTGGGAGGGGGAAGATTTATCTCCAAACGACCCAAGTTCTGGCCGTCGTCTGAATCGGTAGGCTTAGGTTCATTCCTAATTTGGAGCGAGATCGAAGTGTCTGGCTCCTCGGATACCATAGGGAACCTCAGTTTTTTGGGCTTACGCCTTGTAATACACCAAATCCTGATCTTCTTCTCCCTCCGACCTTTTAATCCATTACTGTCTTTGAAAGGGGCACCCTCCCCAGGGGGAACGGCATCTAAATTATCCATGGGTCATTTGTCGAGGAGTGGGTTAATTGATGATTCAGTGGCGCAGGACATTTTGGTGTTCCCTTTTTTGAAAATAGGGTAAACCTGCAACGTATTCGTAGGTGCTGTTACATTTGTGTTACCCCCGGTACTGACGTGCAAATGGTCCCCTAAAACTTGTATTTCAGGGGCGGTACATAACATGGGGCTATCTCTAGAAAATAATGTGGGAGAAACCCCCTTGTCTTCCCAAGCCTCCACCTGGATTCCCAATTACGACACCCCTATGAATGTCTGGCTTGCCTGAGATTTTACTTCAATACCCTTTTCAGCCTTGCTTAGACAGGGACTGGCAGAATTGAGCTTCTGGACCCCCATTAAAATCGGTGATAGAACATCCAGCATATGATCAGAATTGACAGTGGTTTTCTCCAGCAGGGATAGAATGGATGAAAGAATCCTCCCTAATGCATAAAGTATGTCAAAATTGCCCCCCCAATCTGTTATCCGCTACTTTTAATAGTTGCCAGGAATCTTGTACCCCTTTTTTGGAGACACCTCAGACATAATGATTGCGCAAGGGAAACACTAGAGGGGGTGCTACTATACAAAGTTGGCATTCGGGGGCAACTAGCATGATTGTCCGATGACAGTCTCAATGCCAATTCCTTGGCAACTGGCGTTTTCAGATTGGCCTCCATTACTTTGTTTTTTTCCATTGGTATGGCAATGTATAATACTCCAAGTCCCCAGGATCTGTAGTATTTGGGGGGTCATTTTAAGGGAACGATGGCCAGGTGATGACTCTACAGCATTCAAAGGGCCAGTTTTATTGACCGAGGACAACGGCCCCACAGATACAGACAACAACTTATCGACAAAACTTATTAAGGTTTGAGCCTTGACATCTTCCATAACCATGCCCATTTCCATCTCCGTTTCTTCAGCCACTATCATTAAAGCGTGCTCATCAGTGGCTTGAGTTAGTGGAATTACTTCACCTGTAGTCTGATAGGTGAACTTGGGGTAATGTGGAACAGTCAGCTCGGGAAAGAGCATAGCAAACACCTGCCTTGTCCTCACTAACTACACCTGAGGCCACTCCCGGGTCCTTATCCTTTAACACTGTGCCCCTCAGGCCCTTCGAGAACATCGACAACACAGTGGGATGGGATTTCAGGTATGACAGGTGACCCCGGGGTTTCTTTCGCCTGTTGGTTTTTTGTAACTTGAGGGGGCTGGTGTGATCAGAGGTACAACTAACTGGCCCCGGAGTGGAGCCTGGTGATTCTGCGGATGATCCTGAAGGAGCGATTGAGCACCCTGAACGCCCTGAGCGCAGGCACCTGGAGGGCATCACCAGCGAATGTTGTGGATTCGTGGGCTTGCGAACAATAGCTGGCCTAGTTGCTAATCCGCGGATATCTTCAGAAACACTGGAGTCACTAGTGCCAACAATTTCTGAAAAAAGAGGCCCCCGGGGAAGGGAACAAAAAAAAATAATGGCAGGTCACTAGAGATCGCTGGGGATCATTAGTAGAACATAAAAATGGCACATTTAACAGGGGAAATTTATATAGGCCCCCTTTCGTGACCCACTTACAGTCCGATAAGACCTTCAGGTCGTAATGCTGACTCATAATTTGCCCTTTAGAAAAGCACCTATCGCGGCTTGGCAACAGCTAGTGCCGGAGGGTGCCAAGCAAAAATCAGCCCGCACCATAACAGTACGGGACTTGGTTGGGGTTTCCCAACCCTAGCTAGCATGGCGGATGAGCCGAAGTAACCCCTATGTCTCTTGAATAGATTCTCCTTCTGTTTACTGCCATCTCCACTGCTCCTTGCTCCACTGTTCCTTGCATAAGTGGAGTAGGGTAAAATATTATTGCCCTTACCTGAGTAAACTACGTTCAGTGCCAACCAGAAATACCCTTCAATAACAAAGCCTGTGCAGAGTGATTCTGCGCATTCCTTTAGACTGGCACATAAATGTCTTGTAAATCCAATGCTCTATAAACACAGCTCTGTTACTCTGGCTGATACATCGCTCCCCCACCACCCGATCCATTTTGCGGTAACAGGAGCCTTTCCACTTCCCGTCCACGCTCACCTTAACATATCAACGCCACTCCCGGAAGCCTCCGAAACTGCTCTTTGTAACCCCATCAATGGCCTCTGGGTGCTGGTGTGCACCCCGCACCTTGCCACTCTATGCAGTGGTCCTCTTCCTCTGTGCTGTGACTCAGGTGCTGACCAAGACTGGGGTGCAACACTGATATCATGCCCCATAGGACTGCGAGGGGCTGGTTAGGGTAGCTTTGGGGCCTCCTCGACAGACACAGGTACGAAAGATCTCCTCTTAATTCATGCACCTCTAAAGCCCCAGTGACAAGCCTATGACCAGGGCTCACTGTCTGCCCAGATTAAGGGGGGGGTGAAAAGAAATAAACGGGGCCCTTTCACCAGACCGAGTTGCATCGCCACGGACTGTGGCAGTCCTCCGCTGGTGGTTACCTCCCCAGGGGATCTCACCAGCCATCTCTGCTCCAAACTGTTCCATGCCTTAACCTGTTTCTTATGTTTGCATCAGTAAAGCGGTTCTTGTCCCAGCTGAGTCGCATCGCTGCTAACATTGCAGCGGTCCTCCACTGGGATTGCTGCTTCTCTGCCAGTGTGGTGATTTGTAGCAGTGTTGTCCTTGATAAGAAGCTCGTTGCTCGAGGATCTGAGTTGTCCAGATCTTGAATTGTGAATCTCGATTTTCTGCGCTCTTCCCCTGCCCCATAAATGTACCTTTTGCATGGGCAGCACAGTCCTTTTAACCCCCGTGCCCCAGCTGAAGGTGCGGTGGTGTCCCCCCATTGGGGAGTTCAAGCCATTACCTGACACTGCCTGGGCTCTTATTGGCCCGGTGTTTTCACACCAAACTTGGTGTGCTTTTCCTTCCCCTAGGTGGGGCAGGACCCCCTCCCCTTATTGTTTAATGCTAAGGTGGCCTAAACTGGTAATTTACGGGTCCCCGGAGCTGTTATTGCGCTGGCCCCTAATGCCCCCTTCGGGGGCGGCTTCTGCCAATTCCTTTTTTCTTGTCCCATCCAGACTCATTATCATACCAGGTGAAACTGGAAAATTTGTACTCACTCTGCATTGACTGCTATGCTCGAGAAGTTGAGAGCTTAGGCCTGTGTAGTGAGTCTGGAAAACTCGTGCTGATGACTGCGTAGGTGTCAGCACTCAGTTTACTTCTTTCATCCACCCAAATTGTTAATCCCACCTTTCCCCACTCATCACAGGGTGGGGTGGGGGTCAGAGACACTTGATGTCCACACCCCACCCTATGAGAAACTGTGAAAGGGTGGGGTGTGATCAGAGCGCTTTACATAACACATATTACACAGAGACAATCAATCATACGTATGTAAATCACTGTATAGGAAATGTTACATAAGAAAAAGGACTACAAGGTGTAGGAGTCACATGACAACCATACTGGTAGGCAGCATAGTTTAATAGTGATTGGTCTGGAGAAACACAAACTCAGAATTTAAATGGTAATACCATGGTTGGGGGTTCTCTTTAATAATCAGAATTGATTTCTACCCAAATTAACCCTTTTTTTGCAACATTAGGATAATCAAAGACTGGGGAAAAAACCATAACGCTCTAATTTATACCTTGCAGTTTGCATGCAGCTCTTACATGACAGTTAATAGCTCACTGTTCTATGTTAGGATTTTAACTTCTTAACTGCAAATAGCAATAGGGTCTCTCTGGCAAAAGCAGTAACCCACTGACCTATTTACATTATGTGCACTTTGTGATCTGCATGGTACATGTTCTTAGCAGCAGGCACATTAACCCTCTTTCCATGAGTCAAAACGTCCACTAGATAAAACACCATCTCTCTCTACTAAGAACATGAATCACTGGAGTTATCATGACATTTTTATTGTTGCCGAAAATTGTTGGAGGCCTGGAAGGAGGCAGCAAGTGCTTTATAACCATATTATACTTGCAAACACGACGCCCCCACCTGAAGTCAGCGCCAGCCGCGGTCCTTGCAGGTAACAGCGGTGGGGCGGTGGGGCCGGGTAAGGGGGGATTTCGAGGGACAATGCAGAGGGAAAATTAATTATTTATTTAATTTTCCCTCTGCATTGTCCCTCGAAATCCCCCCCTGACCGGCCCCTCTGCCCCACTGCTGTTACCTGCACTGACCGCGGATGGTCAGCGCCTGGTGCGGTCGCACTGCCCTAGAGCCACCCTGTTCAAGGGTCCTGTGACCTCAGTGACAGAGTCACTGTCACTCTATGGTGTGCTGCTTCATAGGCCTGCCTGCAAGACTGGTGTTGAACTTCAGAATGAATTGTGGCGGACAGGCCTTCAAGGTTAACCCACACTTGCCACTGCTAGGGTCAACCTGCTGGTGCTAAGACACCAGGGCTTCTAAGGTCTTGTGGGGCCTTCTAAGGTCTAGCATGGGAATGTGCTCCCTCAGGGGGAGTGGTCTGGTGGACTGGTCATGAAGGCTGAACCTGGTTCCCCAGTTCCAAATTCAGCAGCTCTGACCATAGTGCCACATCCTCTCCCCCACTGAAAACCATACTGCCCCACTGAGAGAAACCTGCACTGCACTGACCCGCTATAAATACCTGGATGTGACTCAATTCAAATTACGCACTAGACAAGAGCAATATACTGCCTAAAAACAATTAACAACATCCTAGAAAAAACAAACACTCGTAGGGAATGCAAGATTAAGTAAAGCATGTGAAATGTAAGCAGGAACAACATGGTTACCTTTTTCTTTTTACACTCATTATTCAGAAATTAGTGAGTGCTTTTGCCTGAAAAGTTAAGGCCATGACTACAGGGCCCAGAAGGGACCCGTTTCAATGTCCATTTCTTATATCCTTACAAAACGTAAGCAGTATGGTTTAAAAAGACCACGTTCGTGAACACAGAGCCACTGTACACATTTTGTTTTCCAATTCACCCATCAAGCAGGTATTTCAGTACCTCCAGGAATAGTGCACTTTCCCACCCAGGGAAAACAATATTGTTAAAGAGAGACGAGAAAACAAAAGTAGCGCTTCACTGGCAAACACTGTAAAGTGGCGCTAATGTGTTTAGGTGTGAATAAATCAATCTGGCCACCTTGCAACCACTCTGTCTTGCTTTAGTTAGTTAGTTAGTTAGTTATTTTTCATATTTTTAATGTTTTATTTTTCTCCACCCCGAGGCTGCACTTGTCAGAAAAAGAGACGTTTCCAGCAAAAGTGTTTTTCTTTTTTGGATCCATTTCACAGGGGAGCAAATAAACGAAAGGAGGAAAGAGAAGGTAATACCTGTTTCTTGAAGTCTCGGTTTTCACTAAATGAGGAGGAGCGAAACAGAAAGAGAGGGAAGAGGGGGAACAAAGAGAGGGGGGCAGCTGCCAGCGGCAGGAGAACTGGACACTGTTCTTGTCTTCTCTGGGCACGAAGGAAAAGACAGAGTCCTTTTCCTTCTCTGCCCATTCTGCCCGTCCCCAAAAGCCGAGCCTGAACTATCGGCCTTGGTGATTTCTGCGTCCCAGAGGCATGTTTAAAATAAGAAAGTAGGGGAACTGACTCTATGAAGTTAAAGAAGTAGGGGCACGCCGTGCCCTGCCGATCCCGCCCACTTTGACCACTGGGTGTGATCCAGCTCCACACTCTGATTGGGATGCTGCCCCAAGTGTTACAGGGCTGCAAACCTGAAATGTCCGGGGCTCACTTTGCCTGGACGCTGCCTGGGGGTGGTCCTACTGCTTTTCTTTCCTCTTTCTCCTGTTTTGTTCCTTCGTTGCCCATGCGGCTGTGATCCCCCGCGGCCCCGCCCCCTCCAGTGAACCTTCCCGCTGCCGGGTGTTCCTGCCTCCCAGCTTTTCAGACCCCCACAGCACTACTTAATGAGTGCCGCTGTGCAGTGAAAGTGAAGTCCACTACCCTTTTGGTGGACTTGCTCCTTTCACAGAGCAGCTCTGTCTGGTAGCAGCTGCTGTCTCCGTTGCTGACCCTGGTCAGGAGTTTGAGGCCCTCCTCCACCCGCAGGCTCCTGCCTGCACCTCATCCCTAGTGGTCTAGTGGTAGAGCGTCACTGCTCTGCTGCTTGACTGCCCTTTCTGTCTCTCTTTCTGTTTTTTTCTTTCTGTTTTATTTTTTCCAGCTTCTGCCTTTTTTCTGCTTCTGCCTTTTGCTTTTCATTCCTCTTTCTCCTGTTATGCTCCTTCGCCGCCCGTGCGATCCCCCGTGGCCCCACCCCTGCCAGTGACCCTTCCCAGTCCAACATATTCCCGCCTCCCAGCTGTCCAGCCCCCTCCTGCAGCATTACTTAATGGCAGCCGCTGCACGGCCATGCCACTGGCGCACTGAAGGCATGCCAAAGACAAGCCTGTTTGCGCCCATCCATGCCTGGACCACGCCCAGCGCCAGGGACCCTGGTTCTCAGACCTTCCACCGCTAGGACGCCAGCACCCTCTTCCCCCTCTACTCAGGACGCCACACTGCCTGCCACCTAGCGTCGCTGAAGGAGACCCCTGGACCCATTGCCTGCTGGAACTGCAGCCACAGCTTCACCCATGCCAACTCGCCAGCTCCTCTTGCTGCCCAGCTGACCAACAATGCACCCACCCGGCTCAACTGCATCCTCCTCAATGTGCGATCCCTCCACAAACAAGCCACAGAAATATGGGACCTCCTCAAAGCCACCACTCCTGGCATCGCCGACAGCTACAAGATCACCCGCAAGGACCACGCCAACCGACTAGGAGGAGGCATCACCATAATCCACAAGAACACCTTTCTGACTGACCACATACTCAAATGACTCAACGACAACCATGGAACTCCTCCACTTCCCGATCCAGACCAACCCCCAAAACCTCCCTCCACGGCACCCTGTCTACAGCCCCCCTGGCCCCCACCCGCCCTTCACCGACGCCATCGTAGACCTCACCGCACCCGAGGCTCTCGCATCCACCGAGTACATCCTACTTGGAGACCTCAACTTCTACCTTGACAACCCCAGTGACCAGAACACCGCCTCCATACTAGAGAACCTCACCAACATATGACTCAAGCAGCTACTGACCGCACCAACCAACACAGTCAGACACGCGCTTGACCCCATTTTCTCCGCCAGCAGCAACATCAACTATAGCCACACAACCAAACTCCTCTGGACCAACGACCACTGTGTACATCTCGCCTTCACCACGCCCACCGTACACCGCCGCCCTCATCACCCCCCGTCGCAGCTGGAACAAGGCCACAGAAGAACGTCTCATTGACTTCCTCGGCATGACCACTCCTCCAACACCCCCTAAACCTTTGCTGCACCATCAACTGCTCCATCGAAACCGCCACCTTCCCCATGACTGGAAACACGCCGAGATTAACCCCATGCTGAAGAAACCATTCGCCGACCCGACAGACCTCAAGAACTTCAGACCCATCTCCCTTCTCCCCTTCCCTGCCAAGGTCATCGAGAAGGCCATCAATATCCAAGTTCATCGAAGAGAACCACGTCCTGCACACCTCCCAATTCGGCTTCTGAAAAAACCACAGCACCGGGAACGCACTTTTCGCCGCCACCGACTACATCCGCGCCCTCCTTGACCGGGGCAAAACCGCAGCCCTCATCCTACTGGACCTCTCGGCCGCCTTCGACACCATCTCCCATCGCACCCTCATCATGAGACTTCATGACGCTGACATCCGCGACAAGTAACCCTGGGCGGAGTTCGCGGAGTTGCACTACGCGAAGTGCAAAAAAAACTTCGCCGCACTAAGCGGAGCTACGCGAGCGGCGGAGTACAATCGAAAAATGCCGTTCGCAGTGATTGCACAGTGCCGGATGCTTGTCCGCCCTGTGCAATCATTGCGAACGGCACCATGCACAGTGCAAGCAGTCCCTGCTTTCCTTTTCTGCCGCTCGAGTAGATTTTTACTCGAGCGGCAGCTTTCTCAACGCGAACGGGCAGTTTCTCAACGCGACCACTCGCAATGAGAAACCTGACCCCCCCGCGTTGAGAAATCTTGCCGGGATGTTGATTTTCCACGCTCGCGCTCGCCAACTTGATGTTGACGATCGTGAACGAGGAAAAATCTCGCCGGGAGGTTGATTTTCCTTCCTCGCGGTCGCCAACTTGACGTTGACGAGCGCGAGCGAGGAAAAAAACTCCGCTACGTAACTCGAAGCTGAGTTTTTCGAAACTCCGCGATCTCCGCTTAACACGGAGTGCAGGAAACTCCGCAAACTCCGCGAGCGGAGCGGAGTTCATCGCCCAGGGTTAGCGACAAGGCACTGGACTGGATCCACTCCTTCCTGACCGGCTGAACACAGTGAGTCAGACTACCCCAGTTCCTCTCAGAACCTACAGAGATCATCTGCGGAGTGCCCCAGGGCTCCTCCCTGAGCCCCACCCTCTTCAACATCTACATGGCCTCCCTCACAGCCATCATCCAGGGACTCAACATCATCTTCTACGTCGACGACACCGAGCTGCTCATCTCCCTCTCCAACGAACCCACACTCTACGCCGGCATCACACAGAAACAGCTCAGTAAGAAGCTACACAACATCCAAAATGCCACAGCCAGACTGATCCTCGACATTCCCTGCCACAGCCACATGACACATCACCTACAACAACTCCACTGGCTCCCTATCAACAAGAGAATCACCTTCAAGCTTCTCACTCATGCCTACAAGGCCCTCCACGATGCAGGACCAGAATATCTGAACCACCGCCTCGCTTTTCACACACCCGCCAGACAACTCCACTCTGCCCATCTCACCCTGGCCTCCATCCCACGGATCTACAGGACCAGAACCGGAGGAAGATCCTTTGCCTACCTCACTGCCAAGACCTGTAACACCCTACCCCTCCACCTCAGGCAATTCGTGTCGTTGACCCTGTTCAGGAAGGACCTCAAGACCTGGGTCTTCCACTGAACCTTCACAACCAGACGGATCAGCAGCCCCACCTCAACGCTTTGAGACCCTCACGGGTGAGTAGTCGAGCTTTACAAACCCCTGATTGATTGATGGATTGATTGATTGATTAAGAGAGTTTTACTGGGCTGATGACATCACAAGCCTCAGGGCTGTGACGTCTTCAGCCCAGCATACAGTAACTGATAGCTCATCAGCTGCAGTACACGCACGAGAAGGGAGAAAAATAGTGGTTTAGTGTCCGACCCATCAGCACACTACAGTACACGCATCTTTTATTCAATTTTTTCCTGATTGATGGAAAAATATAAAGCAAAATAGAAGCCACAAAAAGCAGCCTGGGCAGAGCCTCAACGCTCGCCTCTAGGAGCCGCCCATGGAAACTGACCCACTGTGTTTGCATGTTTTCTAGTTTAAATACTAAGGTCCTGATTTTCAAAAAAGTGTGTAAATCTGCAAGCACATTGTAATAGTTGCAGGTTTCTAGGAAGACTCCAGAACATTTTTTTGTGAATTCCTACTTTTGTACAGCAGTGGCTTTCTGCATGCTTAATTGTGCAAAAGAAACCTTTGTGCATGAGAAAATGCCATTGTGTGAGTGCAATTGCACTTTTATTATCCTGACCTTGAAAAGAGTAACCCTCTGACCATTTTCAGGGTTCGCAAGACAGGACAAGAAAAACAGATCCGGAGGCAGAATCGCTATCATCTTCAAAGAAACCATCCAATGCTCCACCACCTAGAATAGCACCACCAGCAACATGGAATGTCTGACCTTCAAACTCCTCATCACCGCTAACTACACCCTAAGCTGCACTGACATCTACCATGCTCCTGGGCCACCAACAACTTCGGCAACACCATTGCACACTCTGTCACCCTCCTAAATCTCGACTTGAGTGCCTTCATCCTCCTTGGTGACCTCAACTACCACCTGGAAGGCCTCACAGATCCCAACATGATCAACACCTTAAGAACTCACCAAATAAGTGGAAGGCCCCACACATGCACTACCGGACACCTACTTGACCACATCTTCACCAGATTCAGCAACATCACAGTAGACAAGCCCACATCGATCACCTGGTCCAACCACACCCTAATCAACTTCAGCATAGCGAACCCCAACCACCGCAGAAACACCATCACCAAATCTTCACAAAGGGACTAGAACAAGATCTCAGAAGCATCCTTGTTGGACTTGGCCTTTTTCTGCAGGGCCATTCCCAGACTTTTTGCCTTTGCTCTCCTGTTTTCTCTACCCATTTTTGTTGGCCTCTAGGACTCTGTGCACTTTACCACTGCTTACCAGTGCTAAAGTGCTTGTGATCTGGCTTACACCCAATTGGCATATTGGCATATTAAATATACTTATAAGTCCCTTGAAAAGTGGTACTACACGTACCGAGGGCCTGTGAATTAAATGCTACTTGTGGGCCTGCAGCACTTATTGTGCTATCCACTTAAGAAGCCATGCCTCAGGCCTTCCACTGCAGCCTGTGTGTGCAGTTATAAACTGCCATTTCAACCTGGAAAAATAAACCTTTTGCCAGGCCCAAACCTTCCTTTTTAATAAATATAAGTCACACCTTGGTAGGCCCTAAACCACCCATAGAGCAGGGTGCAATGTATTTAACAAGTAGGACATGCAATTTTAAGTTTTGCATGTCGTGGTAGTGAAAAACTCTTAAATTAGTTTTTTGCTATTGCAAGGCCTGCTTCTCTCATAGGATGACATTAGAATTATCTTATTACATTTAATAAGCTGGATGGGCCATCACTGGCAGGATGGGAGGGCGGAGTTAGGCACAGCCCCACTGTCTCCTGAATAGGCTGTGCCCTGTCCCCACAAAAAGGATTGCATACCCTCTTTTAGCTAGTCTGGATCCAGGGGAGACAAGAACCCTGTGCACCTTCAAGGAAAACCTTCTTCCACTTTAAATGAGGCATCAGGTATAAATACTGGTACTTTGACACCAGCTCTTCAGTACGCTCCTGGATCTGGGGATACTACAGAAGAAGGACTGCTATGCTGCTTCGTTGCCAGAAGGACTGACACTCTGATGTCCTGCTACTCTGCAGCTCTGGTCTGCTCTGCCCTGCTTGCTGAGAAGGAAGATTGTAGCTGCACCCTTCATCCCAGGCTGAAGTGACTCCAAGGGTCAGCCAGCTGACCTCATGTTCTGAGCTACAGGGACATAACAAGCTCCAGAGGCACCCTGCAACTTCCCAGCTGACCTGCTACCTGAACCTGCAATTGGACCTGCAACTGAACCTGCTTGAGCCCTGCTAGCCTCTGTTGGAGTGAGTTCCTGACCCACAAGGGGTGCCCCTCAGGTCCTGGATCCTTGCGGTGGCTCAGTTGAGCTCCCCTGAAGGTTTTGGGCTCCTCAATCACAAAAGGGCCTATTTGGGGCCCAAAACTTTGCTGCTCATGCCCATCACCAACGTGAAGTTCGATGGACACTCGCAACGCTCTCCCTGCTCCTGACAGCCCCTTCCACCGTGAACAGAACTTTAATGCTTGACTGGCAATGTACGCCTTTCAGTGGGACTAACCTGGTCCCTGTATCTGACCTGTGCTCCATCGCATTCTGCCTTTGTCTGTGACTTACTTCCTGTCTCACATGACCAGATAGCTGCGAGTGGCACTTTGGACTTTTTGCCTCTATTTCACTTAAATCTTTAGAAATTCATAATTTTAGTTCTACTGAATGGATTTTTTTGAATCGTGGTGGCAAATTTGAAGTGCTGCATAAATTGTTTACACATTGCCTCTTAGTTAAGCCTGACTGCTCTGTGCCAAGCTACCAGAGGGTTGAGCACAGGTTGAATTGGGGTTTTCTTGTGACTTCAACCTGACAAGGATGTGGTTGCTGCTTGAGTAGGGTTACACCCCCTCAACCATTAACCCAATTTCTTACAATCCTAGTCTCCTGAACTTCTACACAACCGGTCTCCACACAAAAACAATCTCCCTGAATCCATCTCCAACTTCTATGTCTGGATCATCACCTGCACAGATACTTTGGATCCTCTCAAAGCCAAGAAAGCCACGAAAACCAAGCTGCAAGCAAGCTGGTACACGGAGGAGCTCAGGCTCGCCATGCCACTGCAAGCAATCATCACAGCCATGTACCCGAATGCCTGGAAACACGCTACAGAGCTCCCCCTCCCCATGTAACCCTCTGTAGACTTGAAGACGCTAGCTAACTACCAATCTATCTCTGTGCTACCTTTCCTGCCAAAAGTCATGGAAAATACGATAAACAAACAGCCACCCACCTCACTGACAACCACCTCCTCAACACCAGTCAATCTGAATTCAGGCCCAACCAAAGCCATGGATGACATCTGGATGATCATGAACAGAGGTGACACTATGGCCTTATCCTGCTGGATCGATCTGCAGCCTTCCACACCAGCTTCCACCCTCTCCGTATCCAATGAATGAACGAAGCCTGCATCCAAGGTCCTGCACTTAGATGGATTTGCTCCTTCCTAACAGATCGCACCCAGTGAGTTATCCTAGCCCCCTTCACCTCAGATGCTGTCAACCTCATCTACAGAGTTCCATAACGATCCTCACTCAGCCCCACTCTGTTCAGCACCTACTTGACCCCACTCACCAGCATTATCCAAGGAATCAACATCATATCCTATGCTGATGGCATCGAGCTCATACGCTCTGAAAAGATGGCAAACTCCCGGACCAATTTCTCTGCATGCGTGACTGAAGTAGTCATATGGATGAAAACCAAAAGCCTCAATCTTAACACAGATAAGACAGAAGTAATAATCATTGGCAAAGACACCTCGCTATGGGACTCGAGCTGGTGGCCTGCCGAACTTGGTCCCTCACCCCTCCCGGCAACCCACGAGAAGAACCTTGGGAATAATAATCACCAACCAACTCCCCATAACCAGCCAAGCGAACACAGTCTCCATCTCCTGCTTCCAGACACTCAAGATGCTCAAGAAGATATTCAAATGGCTCCCTACCAACACTTGCAGAACCATCACCCAAGCCCTCATTACCAGCGAGCTGGACCACAGCAATGCGTTCTTTGCTGGAATCAAGACTGAAAAGACCAGAAGACTCCATACCATACAAATCTCAGCGGCCCGGCTCACCCTCAATATCCAACCCTGTACTCACATCACCCTGCACTTCAAAGAGCTTCACTGGCACAATCCACAAACGAGCATTCTTCAAACTCATCACGCACACTTTCAAAGCCCTACACCTTACAGAACATTGCCCCCACGTACCTCAACAACCGCATATACTTCCACAAATCTACCAAACACGTCCACTCAGCTGGACTTCTATGCACACACACCCCCAAATTTATGAAGAAATAGATCAAGAGCTCGCGCCTTCTCCGACCTCACTCCAAAAGCCTGGAATGACCTGTTGCCTGCACATCAGAAACTCATCCTCAGTTCTTCAATTCCACAGGAAACTGAAAACATGGCTCTTCACCAATACCCAACCTTAGCTCAGGCCCTAGAGCTCATGCTTCAGTCCCAGGATACTCTCCTGGGTGAGTTGTGGGATATACAAATACATATAAGATAATAAACCATGGATCAGAGAAAAGATTGTGAATATACAGATAAGTGTGTCTGAATGTATAACAAATGTTCAGGGCATTCCCTTCCTGGAATCCACTCTCCCAGCTCCTGGGAATAGATTTACTAACACGAAAATCTTCATGTCAATAAATCTTTTTTACTTTTTGAGAATTGCTAAATTGTTTTTGGACTCATAAAAAAAAGTTTATGTGTGTGTCTAAAATAAACTTAAATGTGCACAAAGCGTTGTGAATATCCTATATTCTTACTATGATCACAGGGTCCATGGTCTTGGTCTATGCTGCAGCAGTCGGGTTTGCATTCCTTAAATTCCATAGCAATTTCTGTGTGAGAAGATGTAAACAACTGACTCTTGAAATGTGCGAAAAATGTGAAGATTGCCAAAATATGCATTTAATAATGTTTGGAATTCGCTCCTCATAAATTAGATCTTAATTAACTGGACAACTTTATTAGATTTGAAAAATGCCTGATGCAATAACACTACCTCTGCAGAGTCAGCTTCGGTATGCTTGGAATGCTAAATTACCCTGTATTTACAAAGTAGGTGTGACATGGTTGTATACAATATCACATGCATTTTGATGATTATGCCTTTAAAACTTTTTTTTTTAAAACAGAATAATTTTTTTACCAGTTTGAGGTTATCCAGTACGTGATTGATGGGAATTGATTTAATTGATGAATGTACTCATTTTTACAATAACAAACCACGTCATGTTCCAAAGTATTGCAAATAAGTGCAATAACTATACTTTACTGCAGAGTAGTGTAGAAAAATTACTCTGCATCCACTCCTTTCTGAGTAACACTAAGAAACATCACATATGAATACCCAATAGATCACATCGGACATACATCTTACATACACCAACACAGATACCAGCAACGAATATGTGACGTCACAACGCGATCAAAATGATCGCGGTACGTTACATAGCAGTTTTTACAACGCAAGTCGTTACAACGACTTGCGGTGGAGGGCGCTGGTCTTAGGAATAGTATGATTTACTATTCCAACACCAGTCTACGTACAGTAGGGAAGGTGTTGGAATAGTAAATCATACTATTCCTTAGGTTAGAGCGCCATCCAGCGCAAGTCGTTGTAACGACTTGCGTTGTAATACCCACGATGTAAAGGCATTGCGATGCAATGCCCACGTGGTAATGGATGTCTCCCCCAGCAACACCATCCTAGACTATCTCAGATTGCCATCACCACATTATGAGATGCCCTAGCAATCAACAAAAGCAGGTGCTTTTCTGAACCACAGGCTCTGCAAACAGAAAGTCCGTGTGATAGTTTGTCGATATGACAGGCCAGTTTTTCATTTTCCTGTTTCTGAATTGCTGTAGATGCAATATCTAGGAAAATGTCTCAATTCTAGGTTTGATTTATTTATTTACAGTGTTTCTATATCCGCGCCCTGTGGTATTAGAGCAGCACTTCACACATCACGATTCATATGTTTTCTTCAACTCCATTGCAAAAAATTGCACCCATGGACGCCTACCCTAGGTCAGAGGAGGAATGTGAGCAGATGGGAAAGAGAGGACAAGGAGAGTGCGGGATGAGGGCAATAGAATAGAACAAGGATTCTGAGGGGCAGATTTACAAGCGCCTTGCGCTGCCAGTACATCACTTTTTTGTGACGCACTGGCAGCGCAATACACTGCCCCATATTTACAAGGACAGGAAAAGCCACCCTGCGTGGCTTTTCCTGCCCTTGTAAATATGGCCCCTTAACACGCAGCACTTTGCGTGAAAGGGGCGTTCCATGGGTGTTGCTGTGGGTGTTCCCACGCAACACCCATGGAACGAGACACATTTCCAGATTTACGAGGAATCGTAAATCTGGAAATGCGTGTGAATGCTACGCCTCCCCAGGGGAGGCGTAGGGAGGCGCAACGAGGAGAAATGTATTAATTTCTCCTCGTTTTTGTTTCCTGTTTCTATGCGTGCTGCATTCTGCAGCACACATTGAAAGAGGAAATCACCTTGAATGATTGTTTTTGTTCAGGAAGGGTTCCCTTCCTGCACATAAACAATCATTGAAAGAATGCTGTTTTTCAACTTCCATGTGTGCTAATGCAGCACACATCGAAGTTGAAAAACGGCATTTCAGATTGTTTTTGTCCAGGAAGGGTTCACAGGCATCCGTGCACCATGGTGCAAGGGCGCCTGCGTCGGCGCATGGCAGCAGTTTGTGCACCAGCGCAGGGGGAAGCACAGAGGTGCGACATATTGTTGTAAATATGTCGCATCGCTGTGCTTTCCAAACTAATGGTGCAGCAAAATGACTTGCTGCACCGTGCTGCGTTAGTTTATTGTAAATCTGCCCCTGAATGCTTAAATGGATAAATCTGGACACCAGTTCAACTAGATGCAAGTGTCACCATGCACAAGGCATCAAAAAGTAGTTAAAGGAGACCGCACCAGACCCAGAGTCACGTAGGAAAACCTTAAACAAGCTTAAGCAATTCTAAACGAAAGGATATTCTGAAAACGGAAGGAGTTCCAAGAAGCTGCAGTAGAGCAGGAATAAAGAGCCTTGATTGTGAGATACATACCTGCCGACTTACAAAATCACCTCACCGTGTGAGGAGGGGGCGGGGCCTTGGAGGGGACGGGGTCTGGTGCCAAGAGCTACCTTAGAGGCACTCTGCCCCTCATAAAGCCCCCCAACCCCGTCCCAAAAAAAACAAAGGGTCATCGAGGCTGTCGTCGATGTCCTGGCATATTTTCACACCTTTTAATGGACATTGGCTGCTTTAAGTCTTCGAAAAAGAGCTGGAAATCCATTCTTTACAGTGGTTTTCAGCTCGTTTTCCCTGCCACTGTGTGATTTCGGCTCCTCACCGGATGACCGGGTAATGTGAGCCGGAATCGTGTGACACACGATGGGACCATGTGAGTTGGCAGATATGGAGACAGCACATTTTAAACTTAATATGTGCTTCTAAAGGAAGACAGTGGAGTTTCCTCGGAATGGGGGGCTGTGATCTAATTTATTCTTCTCTGTGATGAGACAAGTAGTTGAGTTGAGGATGGCCTTCAGAGGTTGGAGGGGATTTGCTGAAAGGCCAGTGAATATGACATTTCCCTCATCAATTCTGTAGATGCTTAGGGCGTGGACTGAAGTCCTCAGCTGGTCATTGCATACCTGCCAACTGGAACAAAAATCTCACCATGTTAAGAGGGGCGGGGTCTTGGAGGGGCGGGCCTCGAGCCTTAAGTACCTAAGAGGCACTTTTGAACCCCACCCTGCCCCCAAACCCCCTCATCCCTCCGAAAAAAAAGCTTACTGAGGCTGGTGCCGATGTCCTGGGGTGTTGTCACACCCCTTAATGGACGTCGGCAGTTCAAAGCCTCAGAAAACCAGCTGGAAAACCACTCATTGACAGTGGTTTTCAGCTCGTTTTCCTTGCCACCGTGTGATATTGAGCCCTCACCGGGTGACCGTGTGATGAGAGCTGATATCGTGTGTCATATGGTGGAACCATGTGAGTTGGCAGATATGTTATTGGTAAGAAGGAATTTTATTCTCTTTAGATGATGTGGTTAGAAATTGGCATATGGAATAATTTGTTATATGAGTTGTCATTGATAGAGTAGTATCAATCCAGAATCCAAACGATTTGACCAAATCCAGGGAAGTGGGTGCACAGCTGAAGTTTATAAGTTCACTGGTCCCTTTTGGGGTTAATTTCGTGCCTGGATTTATGGGAGACAAGTAGAACTCTGTCTTTTGAGGATGACATTTCAACAGGTTGGATGTGATCCATTCTTGTCATTTCTTCATGCCTTTTAGTGTGCAATTCCTTGATTGAGGAATACTTAATGTACAATGAAGTGTAGTGTGGCATATTAGTGGAGACCAATACATACAGGTTGAATAGAAAGGGAGAGACTGGAACCTTGTGGAACTATGCAAGCTAAAAGCTCAGTTCTGGAAGCACAGTTATCCTGTTTAACTAATTTGGAATAGCTCCTGAGGAAGGAATTAAACCAGCATCAGACTTTGTACTTACAGGCTAAAGTGACTTCCAAGAACCTTCAGTATTTTATCATGGTCTACTCTATCAAAGGCTGCTGACAGGTCTAAAAGACCAGGAGGCAAGCATCTCAATTGTTTAGTATACAATGAATGTTGTCAGTCACTGTTAAGGTTACAGTTTCCTTGCTGTGCCCTCTCTGAATCCAGATTGACAGGGGCTAATAGCACATTGTCATTGAGTTATTTGTTTAATTAGATTGAGACACACTTCTCAATGGCTTTGCCAAGCTAAGGTAGGATGGATATTGGTCTGTCGTGTCTAGGTTACTAGGGCCAGATTTAGCTTTCTGAAAATTGGTGAGATTTGGCTCCGCTTCAGACCACTAATGAAGATTCCTGGGTGGGATAGTGAGGCATTGACAATGGCCAACCAGTAGGGTGCCAGGACATAAAAGTTGTCCTTTACTATGGAATCTGAGTGGACCTCAGCAAAGTAGTAGGTTGAGCACGTCCTTTTCGCTACATTAGAAAGGTCACCCAAATGGATTTTAGCAGTGTTACTCAAGACAGCAGAGCTTTTGGGGCAGTAATAGGGAGATCGAGAAGAAGTTGGAATTGATAATGCTGACTTAGCTTGACAAGAAGGTTAAAATGTGTTGCATTTGGATTGGGAGGGCATTTGAGTCTCTGACTTTGGCCCAATCTATTTAGAGTTATGTAGTTGAAAAGAGACCTTTAGGGGTTATGCACCTTTAGCATTTATTTATTGACTTTTCTGTAGAAGTTCAGTTTTCTACGTTTTTCAGCCCTTTTTTCGCATTTGGGTGTTTTGTCCCTTTGCCATTACCTGTCAACGGCTGTACTTTCTCTTTTGGACTTTAGCTGCATATCATTGCACCAGGGTTTACTCTGGTTGCTCTGGGGGTTTTCAGTTTTCTGGCTGGGGCCATGGCATTGACAAAGGCTTAAATGTGGTTGCCATAGGGTTTGGGTCCATACTCGATGAGGACTTTCAGATGTCTTGTTTAGGCAAGAGATGACTATTTACTGGAGAGAAGTAAGCCAATCACATGGAAGCCACATCAATCTAAACATCGGAGTATTAGTATGACTTGTTTGCACCCACAGTGAAAGGTGCATGATTCACTCTTTGCCAAAAGTATACAATAGGAGCTTTCAATTTGCTGCATCTGAAATCCGAATCGGCCAGGCCTTGCCATAGACAATTAACATACTTTTCTCCCCAGTGGTGGCGCTGAAACTGAAACTGTAGCATACAACAACAAAAATAGGGCGGATCAGCGTTTAAAATTTTAAATGGTATACAACAATTACCATTGTAACAGGCTAGTAATACAGATTAGGGGGGGCAACAGCTTTTCTAGCACAAATCTATTTTGAAAAGTATAAACTGGTGGAACGTTTGCCGGAAAGCATACTGCAGATGCTAAATAAACAATTCTATGGTTTTCCTGCTGAATTTCCCTGCTTTTTGTATTCATCTGTATCATTCTGGAGTTTTACCAGTAACATTGAGGTATTTGGAAGGGATTTAATTTGAAATACACCTTAGGACCTTATTTGAACTTGGCAGATGCTGGGCATTTACCAAAAAGAGGAGGATGACCCATCTGCTAAATACCCAATTTCAGCGCTCTAGGTCGAGTCAACAGAAGTATCATGTTTGTTATGGTGGCTCCTTCTTTGTCTTTGCAGGCAGGAAGCTTTGACCAACAGCATGTCCACCACAGGCCCGTCAGTCAATATGTGCCCACTAAAATTAGAGTGGTGGTGGTTTATCATACATTTTTTCTGTTCAGGACCACGTGGAAAATGCTGGTATGCTTAGCAGGAAATCAAAGGCGCAGGGTTCATCCATCTTTAGAAGGAAATTAATTGTGTTGAAATACCTCCTCTATTTTAGCCTGTTACTCAATGCCAGATCTTAGCAGACATAAATTGCTCTCAATGACTTTAGACTAAATTTTATTTGGCTGAGTAAGATACCGCCCCTCTGTACAGTGTACTAACATGAAGTAAACTATGTAGAGAGTGTGATATATCTCCAGAGGAAGATAGCGGCAACAAATAGATAATACTAATTCTCTTTTTGTGGTTGTGTGTGTGAGCAGTTAGGCTTATCAGAGGATCATTTGTTGTACTCACAGAGGCAATAAATGAGACTCACACTCAAGAATAAATCCTAGACCAGTTTGTATAAAAATAACACTTACCTTTATACATATTTTGAGAAGCAAGACTTCAAAATGGGAAATATACTTTATACAGTTCGATACATGAATAATACTTCATAGGCTTTTATTCACAGAGAGAAAATACAGTACAGTTCTAAGTATGCAGTACTTTCAGTATCTAGGCACTCGGCGGTCGATACCATCAGATATTTACAATTGGGGTTGTCGAATAAAGCAATGAAAGCGTATAGCTTGAATGGAGTTCAGTAAACCACACCACCAGTGCACTGACAGAAACTTTGATGTCAGCTCTCAGGGCCTCTATCGTGTCTCCCATTAGTGAATGTCTAGCAAACATTTACTAAAAATGCACCTTTGCCTTATAGGAGTGGCAATAGAAAGAGTAGCCTCGAGTCATGGTGTGATCCTCCCTTGACACATGTAAAAAGTTCAAACCTCACAAACTTTTCTTTAATTGGTGAAATATTATTTCAAACTCCCTTGCTGTTGAGGGATTGATACATTTGTTATCTGCTGCTAAGTCACATTTTCCTTCCATAATGATCTCAGATTTGGTGAATTAAGAAGATGTTGAAATTTGTAAGGCAAACAAACACACCTTGATCTTTAGTGCGTGCATGGATGGACCTAGAGAGTGTGACCCTTTTATTTCAATAAATCTTTTTGTTTGTCTGTTTTATGTCCCATTTCATAGTATACTAATAAATCTTGCATTGCTCTTAAAACAAAGCAGAAACTGGATATCCTTGAAACAAAGACATATATAGACAAAGCATTATATCTTTTGTTTTGGTTGTATAAGCCTAAGAAGTGTCACCCTTTTGCTGGCGGATTTCAGTCCTGTCACGTTCAAGGAGAATACATTAACTATTGCAACTTGACATTTTCAGTCATCCTCATCATTTTCCATCCCAGATCTGTAAATAAATGCAATTGTTGTTCATCAACACACTGCTAATCAGTGAAGACTTGTTCAAATATATACAAATTGTCCTCTCTGCCGCACATTTCCCTTCTTTCCCCTGACTGGCTGTTTCAGGGTTCATCTTTGGTCCAAAGAAAGCTCCAGTGATCCCTCATATGCAATGCAGAACATTGGTGTCAATCAACAGGCTACAATATTTTGCGCTCCATGGCTAAGATGTAGCTTAGGCGACTCAGCCTTGATAAAGGCCTAACTGAGATACCTTTGAACCCTCAGAAATCGACTGCATTGCAGCTAAACTTTCTCATCTGTTGTGTATTTCACCTTCCAATCATGATTTATGACCTATGATCTTTGTCCCTTGGAAGGGTATCATGACATGGGCATTTTCATTGTTTCTTCATATTGTAAAAGTTTATTAGTTCATGCTTCTTTTTGTACTACAATCAGTTCATGAAATGTAGCAGTGGATATGGTTCCTAACATCCAATTATGTACACAATATTCTAAATAATTTGTCCTCACTGTCAATCCCCACTACCATATGCCATGATTTCGTTAAAGTTAGACTTTAACTGCAAACTACCTGTATGGTTTGATAGGAACACACACTTCTTATTCTTCACATTAAAAATCTTTGAAAATTATTCTTCAATGATTGATCAATGTGCTAAATAATTTTCATCGTCCAGTCTTGCGCCTTTGTGTTAAGCCTCATTCCTCTTTATTTTTCAGTCCAATAAACTACAGATTAAAACTGCCTCTTCGGCACAGTCAATGTGTTTCATGAAACTGTGTACTCCATTAGGGCTGTAAAAAAAATAAAACATTCTCGTCTAAAAGTCTATACATGACTATTCAGTTGTGTATACCACAACAATCAAACTACCATTGAACCTGTCGGATAGATTCTTCTCCTAATCTGCAAATTCAGACGAGTGGGAATGCCCCCAAAATTGAAGAAACATCATTGTTACAAAATCAATCTCACTTTTATGACCAATATTCTTTAGTTCTGTAGTTCTGCATGTCATCTTTTTATTTTACATAACAATATTGTTAATATATAATGTTCAGATAATACATTTTATTAACCAAAAAGTCTCAGTCATCCACATTTATTTTCAATTTGATTGCTAATTCATATCCTACAGATGGCAGAATAAATATTAGTGTATTTTAAAGACAAAAATTGCAAGTTCACTTGAAAATCTCTATAATCAATTGAGTATTTGGCTATGAAGCCATTGAGTCTCTTCTGACAATTAACATTCTGATCTGTGTGAAGTTCTTGCTCTGTAATTAAAGTGAAACCATCTAGAAGACTTTTGACCTAATAGTGTTAGATGACAAATAATATTTTTATTATGCTAGAATTATTCCGTAAAGCAACAAACCTAATACTCACGGACAAATTTAGGACTCGCAGGTACTATCAATCAATCACTCTGGATTTGTAAAGTACGGCTAATCACCTGTGAGGGTACCTATTGGATGTCTCATTGAGCACGCCAAATTGTGATGAAGTTTGTACTCATGTATCTCTAACTGGCAAATTATAAAATAGATACAATATATATAATAACAATTATATAATGCATATTCCTCATACTTCATTTGTTGCACTATGCTAGCATATTCTCGTTTGAATAAAAGATGCTTCGTTCTATTTCCAAGCATAATAAAATTCTAATAATGTACCCTGTGTGTCTCTAGTTCTGATCACTGTGTAATTCCAATTGTAGTGCAACTACATGATAGAATTATAAGAGCAAAATGAGCCTATTTTGTTTTGATAATTGAATAGCACACATTCTTAATTTTATCAAGTCGCTCAATTCTGTGCTCAAGTTTGATGTGTGTCTAGTGTTATATCTGAATGAGGACCTAAAATTATGTCTGCACTCATGCCATCTTTACAGTTTCAAAATTTTAAATGAATATTTATTTTGAATTGCTCTAGTAAAATAATTTATGTTTAAACTCACACTGTTTCAAAGTCCCGGTGTGTTCACAAACTATTGATTCCATATTATTGAACATAGTGCTTGAAAGTTAGAACTGCGCAATTTTCATGAACTCTGAGGGTCAGCATTGCATCACTGATCTCTTAAGGTTCATATAATGCTAATGTAGTGCAAATGCAGTGTTCTGTATAGATGGCATAGTTTTATCTGAGTGCTATGCCTCGGTGTTTACTCATCCTATTCATGGCAAGGTTTCATGAAATATTGGGCCAATGTAGCATATTAATCATCTGCTACATAGCTTGTCATATCCCCATGTTAGATTACTGTCCTATTAGAGTTTATATAATGGCTATATGGTACAAATACTTTGGTATACAAAGACAAGATAGTTCTGTCTATACACTTTGTTTCATTTCTCACCCAAACAGAATTACATGGATTGTTGTACCATTTATAAAACTATCAATATATTACTGCAGGTCAATAGCCTTGTTATTCACTTGCCACACTGTGTATGATGGCACCAAATGAAAATGTTTCTTCCTACCATAACAGTAACCATATTGTTCCACCTTTCAAACTGGATTGTCATAACTACGATATCTCGAATGGCTGCCAGAGGTACCGTGAGAACATCCGCCATCTTGGAGAGTGGCGATATTGTATCACTGTATTTATAGTCATGTCCATAATTAATACCTACATACCAATGATATAAGACTGTCAACAATAAATTGTATAATAAATAATTTATTTAAGGACTAATCCATTCTCCACAAATGAAATAGAATAGCATCAATTATCCCAATCAACCTGGTGCAAATAAGATAAATCCACCCCATTCCTAATGAGGAGACCGCTTTTAGAAAGGATAATAAGTTGATCTCTAAGTTTTAGAAATTCTTCTTAAGGGGGCGTGGCTTGGCGCCCAGCGGAGATGGCGGCGCACGGGTGAAGCTCTCCGGTGAGACTCGGAGAAACCACCCTTCCGGACTAAGCCGTGACTAATGGAGGACAGCCACAAGCGGATGAAGATCGTAGGATCGTTATGAGACCCTCGGTGCCCGCATTTATCACCAGCAAGTAGGTTTTTTTTTTATATTACTATTCTGCTCCTCATCGACCGCGTATTTTCGCGGCCGCCATTTTGAATTTTTACAGCGATCGCGGACTTCATGCACTTCAGGCTGAATCTTCCACTAAATAATTTTTGATGTTTTCAATGTGCCCTAAAGCCTGGTTGATGTTTGGATCATCTTCATTTCAAAGGGGTGTGAGGATATAGAGGGCTGCCAAGAGGTACTGGAAGTTAGTGGAGATTGTGCTTGGCGGCCATTTTGAGTTTCCTGGAGAGCCCTCACAGAGAATGCCTTTCTCCACTTTTGTTTTGCCGACTGGAGGCGACCGCGGAGTGCTTACCCACTACTTTCACTGACTGTTTTCCAACGCACCCAGCATATTTCAGCTTTTGCAAAACTGCATGATCCCTCCTCAGAGCACCGGGATACGAGGTTATGTACTGTCGTCAAAGGATAACTGAGGATTTATGAGGATTTTGGTTGGCGGCCATTTTTGGCTTTCTAAATAAGCCCGCATTGAGTTTATTTTCCTCATTCTCATATTGCTGACTAGGAGTGGGAATTTTCGGTCAGCGTTTTATGGGCAGAACAAGAGGAGTCCGTTCCTCTCCATCCAAGAAGCACATCTTTATAAAAAATTCAAAAATTTTCACAGAGTTTTCTAGGTTTGAGGATTCTCTACGATCTACGCCTCAGTACTCCCAAATAAATATGGATCCTTCCTCTGGAACTTCTGGAAAATCTCTTACTAAACGTCTTAAAAAGGACCCTCCCTCGCCACCCAAGTCTACCTCGCCTGTTTCGTTGGAATTATTGCTTGAGGAAATCAGGGCCCTTCGACCCTTTATGGAAGAGACTAACACCAAGCTGCAAACCTTAACAGATAATTGGTCTCAACTGGACGCGAGAGTTTCTTCAGTCGAAAATACTGTTTCCTCCTTGAAAGAGACATGTGTAAGCGTATCTCAACTACAATCTCACGTCTCTACACCCCAGAAACAGGTTGAGGATCTTGAAAACCGCAATAGACGGAACAATTTACGCATCTACGGCCTGGGAGAAGGAGTTGAAGGTTCAGATCCGCTCACTTTCTTTAAGTCATTTCCCCCTAAACTACTTCACATGCCAGAAGGGACTCAACTCAATATTCAGCGAGCCCACAGGTTGGGACGTGCTCCATCTCATACTAGTCCTTCACAGAGACCAAGAGGAGGCTCGTAGCGGTTAAAGCTTCTCCAAGAATTGCATGGTCAGGATCGCCTTTATTTTTCGCACAAGACTATGCTAAAGCTACTGCTAACAGACGTAAGGCCTTCCTCAACATGAGAGCTGATCTACGTTCCTTGGGAGCCAGATATGGCCTTTTCCATCCGTGCCTCTTCAAAGTTACGTATAATAACAGAACAACGACGTACGAAGATCCGATACGCTTACAAAGCTTCATCAACTCATGCAAAACGGCTGCTATGGACTCTTCTGGGCCCTCTTCTTTATTTAACACTTGAATGTTTGTTAGTTCCTTCACAGATGCTTCAGATTCTGTTTTCTTTAGCACGATATCCTGTCACCTCAGAAGTGCTTATTCATAGGTTTTGACATAATTGTTGATGTTCTCATGAAGTTACACTTTTTACCAAGTTGTTGAATACTACTGTTGGTCTCCTCGTTTTTGATTGTTCCAATATATGTTCCATATGTCTGTTTCAAAGCGTCTCTTAGTCTTTATTTGATGTTGTCTCCACAGATTATTATCTTTGCATTGTGGTTTCTCCTCGATTCTCCGTTCTGTTGATCGCGGATGTGTTGCCTACTCCATGTGGTTCCTTCCCCCCTCCCGTGTATTCCTGAGTCTTCTTTTGTAAGTATGTTATTTTCCTGCATTTTCTTAGGTATATTATTTGTTTTGTCTCTTGTTTTTTGTTTTTCTTGTGTCGTTTGCATTTTTTCATCAGCCGGTGTCTCTTCTTTTTTCAATTCTTTTTATCTCCTTATATCTATTATTCTTTTGGTCATTATGACTATAAATATTTCGACTCCTATGCTCTCCCTCTATCTTTTTACCTGGGTTTTCCTTTTTCCTATCCTGGCATTCGATTCCTTTTCTTCACTTTGCCTATTCGACTTGTCTACTTTGCTTTATTCCGAAACTGAATCAATCATTTCCTTCCTGTTTTATTTCTCACATATTTTATATTGCTATTATAACGAATTGGACTGTTTCACATTGTTAGTACAATTTGTTTTTAAGTGCTTATGTCATTAAAATTGATCACATGGAACGTTAAGGGACTAAATTCTCCCATCAAAAGGCAGAGAATCTTGACCCATTTAGCCAAATTAGACGCGGATATTGTATTCTTGCAAGAATCTCACCTCTCGGATGTTGAGTCACTAAAGTTGAAGAGGGGTTGGGTGGGGGAGGTTTTCTATTCCCCTGGTGATGGCAAACGAAACGGAGTGATGATACTTTGCCGCAAATCCCTTTCGTTTTCATTTGTGTCTCAAGACTCAGATGTTGACGGCAGATGGCTGAATGTCAAATTGTCTTTGAAGGGTGTTCTAGTCTCCCTTCTAAATGTCTATGCCCCTACTTGTGGTGAACCCTCTTTTTGGCCCACACTGGCTAAGCAAATTACTCATTGCATGGAGGACAATTTTATTTTAGCTGGCGATTGCAACCAGACTTTTGACCCGTTTATTGACAGAAATTCTAAAGTCTCCTTTGTTCCCAACAAGCCCCATAAGTCTTTTGTTCATGCTATCAATCAACATAAACTCTTGGATGCTTGGCGTCTTTGTAATCCGACCGCTATAGAGTACACTTTTTACTCCCCATCTCATCAAACTCAATTAAGAATTGATTATATATTTGTCTCTCACACATTTCACAAACCCTTACACACACAGAGATTGGTCCCATTTTATTGTCAGATCATGCCCCAGTCTCAATTGGCATTGACATTCTACCTAAGGGTAAACGTCCCAAAAGGTGGCGTTTTAATAATGCTCTCCTTTTGGACCCAAAGTTTACTGCCTCATTCACTACCTTCTTCGAAGAGTTTTTTTAGATGAATCAAACCCATTCCATGCCCTTCTCCACTTTGTGGGATGCATTCAAAGCCACAGCGAGGGGTTTCATAATTGGCTTTGTTGCAAAGAAACAGAAACTTTCCCGTAAATTCACTAAAGATCTCCTTCAGGATATTAAAAGACTGGAGCACTCTTTTTACACCTCACACTCGAAGGAGTGTCTCACAGCTCTTATAAAAGCCAAAATGCAATTTAATGAGAAGTCAACGGAGGATGCCTCATTATATTTGTTAAAATCCAGTGCAAAATTTTATGGGGGCAAAAATAAGGCAGGGAAAATACTGGCTAATTACTTAAAAGTTAAACACAATAAGCTAAATATTGAATCTATCTATGATGATCAATCGGATTTAAAATTCAAAGACGCTGAAATCCTGAACGAATTCTCCATCTTTTATAAATCGCTATACACTTCCGAAACGCAACCCTCTGAACACTCCCTATTGCACTTTTTCTCTGACATCCAAAATCCCCAACACATTCCGCCGGACCTATCCTCCCTGGAGTTAGATATAACGCACCAGGAATTATTAAACGCTCTTCAACATCTTAAAAAAGACAAGGCACGAGGACCAGATGGTTTCACTGTAGAATTTTATCAACACTTCTCTAAATTCATAATGCCCAAATTGCGTTCTCTAATAAATTCCTTCAGCACATTAGGTAATTCCTCGGGTTCTTTTTCAGAAGCACATATTGCCTTATCCCAAAAGAAGGTAAAGACTCTAAACATTGTAAAAATTACAGGCCTATATCCTTGGTTAACATTGATTATAAAATCTTTTCTAAAGCATTAGCCATACGTTTGGATTCCTACTTACCTGACTTATTGGGGAAAGAACAATCAGGATTCGTCAAGCGTAGATTCATAACGGATAATACGAGACTCCTTTTTAACGTTTTATCTAAATCTTCCCACTTAAAACAATCCATTGTGGCAATAGCACTAGATGCCGAAAAGGCGTTTGATAGAGTCGAATGGACTTATTTGTTTCATACCCTCAAATGGTTTGGTTTTGGCCCTAAATTTACATCCCTGGTTTCTCTCCTCTACTCCAACCCCGTGCGGCTGTATGCACCAACGGCTTGATCTCCCCATACTTTGAAATGGGGAGAGGAGTACGTCAGGGTTGCCCTCTTTCCCCCTTCCTTTTTAATTTAGCTTTGGAACCTTTTCTCTCTAAATTACGTTAAAATCCAAATTTACATGGTTTTCAAACATTAAATACCCACATTAAACTCGCAGCCTACGCTGACGACATTTTGCTTTTTATGTCCAAACCAAGTGACTCGATCCCTGCCTTTTTGGCGGAGGTACAAGCCTATTCCAATATCTCCGGCTATAAATTGAAAAACCATAAGTGTGAGATCCTACCCTTAACTAAGTATGCTTTTAAATCGGATTTTGACGCTTCCAATTTTACTTGGAGCCCCAACCACATTAAATATCTAGGATTACATGTCACTTCTTCAATATCAGACACGGTAACACTATGCATGAATAAATGCATACAAAAAATTTCAGACTTGGCAGCTAAATGGCATCCCCTCTATTTATCCTGGTGGGGTTGGCTGGACACCATAAAGATGATGTTGTCGCCTATAATTCTATATACCATTTCCAACATTCCGGTCCCTATTCCTGCTAAATTTTTTAAGAAGATTAATTCCTCCCTCTCTTCCTTTTTATGGAACAATAAGAGGTCCCGAATGTCTCTATTTAAATTAATTCGCCCTAAAACAGAAGGTGGGGTTAACTTTCCCGACTTTCAGACATACCAGAAAGCTTTCCTATTACGTCAAGCCTCTCTTTGGTTGCTTGACCCCACAGAAGATTGTCCTCTATGGACCACAATTGAACGTCTTTTTTTAGCCCCTTTTTCTTTTCATGAATGCCTTTCTTTCTCACGCAAACCACAGGCCTTGTCCACTCCCTTAATCAAATTGACCTCTAAACTTTTGGAACCCACATTTATTCCCACACATAGTAACACAGACTCCTTCCTCAATTCAACAATTTGGCATAACAAGAATCTGACTATCCGTAATAAACCATTTTATTGGAAGACTTGGCGACAAAAAGGTTTAATATGGATACATCAGTTATTCTCACAATTGAACTTTTTATCTTTTCCCTCACTCAGTCAATTATTCAATCTACCTGCCTCATTTATTCATAAATATAATTTACTTAAGAAAGCTGTGACGGATAGATTCACTCATTTATCGGACACACCCACTGCTCCCACTATCTCGGATCCTCCCTCACAACTTCATACTCTATTAAAAACTATACCCAAAGCCTCCACTATATATAGATGTTTGCAAGGTAAGGACAGCACCAGGCAGAAATCTAAGGTTGAAGAGGCATGGGAACGAGATTTTATGCTATCGTGGCCAGTGTCTCTGTGGAATAAAGTATGGCTCAAACTACGTAAATCATCCAGAGCAGCTAACATAATACAAACGTTGTTTTTTGTTTACAATAGGCTCTTACTCACACCGAACGCCTTAAGTAAAAGATGTGTGACTGTATCAGATGTTTGCTGGACATGTTCTTCTCCAAATGCTAATTTATTTCATATGTTATTCTCTTGTCCAAATGTATATAATTTCTGGAAACAAGTATGGTCTCAAATTAACCTAATTTTTGGAGTAAAATTTTCCTTCTCCTTTACTCATGTTTTCTTAGGAAGTCTTTCACCTTGTTGGGAGAATGCTACACTTAATGTTAAAATTATTGATTTACTATTAGCGGTTGCATTTCAGCAAATCACAGTAAATTGGAAAGATTTCACAAAAATCTCTTATAAGGCATGGTGGTATGCTGTTTGCCACAATCACAGGTTGGACACCTCCTTTGTTTATCCCATACACATGGCAGCGAAACGTCTGGATTTGTGGTCACCTGTTACAATATATCTTGATGCATGTGCCAAAAGATATTCCCAACTGCAACCATTTCAGCAAGAAGTTCTAAAACCCCCTTGATTCCCATAGACGTTCCTAGAATATTTGTTCTTTCACTTCTCTTAATGATTTATCTTCATTGTATCAATCTTTCCTTTTTTATTCATAAGTCCGATTTGTTTCTCTTTATTGTAGCACATTTTAAGGTAATGACATGAATTTAATGTTATGAATTTTGTATCGACACCGTTATTTCTTTCAATAAAAATTTTCTTTTTGAACTAAAAAAAAAGAAATTCTTCTTAAGGGCATTAGTAGTACTTCCTTTATGTTTCTGTACTTAGTGTAATTTCTTATTTATCAATGTGTAAGATTAACATGAAAAATTACGCCATCGAAAGGAGAAAATTATTCTCAAAAGGCTATTGATGGTGACATAATGTTTTGGGAAAAGTAGGAATAACTGTGTAGTATCTTGTTCATGTTAATATCCTGTTATTATCTCCCTAGCTGCTCAGCCAGTGTGAATGTGCTGTGTCCTGCGTGGAA
The DNA here is from genome assembly GCA_963921515.1 of Calotriton arnoldi. NCBI lineage: Eukaryota > Metazoa > Chordata > Amphibia > Caudata > Salamandridae > Calotriton > Calotriton arnoldi. The sequence goes on from CAWUFW010003155.1 coordinate 300,504, forward strand.
TGTGGTGTGATGATGCTGACTAGAATGTTTGGGTGCCTGTGAGGTGTAGTGTGATAGTTGGAGTATGGGCTGAGCAGCATCCAGGCTGCTCCTGGTGAGGCTGCTTCACAAGAACATAACAGCTTGTAACTAAGACTTAATAAATCTACTGAAACTACATCTTGCCTGCTGGACTTAATTACTACATATTTTGGCGACGACCCGGACCAAGCCCCAAGCGCACTACTGGATTTACACAAGCTGTCTATGGTATCGATATGGAGAAACTAAGGAAGCCTACAGAAAAGAAGAATAAAGCATCTACAATGAAGCTCCAGGCGTGCCAGCCCCACCAGTGTCCTTGTCAGCGGACTGTCCTAGCCTGGACATGCTTCATTGGTCTTCTACATTTGAATCAAATGCAAGTGGATGACTGATATGAGCCTGAGCCCTTCCACATATTAACTTTGGTACATTCGACTTTATTTGGATATTCACAACAAGTTTTGACTCAACTGGTTTTGGTGGAGTTTATAAGTTTACATGTTTTAAAACTGTGGCGTCAACAAGCTGCTCAATCATCTTAATGTGTGCGCTGGAAGGGAGATTTCTGCACACTGCGTCTTCGTGCTTTTGGAATTGGCCTTGGCAGCGCTGGATCTGAGGAACGTGTTGCTTTTGGATATGATTTTTGCTGAAAGGTATTGTGGCATGCTGTGCTCTGCTGTCTTCGCAGCGTGTGTTTCCCCTGCTGGGGAATGCACAGTGTTTCATGTGGAGCCTGGTCGCGGTGCCGGCGGCAAGAGCTGTACTTTTGCGCTGAAAACATTTTACTGGCGTCTACATCTAAGGCATAGAGAAACTATGGTAAAACAGCCATGTTACCGGTGGCATGTGTGGGACCTTTTTTTTGGTGAGGCAACAATGGCAGTTCAACCACTGCAGTGCATTTTCAAATGGTGGTACGAGTCAAGTAATGCACGTGCACTCACCTTCACCTTGTGTCGCGCTGTGTCTCTTCATCGACGTCGTGGTTGCTATGCAGCTCTCCTAGCTGCTTTGGGATGCTCTGCTGCATGGACGTGCCTTGAGCCATCTGGTGCAGCGTCGTGAGCGTGCCGCCATCTTGGGGTTGGATGCTGTCTGTTATCACCGCGGATACGAAATGTGCAGGACTGACAAGCTGGCTTCGGTTTTCTTTTGGCCAACCGCGTGTATTGGCTGTGTGGTGTTACGGGAGCATGGAGAAGACTCACCACATCGAGGGATCCCTTTGAACTGTTGCTCCGCTCGAGGAATGGATAGGTTTGGTAAAGCCCCAGTGTCTGGTGTTCACCCTTTTACATAGTTTGACATTTTGGTTTCTTTTTGCTTACGGATTCAAACAACGCTGTTTCATACTTGTGTGGCATTTGGCTAAGTATGATGCCTGTAATTCCTGTGGTTCCCACAGACAGTTTCTTTCAAGTCTGTTTTTGGAAGGTGACATTGCTCAAGTACATTCCTATGGGGTCATCACTCACGTGGACATGTAATTCGAGGGCTGGTAGTCGTGGCAGTGTACATGCATCGTCAATGTTTACTATGTTTGCCTCAATTGTTTTTTTTCTAGGGTCAACATGACTAGAGTATGGTATGGTGTAACATTGCAAAGGAATTCGTGTGAGACATCGCTCACAGGTGGTTGTGCTGTGTCTGGTCTGGCCACAGTTGTTTGGTTTTGACATTGACTGTTATATCCCTTACACGTGGATTACGTATTGGATTTGTTTAGCATTTTCTTAAGAAAGCATAGGTACCCTTTCGTGAGGGAGGTCCTATATCTTAGCTGGTGTTTACTGTTCTTTTTGTTTCGTTGTCTCACTCCCTTACATGAGAGACGGGTATGGGTACGAGTCCCATTTCTACATTGTACATTACATGACCTCTACATGGGGGTTGTCTTAATGGGTTTAGTTCCCATTTACATGTGTTTATGTTACTAACCCTTACACAGGGTATGTCTTTATGGGTTATAGTCCCATTTACATTAGTTTCTCACCCTTACTTCAGGGGTAGGTTATGGGTGTTAGTCCCATTTACATGTACTAGTAGTACATTAAAATCATTACATAGGGTGTGTCTTTATGGATTTCAGTCCCATTCCTGCTAGTTTTGATCCTCACTTGAGGGTTGGCTCAATGGGTGCCAGTCCCATTTACATGGTTCATGTCACTAACCTTTACACGAGGTACGTATTTATGGGTTACAATCCCATGTCTCCATGTTTTTGACCCTCACACGTGAGGTGTCAAAATGGGTTTAAGTCCCATTTTCACAGCACAGATTTTTATTCCTTACTTTAGGAATCCCTGGATAGAGTACAGTTTCCTGTGTCTACACTTATAGTCTGCTGTTTATTTGCTCGTAATGTTATGCAAATATTGTGTTACATTTTAATTTGAAAATGGGGGAGGATAAGTGATACTTCTTGTATTTTTATTAATCTTTTCTGTTTTCTTGCTTGTTCAGTCCTCCTTGTGATGTTATATTTTCCTTGCATCCTTGGATTCTGGACTATGTTACTTATTTGGAAATTCTTTGTCTATAGTTGTTCCCACATTGTACTTTTTCATTAATTTTTCATTTAAAAGGAGGGGACAGTATCTATGTATTTTGTGTGTCGGGTTGTCAGGATAGCGTTTTGTTTGTGTTGTGCTTTGTCTTGCTTCCTCACATGCTTGTCTGGCCAGTGGGTGTGTTTGGGGGTAGTCATAGGTGCATTTATGTCTATCTGCTAACATGTTCTTTCTTATACCTTATAATTTTATGCTATATTTTTTAAAATTTATAGAAGGGGAGGATGGGTTTTATCTAATTGTGTATATTTATTTATTGCTACCTCTTCATTTACTTTTTATACTTTCCTTTTTGTTTGATTTTATTGCATATATTTAGCTGCATATGTGTATTTTAGCTTAATTCCTTTTTATGGTTCTTCTTGTTATAACTTCTTCAGGAAACCAGTTTTATGTTTCTGTTATATAAGAAAGGGGGATATGTAATATCTTGTTCATGTTAATATCCTGTTATTATCTCTCTAGCTGCTCAGCCAGTGTGAATGTGCTGTGTCCTGCGTGGAATGTTGGTGTGATGATGCTGAATGGAATGTTTGGGTGCCTGTGAGGTGTAGTGTGACAGTTGGAGTATGGGCTGAGCAGCAGGCAGGCTGCTCCTGGTGGGGCTGCTTCACAGGAGCATAACAGCTTATAACTAAGACTTAATAAATCTACTGAAACTACATCTTGCCTGCTGGACTTAATTACTACAAACTGATACCTTGCCTCCAGACCCCGACCTCCTCCTTGGGAGGTTCGAGGCTGCTGCCCACTCCAACTGGGACCAGACTGCCTGCAACCACGTAACCTTTCTCAGCCGTTTTTTTTCTCTTAATTTTTCCTTGTTGTGCCACTGTTATTGTGCCCATCTGTGTCTTTTTCTAATTCCACCAGTGTTTTTATTTTCTCGTGCCTGCCTGTTCCTTTCGCCTTTCGCCGCTGCTGCCCCTGCGGCCCCTCCCCCCCGGAATTCCCCCGCTCCCAGCCTCTCCTCCCTCCCACCTCCCCTACTTAATGTCAGCCACTGCGCGGTTGCGCAGCGGACGAGCACAGCAGGCGCACCGCTGGCGTGTCAAAGGCAAGCCCGTCTGCGACCCGACCGCAGCCAGCGCCAGGAACCCTGGACCTCCCACTACCCATTGCTTCGACACCACCACCCTCCTCGCACTCAACCCTGGAAGACTAAGAGAATGCCAACAGGCCTCGCCGAACACGACCCATGGCCAGTTCTCCTGCCTCCACTGCCGCCAGACCCTCACCGCCACCCCGGCCTCCAACACAGCCGACGCCAGCACCGGCGACACCCTAAAATGCATCTTCCTCAACGTACTCTCCGTACACAAACACGCCATGGAAATCTGGAACCTACTCGACTCTCTCTCGCCCGACATCACCTTCTTCACAGAGACCTGGACCAACGCATCCTCTGCCCCCGACATCAGCACCGCCATCCCAGACGGATACAAGATCCAGAGGAAAGACCACCCCAACCACCTAGGGAGGGGGCCTCGCCATCGCCCACAAGAGCACCCTCCGCTTCACCACCTCCAGCAAAACCTTCCCCTCCGCCGAACACCTGCACTTCCAGATCCAGACCACCCCCAAAGCCACACTCCGAGGAACCCTCATCTACAGACCCCCCGGCCCCCGAACACCCTTTGCCACCACCATCACCGACTTCATCACACCCCACCCCATCGCCTCAACAAACTACAGACTCATTGGAGACCTGAACTTCCACCTCGACAACCCCAGCGACCCCAACTCCACTATCCTTCATGACAACCTCGCCAGCATCGGACTTAAACAACTCGTCAACACACCGACCCACAGAGCAGGACACACCCTCGACCCCATCTTCGCGGCAGGAAACAGCGTCCAATTCAGCCACACAACGCAGCCGCCATGGACCGACCACCACTGCGTACACTTTGCCATCAACAAACCCAAGGCACCCAAACTAGCCCCACTCCCACCTCGAAGGAACTGGAGCAAGGTTACCGATGAGCAACTTAACTCCACCCTCCCCCGAGACAACCACACCTGGGCACCTGACGCAAATGACGCAGCCAGAGAACTCCACACCTGGATCTCCAACTGTGCAGACGAGCTCGCCCCGCTACACAACCCAGACAGACAACACCCCAGGAAAGCCGCCTGGTTCACCACCGCTCTCCAAGAATCCAGACGCTCCTGCAGACGCCTGGAGAAGAACTGGAGAAACACCAAGACAACCGAAAACCACACCACCTACAAGGACGCCATGACGGACTACCACAACCAGATCAGAGCCACCAAAAGGAACTTCATCCACAACAAAATCCTGACCAACTCCACCAACTCCAAGGAACTTTTCAGTGTCATTCAAGAATTCACCAACCCATGCAGTGAAGCCACAGACATCACCCCATCCCAAGACCTCTGCGACAAGCTTGGAACATATTCCACCTCAAGATCAAAAACCTCTACGACAACTTCATCGACCATCCACCAGGTGCCACAGATGGCCCTCCAGAAACACCAGCCAGTCCACCATCTCCAACTGGACACCGATCACGGCCGAAGACACCGCCTCGACCATGAAAAGCATCCACTTGGGGGCCCCCACCGTCCCCTGCCCCCCTCACATCTACCACAGAGCCGCAGCCGTCATCGCACCCAAACTACAACGCACCATCAACACCACCTTCAAAACAGGCACCTTCCCAGATGACTGGAAGCACACAGAAGTCAGACCCCTGCTCAAGAAGCCCACAGCTGACCCTACCGACCTCAAGAACTATCGGCCCATCTCGCTCCTCCCCTTCGCAGTCAAAGTTGAGGAGAAAACAGTCAACAGGAAACTGACACAATTCATTGAAAAGAACGCCGTCCTCGACCCGTCCCAATCCGGATTCTGAAGCAACCACAGCACAGAGACCGCCCTACTCGCCGCCACAGATGACATCCGCACCCTCCTGGACCAAGGCCACTCCACAGCCCTCATCCTACTCGACCTATCAGCGGCCTTCGACACCGTCTCCCACCGCACACTAGTCGCCAGACTACACGACGCAGGCATACAAGGAACAGCCCTGGACTGGATCCGATCATTCCTCACTGGAAGAAGCCAAAGGATCAGACTCCCACCCTTCCTCTCCAACCCCACGAAAATCACCTGCGGAGTCCCACAGGGTTCATCACTAAGCCCCACCCTCTTCAACATCTATATGGCCCCCCTCGCAGCCATCGTCCGACAACACGGCCTCAACATCGTATCCTATGCCAGCTCATCCTCTCCCTCACCAAAAGACCCCACCACTGCCAAACTCAACTTCCAGAAAGGAATGCAAGACATCGCAGTCTGGATGACCAACAGCTGCCTGAAGCTCAACGCCGAGAAGACAGAATTCCTCATCCTCGGTACCACCCCTTCTGCATGGGATAGCACCTGGTGGCCGACTGCCCTCAGAAGCCCACCTACCCCCTAAGACCACACCAAGAACCTCGGCATCGTACTCAACTCATCACTCACCATGAACCGACAGGTCAACGCCGTCACCTCCAGCTGCTTCAACACCCTCCGCAAGACCTTCAAGTGGATCCCCCCTGAGTCAAGGAAGCCAGTCACCCACGCACTCATCACCAGCCGACTGAACTATGGAAACGCACTCTACGCCGGCATCAACAAGTCCCTACTCCGCAAACTCCAGACAATACAGAACACCGCCACCAGACTCGTCCTTGGCATCCCCCGACACGAACACATCAGCCAACACCTACGAAGTCTCCACTGGCTCCCCGTGGAGAAAAGAGTCACTTTCAAAATCCTCACTCATGCCTACAAATGCCTACACAACAACGGAGCCAAATACCTCAACGACAGAATCAACTTCCACGTACCCAAAAAAAACCTCCGATCTTCCAACCTCGCACTGGCCGAAACCCCAGGCATCCACAGAGCCAGAGCAGGCGGAAGATCCTTCTCTCACATTGCAGCCAAGACCTGGAACGAGCTACCGGCAGACATCAGACGCGCCCCCTCCCTGAACACCTTCAGGAAGACCCTCAAGACCTGGCTCTTCGGCTAAACAGATCTGCGGACCCCACCTCAGCGCCTTGAGACCCTCACGGGTGAGTAGCGCGCTTACAATTCCCTGATTGATTGATTGATACCTTGTTCAATCCGTACATCTACAGATTAGTTTGTTCCCTCCATTTTGTAACTAAGCTTAAATTGATACAAAGTTGGTCACCACTCAGAAGTGTCACCTTATTAATATCGAAGGCACCATTTGTTTGAAGAAAAGTATGTTAGTTCCTAGTTTATGAACACGCTTCTTTGACATACTAGTACTTCCTTGAAATTTCCTATGCTTAATGCTGTTTCTGTTTAACAATATTTAAGACTAACATGGAAACATCTTGAAAAGCTTAAATCATTTTCAGAGAGGGATTGATGCTGATGTAATGTTTTAGATAAAGCAATAATTGTTAATGCCTACACCTCTTTAGTCTCTTCAAATTCAGGTGACTATTCTATTATGTAATACACCAATCAGAAATTAGAATTTATAGGCATAAATTAAGTTTATACATGGTCGGTCACCATTTCTGAGGTAGTAGGTAATTCCTCAAAAACAAATACAAAGTACTGGGAATTCTCCGATCTGTTCTTCTCACAATCTTAGACAGCTGGCTAATTGATACATGACCTACAAGCATGTTTGTAAATTGTATTGTTTCTTAATAAAACACATATATGATACATGTTGTAGCTCACTGGCTCAAGATTTTACATTGTTTTTCAGATGATATACAGGTAATATGAATTTTTATCACTGGCACATGTAACCATATCTGCATTGCGGTATTAAGGAACAGTGTGGATCTACAATGCAGTTTAACCTCTAACATGCACTTATGTTCCTAAGAAATAGTGTAATTCATTCAAACATTGGCTTCCTTTATAACTATGCTTTTGTCTTCCTCAAGGTTTGGTAGTGTTCTGAGCTCGTTATTAGAGATTGTTGTTATAGTGCATTTTTAGTGAATTTGTTAGCTTTCTTCTGAAAGCATACATATCTGCTGTCATTCCCTAAAGAAGGACTTATTGGGCTCCCTGAGGTGTAAACTAGGAGTGGGATTGGAGTCCACAATCACAATGGAAGTCAAGTATGACATCCAAATCATTTATAACTTCTTGAATTTCAACCTGATCATTCTTTTCTATAGATATAAGAAACGTGATATCATTAACATCAAAGGTGGTCAAACTAGACAAGGAAATTGGAGTGGTGGTAGTTGTTCTCAAATTTTCCAGTGCAGAAAAGTGGCTTTTCAACATATGTCTTCTTCCAAATTTATATAACTCAATATGTACTTCAGTGAAATAGCAAGAATATAAGAAACTGTTAGACCTGATACTCTTCAGGTAGTGTTTCCCTAAACTTTTTCCTTTTTCCTTCTGGGTTTTGCTGATTCTCTTGTAGTGCTCTTAAGGCTCTGGGCATTTTCCCACTGTAAATGCAGTGTGAAAGTGTGTGCGTCCTTCCTACACCTGTTAGGAAGTGGTGCTTACATAGTGTTTCTAAACATGTGTCAAGCCTGTCATTACAGGCCTGGATGTGCACACTTGCACCTATGGTGTTTTTAAACATGTGTCCAGCCTGCCATTGCAGCCCTGTGTGGGTGCAAGTGCACTTATGCTCAATCTGGATTTTCTAAACCGCTAGCCAATTCTGAGGGGACTCTTCACTACCATTGGAGCACCCCTAGGATACATCCTGAGGGGTGAAGCATATGGTAGGTGAAGGGCAGGGCAGGTACACTGCCCAGGTAGTGAAGAATACCCATCTGTGTTTTCACTACCTATGAGGTTTGCTCTTTCCATAGGCTAACATGGGGGAATGGTTGAAATTACTCCAGGCTCCAATAGTGGATTGCAGTGGAGCAGACTCAGAATGTTTCTTATCATTGGATTCATAATGACAAACCCTCTCCTGTGGTAAAGGTGGTTTTGTCATTAATAGCTTAGAAATGCCACTTCTAGAAAGTGGGCATTATCTGCTCTAAAACTCATTATGTGCCCTTTAGTTTGACTCTATCCCACACTGGAGGCTGGGTGAGCACATCTGTGCATTCCCCAGAGACAGCTTTAAACATTGGGCATGAAACTGGAATGACAGACGTGTGCCATTTGAGGGCCTGGCTGGATAGATTGGAGGGAGAGGTTTTGACACTTGGCCTCTGGGAGCCAGATCATGGCCCCACTAAAGATTAAGATCTGCATTTCACGGCTTCCTGGCAGACAAGATTGAAATTTCGGGGATACATCAGTGGTTCAAAGGGAACCCTCTGAACAACCCCCAACTTCAAAGGCACCCTACAGTAGAACTACTGATGCCATACTTCAGCAGGGCAGAGATACACTTGTGGGGACGTGGGACCGGAGTTCCTGGAACTGCGTGGTGCACACTGCCAGAGGAATCTGTTGTGCACAAGGAGGATTACTGCCATTGGAAGGGACCGTGCACCGTTCCTGAATAGAGGCTGGCCTGGGCTGACTACCTGCTGCTGTGTGCTGTGGCACCCTAAAGTGTGCTCTCCAAGGGCTTGTTGGCTTGCCCCCTGTTCTCTTGTGGCGGTCTCATATACATCAAAGACCTCCCGCGAGGGACCCAAACCCTCTACTTTTGACACCTGGAGAGCAGTGCCCACATCGTCTGCTGGATCACAACTTGTAGCGCGGCGTGAGCATGGAACTAAGAATTGTGCCTGGAGACCAGATTGCCTTGTGCAGAGCCCCAAAAGTACTGCCTGCATCTAAGGAGTGGGGTCCCTGCATTGTGGGGACCTCAACACGCATAATTGTCTTGTTGGTGGTGAGCAGATTCACCGGTTGCAGGATTCGGCATGGCCCAATTCGTCGATCGTGCCACATCTCTCTCTTGCGACACGCCGCCTGCATGCTTATTGCGTGTGGTGTCCAATTCACAGGTTGCAACCCTCAGAGATGAGGGGATACTCATAGTAGTGCCTCATTCTACCTCGTCTGGCACTGCTAAACTTGCGCCTGTGTGTCTGACTGGAATTGCCTGGTGCGACCTGTAACAACGCACACCAGGCATTGCGCCTCATTTACAGGGAAGTACGGAATCTGAAACTCTTTATTGTGTGTGACTGGTATTGTCTGGTGTGACCCGTATCAACGTGCACTGGACGTTGTGCCTCATTCCCAGGGAAGTACTGAATTAGCAACTCTCCGTTGTGTGTGACCGGAACTGTTTGGTGCAACTCGGAGCAACACGCACCAGATGTTGTGCCTCATTTCCAGAGAGGTACGGAGTTTGTGACTCTTCAATGTGTGTGACCGGAATTGTCTGGTGCAACTCGTATCACTGCGCACAAGACATTGTGCTCAGATTGCCTTGGTGTGACTCTGAACGACGTGTGTCTGACGTGGTGCCTCCTTCTCCTGAGAGGCTCCCCTGCTTCATTACCCATTCATCGATTGTTCCTTTTGGGCCCTCAGTGCGGCGGACCAACTGCCCTCTCCCCACCCGGCCCCGATGACATCATGTGCCAGGCAGTGTTGTCCAGATTGGTCCTGGGTGTTGAGAGTAATTGACTAGGCTGAAGGAAATCTTTAAAGAATGATCAGTAGCACGTCAGGAGACTGCGTGACCCCCCCATGCTTAGTGGAGCTGGGCTGGTGCCAAAAGGCACATTCTCAAACCTTTTGAGTGACCTACTATTGCCCTCAACCTGCTTCTGCTCCACATCCTATGGGTGTGCTTCCCGAGTGGTGGCCAAACCCCCATTTGTTGACTGCCTCCTAATTAGTCCTGCACCTTTTCCACCTTCTTCCCAAGGACCCTGACAAAGTGTGCCTCCGGTTGCGAGCAGCCTAGTATCTGGGGGAGGGTTGTTTATCTCCAACCCGTGGGCGTAGGGTAGTCGGGGTTAAATGAAGGGTGGAGGGAGGCTTGGGCCACGGGGTCTGCATTGTGCTATCAGTTGACCTGCCGGATATCAGTTGCACCGCATTACGGTGCTGTATGCGTGTGTGTGTGAGTACGTTCCATACAAACCTGCCTGATATCCATTGCTACGTGTATCAGTGCGGAATAATTGTGTGTGGGAGTGACAGCTTGCGGGTCACCTGTGATTAATTGCACAGCAGTGTTGCTTTACACATTGATTCCTTGCCAAAGGAATACTACGTTTGACATTGGTTTACCCTTGCGGCCCTGGCCCACGGTGGTGCTAAAATTGTTGTATTTATCTCTGTGTACACATTTCTGATATTGTTGTGATCTGCGGTGCACCCTATAACTGTGTGGTATTGAGGTATAATAATTGCCAGGGTGGGCCTAGGTTTGACAACGTTTTGCCCCGCAGAAGGGTGCTGAGGTGGGGGTAAAGCAGGATCTTTCCCAAGTGTGCATATTACTGATGTCATTTTAACCAGGTTGGGCCTAGTAGTGCTAGAAAAAGTTCCAAGTGTTATTTATACCAATAAATATATGATGTTCATGTTGTGTTAATTAATGTGTGTGTTGAATACAAACTTTATTTACATACACCATGTGTGAAGTCTCTTTTGTGCTACTCAGTGTATTTATTGTGTGTGAGTGCTGTGCCAATGCTTTACACATTGCCTCTGTCATAAGCCTGACCTCAGTGCCAAGCTACCCGAGGATGAGCGCAGATTATACAGTGAGTGTAACCACCCACCTCTGACGGGAGTGGTAGGTTCTGCCTGGCTAGGGCCTCGCCTTAGCCAACCAGAAAGTGCCAGTTGCAACAGGAACCAACTCCCAATACCTTTCTCAATACATTTATTCATCATATGTTAATGCTTGATTTGAAATGTTTATAACACTTAGTACACTGGATTCTTTATTGATAGCTGAGTTTAAGCTCAGTTCTGTGATATCATGTGTGTATTATTGATCTCTGTGCTTTCCACTATTTCTTCCTTGCAAGTAACCTTGTACGTACACCTGCTTTTGCACTGGCTTTTTCTGGTTTTTCTCCTCCCCATGTCCCTATTTCACATTTGTTCAATTTTGTCTTGTGCCAGTCCCGAATCTCTTCGAAAAATAGAAAAGCTACCTTGTGTGTCATCATATGTGGATTGTCTACTGGGTCTTTCTTCTATTGCTGACAATTCTAATCCACTACTCATTTTATACTTTATGGATTGAACAATAAAAAGGAACGAAGCATAACACTAAGAAAGGATCATGACTGAACAGTAAAATTGCTTTCACGCACTGATCGATCAGTTGTTAAAGAATAATGTTTGAATATATTGAATATTAAGAATAAGACATTTTAAAGTGTGCTCCTATGAACTCATGCTTCCTTTTATATACCTGCACAGATGGTATATTTATGTGATTAATACGAATAATGTTTTTATTTTGCGACATTATGTGCAAGTCTTCACTATGCACAAGATGTGTGCCATTCACAAGACATGATTTGCCTAACTTACACGCATACATTTTTCATTTCACATTCCGATGCAGTTTGGAAAATAGTAAAAGGCTAGCAGGCTTTGACTTCATTGAAACACTGTATGATGACTCTGTGTTTTAGGTGCAAGTGGCAGAGGACTATTATATGCCAAAAGGATCTCTGAAGGATACAAGAGTAATATGCCTATGGACTTGAATTCCTATAAACACAAGGGCTGTGTTCATGTCAAACAGCTAGAGGAAACGTATGCGGTAATGTGCATACTTTTCAACAAACCAGCATTTTTCACTTATTATACTCTCGGTTAGGGTAAAATAAAGATATGTAGCTACACCGTTATTGCATTCCTTGCTTCACACAACCAAGTGGGAGGTGGGCAAGAGGTACAAAGTTGCTGCATTGCATGGGAGGGAAAGAGCAAGAAAGCACCACATCTCCTAAGATATGGCATTGTCCTGCTGTCTCCCTAGCACTGGCGCACAATCAGGCTGCTTGATATACAGCCCTCAAACATATTAAGAATCACACTGATTAATGCTTGACAGGAAGGTTACTAGGGAAATCAGGGGTAGATGCTGAAGGCATGTTGCTGTTTCTCAGGAACAGCCACTGCTTAATTTGAGCTGTTAGTTGCTGGTGGGGGCCACCAGCACTTATTTTCGGGGACCGTCACTTATTTTTCTGCAACAAAATTTTACTGAGTGCAAGAGAGGGAAAGCACACAGATCAGAAAGATGGAGGAAGAGAAAGATGGCAAAACCATCACAAAGTTAGATCACAAAGTTAGAAAGCAGGCACCTGCAAGAGTGAGATTAAGGGGTAGTGAATGTCTGATTAAAGAGGCATGAGGTGGATTAAGACTATCAGCCTTGGTATTTGGTACTCTGATGTTTATTTGCACTGGCCGCAGGCTTCTGAGCAGAGCTTTGGGCACCAACACTCTTTCTTTTACATATTAAGTACTGAGAACAGTCATAGTAACTTGTCCTATGGATCACCACTCACATTCTCATCTTGACTACAGTTCAACTTAACGGATAGTGATCAACATTGGCTCAACACCACAGTCTTATCCATCATTGTGTGTAGCAGTCAGCAGTCCTGCAGATTCAGTATTCCACTTTAATTCAGACTTGCAATGAGGAGATGCAGCTGGCTGAAGAGAGGTACAAAGCCGAGAGGTCTGAAGGGGAAGTGAGCTGAAGCGCCGTTTGAGGCTCACTCAGCATCTGATGACCAGGGCCAGCAAGACACACCAATGCCACCTTGTCCCCAGACTCATCCCCTGCTAATAACAGCTCCTTGCGGCACCAACCCCCCCCCCTACGCTGGCACCCCTGAAAGTGGAGAACTGCTACAAAAATAAGCAAAGGCAATAGGTCTCACCTCTTGGCTACCATTGAAAACCTATTGGCTTATCGATGAAGCTACTGTGAATCTAAAACTGGAGCTGTGTGTCTTCGTGGGTCTAAGTGTTTGTCTTGGTATTTTTCTTCTGTATTTGTATGGCTGTTCATACTGCCCTCTTTAAGTATCTATATTTATCAGTGTTGTGTACATGTGTCAAATTATTTATTTGGTGTGTGTGTGGCTCTGTCTTAGTTTCTCTCTGACTGTGTCTGCATGCACATGTATGTGCTTGAATCTGTCTGTGTTTGGGTGTAGGTGTCCTTATATGTGGATGTGGGGAGGTATCGATCTGCATGTGCCTGTGAGTGTTTCCATATCCCTCTGTCAGTAGCTAGGTACACGTTTGTGTTTGTGCGTCTGGGCTTTATGGGTGTCTGTGTCCACATACATCTGTGTGTCCATCTGTTTCCTGGTCTGTCTATTCATGCCTTTATGTGTCTGAGTGTAGGAGACTTTGTATGAATGAGTCTGTGCATAGGCCTGTAAGTGTGAATGTGTGTAATTGTCTGTATGTATGTATGGGTGTGTTGGAATATATTTTTGTATTTGTATAGCGGTTTCCTCTTTGTGAACGTGTGTGTCCAATTGTGTTCCTGTGTCAGTGTCAGTTTGTGTTGTGTGTATGTTGTTGCTATGCTGGTGACTTTATGCTTCTGTATGTCTGTCTGACTGTAGGTGTCTTTGTCTTTAGGTGTGTGTCTGTTATAGGTTTATCTGTATGGATCACTGTCACAATATTGTGGTAAAAAATATCATTAACAAAAATATTGTTTACCACAATATCATGCTCCTATTCTTATAATGGTAAGTACAAAAACATTGGGGGAAAAAAACTATCGTTGACACTAATATTGTCTAAAAATATACAAAAATTCCATTTTTTAACTATAAATAGAATTGAAAGTAGTAAATGTTAAATAATTTAATATATAGTTAATATTATGTAAATTAAATAAATTCCACTAATATTGAATTAACTACTAGCGGTCGCCAGTAGGTAGTTATAATTAAGACCTAGTTTCCATAGGAAAAGCGGTTTTTGATTTACAAATAACTTTGGCGCCGTTTGACGAATTTTTGTGAAATTTTTAAAACTAATGAGCCACTCACTTCAGCTGTTGTGTTGAAAGTTTTGGGGTGCTCCGTCAAGCGGGGGCCAAGAAAAAAGGGGGGTCCCAAAACACTTTTTCTCCATGTTAATTTCCATAGGAAGCTGTTGATGCAGCTACAGCCCGAACTGCTGAACGGAATTACACCAAATTTGGCAGAAAGGTAGCTCTTGGTCCAGAGAGCTCTCTTGTTGTTAAATGGGGTAAATCCATTCAGTAGCTCCTGATAAATGTAATAATTTCTCAGATATACAACTGTGGCAGTGGTGGATCCGCGAACCCTCCCGATCTCCTGCCTGTGATCTGATTGGCTGCCAACACTTCCTGGTTGGAAGTGTTGGCAGCCATCTTGTGACTCGGTTGAACTGAGTCACAAGGAAAAACATTACAAAAACAAGAAAAGGGGGCAGGGTAGAAACACCCTGACCCCCTAGGCCTGTTCAGGGGATCCCACAAGGACCTCCAGGGCCCAAAAAAAGCATTTTTGAAAAACATTTTGGTGGGATTTGCGGTGCAAATTTTTGGAAAAGCTGGGGGCATGCGCCCCCCCCACAGCCCCGTGCACCGCCAACTCCCTGGGGCTACAATACTAAAATGCGGGGGGCCGTGTACCCCCTCGCTGCCCCGGGGACCACCACCTCCCCGGGGCTATTTTGCAAATGGGAGGGGGGGCCACGCGGCCCCCCTCCGGAGCCTTA
The DNA here is from genome assembly GCA_963921515.1 of Calotriton arnoldi. Classification (NCBI taxonomy): domain Eukaryota; kingdom Metazoa; phylum Chordata; class Amphibia; order Caudata; family Salamandridae; genus Calotriton; species Calotriton arnoldi. Next base: position 315,765 of record CAWUFW010003155.1, read on the forward strand.
AATGGCCCTGGGGACCGCCACCCCCCCCAAGGCTCCAGCAATGTCCCGGGGTGTCCACCCCTGGGACATTGCAGTTTGCTATGGGATGGCGGGAGCATCCCATAACAAAAAAGTGGTCCATTTTGAACTAGCGAGAGCATTTTGCTCTCGCTTGTTCAAAGTGGAGCACTTTGCTTTTTACCCCCAGGGAGCTGCATCTTAGCAAGCAGCTCCCTGGGGGTAAAAAAGCAATGCCGGCTCCCGCAGGAGGCGGGAGCCGACCGGGACCCCAGGGGCCTTCAGGCTCCCGTGCGGTCCCAAAGGAGATGGCCATGCCCCAGGAGATGGGGTCCCCAGGGCCAAATATCCAAATATGGCCTGGGAGAGGGGCCACGCAGCTCCCCTCCCTTAAAATAAAATACATTTAAAAAAAAGAACTTGGCCTGGCCCCCTCTCAGCAATCCAGCTGTGTGGGGCTTACTGGAGGTAACAGGAGGGCTAGTTGGCCCCAAGGGACCCTCAAGAGGCAAGGGGACTTCAGACCCCAAATAGTAGTGCGCCAGGAGGCGCGTTTGCAGAGTGGTGGAGAAATGGGGCGTGGCCTGCTATCAGAACTCAGCAATCCTGCTGTGTGGGACTTACTGGAGTTAATAGGAGGGGTAGTTGGCCTCCAAGGACGTCCTTGGGGGCCAACTACCCCTCCTGTTACCTCCAATAGGTCTCACACAGCAGGATTGCTGAGAAGTTGTCAGAGGCCACACCCCCTTTCTCCACCACTCTGCAAATGTGCCTCCCGGTGCACTACTAGTTGGGGGATAAAGTCCCCTTGGCTCCAGAGGGACCTTGGGGGCCAAGAAGCCCTCCTGGTACCTCCTGTAAGTCCTAGGCAGAGGAATTCCTGAGAGCTGGTTGGAGGCCCAGCCCCTTTTCTCCACCACTCTGCAAACGTGACTGCTAGTTAAAAAACCATAGAAATTCACAAAAAAAACAAAGGTTACAGGGACATTATAGTTAGAAAATAAATTTTTAATAAAGCCTTAGAAATTCACAAAAAAAAACAAAGGTTACAGGGACGTTATAGTTAGCAAATAGAATGTTAAAGACCTTAGAAATTCACTAAAAAAACAAAGGTTACAGGGACGTTATAGTTAGAAATTGAATTTAAAAAACCTTAGAAATGTACTAAAAAAAACAAAGGTTACAGGGACGTTATAGTTAGAATCAGATTTTACTCATACAAAACCAGAGAAATTCAGCTGTTCTAGTTAGCTGAGTTAACTATAACTCGCGCCCCGCAATGCACTGCTTATGACCTCACATATTACATCACTCATGACATGGTCAGTGATATCACTGATGACGTCACTCATGACATCTCAAATGATATCACTGATGACATCAGTGATGACATCATCCACAGCATCTCTGATGCACCCACTCATACCCCTATAGAATCTTTAATACACCCACTGCCACTCCCACACAACCATTCAGAAACCCATTCACAGAGCCATACCAGTACTTACACACCCACTCACTGATTCATTGATCTACACACACATCCACTCGCTCATCCATACTGCCGCTCATAGATCCATTCACTTACTAATACAGCCATTGACATATCCACACATACACCCATACAGGCACTCACACACTGAGGGGCAGATTTATAAGGAAAGTGACTCAGTGCATGCCGCAACTCATTTGGCTGCGCCGCACTGAGTCACTTTCAAAGCACACGGATGCAACATATTTACAACAATATATCGCATCTCTGTGCTTCCCCCTGCGCTGGCGCACAAAATGCTGCCATGCACCGGCACAGGCACCCTTGCACCATGGTGCAACGATGCCTGCATCGCGGGGAGATTGTTTATGTGCAGGAAGGGTTTCCTTCCTGCACATAAACAATCATAAATGGCAGTTTTCAACTTCTATGTGTGCTGCATTAGCACACATAGAATTTGCAAAACATCATTGTTTTACTGATTGTTTATGTGCAGGAAGGAAACCCTTCCTGTACATAAACAATCACCAGAGGTGATTTCCTCTTTCTATGTGTGCTGCAGAATGCAGCACGCAAAGAAAGAGGAAAAATGAGGAGAAATGAATAAATTTCTCCTCTTTGCGCCTCTCGTAAATCTGGAAATGTGTTTGGTTCCATGGGTGTTGCGTGGGAACACCCACAGTAACACCCATGGAAAGCCCCTCTCATTCGAAGTGCAAAGGGGCCATATTTACAAGAACAGGAAAAGTCACGCAGGGTGGCTTGTAAATATGGGGCACTAAAATGCGCAGACGGTGCGTCACAAAAGTTGACGCACCAGTGGCGCAAGGGGCTTGTAAATCAGCCCCTGAGTGAGTCACCCGTAGAACTACTCACACACCTAGACTCTCACCCATACAGTCAATCACACAGCCACTTACTCACCCAAACAGTCACACACACCCACTTACTTACTCATACAAATAGTTACACATACTCACTCAGCTATACAGTCACTGACAGAAGCATGCACTCATCCATATAGCCACTCTCACATTCACTCACTCACGCATATAGTCACTCATATACCCCGTCACTCACCTATACTGCCTTTCACATACTCAGTTACTCACCCATACTGACACATGAACTCAATCACCGACATAGCCATACAGACACTCACTCACCCATACAACTTCTCACACACGCAACAGTAGCCCATACAGCCACTGACTCACTCATCCATACAGGCAGTCACACACCTCTTCACCCACAAACACAGACACCCAGACAACCATAGAGGTAGTCAAACAACCAATCAATCACACATATAGCATTCACATACTCACTAACACACTCATACACCCACTTAGACATCAACTGACAGACAGATATACACATTCACACAACCAGTCATTCATCCATACATTCACTAAGACACCTAATAACTCACTTATACAGTCAGTCATGCACCCACTGAGTCATCCATACAGTCACTCATACACCCACTGATTCACCAATAAAAAAATTGGGGCAATTTGTCACAGAATGAATTTAATGAATTTGGTTTGTGCACTTTATAGGTGCTGGACCAACATATTTTGTGTAGTTATGTTGAAAGATATTTATTTTTTATATGAGCGTAATGCATCAGGTTTTTGTAAAACTACAATGTCTGTCAAGACGAGTACATGTCTGTCTTCACTGTTGAATCAAGTGGTGTAAATTTAAATGTGAATGGAAGAGCGGTTCCTTTACTCATGATCAGGGAGCTGGGAGCTCCAAAACGCGTAGAGTTGTTGCTGCAATAAATCACGCTTTCACGCAAAAAAGCAGCAGAGTGTTGCTGTTTATTTGGTCAGCACATTGGTTTGGATATTAGGGGGTTCGCTACCCCGCCATGGGCTTACCGTAATCAAGAGGGTCGGGACAGAGCAACCTGGTTGTTGGTGTATATATATATATGTTGTGGAAGATTTTGAGCCAATATTCAAGCCTGGGAATCCGGCCGGTAAGGAGGAATTGTGGGGGTCTGGCATTTGGAACAGTATGCGCTTGGGGTCGGAGGGCTCAGGGGGTGGTTCTGTTTTTAGTGTTTACCCGTCCACAGCCGGCTTTCAACCTCCCTAACTGACGTTTACAGTAGGCATTTGGACACGAAACGCATTCAAACGTTTGGCTCGATCACTCCCTAAAGTGCTGTGATTTATTCGTAAGGACATTTCTACAAAGAGATTGTCAAATAACATCTTAACTGGAGCAGGTGCATCACGGATGCGGATCTGCATTCGTGTCAAGTGTGACACACGTGGAATATTGCACGGAGCAAAGGACTAAATATGAATGACTGAGAATCGGAAAGGCAGGCTGCGGCGATTTCCCTATTTAATGAAGAATTAAATTCAAACGAAACAAGTTCCAAGACAATTGTGACTTCTTCAATACAGGAATCATCCTTAACACAAAACTTGGCATTACTTGAGAAACTTTCCAAACGAGAAATTAATAAGTGGTGGGAGGTTACCTCCCTAACCAACTATGTGGAAGTGGGACGTGTACCTAGAGGCTTAAGGATCTCCATTGTCCCTACTTATGAGAATCCTGATCCTGAACTCCTCAACGAATGGGCAGTTTACTTGGCAAAAACCTGCAAAGGAATGTTAGAGATGCTGATAAAGTATGCCAAAATTGATTTGGATCTGACCGGGCAGGATTTAATCAAAGTAAGACAAGAACTGGACAAACACAAAACTGAAAACACAGTAACTGATTTTCTCAAAGGCCTAGAGGCACGTTTGAAATCATATGAGGACGCCATCAAATTAAAGAAACAACGCAAATGCTTATGAGATAATGCTGATGGCCAAATTCTAACTTATACCAAAAGTTTTGACTGGGCTCAAAGGGATATACGTATAATCCAACAACAGAAACAACAAGAAATTGTATCAACTGACTCCAGCTTTGATCTCAGTTCGGACTCTGAAAGACCAGCGGTCCCTTTAGGTGTGCGCCCACTAACTTTCATACACGAATTTCAGTTACTGAAACAGAAAAAGAAGGAGCAAACAACAAACGATCCTATCGAGAAGAAGGGAAAAGGACGAGGAAGAGGCAAAGGAAAAGCAAAGGGATCCGACAAAACCAAAGAATAACTAAGAGAAGGGGTGGCTGCATTGGAAAATTCAAGATGTGCTTAGCCAAGCAAACTGACACCAATGATGAAAAAACTATTGTGAATTTGTCATCAAGAACATTGAGACAAGATGAGGAATCACTACTCAAGTTGGGCTTATCTTTTTGTCCGACTCGTGATATGAACTATGTAGACTTAAGAATAGATTTGTTCCTTTATGTCAGAAAATTAAAATTAATGAAACTGCATAAAATGATAACAAACAAGCAAGGAAGGACTGGGAATGGGTCTATATCTGATGCATCCTCTATCTTTACCTTGAGTGACATTAATTCCATATTAGCCTTACACGCCTTGGATGAGGATATGTTTATGTGTTTAGAAATTTGTAGAGCACGTGGCTGCCTGAGGGCTTCCCAGCGCTAAAGAGTGCTGTTTACAAGCTCTATCCATAGTGCGTCTACAAGGGGAACAGCAAAGTTTTGAGATGTTTCCTGAAAACTGTTTCGTTGGGTAGAATTCTTATTTTATATGGGAGGGCATTCCACATCTTTGGTACCAGGTGGGCAAATGATCTTCCCCCCCCACCTGGCTCTTTTGGCTCTCGATGTCCTAAGAAGCTGTTGCTGAGCTGATCTAAGATGCCTGGTCGGGATATACCTGGACAACATTTGTCTCAGTTTTATTGGGCCTTTTTTGTTAACAGCCCTATATGCCAAGCATAGGGACTTAAACTTTATTCTTGTTTCATATATAATATATAACTGATGACACACAAGAACAAAGTACCAATGAGACGTTGAGGGCAATGGGTTTTACCCTTGATAGATCGATCAAAAGTGGTTTTAAACCTAAAGCAAGATTCAATCCAAATGTGCCCCATGATAACATTGAGGCGTTCAATTCAGTCATGATGCACAAAATTATCAAGATGCGGGACAATAATGACATCAGGTGGCAAGATAATTTAACCAAAGAACAAAGGATTTCCCGCAAACAACTGACTGATGATTCCTCTATAATCATCAAACCCTCAGACAAGGGGGCAGCATTGTTCTGATGAACATGGAGGATTACAGAATGGAAGCCCATAGACAGTTAAGCGACCTCACATGCTATGAGGAAATCAACTGGGAAACCTACAGGCAATCTATCTGCAGATATCATGACATGCTGAAAGACTGGTGGATCACAGGCTTATTGGACTATGATGAATATCTGTTTTTAAAAACTGATCACCCACGCACACCCTGTCTATATTTGCTTCCACAAATACATAAGCATCCTACTAGACCACCAGGGAGACCCATTGTATCATCTAATGGGGGGTCTTCTTGAAACGACCTCGATTTTCCTAGATTTCTTTCTGTCTCCATTAGTTGTTAATTTGAGGTCATATTGTCGTGACAGTATGGACTTTCTAAGAAGAATTCATGATGTCGAATGGCGAAGCACATACCTAATGATATCAGTTGATGTATGCTCACTATCCACCTGTATCGAGCAAAGGAAGGGAGTGGAAGCTTGTATGCACTTCCTTCAAGGCAGACCATTATCTATGTTAGAGCACACAAATATGTTAAAAGCAATGATGCTCTACTGTCTTGAGCAAAACATTTTCTTGTTCGAAAAAACTCTGTACAGACAGAAGTCGGGCACAGCCATGGGCACCTGCTTCGCCCCCAGCCTGGCTAATCTTTTCCTGGGCTGGTGGGAGGAACAGGTGGTCTGGACAGATCTCAACGAAAAATATACTGAGCATGTGTTGTGTTGGATTAGATACATCGACGATTTGTTCCTGATCTGAGATGATGAGGAGAGTTCAGCTAGGGAATTCATCGGTGTATTAGAGAGGAATGATCTGAATCTAAGTTTCACGTATACCACAAGTAGAACTTGCTGTGAATTTCTATATGTAGCAATACATATTGAAAATGACAAATTAACAACATCTCTATTTAGAAAAGAGACGGCTGGTAACAGCACCTTACATGCATCCAGCCACCATCCTGCCCCACTTATCCATAGAATAATCTATGGGGAGCTCCTTAGGGCATGCCGTAATTGTAGTGGGGATGACACTTTCAAAATAGAACAGGAGAATATGAAACAACGGTTCAGGAAATGGGGATATTCTCGTAAAATATTGACACAAGCCAGTAAAAAACTGGAGGGAGTAAAACAGACAGATGTCCTTTTTAAAATCACGGCTACAGGTAGAAGGAAAATTGATGACAATAAACCTAGACTGATTACCACCTACAATAGAAGATCCCTCCACTTCAAGAAAACACTAAAAAAACACTGGAGTCTTCTATTAACCGATCCCGTGATTGGCAGTTTACTAGGTAATGCCCCCAGATTACATACAGGCGACCACGATCATTGAAGGACTGTTTGGTACATAGCTTTCAGCAGCCTATGCCATCTACTAGCTGGTTAGGCACACAGAGGGGAGGCTTTTATCCATGCAATTCCTGTAAAGCATGCAAAAACAGTCAGGCTTGTAAAAACTATACCATGAAAAATGGGAGAACAAGGCATATTCGTAAATACATCACCTGCACCACAGAATGTGCAATATATATCTTGGAATGCCCATGTGGGTTAAGATACGTGGGCAGCACCAAACTCCCACTTAAGATGAGGATTCTGCAACATTTACGAGCTATCACCAATAATGATTTTAACTATCCAGTAGCTCGTCACTTCCAAACAACACACAACAGTAATAATAACTATCTGAGAGTTTTCGGGATTGACTGTATTGTTAAGCACATCAGAGGGGGTGACAGAGAAAAAATGTTGCGCACCCTCGAATCCAGATATATAATTGATTTGGACACTAGAATACCGCATGGGATGAACAGCAGTGAAGAATTAACAACTCATATTGGTTGATCCCAGATCATTCTCTACTCCTTACGTGCTTTTTTCTGTAATTTGTAATGTTCACTCATGATTGACTGCACCGATTGGCACTTTTTAAATTAGCAGCTGTACGCTCGCACTTTAATTTTGGGCACTTGCCCGGTATCACGATCATTATTTATTTAGGCATTATGAGTTTATCCCATACTTAGGCAGATAAACTGTAAGGCTAGTTGGCTGGTTTGCATATTCATGCAACCGGTTGGCCAACCATAGGTGGATACTTGTCTGCCATTGACATCTCAATTTTGAGTTGCCTTCTTCTCGAGCCTAGATTTCTAGTAGTTTCTATGGAGGTTGACCATTGCCTGTTTGCCCATTGTACACAATATTCTGTGTTAAATTTATGTGCGCGAGCATTACTGCTGCATTTCTACATCTTGGTGCCATTGCTTTATCCTTCATTTTGTATATACACATTCTATCACGATTGAATTGAGCACTTTTTGTACGCTGTGGAACGGCACATTGGGAATGTGCATTGGAAATTTGACATATTTATTCTATAATGAATTTTCATCATTATGAATTTGCTTATACAGAATTTAAATAGTGTTCTGGTGAATTTCAAGAAACAAATGGCATTGGTAACATTTCTTACATGAATTCTCTTCGATTGTGGAGAGTCTTTTTTCCATGTCCATTGGTTTACAGCGTATTTCTTTGGTGAGTGGAGCAAGACCACTGACTCATTGTCAGTGAAATTGCTCTCCCTCCCTCGCAGCTCCACCATTAAGTGAGGCCCTCCTGCACTCTGTGTTGGTGTTCGAGGCCCTCCTCCACCCACAGGTTATACCTGCGCCTCATCCCTGGTGGTTCAGTGGACCTCTGACTCCTTCTCTCGCTCCGCTCTATCCTCTCCTTTCTGCTCCGTTTTTCCTTGTTTTTAACTCTTCATTTTTATTTTCACCCTTTCACTCTCTTTTATTTTCACCCTTTCACTCTTTCTTCCACTTTTCCTTTTTTCCCACTTTTGCCCCTGTTTTTCTTCCCGCCGCTGCTGCCCCCGTGCCCCCTCCCCCCAGAGCGACCAGCCCAAGCCAGTTTCCCCTCCCCGCTCCCGCCTCCCAGCTGTCCAGCCCTTCCCGACCCCTCCATAATGGAGGCCGCTGAGAGGACAGGCGAGCAAGACCACTGACTCATTGTCAGTGAAATTGCTCTCCCTCCCTCGCAGCTCCACCATTAAGTGAGGCCCTCCTGCACTCTGTGTTGGTGTTCAAGGCCCTCCTCCACCCGCAGGTTATACCTGCGCCTCATCCCTGGTGGTCCAGTGGACCTCTGACTCCTTCTCTCACTCTGCTCTATCCTCTCCTTTCTGCTCCGTTTTTCCTCGTTTTTCACTCTTAATTTTTATTTTCACCCTTCCACTCTCTTTTATTTTCACCCTTTCACTCTTTCTTCCACTTTCCTTCACTTTTCCTTTTTTCCCACTTTTGTGCCCGTTTTTCTTCCCGCCGCTGCTGCCCCCGCGGCCCCCCCAGCGCGACCAGCCCAAGCCAGTTTCCCCTCCCCGCTCCCGCCTCCGAGCTGTCCAGCCCTCCCCGACCCCTACTTAATAGTGGCCGCTGTGCGGCTGCGCCGCTGGCGCGCCAAAGGCAAGCCCGTCTGCGCCCGTCCGTGACCCGACCGCGACCAGCGCCAGGAACCCTGGACCTCCGCACCGCCAACGCTACAACCCAGCAGCACTCCATGCACTCAACCCAAGCCGCAAAAACAACTGCAAGCTAGCATCACCAGCCGACACCCAAGGACGCTTCAGCTGTCACCGATGCCGACACACCTGCAGCACCGCCATGACCACGGACCCAGCACAAACCACCCACAAGAACACAACCGAACCAAAGACCCTGCAATGCATCCTCCTCAACGTCCGATCACTCCACAAGCACGCCACCAAAATCTGGGACCTCCTCGACAGCACCACCCCGGACATAGCTTTCTTCACCAAAACCTGGACCAACACCACCTCGGGACCGGACATCGCCATCGCCATTCCCCAAGGATACAAGATCTCCCGGAAGGACCGCCCCACCCGCTCGGGAGGAGGAATTGCCATCATCCACAAATTCACCCTCCGGCTGAGCACACTCCCCGACGAGCCCACAGACCTGATGGAACACCTACACTTCAAGATACAAGCCAGCCCTACCACCACCCTCCGAGGAACTCTCATCTACCGACCCCCCGTACCTCGCGGACCTTTCACCAACTCCATCACGGACATCATCTCCCCGCAAGCCATCGCATCCACCAACTACACCCTCCTGGGAAGACCTCAACTTCCACCTCGACAACCAACTAGACCCCAACACCACATCCCTTCTGGACAACCTCCACAACATTGGACTCAGCCAGATCATGACTGAACCCATGCACTCAGCAGGACACACCCTCGACCCCCTCTTCACAATAGGAAACTCCATCACTTTCAGCCGCCACACCACCGAACTCCCGTGGACAGACCATCGATGCATCCACTTCGCCTTCAGAACACCCACCATCCACAGACACCAGCACCTGCTCCCACGAAGAAACTGGACCAAAATCACCGATGACCAGCTCACCTCCTCACTCTGCAACTCCACCCCAACGATCGCGGAAGACGACGACCCCAACACCGCAGCCCGAACTCTGCACAGATGGATCTCCGACAGCACCAACACCATAGCCCTCCTCAAGAAGAACAACAACACACACGCCATAAAAGCCAGATGGTTTACCACCGAACTTCGAGAGTCCAGACGCACATACCACCGCCTCGAAAAGGCCTGGAGGAATTCCAAATCCACAGAAGCCTACAACAACTTCAGAGCCGCCACCAACGCCCACCACCAACTCATCAGAAATATGAGAAAAACAGCGATCGAAGACAGAATCTCCACACACGCGCACAACAGCAAAGAACTCTTCAGCATCATCAAGGAGTTCGCCCAACCCACCAGCGAGGCTACTGACATTCCTCCCTCACAAGACCTCTGCAACAAACTCAGCACCTTCTTCCACCACAAAATCAAGAACATTTACGACAACTTCGACGAAGACAACCAACACATTGAACCCTCACCAGCCACCCCCGACACCCTGGAGCCAACGATTGACAGCTGGACAGCCCTCACCACCGAAGACACACTGAAGATGATGAAGACAATCCACTCCAGGGCCCCCACGGACCCCTGCCCTCACCACATCTTCAACAGAGCCGCCGACACCATCACACCCATACTTCGCCACACCATCAACCGCTCCCTGGCGAACGCCTCCTTCCCCGACGATTGGAAACACGCTGAGATCAACCCCCTCCTGAAGAAGCCCTCGGCGGACCCCACCGACCTCAAAAACTACAGACCCATCTCCCTGCTCCCGTTCCCAGCGAAAGTCATTGAGAAAGCCATCAACAGCCAACTCGCCACCTTCATCGAAGAGCACAACATCCTGGACTCCTCCCAATCCGGCTTCAGAATAAACCACAGCACAGAAACCGCCATCCTCACTGCAACAGACGACATCTGCTCCCTCCTGGACAGAGGAGAAACAGTAGCCCTCATCCTCCTCAACCTCTCAGCAGCCTTCGACACAGTCTCCCTCCGCACCCTAACACACAGACTCCACGACGCAGGGATCCGGGACAAGGCCCTCGACTGGATCCACTCTTTCCTCTCCGGCAGAACGCAGCGGGTCAGAATCCCTCCTTCCCTCTCGGACCCTACACCAACAACCTGCGGAGTACCCCAGGGGTCCTCCCTCAGCCCCATGCTCTTCAACATCTACATGGCCCCGCTCACCCCCATCGTCAGAACCCACGGACTCAACATTGTATCATACGCAGACGACACCCAACTCATCCTCTCCCTATCCAACGAACCCAACGCAGCCAAACACAACTTTCAAGAAGGCATGGAAGCTGTCGCCAAATGTATGAAAAGCAGCTGCCTACAACTCAACACTGACAAAATAGAAGTACTCATCATGGCCCACACCCCGACGGCTGGAACGACACCTGGTGGCCCCCCGCCCTCGGAAGCCCACCCACCCCCACGCATGCAACCTTGGAATCATCCTGGACTCCGAGCTCAAAATGGACCGCCAGATCAACTCTGTCACATCCTCCTGCTTTCACACCCTCTGCCTCCTACGTAAGACCTTCAAATTGATCCCCCTCGAGCACAGAAATACCATCACTCACGCCCTCGTCACCAGCAGACTCGACTACGGCAACGCACTCTACGCCGGAATAAACAAAAATCTCACCCGCAAGCTACAAAACACCCAGAATGCCGCCGCAACATTGGTCCTCAACCTGTCAAGACACTGCCATATCTCCCAGCACCTACGCACACTCCACTGGCTCCCCATTGAGGCTAGAATCACCTTCAAGATTCTCACCCATGCACACAAAGCCCTCCACAACACCGGACCAGCATACCTGAACAGCCGACTCAAATTCCACGCACCCCAAAGGACCCTATGATCAACCCAGCTCTCCTATGCTGTGGTCCTCCATGCCAGAAAGACCAGATCGGGAGGCCGCTCCTTCTCCTTCCTCGTGGCCAGAGCCTGGAACGCCCTACCGCTCCACCTCAGACAGACAACATCACTCCCCATCTTCACGAGAAACCTCAAAACCTGGCTCTTCGACAGACCCCCTCCTTGATGGACTGGAACCTGCACCTCCCCTCCTCCCCAGCGCCTCGAGACCCTTACGGGTGAGTAGTCGCGCTTAACAAACACATGATTGATTGATTGACATTGTGTAAACTTGACAAAGGCTTTATAGCTGAAACGTGTTGTTTTGCACATTAAATCTTGCTGCTAATCACTTGGTGTGCTGCTCTTTCATTCCGGGCTGTGGATGATAATTTGAAGGATATTTGGGTGGATGCTGTTCCCATCGCTGGCACCGACACCGCGAGGCGAGAGGCGGTGCACGAACAGTGTTGCTGGTTTGATATATATATATATATATATCGCCAAAACACTTTCTCTTGTTGTAGAAAAAGAAGCCACGGACACCCAAGAATGCTTTATCTGTTTATTCCATAACAGATGGTCTCCTACCAACGCGTTTCACCCTTACGGCTTGTTCACGGTACGGCAAGTCGTGTCGCATTTCAGTATACATAATCTTAGTGCATAGACATAGAAATGGGTTACACAGGTTGCTGGTCAATAATTCTGGGCGCCATCTTGTAATGGATCTTATTTACTCGTGTGATAACATTGTTAAAAAAACCAATTTACATAGAATCCAATACAAGCCGTAAGGGTGAAACGCGTCGGTAGGAGATCATCTGTTATGGAATAAACAGATAAAGCATTCTTGGGTGTCCGTGGCTTCTTTTTCTACAACAAGAGAAAGTGTTTTGGCGTTATTAAGGGATTCCGGATCCCGCGACGGACCGCCGCGCAGCTAAGCCCCATACTACCGGAGGTTCGTGCAAAAATATATATATATATATATATATATATATATATATATATATATATATATATATATATATATATATATATATATATATATATATATATATATATATGTTAGAATTGGGGATCTCTAGTTGGCAATGGCTGGCGCCAATGTCCAAGAAGGGACCCCTCTTCCTAAGTCAGAGTAAGGGGGCTACACCCTTTGATAACCCCTGCTCAACCCTGTGGTAACGTAGCACGAGCAGACAGGCCTATCTCAGAGGCAGTGTGTGAAGCATTTGTGACCATACACAATAACGCAGTGAAGACACCACAAAGGGACACCACACAAGTAACTATAGAAAAATGAGTAGCTTTATATCAGTTTAACACAAGGCTCGAAGACGATCAACAAGCCACAAGGCACGTAAATATAAGTTCACTGAAAAGGCAATAAAGCACTCAAAAGCGGGTGAAACGAACTTAGTTCGAGGCCGGGACCTACGCGACCCGGTGATGCACAATGTACCTGAGGTTTAAAGGGGCACGGCACGTAGCTTCGGGAGGAAGCCGCGATGATGACAGGTGGACTCGCAGCGGCCGCAGCTCCCAGCTGCAGCGGTCCGCGGCGTGCACTCACGAGGCTCCTGAGGCAGTGATTAAAGTCGGGCTCTCAGCGGCAACAGCTCCTCAGCCGCAGCGGCCCACAATAGCGATAGCGATGATTCTCGTAGCACAGACAAATGCGGGCTCTCAGCGGCAACAGCTCCTCAGCTGCGGCGGCCCACAATAGCGATAGCGATGATTCTCGTAGCACAGACAAATGCGGGCTCTCTGCGGCAACAGCTCCTCAGCTGCAGTGGCCCACAATAGCGATAGCGACGATACTCATAGCACAGACAAATGCGGGCTCTCAGCGGCAACGGCTCCTCAGCTGCAGCGGCCCACAATAGCGATATCGATGATTTTCGTCACACAAACAAATGCGGGCTCTCAGCGGCAACAGCTTTTCAGCTGCAGCGGCCCACAATAGCGATAGCGATGATTCTCAACCCGCGTTCCCCGCAGTAGACCCAGAGGCTCTGGAATTCTCGACTGAGGCCTCACCTGCGAGTAGAACCCCTCTCAATAGGAATTCAGAAGGCGGATGGGTGAAGTCAAATATCCCTGAGACTTCAGCAGGAGGCAAGCTCAAATCAGGCCCTTGGGTAGTTGCTTCAGCAAGATGGATGAAAGTTTCAAAGTCCTTTTCCTCTCGTTGCACGGACAGAGGTTCGTCTTGACATCCAGAAGTAACACACACGTAGGGGTTTCGGCGCAGATATTTATACCCCACAGGTCTTTGTTCTCAAAAGTCACAAGTCACTGAACCCAGCCAGAACCAGTTCGGTGTGGTCCTGGAGCACTTTATTTACGAGGTTGCATTCTGCCTTTGAGGAAGAGGGGGTCTGCCATCAGACACACAGTGGGGGCTGGAGCCATCATTCACCTTGCCAGGCCCAGCCCTGCTCAGATCAAAGGGTCACCCCTCCCCATACTCCAGCTGCAGATTTCGCTATTCAACCCAGGTCGGGCTCAGCCTGCCCTGTCCCTCCAAGACCAGACATCCAATACACATAACAGCAGAGCACACTGGACGACTTAGGCAAGAAAATACCTACTTTCTAGAAGTGGTATTTTCAAACACAGAATATAAAAATAATCCTCACTAAAAGATGTATTTTAATATTCTGAGCTCAGGCATACTAAATTCGACTTTCCAAACATGTTCCTTGGGTCAGCTAGGATTATAGGATGTATAATCAAAACTGCCCATTCTGGCCTAAGGGAACACATAGCCTTGCAATAGTGAAAAACGAAATGGAGTGTAATTCACTATCAGGACATGCCACACAGACCAAGGCAGGTCCTACCTTTCACATACAACACACCCTGCCATAGGGATGACTTACATGATGCCAAGGGAAGGTTGAGGGACTGGGAAGTGGGTTCACTTTACAGTCAAAGAATGGCAGTTCTGGACTGCGCACAGACTCTGCTTTGGCAGGTCTGAGACACACTTTACGCGCTGCTTATGTGGGTGGCGCAATCAGCGCTGCAGGCCCACCAGCAGCATTCGGTCTACCAGCCCTGGGCACACACGGTGCACTATACTCTGGACTAACAGGTAAGTCAAATGAGCCAATTATGGGAATACCAATTCATCCAGTCAATTTACAATAGGGAGCATTCGCGCTGTAGCACTGAAAGGCAGTGGCACAGCGCCCAGAGCATCTAACGCCAGCAAACACAGAGGAGACAAAAAGCGAAAGATGGAAGGGAGACCCACGTCAATGGTGCCAGGTCCTAACACGTGCCCCCTCCAGCTGAAATGTGGGGAGAACTACCCACCCACTTGGGGGTTCTCATCACTAAGGCGGAAAAATCTGGACAGACCATCAGCATTGGCGTGTTCTGTACCCGGGCGGTGTTCCACTGTAAAGTCCATCCCCTGTAGGGAAATAGACCACCTCAACAACTTTGGATTCTCACCCCTCATCTGCATCAACCATCTGAGGGGCCTGTGGTCTGTCTGAACCCGGAAGTGAGTCCCAAACAGGTATGGTCTCAGCTTCTTCAGTGCCCAGACCACAGCAAATGCCTCACGCTCAATTGCACTCCACCTCTGTTCCCGTGGAAGTAACCTCCTACTAATGAAGGCTACCGGTTGGTCTAGGCCCTCCTCATTGATCTGTGACAGAACAGCCCCCACACCATGCTCTGAAGCGTCTATCTGGACAACAAATTCTTTTGAAAAGTTGGGCGTCCGAAGTACAGGCGCTGTGCACATGGTAGTCTTCAGGGCGTCAAAAGCTTCCTGACAGGTGCCAGTCCAGTTCACAATCTTTGGCTGCTTCTTAGAAGTCAGCTCAGTCAAGGGTGTAACAACATTGCCATACCCCTTGACAAACCTCCTGTAATAACCTGTGAGTCCTAAAAAGGCTCTCACCTGTGTCTGGGTCTTTGGGGGTTCCCAAGTCAGGATGGTTTCAATCTTGGACTGTAGGGGCGCCACCTGGCCGCTCCCAACCTGGTGTCCCAAGTACACCACAGAACCCTGCCCAATCTGACACTTACTGGCCTTGATTGTGAGGCCTGCCCTCCGCAGTGCCATCAACACTTCCCAGAGGTGGCGCAGGTGGTCCTCCCATGAGGAACTAAACACTGCAATGTCATCCAGGTAGGCGGCACTGAAATCCTCCAGCCCAACCAACACCCTGTTGACCAACCTCTGAAAGGTGGCAGGGGCATTCTTCATCCCAAGGGCATCACCCGGAACTGGTAGTGCCCATCCGGTGTGGAGAATGCTGACCTCTCCTTTGCCCCATCAGTCAAGGCGATCTGCCAATACCCAGACGTCAAATCAAACGTGCTGAGGTACCGTGCAGCCCCTAGCCGATCTATGAGCTCATCAGCTCTGGGGATGGGGTGCGCATCAGTCTTTGTGACTGAATTGAGGCCTCGGTAGTCCACGCAGAACCGAAGTTCTGGGGTGGCACCAGGCGCTGCAGCTTTTGGTACCAGGACCACTGGGCTGGACCAAGGGCTGCTAGAGGACTCAATCACCCCTAAAGCAAACATTTTGGAAACCTCCTCCTTAATGGATGCCCTAACCCGGTCAGTCACTCGGTAAGCCTTGTGCTTAACAGGCGGACTGTCCCCAGTGTCCACTTCATGGACACACCAATCAGTGACAGTAGGCACCAGGGAGAACAGATCACTGAATTGTCCCAACAGTTGGCGACAATCACTCTGCTGCTCAGGGGTCAGTGTGGTGGAGAGGACCACACCCTCCACTGACCCATCTTGCTCCGTTGCACACAGGAGGTCAGGAAGAGGCTCACTCGCCTCCTCCATCCCAGCATCTGTGGCCAGGAGCATGCCCACTTCGGACCTCTCAAAGTGGGGCTTCAGGCGGTTGACATGCAGGACCCGCAAGGGGTTCCGGGGAGACCGCATGTCCACCAAGTAGGTAACAGGACTCTTGCGCTCCACCACCTCAAATGGTCCGGTCCACTTATCTTGGAGCGCACAGGGCTCCACTGGGGCCATGACCCAAACCTTTTGACCAGGCTGAAACTCAATCAGAGTGGCATTCTGATCGTGCCAACGTTTCATCTCTTCCTGGCTGGCTTCCAGATTTGCCTCAGCAAGCTTTCTGAAATGCAGAGTCTGGTTCCTGAAGGCCAGCATGTAGCTAAACACATCCTGGGGAGGTTTCCTGGGAGACTGCTCCCAGCCTTCCTTGACCAGACCCAGAGGCCCTCTTACCGGGTGACCATAGATTAGTTCAAAGGGGCTGAACCCTAGGGATTTCTGTGGCACCTCACGGTAAGCAAACAACAGGCATGCAAGAGGACGTCCCACTTACGCCTCATGGACTCTTCTAGGCCCATAATCATGCCTTTGAGGGTCCGGTTGAATCTCTCAACCAGCCCATTACCTTGGGGGTGGTAAGGGATGGTAAACTTATAAGTTACCCCACACTCCTCCCACAGAGACTTCATATATTTGGAAATGAAGTTAATACCCCTATCAGACACCACCTCTCTGGGGAACCCCACATGGGAGAAAATCCCCATCAGTGTACGTCCCACGACGGGGGCCGTCACTGTCCGGAGTGGGATGGCATCAGGGTACCGGGTGGCATGGTCCACCAAGACCAGGATGAACCTGTTGCCCATGGCTGTCTTGGGGTCCAGAGGCCCCACAATGTCAATGCCCACTCGCTCGAATGGGGTACTGACAACTGGAAAGGGCTGGAGTGGGGCTTTGATCTTCCCCCACTCTTCCCACTTGCCTGGCAAGTTTCACATGTCCTGCAGTGAGCATCTGAGCTCCTGCGCATCTGGGAGCCAATAAAAGTGGGTGACCAGCCTCTCGAAGGTCTTGGTCTGCCCCAGATGTCCTGCCAATGGCACATCATGAGCCAACCCCAGTAGGAAGGCTCTGAAGCACTGGGGTACCACCAGTACATGGGCTGTTCCAGGCTCAGCAACCTTAGGCTCGCTGTAAAGGTGGTCATTCTCCCAATAGATCAGATGTGACCCTGACTGATCACCTGCTGCCTGGGCTGCAGCCTGTCGCCGCAGCCCCTCAAGAGAAGGGCACATTCTCTGCTGTTCACAAAATTCCTCCCTGGTGGGCCCTCCTTCCTGCTGCCAATGGGTCAGCCCAGGCAGGTCCCCCAGTTCAGCTACTTGTTCCCCGGTAGGCTCCAGGGCATCCCCCTCAAGGTCTGCTCCCTCCTGGGCCGTGGGAACTATGGGTGCCGGTTTCCCGTGCCCTCTACCCCTTCTCTTTAAGGCAGGGGCCTGGGCCATACTTTCAGGCTCCAGGTCCTTCTGAACGTCCTTACTGGCTGCCATGGACCGAGTGGTCGCGCACGCCCACTCAGGCAGACCCAACATTTCCAAGTGAGATTTCCTCTCCACCATAGCCCACGGGGAGTTCTCTAAATCGTTGCCCAACAGACAGTCTACCGGCATGGCTGGCCTCACAGCTACTTGATGAGTTCCTGAGACCCCCCACTCAAAGGGAACTTGAGCCACCTCACACTGGCTCTCAGAGTTGTCTGCTGACACTACTGGGCAGAATGCATGGGGGACAACCTGCTCTGGGGACACCAACCGGGAGCTGACAGCAGTCACACTTGCTCCGGTGTCCCTCAGAGCCTCCACCCTATGGCCATTGATGGTCACCCACTGCCTGTACTTCTTAGTGTTATCAGGCAGCGTGGGGTTAGGGACCTTCTCAAAGTCTCCTAGTGAGACAAGGGTCAATTCTACGGGATCCCACCCACCTGGGGCACCCATCTCCACCCCTCCCAGGGCTACACTAGCAACCTGGCGGGTTGGTGCACGGGGTGGTGCATTGAGGTCCCTCTGGGGACACTGAGGATCATAATACCGGTGGCCCACTTGACCACATTTAAAACAAGTAAGGGGCCCCCTATGAACAGGCCTACCTGTCGGGGGCACTGGCTTCTTCTCAGGGGGAGACTGGGACACCACTCCTGGGTTCCCTTGGCAATTACTTTGGGGCCCTCTCTGAAACTCCCTCTGTTTACCCCTGTCCCCCCCACTTCTCTGCTGGGGACCCTGCCCACCTTTGGCGAAGTCTCCCACATGACCCTTGCGAACCCGGGTGCTCACCCAATGGTCCGCCTCCTCAGCAAGCTTCCTAGGGTTAGTTAGCTTGCTATCAATAAGGTGCTGGCGTAGCTCTGGAAAACAGATATTCAACCCAAGTGGTACCCTCTAACTTCTTACAGGTTCTAAATCTCTGCCTGTACATCTCTGGGGTCAAACCATATCGCGTCATCAAGGCCTCTTTCATATGGGCATACACCATCCTGCTCTCTTCAGGCAGATCCAACAGGGTATCCCTCCCATCACTCACAAAGCATCTCCACAACCCCGCTCCCCAATCCTTCTCAGGGACCCGGTGGGACACCATTGCTATCTCGTAGGCGGCAAACCATTGCCCAATATCCTCACTCTTATGGAAATCCTTGATGACATCCTTGGGTATATAAACTCTACTCTCGGTAGGTACTAAAGGTATGCTGCCACCAGAGGGGAGATCTCTAAACTCTTAGCCTTGATC
The DNA here is from genome assembly GCA_963921515.1 of Calotriton arnoldi. Taxonomy (NCBI): domain Eukaryota; kingdom Metazoa; phylum Chordata; class Amphibia; order Caudata; family Salamandridae; genus Calotriton; species Calotriton arnoldi. The sequence goes on from CAWUFW010003155.1 coordinate 335,351, forward strand.
TCCAGCTCCCTCAATACTCTCTCATGCTCCAGTTTCATTTTCTCAAGTTCAAATGCCAACCGGTTATTCTCAATATCCAACTTTTACTCTCTAGGTCCTTCTGACCTTCTAATTTGGCCATCTCCAACCTATGCCTCCTATTTCTCTCCCTGTCTTCCATCTCTTCTGGAGACAGGCCCTTTGAGGACACGCTAGTACCTGGACTGGAAAGTGCTTTACCTCCCACTAAATCCACTTCGTCATCCTGCTGCCCTCCGGCATTTCTCCCCCGTCCCCAGGCTCTCCCCCATTCCCGGGGGTCTCCCTCGCCTCCCACCAGGCCTTTAGCGCCTTCTGATACTCCTCCTTCCTAGAGAGACCTGCAATAGGGACGGTGAATTGCTTGCAAAAAGACTTTAGCTGTTTGGCAGTGTAGGTTTCTAACCTCTCTTCCTCAAAGGTGAAATCCTCCGAAGCATTGGATGCTGGCTTACCCATTGTAGACATAACTGGCAATTACGATCAAAAATAGAACAAGATCAACAACGTATGTGGTTGCGTTTAGGTCTGCACTCACTAGTAGTGTACACCAGTTATTGTATGTGGATCACAAATGCAAGTCCTGATCCTCACCGCTGACCACCAATGTTAGAAATGGGGATCTCTAGTTGGCAATGGCTGGTGCCAATGTCCAAGAAGGGACCCCTCTTCCTAAGTCAGAGTAAGGGGGCTACACCCTTTGATAACCCCTGCTCAACCCTGTGGTAACGTAGCACGAGCAGACAGGCCTATCTCAGAGGCAGTATGTGAAGCATTTGTGACCATACACAATAACGCAGTGAAGACACCACAAAGGGACACCACACAAGTAACTATAGAAAAATGAGTAGCTTTATATCAGTTTAATACAAGGCTCAAAGACGATCAACAAGCCACAAGGCACATAAATATAAGTTCACTGAAAAAGCAATAAAGCACTCAAAAGCGGGTGAAACGAACTTAGTTCGAGGCCGGGATCTACACGACCCGGTGATGCACAATGTACCTGAGGTTTAAAGGGGCACGGCACGCAGCTTCGGGAGGAAGCCACGATGATGACAGGCGGACTCGCAGTGGCCGCAGCTCCCAGCTGCAGCGGTCCGCGGCGTGCACTCACGAGGCTCCTGAGGTGGTGATTAAAGTCGGGCTCTCAGCGGCAACAGCTCCTCAGCCGCAGCGGCCCACAATAGCGATAGTGATGATTCTCGTAGCACAGACAAATGCGGGCTCTCAGCAGCAACAACTCCTCAGCTGCGGCAGCCCACAATAGCGATAGCGATGATTCTCGTAGCACAGACAAATGCGGACTCTCAGCGGCAACAGCTCCTCAGCTGCAGCGGCCCACAATAGCGATGATTCTCGTAGCACAGACAAATGCGGGCTCTCAGCGGCAACAGCTCCTCAGCTGCATCGGCCCACAATAGCGATAGCGATGATTCTCGTCACACAAACAAATGCGGGCTCTCAGCGGCAACAGCTCCTCAGCTGCAGCGGCCCACAATAGCGATAGCGATGATTCTCAGCCTGCGTTCCCCGCAGTAGACCCAGAGGCTCTGGAATTCTCGACAGAGGCCTCACCTGCGAGTAGAACCCCTCTCAATAGGAATTCAGAAGGCAGATGGGTGAAGTCTAATGTCCCTGAGACTTCAGCAGGAGGCAAGCTCAAATCAGGCCCTTGGGTAGTTGCTTCAGCAAGATGGATGAGAGTTTCAAAGTCCTTTTCCTCTCGTTGCACGGACAGAGGTTCGTCTTGACATCCAGAAGTAACACACACGTAGGGGTTTCAGCGCAGATATTATACCCCACAGGTCTTTGTTCTCAAAAGTCACAAGTCACTGAACCCAGCCAGAACCAGTTCGGAGTGGTCCTGGAGCACTTTATTTACGAGGTTGCATCCTGCCTTTGAGGAAGAGGGGGTCTGCCATCAGATGCACAGTGGGGGCTGGAGCCATCATTCACCTTGTCAGGCCCAGCCCTGCTCAGATCAAAGGGTCACCCCTCCCCATACTCCAGCTGCAGATTTCGCTATTCAACCCAGGTCGGGCTCAGCCTGCCCTGTCCCTCCAAGACCAGACATCCAATACACATAACAGCAGAGCACACTGGGCGACTTAGGCAAGAAAATACCTACTTTCTAGAAGTGGTATTTTCAAACACAGAATATAAAAATAATCCTCACTAAAAGATGTATTTTAATATTCTGAGCTTAGGCATACTAAATTCGACTTTCCAAACATGTTCCTTGGGTCAGCTAGGATTATAGGATGTAATAATCAAAACTGCCCATTCTGGCCTAAAGGAACACATAGCCTTGCAATAGTGAAAAACGAAATGGAGTGTAATTCACTATCAGGACATGCCACACAGACCAAGGCAGGTCCTACCTTTCACATACAATGCACCCTGCCATAGGGATGACTTACATGATGCCAAGGGAAGGTTGAGGGACTGGGAAGTGGGTTCACTTTACAATCAAAGAATGGCAGTTCTGGACTGCACACAGACTCTGCGATGGCAGGTCTGAGACACACTTTACGTGCTGCTTATGTGGGTGGCGCAATCAGCGCTGCAGGCCCACCAGCAGCATTCGGTCTACCAGCCCTGGGCACGCACGGTGCACTATACTCTGGACTAACAGGTAAATCAAATGAGCCAATTATGGGAATACCAATTCATCCAGTCAATTTACAATAGGGAGCATTCGCGCTGTAGCACTGAATGGCAGTGGCACAGCGCCCAGAGCATCTAACACCAGCAAACACAGAGGAGACAAAAAGCGAAAGATGGAAGGGAGACCCACGCCAATGGTGCCAGGTCTAACAATATATATATATATATATATATATATATATATATATATATATATATATATATATATATATATCCAAGTCAAAAAGCACCCCATTTGGAAGAGCCAACTCACAGGTAGGTAATTTTTCGTTTTTAATGCAGGAAACAGCGCAGAGAAATGAAAAACAATGTCCAAGAAAATCTGTCTGCCTGACGCGTTTCATGCTCCTCGAGCATTTCTTCAGAGGCTTGGTTAAACACTGTGTGGAGCACTGGCCTCATTTTAATCATTTACACCTGCCACAGTGGGCGTTGGCTCACCCAGAGCCTGCTGGAATATGTTGTGCCTCAATTCAGCTGCAGTGAGCTGCTCCATAACAGTGTTAATAATCAAACTTTAAAATGCCACAGTGGGTTTGGAAAATGTCACACTACCTCTGCGCTGCATATTCAACCTGCAACACGACCATCCTGCCCTTACACGCTGCTTGCCAAATACCTGCAGCAAGGTCCATTTCTTTGTGGTGGGGCTCCTCCACGACCGGGATCGGCCGTTATAAATCCAAGTCAAAAAGCACCCCATTTGGAAGAGCCAACTCACAGGTAGGTATATATATATATTAACTGTCCACCAAACAGCAAAGCTGCATATGCACACTCCTTCTACCAATAAAGGTTCAGTCCATAGTATTATGCAGGAAAGGATTTATTCCATTATTACGCAGTTCCCAGCCGAAAAACCCTACGCGTTTCGGCGTTCTCCGCCTTGTTACCCGTGAGCAAGGCGGAGAACGCAGAAACGCGTAGGGTCAACTGGAGCTGCGTAATGGAATAAATCCTTTCCTGCATAATACTATGGGCTGAACCTTTATTGGTAGAAGGAGTGTGCGTATGCGGCTTTGCTGTTTGGTGGACAGTTAATTTATCAGGGCTTCCTCGTGCCCTGAGGCGCACCGGAGCTGTGGTGTCCCGACTTCACGAGGTTTGTGGAAGTTTATATATATATATATATAACGCGTCGTCCTTGTCTGCAAAGTGAATAAACTTACCTGCTTAATTGATCATGTGGGCTCGAGCAATCTGTTCCCCCGGATTTCGATTCCTTTGGAAATATATATATATAATATATGTGATCAAGGGCTCTGGGCAGCCCGAAATGCGTCATGGCGGCGAAAGCACGATAAAATAAAAATATTGAAGCACTTACTAAGAACAGAACACTCGCTTTTGAGAAAATCCATCCCAACACCGGCACCTGGGGTTCCAAATGTCGTGGGTCCGCTGGAAGCGGCGTCGTTCTCGCGGCTCAGGCATAGCTGCACACCGAGCAGGCTGCTGACCTCGCTGCAAGAGGTTGTATCTCCAGGTGGACGTTCTCACAGTGGGCAACCTTTTTGTTGGATATGAGCGGCTGTGCCTGAGCCGCGAGAACGACCCGCCGCTTCCAGCAGACCCACGACATTTGGAACCCCAGGTGCCGGTGTTGGGATGGATTTTCTCAAAAGCGAGTGTTCTGTGATAAGTCAGCCTCCTCTGTTTGTTTACTGTCACCAACCCACTAGGGATTTCAATTATGCAAATATGAACGGACCAGCAACAGTGTAACCCACTGGGGTAATACAAAAACTGCTAATACCAGAATGCTGCTGGAGCAGCATATGCCATTGTAGGCGGGAGAACAAGCCCGTGATGGGCGGAACTCTATATAAATAAAGCAGATGTACTCACTTAGCTGCTGGTGTAATTTTGTGAGGCTCGTGAACAAGAAAGCAATTTTGAAACGCGTTGAGCCAGTGTAGTGTGGTTGATAGCTGCACACCGAGCAGGCTGCTGACCTCGCTGCAAGAGGTTGTATCTCCAGGTGGACGTTCTCACAGTGGGCAACCTTTTTGTTGGATATATATATATATATATATATATATATATATATATATATATATACGTTCAGCTCCTTACTCCAAAAGCAAAAGGACCAGCACTCCTGTCAGTTAAATCCAAACTTCGGATTTATTGCCGCAAAATATTGAACAAACGTGTTTCGGCTTAGTCCTTCGTCAATGTTGACACATATATATATCTGTGTGTTTGTATGTATATATATAGATATAAAATAAAAATAACAGACATTTATTTTCCACTAAATTCAGTTATTTTACTATTTTAAATGTATTACTATAAATATATATATATTCATAGTAATAAATGTAAAATATTAAAAAACTTAATTAAATGTAAAATACATATTTCTATTAAAAAAACTAAAGGTTAAAGTAACGTTATAGTTAGGTTTGATAAAAAAAGATCTGTTAACACTGGTTACTCTATGGAGAGAGTTTACTCTGTACCACACTGTTGGCAGACAGTGAAACTCTCATGAGAAATACACCACAGAAAATTAAAAAGTATCTACTGAGAACAGTGCACACTCTATACAAAACTTGTCCAAAGAGTGACTATTCACTTAAAATAACCACTGTCTGAAGGTGCTAAAGATCATACTACCTGCAGCCTTCTTACTGTCATGAAAACATTACAGATATCCATCTACTGAAGCAAAACAAACACATGTACGTAGGTTAGTACCTGGTGCACACAGTCTTCTATGTTAAGTAGAAATTATCATGCTGAGACGATTCTGTCTAATAACTCAAGGCTGCTTACAATACTTAGGGGCCTATTACGATGGCGGGCGGAGACACGACCGCGGTGCCGGCGGTGGCCTTAACACCCATTTACCGCACGCCGCCAGCGGTCTTCATGCCCGCCATATTAGGATGGCCACACATTGCACATTTCCCGCCCGCTGCGGTGCGACGCCGACCGCCATCAAAGTGCGCCCGCCACCGCGGCGGAGTGAGCCAATCACCACACACCGCCATGCGGAATGACGTCCCGTACGCCGAAGATATCACGATGCCGGAAACAGGGCAGCGCACCGCGACGGAGAAACCGCACAGCGAAAGACGGCGGAGACATCACAGCGGAGACAGAAAAGAAACACCCGGGACACACCGCGATGGATCCTGCCCTACACGCCTTCCCGGTGCTGTACATGATCCACCACCTGCAAGTTATCCACCACCGCCGACGCCTCCGCAGGTACGTACAGACACAACAGTGCAAGTAACACAATACACAGCTCCAGGGTGGAAAAACATCGCATGGGAACACCACACACCCCTGTGGGGAAGACACACAGCCATCACTGCACATGTCCCACCTGTCACAAAAACATCTCGCCACATACTGCCCACCCATGTACCGCATTCATGAACAAATGTCCCGGTCACGTCACCGCCGCGGTCAGTGTGCATGAAACCATGCACACAACGCAGAGCACAGGGCCAGCGCATGCCAAGGACACCGTACAAATTGCACAGAGCCACAGCTCCATCCACAACACACCAGCTACCTCCCTGAAGGGACACAACATGTGCCTCACAAGTTCCACTCCTGCACAACAACCACACAACTACAGCCACACCATGCCCCACGTCCCAACAACTGCATATACAGCCACAGCAGGACCCTTTGCAAAGGAACACATAGCACAGAAGCCCAGGCCCCAGCCAACACACACACCACAACAACATCACACACAAGCCAAGAACACTGAGACCAGGCACAAAATGTACACACACACAGATGAGGACCAAACACTTCACTGCACACACTACCTGACAAGGCACGCACACAGGGCCCGATTCACAGAACTAACTTACGACAAAATCCTAAACTTACTACCATTTTGGTATTCACAGAATAAACTTACTCATTTTGGTATTCACAGAATGAACTTACTCATTTTGGTATTCACAGAATGAACTTACTACCATTTTGGTATTCACAGAATGAACTTACTCATTTTGGTATTCACAGAATGAACTTACTCATTTTGGTATTCACAGAATGAACTTACTACCATTTTGGTATTCACAGAATGAACTACTACCATTTTGGTATTCACAGAATGAACTTACTCATTTTGGTATTCACAGAAGGCACTTACTCATCAATGAGTAAGTGCCTTCTGTGAATACCAAAATGTGTAAATTACACAAAATGAGTAAGTTACACAAAATGTGTAAGTTGCACAAAATGAGTAAGTTACACAAAATGTGTAAGTTACACAAAATGTGTAAGTGCCTTCTGTGAATACCAAAATGAGTAAGTTCATTCTGTGAATACCAAAATGAGTAAGTTCATTCTGTGAATACCAAAATGGTAGTAAGTTTAGGATTTTGTCGTAAGTTAGTTCTGTGAATCGGGCCCACACACACCACCCTGACTCACAGCTACATACACACACCACATGCCAGCAGTAATGGAGGACAACATATAGGAAAGCCAAAGTGAGGTGCCCACAAATGGAAGGGCAGTGACACAACCATCAAGCATGTGTGATGCACATGCAAGACAAGACACATGTGAGAACACACACAGCCCATCACAGCACACATGGCTGACACAGTCAGTCAACACAAACCACGGTCACCCCAATGCAACAACTCCTGGAGACAGCAAGGACACCCATGTATAGGCACAGGGATGTAAGGAAGGCCCTGAACTCAAACACTGACCAGCCACACATAGGCATCCAAATACTGGACAAGACAATGTCTGCTGCACAACACACAGGGCCCAGTGACACACTACATGACAGCCAAGCACAAGTAGAATATGTCACACATACCTCCTCCCACAACAGCAACACACAATACTGCCATGTGCACAAAACACAACCACAGGGCTAAACAAGTACACATACAGGCACACCACTGCAGGGTCACACATGGCAGTAGTTGACAATGCAGGTGCACACACATCCACAGTCACAACAAAGTCACCCCCTTCACACCATACACTTCTCCACCACCCAAGTGCACACATTGGAAGTAAGCCATGGGACCTGGATAACTCATCACCACAAGATGTCCATACACCGACACTGATTGGCACACAGAAAGGAAGCTCACACAGACCCCATGACCCTGGCCTGCCTGCCTGTAAGCCTGTGCCCAAACTCCGACCCTGTGCTGCCATTGTCCACAAACCTGACATGTGTCCACCATAGATAACATGAGCCAAGAAGGAAGATGACTACAAGATTTCATTGCCAACCACCTGCACTGCACCCATAAGTATCACAGTCATGTAGAAATGAAGTGCCTCCCACCCCTGCAAAAAAATGAAATGTGACACAACCCATTGGCAATGTCAAAGTGGCATACTGAGCCTGTGACACAGTAAACCATGCACACACAGAAACAACTTTATTCAGGAAGGACACTGACACAACTCACTGCAGGACCAACTGTGTTTATTCACAATTTGCATATAGAGACAACAAATTTGGGCAACAGCAAAGCCAGTGGGCATTTCAATATGCACAGTATTTACATGAAAAGCTGCACAGGCAGGGGGCAAACAGCAGTGAACAACAAGGCCAGTGGCCAGAACACAGTGCAGGTGAGGTACATGAGAAGCTGCACAGGCAAGGGGCAAACAGCAGTGAACAACAAAGCCATTGGCCAGTACAATGTGCAGATGAAGTCCATTAGATCCTGCACAGGCAAGGGGCAAACAGCAGTGAACAGCAAGGCCAGTGGCCAGTCCAATGTGCAGATTAAGTCCATGAGAAGCTGCACAGGCAGGGGGCACACAGCAGTGAACAGCAAGGCCAGTGGCCAGTCCAATGTGCAGAGTGAGTCCATGAGAAGCAAACAGCAGTGAACCACAAGGCAAGTACAATGTGCAGAGTTGTTACATCAGAAGCTTCACAGGCAAGGGGCAAACAGCAGTGAACAACAAGGCCAGTGGCCAGGACACAGTGCATGTGAGGTACATGAGAAGCTGCACAGGCAAGGGGCAAACAGCAGTGAACAACAAGGCCATTGGCCAGTACAATGTGCAGATGAAGTCCATTAGATCCTGCACAGGCAAGGGGCAAACAGCAGTGAACAGCAAGGCCAGTGGGCAGGACAAAGTGCAGAGTGAGTCCATGAGAAGCTGCACAGGCAGGGGGCACACAGCAGTGAACCACAAGGCCAGTGGGCAGGACAAAGTGCAGAGTGAGTCCATGAGAAGCTGCACAGGCAGGGGGCACACATCAGTGAACCACAAGGCCAGTGGGCAGGACAAAGTGCAGAGTGAGTCCATGAGAAGCTGCACAGGCAGGGGGCACACAGCAGTGAACCACAAGGCCAGTGGGCAGGACAAAGTGCAGAGTGAGTCAATGAGAAGCTGCACAGGCAGGGGGCACACAGCAGTGAACCACAAGGCAAGTACAATGTGCAGAGTAGTTACATCAGAAGCTGCACAGGCAAGGGGCAAACAGCAGTGAACAACAAGGCCATTGGCCAGGACAATGTGCAGATGAAGTCCATTAGATCCTGCACAGGCAAGGGGCAAACAGCAGTGAACAGCAAGGCCAGTGGGCAGGACAAAGTGCAGAGTGAGTCCATGAGAAGCTGCACAGGCAGGGGGCACACAGCAGTGAACCACAAGGCCAGTGGGAAGGACAAAGTGCAGAGTGAGTCCATGAGAAGCTGCACAGGCAGGGGGCACACAGCAGTGAACCACAAGGCCAGTGGGCAGGACAAAGTGCAGAGTGAGTCCATGAGAAGCTGCACAGGCAGGGGGCACACAGCAGTGAACAACAAGGCCAGTGGGCAGGACAAAGTGCAGAGTGAGTCCATGAGAAGTTGCACAGGCAGGGGGCAAACAGCAGTGAACCACAAGGCAAGTACAATGTGCAGAGTAGTTACATCAGAAGCTGCACAGGCAAGGGGCAAACAGCAGTGAACAACAAGGCCAGTGGCCAGGACACAGTGCAGGTGAGGTACATGAGAAGCTGCACAGGCAAGGGGCAAACAGCAGTGAACAACAAGGCCATTGGCCAGTACAATGTGCAGATGAAGTCCATTAGATCCTGCACAGGCAAGGGGCAAACAGCAGTGAACAGCAATGCCAGTGGGCAGGACAATGTGCAGATGAAGTCCATTAGATCCTGCACAGGCAAGGGGCAAACAGCAGTGAACAGCAAGGCCAGTGGGCAGGACAAAGTGCAGAGTGAGTCCATGAGAAGCTGCACAGGCAGGGGGCACACAGCAGTGAACGACAAGTCCAGTGGGCAGGACAAAGTGCAGAGTGAGTCCATGAGAAGCTGCACAGGCAGGGGGCACACAGCAGTGAACCACAAGGCCAGTGGGCAGGACAAAGTGCAGAGTGAGTCCATGAGAAGCTGCACAGGCAGGGGGCACACAGCAGTGAACCACAAGGCCAGTGGGCAGGACAAAGTGCAGAGTGAGTCCATGAGAAGCTGCACAGGCAGGGGGCACACAGCAGTGAACAACAAGGCCAGTGGGCAGGACAAAGTGCAGAGTGAGTCCATGAGAAGTTGCACAGGCAGGGGGCAAACAGCAGTGAACCACAAGGCAAGTACAATGTGCAGAGTAGTTACATCAGAAGCTGCACAGGCAAGGGGCAAACAGCAGTGAACAACAAGGCCAGTGGCCAGGACACAGTGCAGGTGAGGTACATGAGATCCTGCACAGGCAAGGGGCAAACAGCAGTGAACAGCAAGGCCAGTGGCCAGGACACAGTGCAGGTGAGGTACATGAGATCCTGCACAGGCAAGGGGCACACAGCAGTGAACAGCAAGGCCAGTGGGCAGGACAAAGTGCAGAGTGAGTCCATGAGAAGCTGCACAGGCAGGGGGCACACAGCAGTGAACGACAAGGCCAGTGGGCAGGACAAAGTACAGAGTGAGTCCATGAGAAGCTGCACAGGCAAGGGGCAAACAGCAGTGAAACACAAGGCAAGTACAATGTGCAGAGTAGTTACATCAGAAGCTACACAGGGAATGTATGCAACTCTACCATGCCATGCCCAGCAACAGAGTAATGGGCCTGACAATGGGCATCACACACACCCCTGTGGACAGACAGGTGTGTGAGGGTGACCACCACTCAGATGGGGCTGTCTGTCGGACTTGGAGCTGACTGTGTGTTGGGGTCAGTTGGAGGACTGCCCTGGGCAGTGGGAGTAACAACTGTGGAAGAGCCAACTGTGCATGTGGTAGCTGGGGGGCTGCTTGGACCAGGTGGGGTGGTGGCCCGGGGAGGTGGACTCATGCCCTGGTGAGACACAGTGTGTGCCGGAGATTGTGGAGGGGTGCCTCTCCACTTCTTGGGGATCCTGAAAGGCTTCCCTGTCTGGGGATTGAGGGGAACTGGGGCAGACACAACAGGTGACCCCAACACCAAAGCTGATTCTGGTGTGGATGGTGACCCCCCTCTGGGGACATGCTGGAACCCGCTGTGCGCTTGCCTGGTGTTTGCCACCGCCCTGCCTCCCTCTGTCCACCAGCTTTGCCCCCTACAGTGTCCTCCCGTGCTGGCTTCACAGGGCTTGGGATGGGAGTGGAGGTCAAGGATGGATTATCCATGGGGCCCTCATCCTGTGTAATGTTTGCAGGCAACACCTTCTCAGTGGGTGTGGAAACTGTCTTTTTGCCTCTTCGAGACGTCTTTGGGACAGGGAGTCTTTGGCAGGGGAGGAAGGTGAGGCCTGTGACCCTGATGCTTTTTTCTTTGCTTTGTGGCCCTTGCTGTCGCCTGATGGGCTTTTCTCTCTGCGCTCTGGGGTGGCCTTACTCTTATGTGGGGATGGTGTCTGCGCCCTAGTACGCTTGGGTTGCTGCTGCTCCTGTGTGCTGCGGGTTCTGTATCGGGACTTTGGGGTCCGTTGGGCATTGTCACTGTCGTCAGAGGTGCACAGTGACACGGGGCCGGACCGAGTGCTGGGAGCCGCTCCCTGACTATGTGCCTGTTGCAGGGCTGCTGTCACAGTTGATGACAAGGACTGCACAGTCCGGTGTAGCCCACCTACGTTGGAATGTAAGCCCTCCATGAAAGCTATAACCTGCCCCAACTTTTGTCGTGCTCTTGGAAGGCATTGAGAAGTGCTGTCTGCCCCACACACAGCTGGCGCAATAGCTCGACTGCTTCTGCACTGAGGGCAGCAGGGCTGACATGGGCTGGGGCAGCTGTGCCTGGGGTGAAGGTGACTCTTCCCTTCCTACTCGTGCGGACACGGGCAGCACCAGTGGAGGTTGAAGGGAGGCTGGGCACTGGACGCTGTGTGGCGGAAGAGGAGGCAGAGTCCCCGTTCCCTGTACCCCCAACATGGATGTGTCACCGCTGGCGTCAGATGAGGTAGAGCTTTGTGTCTCCAGCTGTGAATCCTCTAGCAGACTCCTGTCCCCCTCCTCGGCGCTGGTCACATCTGTGTCAGTCAGCTCCGGTGCGGCTGTTGCAGTGGAAGCCTCACCACTGATGTCCGTCCCCTCTCCCTCTGCACATACGGGAGCTGCTGCATAGGAGAGAGAAGTACTGTGAGATGAGTGGCATCAACAGAACTAACACGTGCCAAGACATCTGCATCCTAGAAAGAGGTGTGCAGCACATTGCATGCCACCCTGTGCACACATATATCTTGCCACCCAAAATTTCTATACAACGGTGCATGTCCGCCACACGTCCTGCCATAAGTGCCCCAGGTGATTCACACAGCACACCATCCTGCAGTTGGCTCACATCAGACACAGCCCCAAAATGGCCTGTGCACACACACTGTCCCGATGTTGGCAAGGATGAACACCATGACATGGTGCACATCACCTACATGTGTGGAGCAGTAGGGGACCACACAGACTACAACATACCAGCCCACAATGACCCTGCACACATCACATCCACCATATCGAGTCCATGGGCACATCTACTGTTGCACATTGGCCTCAGATGTCTGACTGGCAGACATCTGAGGTCTGGAATTGCACGCATTCATTGAAACGCATTCACAGTTGGCACACTGGCATTCCCATCCATCAGAATTCACACACTACCCCACAGCAGAAGGTACCTGAAGGCCACAACTCCAAATGTAAGAGAGATGCACAGTGCTAAAACTCACTTCATGAAGCGCCGTTTGGGCAAAAGCATGGCACATACACCCAGCACAGAGGCCACTCACAAAACATTGCACCACACAACCAACATCACGCAGCTGACAATTTGCACACTCTGTAGATACATGCACCCACTCCCAGCCAAAGGCAGCCTGCAACACATACTCACCCCTGGCTCGCTGCTGATGCTCCTTCAGTCGTCTGTCCAGCTCAGGTTGTGTGACAGCCAGGATGCGGGCCATTAGTGGTGTCATGCAGCGCCTAGCCAACCTGCCAGTCCGAGGGAGCAGCCCCAGCGTCATCTCGGCCACGTTCTTGCTCAGCCAGCAGATGTCGTCCCACCTTTTATGACAGTGGGTGCGCCTTCGGTTTGACACACCCAGATCCCGGACTCTGGAGGCAATGGCCCTCCACACGGCTTTACGCTGGTGGACCTTCAGCTGCAGGCATGGGAGACAAGAGGGGTGAGGTTCCAGTGACACAGTGCACAATGACAACACAACGAAAATGCAGTAGCACGACAGTGACTCATCCAAAACTCCAGCTACAACTGACACATAGCCAACAATTGCTCTGAACATGGTGCAATGTCATTGGTCAATCAGACGTACAGGCATGCATGTTTGATGGTGGACACAGTACCTCCACATCCCATTCACATGCAGGATACCAATACAGCAAGCAACGTGTAGTCTGCCTGCAGCTACTGTCTGCAGTTACACACAACTACACATAGAGAAGATAGCAAAACATGTGTCATGTTGTTGGACTCACTGTGTCCAACACTGCGCAGACCTAAGTGTCCTAGCCCTGTGAAAGCCTCACTGTGTCCTGGAACACACATAGGGTGACAACAACTGTCATACACACACCCTTCTCCCACGCCTGCTCCTGTGCAATCTACATGGCAGAGATGGGACTTAGATGAAGAGGCGTGAGCCAAACACACATTGTACACACTGTACATGCAGTGATGTGGACGTGTGGCATTCAGTGGGGACTGTGCAGGGCAGGTGGACTGACACTGAGTGGGTTAATTGGGAGCAACACAGCCATTCACACAAACGCTAACTGGCCAGACTCCTGCATCACCAAAATGCAGCTGCACTGTATGGCTAACACTACAGGACATGTCCCTCTACTCAGGATAGGCATGCAGGGTAACGTGTGAAAGAGCCCACCAAGCCCTTCCCGCTGTAGTAAACATGATAGGCAGTGCATGTCAGAGCCCCACAACCACTGACACATACCGAAGCACCTCCACCCCACGTGTGCACACCCTGCACTCTCACTCACAGTCTGGGAGACTTACCACGACATTAGGGCCGCCATAAAGCCTTGGGTACTGTGCAAGCACCCCGTCTACCAGGACCCCAAGCTCCTCACTGGTGAAGGGACTGGCACGGATCTTCTGAGTCCTCGACATCACAATGGACATGTGGCAGCAGCAGCACGTTGAGGGTGGCAGTCAGCAGTCCCTTGAGGCAGCAGCAGCAGGTGCAGGGTGGCAGCCAGCAGTCCCTTGAGGTAGCAGGTGGAGGGTGGCAGCAAGCAGTCCCTTGAGGCAGCAGCAGCAGGTGGAGGGTGGCAGCCAGCAGTCCCTTGAGGCAGCAGGTGCAGGGTGGCAGCCAGCAGTCCCTTGAGGCAGCAGGTGGAGGGTGGCAGCCAGCAGTCCCTTGAGGCAGCAGGTGGAGGGTGGCAGCCAGCAGTCCCTTGAGGCAACAGCAGCAGGTGCAGGGTGGCAGCCAGCAGTCCTTTGAGGCAGCAGGTGGAGGGTGGCAGCCAGCAGTCCCTTGAGGCAGCAGCAGCAGGTGCAGGGTGGCAGCCAGCAGTCCCTTGAGGCAGCAGGTGGAGGGTGGCAGCCAGCAGTCCCTTGAGGCAGCAGCAGCAGGTGGAGGGTTGTCAGTCAGCAGTCCCTGGTAGCTGTGGGAATGTGGTGCGCCCTCCCACACATATATAGGCCCCTGGGGCTGTGTCAGTGGTCCCAGTGTGCTGCAATTTGTGTACCAGGTCTGCCTCATTCAAATACATCCAATGTCCGCCTCCGCGGTGGCGGTGCACGCCTACCGCGATTTTCAAACTCGCATCAGGCTAACGCGAGGCTGCTTCCCATTAGCTGCAAGGGCATGGTCCATGCCGGTGCCACACCACAGGGGCCAGGCGGTAGGCACCGCCATATATCTGCCAGACAGTGCCTGGAGTGACCGTGATTTGGGTTGCGGTGCATGGTGACCGCCATTGTCACATACAAATCTGGCGGTGTCACCCGCGATCGTGCCTGGGTTATGGGCGGTGCCACACCACAGGGGCCAGGCGGTAGGCACCACCATATATCTGCCAGACAGTGCCTGGAGTGAGCGTTAATGGAGTTGTGGAGTAGCTGTGCTGCACCTAACGTGTCCTCCAGCTCTCTGCATAGGCCAACATGTACAGTGCCCAGTGTCTCAACAATTGAAGGGTCCTCATGAGGGCAAATGCACAAAAGGGACATGTCACTCCATGTCACCAACACATACCATATATGGGTCGCCAGTACATTGCATGGTCACATACACTCGCACATGTCACATGTGCTGTGTAATGGAATGTAGACTGTCCAGTTAATGTGTTGCATAGCATATGTAGATAATGGTCAATGTCTGTGTGTGCAATGTAACGCACACTGTCATCTCATTTATTGAACTAGGGGCATCAGCAACTGGCACATTGTCCAATGCACATGCACACACGTGTCCCCCACGCTCAGCTGGTGGTCAGTGTGTAGTTGAAGTGTGCCATGTGCAACCTGTTTTGGTAGATGTATCAGGGCCAGCAACATGGTGTGTTTGGGTAGTATTGCAATTAGTGACATATGCTGGGGGTCATACTCACAGGTATGCACACATTTCTGTTAGTACATCACACTGTGCATGCGAATGAGCCGGAGGGGTGCACAGATGATTGCTGCTGGTAAGGGGACAGGTGTACGAGTAGTGTGCCTGATGTGTACCTACTTGTGAAGTGCCCTGTCGGTTAATGGTGCATGTTGTAAGACTTGGGAATGTGTCTGTAGAAAAAATTGATGTGTTGCACATTTCATGGTCTTCTGCATTGACATCTGTGCACTTTGATCTGTCCTAGGAGGAGGAGGCCCAATATCCATCGTCCGTTCACATTCCTGGCAGACATGGAGAATGAGGATATAATCTGCAAATTCAGGCTGGACCGACAAACCCTGCAGAACCTATGTGCCATGTTGGAGCCCCACCTGCAGCCACGTCGGACATATCCAACAGCTTTCACCGCAACATCTAAGGTGATGGCATGCCTGCATTTCTTTGCAACAGGCTCATTCCAGCACACGGTCGCAAGTGCAGGCGGGATGTCACAGCCGATGTTCAGCATGGTGCTGAGGGATGTCCTGTCGGCCATGATGCTGTACAAAGACAGATATATCCATTTTCCCAGGGGGCCTGAGTTGGTGGCTGTGAAGGGTGATTTCTATGCCCTTGGACATATCCCCCATGTCATTGGTGCAATTGATTGCACACATGTTGGGCTTGTGCCACCACAGGCACGTGAACAGGTTTACCGCAATAGGAAGCATTCACACTCGGTAAATGTTCAAGTGGTGTGCCTGGCGGACATGATCATCTCACACGTGTGTGCCAAGTTTCCCGGTTCAGCCCATGATGCCCACATCTTGCGCAGCAGCATCGTTCCTCAGTTGATGGCCAATCTGCTTCCTGAGCGTGCATGGCTTGTGGGTGAGTATGCATAGTGGATTAGAGTGGTGTGTGTGTGACATGCTGTTGTGCTGCATTTTGGGACTGCAAGGTTAATCTCTGTCTCTCACACCCAGGTGACTTGGCATATCCAAACCGCCCGTGGTTGCTGAGCCCATTGCGGAACCCCGTCACGCCAGCTGATGTGCGATACAATGATGCCCATGGGAGGACACGGCGTGTGATAGAACGGACATTTGGTCTCCTAAAATCAAGATTTTGGTGCCTGGACCGTACTGGGGGTGCCCTTATGTACTCGCCAGGGAAGGTGTGTCAGATAGTGGTGGCATGCTGCATGCTCCACAACCTGGCCATTCGCAAGGCAATACCCCTGATCCTGGATGACGATGATGAGCAGCCAAGGCTGCCGCCTGCAAATCAAGCCGGATCCAGTGACGAGGGCAGTGGAGAGGAGGAAGGGGTCGACATGCGTCGACAGCTCATCACCCGCTACTTCACTTGAAGGTGAGTGACGATGTAGAAGGGACAAAATGGTCTGATGGTGTTGCTGTTGCTGTGTGGGTGTATGTGAGCTTGCTGACTGCAGCTTGGTGTTGACTCATTGCTGCCTGCCAATGTATGTGTGATTGGTTAGTGTGATACAGATTGTCTCTATGGTGACTGTTGCTCTGTGTAAAGTTTGTAGATCTGAGTACCTTGTTGACAAGTGTTGTGTGATGTGTGCAATGCCACACCCATACAAGTGACTCTTGTTCTGCGGTTTTCCCTAGGTCCCTTCAGCATCTCACTTGTTACCTACATTCCATTCCCCTGGACCATGTCCTACACGGTGAAGGTTGCACATCCTGTATTAAAGACGGAGCAGACACAACAACATGTGTGTAAGGTGTATTTATTTACAACTGTGACATGCGAGGGTGGAGAAAATGTGAAGGGGGAATTGAAGAAGTGAGTTGACAGTCATGGTAAATGAGATACTTGAGTAGTCCCCACAATGATGTGGAGACCCAGTCCAACAGATGGATGCCATTCACATGGCAGTGTGGTGAAGGATAGTCCAAAAGGTCAATGCAGTGGTGTAGTGGTCTGCCATCATGGCTGGTTCGGGGACTAGCGTTTGGCAGGTGCTTTGGCACGTGAGTCCCCCTGGCCTTTCCTTGGACGGCCCCTCTTGCGCTTCACTGGAGGGGCCACTGCTGCAGGGGCAGTGGTGTCTGAGGACTCACCCCCCACTGTGGACGCAGGGGAGGATGATGAAGTGTCATCCTGCTGCCCAACAGGGGGAGGCGGAGGGGTAGAATGTTGTGCTTGCCTGTCCCTCAGAACCGCCACTAGCTGCCCCAAGAGGTGCACAATCTGTCCCATGCGTGTGTCCATGGACCTCAGCAGCAGGAGGTGCTCCTGAGATTCTTCCTCTAACCGGCCCATTCGTCCCTGGGCCTGTTGGTATGCCCCAAGGACTCTGTCGATGTGGCCCAGGGCTTCCGTCCCAGGATCAGTCCCCCTCTGCATGACCCTGTCCCGACGAGCTGCACTGCTGCCACGGTCCTGTCCGGTCCTCACATTGGCCCGCTGCATCCTCTCCCTGGCCTCCGCAGTCGATGTGGTGGGCTGCTCAACCCCTGGGGCAGGGAGGGTGTTGTGGACAGCTGTGGTGGTGGTGGTGGTGGTGGTAGTAGTGGTTGACACACAGGCCGTGACAGCAGCTGTCAGAGGATGGTAAGGGGCTGCAGCTGATGTGGTTGGGGGGACAATGGGTGCATGGGACTGGTTGCGGCCTGCCACACCAGATGGGCCAGCGTGGAGCTCCTCATCCAAAGAATCCAGGGAGTCCTCATCCAGTTGTCTCTGTTCCGGGGGGGACTGGCTCTGCAGGGTGGTGTCATCCTCTGCAGTGAGTTCTTGGTCACCTGTGGGTCAGATGAGAAATGGTCATTGTGTTGCACCCATCAAAGTTTGTGTTAGCAGTGTTACATCAACTGTTTGTACATCCAGCAGTTGTTCACTGTACAAATTAGCATTGACCGACATCCAGTGATGCATTACAAGCTGTTGTGGTACATACATTACTTGTCCATATTGGGAGTTGTCAAGACATGACATGCACAATATAATTTTTTGACATTGACAGTCTCATGTTGGCATCCTGTTATTGATCAATCATATGTCATCCATTTACGCGTATGTGTCACTTGTAGAGCCCTTGCAGCGGTTCTATCTGCACAGTGAGTGAGCATTGTAGTTTCATGCATACCTTTTCAATGTGGTGTAGATATCTGTATTTGCAATTCCAGACATGCTTAAGTTTGCTTTAATTAGATCCTAGGTGGTCTGGACCACTGCTACTGTCAGATGGCATGTAGTGGTGTGCATGGTTGTGCTCGGAGTTCCATCGACATGTGTTTCAGTCATTCACACTTTGGTTGCTGTCACAGTTTCATTTTCTTAGGTGTGTGCACACTATAGTTGCCAATGCTATCTGGGTGTGCAGTTGTGCATTGAGAGGCCTGGTGTCCTATGCCAACATGTTTTTTTAAATGCATATCTGGCTGCATGTTGTGGTTGTTGATATGTTGTGTTTGCTGTGTTTTCCTTGTATTTGTGAGACCTCTCTGTGTGTGTAGGATGAGGGCTTCCATCTTGGTCCAGTGTGGGACAAGTCAGCATGATATGTCCACATGCCAGTTCTTTTGAAGTGTACATTGCAATGACTGACACATGCATGTTGGTGCCAGGAAGTAATGGGTCTTGTGTGCTGGCAGTCAGGTGGGCCCGTTTGAGTTGTTGTGCAAGCTTCCCAGCCCCACACACCCCGACCTGTGAGATGCGGTTACCTACCTGTGAGTTGGGTGGGTAGTATACATTGCCTGCCATATGCTTCTTATTGGGGGTGTAGTGTCCCATCCTCCATAGTGGTGGAACAGCATGCATGTTGCATTTTGTGGGACGGATAACCAAACACACTACACCGTCTCACTGTGAAGATGGCTAACTACCGTTTGAGGTGAAGGTGAGCAATGACATGGCTATGTGACTTGGTAGAAATCTTTGGATGGAATGTGCGTGTGGTGAGCATGATGTGTGTGTGGCTTTTTGTACCCATTGATTTCAGATTACATTTGGTCATGGGGTATAGCCCCCCATCACCTTTGTCCCAGCTATCTGGCTGTGGGGTTCACTCCCCCGACATTTGAAGGCACAATAGGGCATGGGGTATGGTCTCGTAGCACAGTGGTGATATACAGCAGGGTGAAGATCTCACCCAGCATACATTTCCACACTGTCATGGTTTCATGGTATTTGTGGACCTGAGAACATGAGCCCAGTACTGGTGAAGCAGTTGTTCCAGGGCATCCATACACTGACATGTTGTGGTCAACAGTGGTGTGTGTGTGAGATGTACTCAGCCCTGTGCAGACAATGTGTGGTTTTGGGGCCAGACTATACCAGCACTGTTCAGACAGACAGTGTGAGATGTGAACATTGTCAATGCATACACACATTGGTGGTCCAAACAAGACACCTTTGACAATTTAATTCAGACAAGGTACTGTTCTGCAATTCAGTGCAGCACTGTGGTAGCTGGGTGTGTTGCAGGACATTTGGGATGTGCTTAGTTTAGCATTGTGAGTCCCAGCTGCAGTGTAGTTTTTGGGTGCACTGCACTTCCACTGTTTACATTGCAACACTGTGGTATGACATGGGTGATTTGCACTTTGCCATACAAACGGCCAGACACTGCTGCAGGGCAGCATGATCGTTGTTAGTGTTGCAGTGTGTGATGCCTGGCACAGTATACACAATGTGGGTCAATTTTGAACAGAGACTTGTGCATGGTGACTACAACACAACTGTTTTGCATTATTTGTGTTGGTGACTGTGGACTAAGTGGCATGGTGTCATGTGCGGCTGCACAGACGTCACATGCCTATGAGTGGGACTAGTGCTCCATCCTGCTCAGCTGTGGGCCAAGGGGGCCTGGTGGGAGTTGTAGTGCAGGCCTCCCAAACACCCACCCACCTCCCTGTAAAGATGGCTACCTACCTGTTAGGTGAGGGTGTAGCACACAATGGCTGAGGCATGCTTCTGGGTGGGGGCAGTGCTCCATCCTGCTCAGCTGTGGGCCAAGGGGGTCTGGTGGGAGTTGTAGTGCAGGCCTCCCAAACACCCACCCACCTCCCTGTAAAGATGGCTACCTACCTGTTAGGTGAGGGTGTAGCACACAAAGGCTGAGGCATGCTTCTGGGTGGGGGCAGTGCTCCATCCTGCTCAGCTGTGGGCCAAGGTGGCCTGGTGGGAGTTGTAGGGCAGGCCTCCCAAACACCCACCCACCTCCCTGTGAAGATGGCTACCTACCTGTTAGGTGAGGGTGAAGCACACAATGGCTGAGGCATGCTTCTGGGTGGGGGCAGTGCTCCATCCTGCTCAGCTGTGGGCCAAGGGGGCCTGGTGGGAGTTGTAGTGCAGGCCTCCCAAACACCCACCCACCTCCCTGTGAAGATGGCTACCTACCTGTTAGGTGAGGGTGTAGCACACAATGGCTGAGGCATGCTTCTGGGTGGGGGCAGTGCTCCATCCTGCTCAGCTGTGGGCCAAGGGGGCCTGGTGGGAGTTGTAGTGCAGGCCTCCCAAACACCCACCCACCTCCCTGTAAAGATGGCTACCTACCTGTTCGAGGGTGTAGCATACAATGGCTGAGGCATGCTTCTGGGTGGGGGCAGTGCTCCATCCTGCTCAGCTGTGGTCCAGGGGGGCCTGGTGAGAGTTGTACTGCAGGCCTCCCAAACACCCACCCACCTCCCTGTGAAGATGGCTACCTACCTGTTAGGTGAGGGTGTAGCACACAATGGCTGAGGCATGCTTCTGGGTGGGGGCAGTGCTCCATCCTGCTCAGCTGTGGGCCAAGGGGACCTGGTGGGAGTTGTAGTGCAGGCCTCCCAAACACCCACCCACCTCACTGTAAAGATGGCTACCTACCTGTTAGGTGAGGGTGTAGCACACAATGGCTGAGGCATGCTTCTGGGTGGGGGCAGTGCTCCATCCTGCTCAGCTGTGGGCCAAGGGGGCCTGGTGGGAGTTGTAGGGCAGGCCTCCCAAACACCCACCCACCTCCCTGTGAAGATGGCTACCTACCTGTTAGGTGAGGGTGTAGCACACAATGGCTGAGGCATGCTTCTGGGTGGGGGCAGTGCTCCATCCTGCTCACCTGTGGGCCAACGGGGCCTGGTGGGAGTTGTAGTGCAGGCCTCCCAAACACCCACCCACCTCCCTGTAAAGATGGGCTACCTACCTGTTAGGTGAGGGTGTAGCACACAATGGCTGAGGCATGCTTCTGGGTGGGGGTAGTGCTCCATCCTGCTCAGCTGTGGGCCAAGGGGGCCTGGTGGGAGTTGTAGTGCAGGCCTCCCAAACACCCACCCACCTCCCTGTGAAGAAGGCTACCTACCTGTTAGGTGAGGTTGAAGCACACAATGGCTGAGGCATGCTTCTGGGTGGGGGCAGTGCTCCAGCCTGCTCAGCTGTGGGCCAAGGGGGCCTGGTGGGAGTTGTAGTGCAGGCCTCCCAAACACCCACCCACCTCCCTGTAAAGATGGCTACCTACCTGTTAGGTGAGGGTGTAGCACACAATGGCTGAGGCATGCTTCTGGGTGGGGGGAGGGCTACATCCTGCTCAGCTGTGGGACAAGGGGGCCTGGTGGGAGTTGTAGTGCTGGCAGCATGTACACATGTACCCATGGTGATGTTGCTAACTACCTTTGGGGGGCTTCAGGGGGAGTGTCTGTTGTATCTGTGAGAGATGTGTTGGGGGAGTGTTGTGCACATGAATGAATTTGTACCTAGGAGGTATTATTTTGTAATAGTGCAAGACAGTACATTTGTGTGATGTTAGGCATTTGTTTGTACTTACCAGCCTCCACTCCCCCGGGTATTCCTGAGAGACTCTCTGGATGTAGAATGCCAAGCACCTTCTCCTCCCATTCAGTGAATGCTTTGAGTGGAACGGGAGGGCCACTGCCTGTCCTGTGAGCCAGCTCATGGTTCTTGGCTCTCTTCTTTTTGACCACTGCCTTCAGATCATGCCACCTCTTCACGATTTCATCTCTATTGCGTGGCACGGTCCCTACTGCATTGACCTTCTCTACTATCCTTCTCCACATTTGCGTCCTTGTTGCTAGTGGTGTCTGTTGGATCTGGTTACCAAACAATTGTGGTTCTACCCTGATTATCTCATCGACCATGACCCTCAACTCACTCTCAGTGAATTTGGGCATTCTCTGTGGTGACATGGTGTGTGATGTGTCAAGGTGTTTAGGGTGCAGGTTTGGGAGTGGTAGTGGTGGTTGTGATGTGTATGGTGTGTGCTGTGCAAAGGTGTTAGAGGTGCAGGTGTGGAAGTGGTGTGGTGGTGATGTGTGTGTGTTGTGCAGATTTGCCTCTCCTGTCATCTGTGGTGGATGTCCCCTCAGTTGTGGAGTTTTGCAAAGGATTGTGGTCTGTTGGGGGCTGGATTTATACTGGTGTCTGTGGGTGTGTCAGGATGGGGTATTGGTAGCAGGTGTGGTGTGTGTGTGAACCTGGGATTTGTAGTTTTGGAGTTTCCCATGGGGGTGTGTCTTTGGGCTGTGTTAGCTATTTTTGGGTGCATGCCTTGTATGGTTGGTGCACTTTGTGGCCATGTTGTGTGTTTTTCTAGCGACCGCCATTTTTTTAACGGAGCGTCCACAGTGGTGGCTCGGCTATGGCGCTTCCGCCGTCTCACTGATTCTTCAATGTTGTCGACCGCGGCTGTCGGAAACAGCGCACTGCACCGCGGGGATGTCGGGAATATCATAATTTTGATGGCGGTGTCTCCGCTGTGGTTGCGGGCGTTTGGGCTGTTTCCGCTGCGAAACCGACCGCCGCGGTCGGGTTTGGGCCTTTACCGCAGGCGGACGGCGGATTCTCGGGTCTCCTTTCCGCCGCGGTTGGAGTTTTTCTGCCGAGGATCCTAATCTAGACGTCGGTTTTCCCGCGGTAGCGGCGGGCGGTGTTTTCCCGCTACCATGGCGGTCGGTTGTTTTTCCGTCCGCCATCGTAATGACCTCCTTAGTATGTAGTTCATAGAATCTTTGCCCTACTGGAAACTCTTTCTGCAGTATCAAAAAACTTGTGTGGAACATAATGAACACAAGTTATCAACTGTCTTCTGCACACAGAGTTACTCTTCAATTCAAAGATTTATAATGTGTTCAATACTGTTAGATTTGGGGATCTCTAGTTGGCAGAGGTAGGTACCTTTGTCCAAATAGGGACCTTTGAGTCTAGACAGGGAAAGTAGGTACCCTCCTGAATTAACCCCTGCTCACCCTCTTGGTAGCTTGGCACGAGCAGACAGGCTTAGTTCAGAGGCAGTGTGTAAAGCATTTGTGAACACATACAGTAATCAAGTGACAACACTACAAATGGACACCACACAGGTTGTATATTTATAAAAATAGGTATACTTTATACAGATTTATCACAAGACCATAAACGACAAAAATAATCCACAATACTGTCAAGAATGCTTAGTTCTGATAAAAAAGGCTTAATTCAAGGTTCTGTGCGAGTCGGTAGCCTCCTCCGGCTACGGCAATGTCAAGAACAAACAGAGTGTAACAAATCCAGCTGACCGCGTCGAGACGGGCCAACACAGCGTAGACAGACTCGGTCACAGTACCTTTTACTTGAAGCGGCAGGCACGGGCGTGCGAGCGGTGCCCAACTCCGGTGCGGTCACAGGACTCGAACTCAGCAGCAGTGACTGTGTCAGTCGGACCAGTTCGATTCGGTGTAGAGAGGCATTGCGAGGTGCGGTGCTCACAGGTTACGGTGCTGGCAACGACTCGGTGACGGCATCGAGACGGAGTCGGTGAGACCAAGGCCGTGCATTGCAAGATGCGAGCGGTGCTCGATGCGGTGCCAACAGGACACCGAGCCAGTCGTTAGAGTCGGTCACAGCTCCCTACCTCTGTAGCCACTGAAACAGAGTTTCCAGCAGCAACTCACAAAGGCTGGTGAAGTCCACTGGTCCTGGGACTTCGTTGCAGGGGGCAAGCTCTCTTCCAAGCCCTTGGAGATCCTTCACAAGTTGATGAAAGTAACAGCAAAGCAAAAGTTCCTTTCTCC
The DNA here is from genome assembly GCA_963921515.1 of Calotriton arnoldi. NCBI lineage: Eukaryota > Metazoa > Chordata > Amphibia > Caudata > Salamandridae > Calotriton > Calotriton arnoldi. The sequence goes on from CAWUFW010003155.1 coordinate 360,004, forward strand.
TTTCTTTGGCAGTCAGGCAAACCACTGCAGGCCAATCCCCAAGCAGCACTTCAGGCTTAGGGATAGTCTCTCCTCAGTTTCCTCTTGGTTCCGCTCCTCAGCAAAGGTTTCTTCTTGTTCCCAAAAGTGATCTAAAGTTCCTGGGTTTGGGCCCCAGTACTTATACTCCTTTTCTCTTTGTTCTCTGAAGGCAGAGAGGCCTTTGCCTAGCTTAAACCAGTTCTGTGCAGCTTTGGAGCACTCTGTGTACATGTCTCCTTCTTTTCCTTTCAGAATGTGGGGCAGGGTACTCAGACGCCCGGCAGGAGGTGGAGCCAGCATTGTGGAAGGCAGGCACAGCCCTATTCAGACCCAGATGCAACTCCTCCCTCCACTCTGGATGCAGATCGCTCTATTCAGCCCTGTGCTGCCTCACCCTGTCTCCTGTGGCCACCCCCAGCCCCTGTCACGCACAAACCAGACACACAATACACAAGCTGGCAGAGGCAGGCTGGATAGTTAGGCAAGAAAATACCCACCTTCTAAAAGTGGTATTTTCAAACACAGAATGTTAAAACCAACTTCACTAAAAGATGTATTTTATCATTCTGAGTTCAGGCATACTAAACTCGAATTTCTACCTAGTTCCCTGAGTCAGTTTAGGATTATAAGATGTTATAATCAAACTGCCCATTCTGGCCTAGGGGGAACAGGTAGCCTTGCAATAGTGAAAAACGAAAATGGCTGTAATTCCTACTATTAGGACATGCCACACACACTAGGCATGTCCCACCTTATCCTTACAATGCACCCTGCCCGTAGGCCTACCATAGAGGTGTCTGATATGAAGAAAAGGGAAGGTTTGGGGACTGGTAGGTGGGTGCACTTACCAAGTCGACATGACAGTCACAGACTGCACACAGGCCCTGCAATGGCAGGCCTGAGACACACTTTACAAGCTACTTCTGTGGGTAGCACAACCAGTGCTGCAAGCCCACCAGCAGCATTTGAGTTACAAGCCCTGGGCACACTCAGTGCACTGTACTAGGGTCTGACAGTAATTCAAATAAGCCAAACATGGAGTCACTAATTCACATCACAATTTACAATAGGGAGCACTTACACTTTGGCACTGATTAGCAGGGGCCAAGTGCCCATGAGCATCTAGTTCAGCAAAAACATATCGACAACAGTGGAGGCATTATGAAAAAAATGGAAGGGAGACCCATTCCAAGGATGCCAGGTCTAACACGTGTCCCCTCCAGCTGAAATGTGGGGAGAACTATCCTACCCCTAGGGAGTTCTCATCACTAAGGCGGAACAATCTGGACAGACCATCAGCATTGGCGTGTTCTGTACCAGGGCGGTGTTCCACCGTAAAGTCCATCCCCTGTAGGGAAATGGACCACCTCAACAACTTTGGATTCTCACCCCTCATCTGCATCAACCATCTGAGGGGCCTGTGGTCTGTCTGAACCCAGAAGTGAGTCCCAAACAGGTATGGTCTCAGCTTCTTCAGTGCCCAGACCACAGCAAATGCCTCACGCTCAATAGCACTCCATCTCTGTTCCCGGGGAAGTAACCTCCTACTGATGAAGGCTACAGGTTGGTCTAGGCCCTCCTCATTGATCTGTGATAGAACAGCCCCTACACCATGCTCTGAAGCGTCCGTCTGAACAATGAACTCATTGGAGAAGTTGGGTGCCTGGAGCACAGGCGCCGTGCACATGGCAGTCTTCAAGGTGTCAAAAGCTTTTTGACAGGCGTCAGTCCAAATCACTTTCCTGGGCTGCTTCTTGGAAGTCAGCTCTGTCAAGGGGGCAACAATGCTGCCATAACCCTTGACGAATCTCCTGTAATACCCGGTGAGTCCTAGGAAGGCTCTCACCTCTGTCTGGGTCTTGGGGGGCTCCCAAGCCAGAATGGTATCAATTTTCGGTTGGAGGGGTGCCACCTGGCCGCTCCCAACCTGGTTTCCCAAGTACACCACAGAACCCTGCCCAATCTGGCACTTACTTGCCTTGATTGTGAGGCCTGCCCTACGCAGCGCCATCAACACTTCCCAGAGGTGGCACAGATGTTCTTCCCAACTGGCACTGAACACTGCGATGTCGTCCAGGTAGGCGGCACTAAAATCCTCCAGTCCAACCAACACCTAGTTGACCAACCTCTGAAAGGTGGCAGGAGCATTCTTCATCCCAAAGGGCATCACCCGGAACTGGTAGTGCCCATCTGGTGTGGAGAATGCTGACCTCTCTTTTGCCCCATCAGTCAAGGCGATCTGCCAGTACCCAGACGTTAAGTCAAACGTGCTGAGGTACCGCGCAGCCCCTAACCGATCTATGAGCTCATCAGCTCTGGGGATGGGGTGGGCGTCAGTCCTGGTGATGGAATTGAGTCCCCTGTAGTCCACACAGAACCGGAGTTCTGGGGTGGCACCAGGTGCGGCAGCCTTTGGAACCAAGACCACTGGGTTGGCCCAAGGGCTGTTAGAGGACTCAATCACCCCTAGCGCAAACATCTTGGAGACCTCCTCCTTGATGCAGGCTCTGACCCTGTCAGTCACCCTGTAAGCCTTGTGCTTCACAGGAAGACTGTCCCCAGTGTCCACATCATGGACGCACCAATGAGTGACACTGGGAACCAGGGAGAACAGGTCAGGGAACTGTCCCAACAGCTGGCGACAGTCACCCTGCTGCTCAGGTGTGAGAGAGGTAGAGAGGTTTACTCCCTCCACTGATCCATCTTGCTCTCGGGCTGGCAGGAGGTCAGGAAGAGGCTCAGTCTCCTCCTCCATCCCATCATCTGTAGCTAAGAGCATGCCCACTTGGGACCTCTCCAAGTGGGGCTTTAGGCGGTTCACATGCAGGACCCGCAAGGGGTTCCTGTGAGACTGCAAGTCCACCAAGTAGGTAACTGGACTCTTGCGCTCCACCACCGTGAAAGGGCCGGTCCACATGTCCTGGAGCGCACAAGGCTCCACAGGGGCCATGACCCACACTTTCTGACCAGGCTGAAGCTCGACCAGAGTGGCAATCTGGTCGTACCACCGCTTCATCTCCTCCTGGCTGGCTTCCAGATTTGCCTCAGCAAGCTCTCTGAAACGCCTAGTCTGGTTCCTGAAGGCCAGCATGTAACTGTATACATCCTGGGGAGGTTTCCTGGGAGATTGCTCCTAGCCTTCCTTGACCAAACTCAGAGGTCCTCGCACCGGGTGTCCATAGAGGAGCTCAAAGGGGCTGAACCCTAGAGACTTCTGTGGCACCTCCCGGTATGCAAACAACAGGGAAGGTAAGAGGACGTCCCATTTACGCCTCATGGGTTCTTCCAGACCCATAATCATGCCCTTGAGGGTCCGGTTGAATCTCTCAACCAGCCCATTTCCTTGAGGGTGGTAAGGAGTGGTGAACTTGTAAGTTACACCGCACTCCTGCAACAGGGACTTCATGTACTTGGACACGAAGTTGTCAGACACCACCTCTTGAGGGAATCCCACACGTGAGAAAATTCCCATCAGTGCCCGTCCCACCACGGGGGCCGTCACTGTCCTCAGAGGGATGGCTTCAGGGTACCGGGTGGCATGGTCCACCAAGACCAGGATAAACCTGTTGCCCATGGCTGTCTTGGGGTCCAGTGGCCCCACAATGTCAATACCCACCCGTTCAAAGGGGGTGCTGACCACAGGGAATGGCTGGAGAGGAGCCTTCTGCTTCCTCCCACTCTTTCCACTTGCCTGGCAAGTCTGGCATGTCCTGCAGTGAGTGGCGGCACTCCTGCGCATCTGGGGCCAATAGAAATGGGTGACAAGCCTTTCAAAGGTCTTGTCCTGCCCCAGATGTCCTGCTAACGGTACATCATGAGCCAACCCCAGTAGGAAGGCTCTGAAGCGCTGGGGTACCACCAGCACATGGGCTGACCCAGGCTCAGCAACCTTAGGCTCTGAATACAGGAGACCATTCTCCCAGTAAATCCAATGTGATCCAGACTGATCACCTGCTGCCTGGTCTGTGGCCTGTTGCCTCAGACCCACGAGAGAAGGGCATGTGTTCTGCTCCTCGCAGAACTCCTCCCTGGAGGGTCCTCCTTCTTGCTGCCAATGGGTCAGCTCAGGTAGGTCCCCCAGTTCAGCTACCTGTTCCCCTGTAGGCTCCAGGGCATCCCCCTCAGGGTCTGCCTCCTCCTGGACCGTGGGAACTTCGGGGGCCGGTTTCCCGCGCCCCTGCCTCCTCTCTCTCCGGCAGGCACCTGGGCCTCCCTCTCAGGCTCCAGGTCCTCTTGAACACCTTTAGCTGCCATTGACCGGGTGGTCACACATGCCCAATCAGGCAAGCCCAACATTTCTAAATGCGCACTCCACTCCACCTTAGCCCAAGGTGAGCTCTCCAAATTGTTCCCTAACAAACAGTCAACAGGCATGGCTGGCCTCACAGCTACTTGAAGAGTACCCGAGACCCCCCCCACTCAAAGGGAACCTGAGCCACCTTGCAGTGACTCTCTGTGTTGTCAGCGGCAACAACCGGATAGAATGCATCAGGGACAACCTGCTCTTTAGACACCAGGTGACACTTGACAGCTGTCACACTGGCTCCTGTGTCTCTCAGAGCCTCCACCCTATGGCCATTGATGGTCACCCACTGCCTGTATTTTTTAGTGTTATCAGGCAGCTGGGTCCTAGGGACCATCTCAGAGTCTCCTAATGAGACAAGGAAAAACACTGTGGGATCCCCCCCCCTTGGGCACCCCACTCCTCCCCCAGGGCTACACTAGCCAACTGCCGGGGGACTGCACCAGTGGGTGCTGGTTTTCCATGCAAAGGGCAATGAGGATCGTTTGCCTTGTGGCCAGGGGCGCCACACTTGTAACACACCAGTGGTCCCTGGTGAACAGGGGGCCTGTCAGGGCCACTGGCTTCTTCTCAGGGGAGGCTGGGAACCTTTCCCTTGGTTCCCTTGGGGTCTACTTTGGGGCCCTTTATGGAACTCCCTCTGTTTACCCTTGTCCCCCCACTCTTCTGCTGGGGACCCTGCCCACCCTTGGCGGAGTCTCCCACGTGACCCTTGTGGACCCGGGTACTCACCCAGCGGTCCGCCTCCTCAGCAAGCTGCCTAGGGTTAGTCAGCTTACTATCAATCAGGTGCTGGCGTAGCTCAGGAAAACAATTACTGGACAAGTGCTCCCATGCAATCAAATCAAAGAGCGCCTGAAAATCAGTCGCTTTGCTACCCTTCACCCAACCATCCAATGCTCTGCAAAAAAAGTCACGTATTCAACCCAGGTACTGCCCTCAATCTTCTTACAGTTCCTGAACCTCTGCCTATAAAGCTCAGGGGTCAAACCATATCTAGACATTAATGCTTCCTTCATGTGGCTGTATGAATTGCAGACTTCAGAGGGCAAGTCCAACAAGGTATCCCGCCCTTCACTAAGGAACCGACCCCACAACCCCGCTCCCCAATCCTTCTCAGGGACCCGGTGGGAAGTCATGGCTACCTCATAGGCCCTAAACCATTGCCCAATATCATCATTCTTAAAAAATTCCTTCACCACATCTTTGGGAATATACACCCTAGGTTCAACAGGCATGGACGGTGTGCTGCCACCAGAGGGAGTAATCTCTAAGCTTTTGGCCTTCAATTCCAACTCCCTCAAAACCTTCTCATGTTCAAACTGCATTTTCTTTTCTTCTAGGGCTAATTTCCTAGTTTGCATTTCAAATTCTAACTGCCCATTCAGCTTGAGCTTGGTCAGCTCCATTTCGTGCATCCTACTTTCTTTCCTGTCCTCCAACTCTTCTGGAGACAGACCTCTGGCAGAAACACTGCTACCTACTGGGGAAGGTGGTCTTCCAGCCCCTAGACCCAATAGCCCCTCCAGCTGCCCTTCTGCATTCTCAGCCCCCTCCTCAGGGGCACTCCTTGATTCGACCCAGGCCCTCAGCGCCTTTTGGAGGTCCTCCTTCCTGGAGAGCCCGGTCATGGACACTTTAAAGTTTTTGCAGAAATGCTTGAGCTGCTTGAGGGTGTAGCATTCTAGCCTCTCCTCTTCCCAATCACACTCAACAGAGGCTACTGATGCTGGTTTCTCCATGGTGATTAAACTTGGCAGTTGCAAAAATAGAAAATCCCAGAAAAAATGCTATCAAAGACTATGCGGTTGCGTTTTGGTCTGCACTCACTAAGTAATGTTCACCAATTACTGTACATGAGTCACAAATGCAAGTCCAGAATCCTCACCGCTGACCACCAATGTTAGATTTGGGGGTCTCTAGTTGGCAGAGGTAGGTACCTTTGTCCAAATAGGGACCCTTGAGTCTAGTCAGGGAAAGTAGGTACCCTCCTGAATTAACCCCTGCTCACCCTCTTGGTAGCTTGGCACGAGCAGACAGGCTTAGTTCAGAGGCAGTGTGTAAAGCATTTGTGAACACATACAGTAATCAAGTGACAACACTACAAATGGACACCACACAGGTTGTATATTTATAAAAATAGGTATACTTTATACAGATTTATCACAAGACCATAAACGACAAAAATAATCCACAATACTGTCAAGAATGCTTAGTTCTGATAAAAAAGGCTTAATTCAAGGTTCTGTGTGAGTCGGTAGCCTCCTCCGGCTACGGCGATGTCAAGAACAAACAGAGTGTAACAAATCCAGCTGACCGCGTCGAGACGGGCCAACACAGCGTAGACAGACTCGGTCACAGTACCTTTTACTTGGAGCGGCAGGCACGGGCGTGCGAGCCGGATGGCTGTACGTCGCGGTCGAAGCGTTGCAGGACGCGTTGTCCCTCGATGCGGTGCAGGCAGCGGCTCGTTGACGTCGTCGAGACAGAGTCGGTGAGACCAGGGCCGTGCGTTGCAGGGCGAGACGGTGCTTCGATGCGGTGCTGGCAGGTTGCGGCACGGCGACGGAGCCGGATTCGGGAGCTGGCATCGATCAGTCCGGACAGCGGTGCGAGTTGGGTGGTGCGTCGCGAAGCGTGCGAGCGGTGCCCAACTCCGGTGCGGTCACAGGACTCGAACTCAGCAGCAGTGACCGTGTCGGTCGGACCAGTTCGATTCGGTGTAGCGAGGCGTTGCGAGGTGCGGTGCTCACAGGTTACGGTGCAGGCAACGGCTCAGTGACGGCGTCGAGACGGAGTCGGTGAGACCAAGACCGTGCGTTGCAAGATGCGAGCGGTGCTCGATGCGGTGCCAACAGGACACCGAGCCGGTCGTTAGAGTCAGTCACAGCTCCCTACCTCTGTAGCCACTGAAACAGAGTTTCCAGCAGCAATTCACAAAGGCTGGTGAAGTCCACTGGTCCTGGGACTTCGTTACAGGGGGCAAGCTCTCTTCCAAGCCCTTGGAGATCCTTCACAAGTTGATGAAAGTAATAGCAAAGCAAAAGTTCCTTTCTCCTTTCTTTGGCAGTCAGGCAAACCACTGCAGGCCAATCCCCCAAGCAGCACTTCAGGCTTAGGGATAGTCTCTCCTCAGTTTCCTCTTGGTTCCGCTCCTCAGCAAAGGTTTCTTCTTGTTCCCAAAAGTGATCTAAAGTTCCTGGGTTTGGGCCCCAGTACTTATACTCCTTTTCTCTTTGTTCTCTGAAGGCAGAGAGGCCTTTGCCTAGCTTAAACCAGTTCTGTGCAGCTTTGGAGCACTTAGTGTACATGTCTCCTTCTTTTCCTTTCAGAATGTGGGGCAGGGTACTCAGACGCCCGGCAGGAGGTGGAGCCAGCATTGTGGAAGGCAGGCACAGCCCTATTCAGACCCAGATGCAACTCCTCCCTCCACTCTGGATGCAGATCTCTCTATTCAGCCCTGTGCTGCCTCACCCTGTCTCCTGTGGCCACCCCCAGCCCCTGTCACGCACAAACCAGACACACAATACACAAGCTGGCAGAGGCAGGCTGGATAGTTAGGCAAGAAAATACCCACCTTCTAAAAGTGGTATTTTCAAACACAGAATGTTAAAACCAACTTCACTAAAAGATGTATTTTATCATTCTGAGTTCAGGCATACTAAACTCGAATTTCTACCTAGTTCCCTGAGTCAGTTTAGGATTATAAGATGTTATAATCAAACTGCCCATTCTGGCCTAGGGGGAACAGGTAGCCTTGCAATAGTGAAAAACGAAAATGGCTGTAATTCCTACTATTAGGACATGCCACACACAACAGGCATGTCCCACCTTATCCTTACAATGCACCCTGCCCGTAGGCCTACCATAGGGGTTTCTGATATGAAGAAAAGGAAGGTTTGGGGACTGGTAGGTGGGTGCACTTACTAAGTCGACATGGCAGTCACAGACTGCACACAGGCCCTGCAATGGCAGGCCTGAGACACACTTTACAAGCTACTTCTGTGGGTGGCACAACCAGTGCTGCAAGCCCACCAGCAGCATTTGATTTACAAGCCCTGGGCACACTCAGTGCACTGTACTAGGGTCTGACAGTAATTCAAATAAGCCAAACATGGAGTCACTAATTCACATCACAATTTACAATAGGGAGCACTTACACTTTGGCACTGATTAGCAGGGGCCAAGTGCCCATGAGCATCTAGTCCAGCAAAAACATATCGACAACAGTGGAGGCATTATGAAAAAAATGGAAGGGAAACCCATGCCAAGGATGCCAGGTCTAACAAATACCTCTACACACCTATGGTGCATTAGGAGCACATACGTTTTGCAAACACTTACATTGATTAGCTGGACACAGGCTGTACAAAATTAGGTAGAAAAGTAATATGGTAGTTGCCTGCAACTCGGTAAACTATAAAACAAAGTAATGCACTCATTGGATGATGTCATCAGTGATGTCATCAATGATGCCAATTGGGATTTTATCAGTGATGTCACGTCGGATGGCCAGATTGGGTAGATGCATGTCAACGCATATTCTGACCTCTCCTGGCTGCTTGGGTTTTTGGGGTTTTGCGTGACAACGATCGGGAGCACCCAGGGCGTAGGGCCATCAAACTTCTCAATAATGTCCGTCTGTTCTAGCTTCTGTAGTTCTGCCTCCACTTTGGGGCGCAGATGGAATGCCAACCTCCGAAGCTTCTCCGCAACAGGCTGGATGGAGTCATCAATGTGCAAGTGTATAAGATGGTTTTTGAGGCATCCTACATCATCGAATAATGTTGCAACTCATTCACCAGTTTGTCCATGCTTCCCAGATGGACGCTGAAAGCAAAAGCGACTAGTTGGAGACGTTCCACTGTCCAGCAACTCAGCAGCATTCTGGAACCACCCTTGGTCATGTACACTTTGTCACGAGTGGAGTGAGACTCATGTTTGATCTCCGTTGTGAATACACCTGCCAGTGAGAGCAGCGTTGATGATCCATACATAAAGACTTGGGTGAACATGGGGCGTAAGGCCGGTTGTAAGGGGAGAGTCTTCAGGACATCCTGTGCCAGAATATTAACGGAAGCCCCTGTATCGATCAACACCAGCAGATGATGACCTGCCAGAAGGATGTTGCATTTAGGGATGCACCTCCATGGCTATCCGCCGGGCTGCTCATCATCCATGTCCTCTTCAACCTTTGGCATTTCCGAAGTCTGCATAGCGTGTACTGCTTTGGTCTTCTGCCCTCTTTTGAATGTGGAAGATCAGCACACCTTAGCAAAATGGTTAGGTTTATTGCAGGCCGAACAGTTTTTCCCATGAGGGGGACAGGGTCCTTGATGGGGGTAGGACCTACCACAGCCATAACATGTCTTAGGTGTTAAGTTGGATTTTGGACTGGATTTCTTTTTGTCAGTGTTCATGGCAGCCACCGCGTTAACAGGCTCAGTCTTCACCTGTCATTGCAGAGCCGCTTCCATGTATTCTGCTCGCACTTTGGAGAGTTCTTTGGACCGACCCATCATCAGCATATCGGCCATCAGCATCCCTGAGACCTGAAGAATGTTTTCCCTGAGTTTGTCTTAGAGACAGCCTAGATTAAACTGAGCCCAAAACTCATAATCAGCGTCTGGCAAGGTGCGGGTACTGGTTAGGTCTTTGAATCAAGCGTCCACCGACCCTTCAGGTAGCTGACGAGCCTGGCGCAGCAAGAATCTCCCATAATCAGGATTTGCTAAGGGATCGAAGTGGGTGGTCAACGCCTGTTTCAATTTGTATATGTGAAAGGTGGGCCAGCATCCACGACAGACTTCCCAAACTTATGGATAGCCGTACCATGGGACGTTGCCTGTCATTGTCCAGTGTTACGGCTGCAAATTAGGTTTCCAGCCGCTCAACCCAATCCCTCCATTTCACAGCTAAGCCCGGTGGAGGGCCATTTATCACAGATGGCTCCAGCGTAGGAACTGAGGCCATGATGAAGCACACCGAGGCCCGTCACTCTCAGCACAGGGGTCTGGCACTGACCTGGGGCAAAGTCACACAAGTACACCTCCCAAGTGGTGTAGCAGAAGGATGGGCAAGTGTGGAACAACACCAAGGAGTGGTGGTATGACCTGCAATGTGGCCCAGGTACGCAGTGTTGAATGCTGTCGTTGATCAGTGCACAGGATGGGGCCTGGTGACTTTAGTTCAGTCTGCGCACGTGCAAATATTCCTTTGGAACGGTCTACGCAGCAATCAGGCATGCATGTTGTAAGGATACAGGAGAATTCCACCGCAGGAAACATTACTAGGTTGGCTACCCCACAGGACACACCAGGTGGCCATTTGGCAGGCTGGAAAACGGGCAGGGAGGCACCCCTTACCTCAGACCGTTGCAGATGTAGGAAGTAGGAGAACACAGCAGCAGACAGGCACCAGGAGGCCACAGCAGCACTACCGGCCTCACCCTGGGCATCATACAGCCTCTTGAATGGGCAGGTGGGGCAGCGCAGCCAGGATTGAGAAGGCCAATCCCTGCAGTCACCAGGTGGGGCAGCGTGACCTGGAAGAAGCAGTCTGACGAGACGGACACTCCCTGCAGGCACCACAGTGTTCCAGGGATAACAAAGCGGCCCCTGCACGGTAGCAGGATGCATGGTTGTACCACTGTGGGCAGGGCCCAGGAACCAGGAGAGCCGGAGGAAATGTGAGCCACGGGGGTGCAGCGAAGCCACAGGATACGCTCTGCAACCAAACAAACAGGAGCACAAGTCACACGGGCAGCCGAGACAGCACGCATACACGTGAGCAAGAGCCCGCTCATCACCAGTTGTTGGATTGGTGGCACCTCGTAAGTGCTAGGCCCCACAGCAATATAGTATGTACGACACAGAAACAGGAAACTTGGTACTTCCACTAGCCACGAGGCAGACTCCCCAGGACTTTTTATTAACTATGCGGTGACATCACCGCAGCAACCATCATAGTCAACAATGGTGGGGTCCATTTGTCAAAACCCCTCTCCGTAAAAATACGTCGTGGGATGGCCCATCCTAACATAACAAGCGCAAGTGGAGAGGAAGATCATTCCAAGTTTTAGCTGAGAGGGCAGAGAAGAGCAGTCCACCTGTGGAAGTTTTACAAATCTGGGAAATGTCAAGCTGTTGGCTGAAGTAGAATGTAGCATTCACTAGATTTTTCAATAAAATATACATAGATAAGGCTACAACAAAGTTGTCAAAAGACTCAAAGAAGTCTACCCACCAAACACATCAACAAGGCATATATGCTCTTTAGTCCAAGAATTAAACAGGCTGCTGCATTCAGTATATGTTGGAGTCTGGTGAGGCAATAGGTCAGAAGTCCAAGTTATAGGGAATTGCAATAATATAGTCGAAATAAGAAAAGGGTCTGGACAATAGACTTATACAAACACTCCATAAGGTGGGACAATGTTTGACAATGACCCCCATCAAGAAAGAAGAATTTATTGGTGAGTTTGTGAATGTCAGCAGGAAATGAGAGTGAAAGATGACTCAAAACTTGCAGGCAGAATCAGATGGAGTGGTATAGGGGCCCAGTTCATCAGCCAACCATGCAGAGGACCAGGCCGAAGTGCTGCAAAAAACAAGCAATTTAATTTTTTCTGTGTTGAGATGTAGTGTGTTTGAGTCCACCCATTTGCCGACTCCTCACTTACAACCCTTGAACTGAACTTCCTGAAGCCGAAGGTCTCCATTTAGATGCAGGATAATTTGTGTATCATCCACTTATAGGTTGAAACACAAGTGAAAGGAATGAACCAAGGAACCATTAAGTGCTATATAAATGTTGAATAGTGTCGGACTCCACAACTGGCTGGTTGGCGGGCAAAGTGACAGCTAAATAGGAACAGAACCATATCAAAGCAAAGTCTTTTATGCCTATATTTTCCAGATTATTGACCACAAGGGCACATTAATTGCCACTCCAATAAAATGAGTGCAACTATGAACCAAAGAGTTCAAATATCTCCAGTTGCAGACACAAGTGCGGTTTCTGTACTGAGATGGGAAGGAAGCAAGATTGTTCAGGAGAATAAATGTTCTTACTCTCAGAAAAGTTAGAAAGTTGTTGATTAACAATGGATTCTGTAATATGTGCAGAAACAGGGAGATGTGATATCAGTCTACAGTTAGCCAACGCATTATAATGAACAGATGTTTTTTCAATATGGTCGTGTTTTTTCCAGTCATTGTGCACCTAACCATTAGAAAGCGAGCAGTTGCATAGAGCAGTCAAGGAGGGTCAAAACGAGGGGTGAGATATCTGTTTAGCTTCCCAGGGCATGACTGTAATAGCAAACAATGAATCCATGGAATTTCTACAAACGGGTGACATTTTATGGTTGCTGGAAATGTAATTGACAACTCCCAGGTCCATTCCTGGTTTTTAGGCAATTCTCACACCAACTCATAAGAAAAATGTATTTGGAAGACCAATGGGCGGCTCTCTGTGTTTGTGAAATTAGATCTGCAAGTACAAATCTATGAATGGAGCAACTGCACACATGACGTGCAGATCCTCAGCATAAATGGCATAGCAATAGAAGGAATACCCTCCCCAATCATAGTGGTAAACCTCTGTGTCAACCCTCACAGGGATGTGAAAGTAGCAAACACCATGAAGATCACTGACCTGATAAAAGAGTTCCTCTATGAGCATCAGGGGCGTGAGTACTAGTGGCCAGAGACTTTAACATTTGAGACATGTGTCATTCCGAGACATGCCAATGGGAACGAGGACGGAACATCTTGAAAGCCTGTATCAATGAATTTGAGTTGAGTACACTGACCAAACAGGTCATGCAGGGGGTAAAATAAAGCCCACTTTCAAAAACATTTCAACATTGGACTATATCTTCCTAAGTAAGAAGCTCCTAAGGAGGAGTGTAAGCTAACAAGTCCAACATCGAACTGAATGGGACCATCACCCAATATCTATCTTGGCCACTGTGAGTGCGTCGATGCACGGGGAATACATTCCTGCTGGCCAAATAATCTCCTCGAATGCTGGTCCATCTATAACAAGAATCAAATGCTCTACAAATCACAGGAATTGAGAAACATTGGGCAGCAATAAAGGAAAAACTATATGAAGCCTTGTCTGTACATAAGCAATAAAACTTGCAAAGTATGCCCATAAGAATAAGGCCCTTTTTGCATTTGGACAAAAAAGAATTTAAAGAGAGCAAAAGGATGTGCCATCGGGCTGAGCTCCTACATAGAAGAGAGAAGAGTGCACAAACAGAAAGCATCCTGAAAGAGGCAAGGAAACTACACAAAAGAATATCTGGATGTTGGATCAAAAACACATAGAGGAGGAATGGAAACACATATACTCCCTGATAGTGCCCAGCAAAACCAGGGAATTTTGGGGTTATGTCAACAGCCTTACAGGCAGAACTTCTAAGGACAACATCGTACCGGTACATGATTGGGTGGCCTACGCAACAAAACTCTACGATGAACCTGATAAAACCAGGGATTTCGTCAGGAATGCATTGGACAATAATCTAGAAGACTTGGCGGAGCCCCAAATGATAGCAACCGAAAGGCAGTCATTAACCATCCTTAAGGGTATTCAGAAGGATGGAGCCCCTGGACCAAATGGCCTACTTGGCAGCATCTTTAATGAGCATCGGGAATTCTGGACTCCTTACATGCACAGTCTATTCAACACATGCATTTTAACATCAGCCATTACGGATTCATGGAAAGGCTCCATCTTGCATCACATATATAAAAAGGGAATTGATTCCCGACTGGAAAACTACGGCTGATTGCCTTATTAGACTTTGATGGCAAGGCCTTTGCAAACTTGCTCCTGTACAAGCTGGAGGCTTGGTCTGATGAGAACAACATCATACCTCAATACCAGACATGGTTCAGGCCAAATTCTTCCACTATGGATAATGGTATTGCCCTTTCCTATTTGGCAGGCAAGGCCATAGAATCTATATTGCCGCCACTTTATGCTTGCTTTTTTTATTACAGCGCTGCTTTTGATGGCATTGACCGTAACATCCTCTGGTCAAAAATAGTAAAGTGGAGAATACCGAGGAACCTCCTCGCGTCCGTCACAGCACTGTGCACTGGCACATGGATCTGAACTAAAATCACCCAGACTCATGCAACTGCAAAAATCTATACGATCAAAGGGCAAAAGCAGGGATGCATTATTGCTCCCACTTTGTTTAACTTGTAAACCGCAGGCTTAGGCGTGGAAATATTGAAAGGAAACATCTTCCCGCCTAAGATAGGCCCCAGTAGACTTCACATCATGCAGTATGTGGATGGCTTGGTTTTACTGGACAAAACTAGAATTTGTATGAACTAGGCCCTGGCCATATTACATCTGTATAATGCAAAGAGTTTTCTGCATGCAAATGCCATGAAAACTAAAGTCCTGGTATTTGGGCACAGAACTAACAAACATTAGCTGGAATGGCTATTGGGCCCGTTAAGGATAAGCATAGCCAGTAAATATAACTATCTAGGCGTTCTGTTGTCAGACACAGGCAAACCAACCCTGCAGACTAAGGCAATGGCAGACAAAGCAGCCAAGACCATATGTATGCACTATGCAAATTACATCACAAGCTGCAAAGTCACTCCGCAGAGGGGATCTGACGAGTTCTGCAGGCGAAATTGTTTCCAACGATAAACTATGGACATATTGCTTTCCCTGCCATGCTCTCTGAAGCACTAAAGCGACATCATACAGCTGCTTATAGGAAAATATTTAGCATCCCAAAAACAACCAGGTGCACACTGATTCGGCTAGAATTCAATCTTGTGAACTTGGACATTGAATGCAAAAAAGATCTGATCAAATATTATCACAGTGTGTCCAGAGCACATCCGGATTCAATGAGAGATGCACTAAAGGTGATATTCAAAGATACAAAGAGCAGCTGGGCAAGGTACTTGAGCAGGGCCAGAGAATCATTAAACCTGTCCTTAGAGTGCAGAACAGATCCATTGCTAACAATGGACAGCTTAAAGAGGTTGCTAAATGTGCAAGGCAAGTGTGCATCAAGGGAGCAGGACAGAAAAAATTAGAAACTGCCCGGGCGCACAAGGTTTTGCCAAACAGCGTAAAGACAGCTCGTGCCAAACATACCTGCAAGCGGCCCTGGGAAGGCAAGAACTACAGAACATACTGCAGACCAGGCTTTTAACCCTCCCTATATATGAATATAGGCGCCACTGGAAAAATATTCCTGCTGGTCACAAGGAGTGCAGTCTGTGTCAATATCACTCTGAATCATCTGCGCATATCGTTTGTTGCTGTACTGCTTTCCTAAGCCAGAGGCAAGTATATCTAAGAATGATCTTTCTGCAAAATGGGACAAGAACTTGTAAAGAGGCCTTGACATGCATCTATACAACTGCCGTCCCAATGGAACTTGCACAGATTGGCAAGTTCTTTGCTGAAGCTGGAAGGCTACTGCGCTCCGCTCATCAATTGTGGGGCTGGACAATTTGTAAACCCTTCAGCAACTTATTGTGAAGGCCAGTGCTTTAAATGGGAAAAAATAAGTGCAGGTACTCTTAAAATGAGCTATGAGTGTAGCAAGTGGGCGGGGCTAGGGGCGGGGCTAAGGACAAGACATATAAGACACTTCTACTATGTGGCCGAATACTTATATATTCTTGAGTGCGCACTCACAGAAACAAGCAGCAATGCTCACACAAAGCATTCCAAGAACGTCCTTTAAATAACCTCCCTAGTGTCTGGATTCTCTCCCTCTTTCACTCGCTTTTCTCTCACACACACACACACACACACACAAACATGCGCACACAAGCAGGCAAACACCCAGACACAAGCAGACAGACACTCACACAAAAGACTCAGGTGGGATAAAGGCCATTTTACACTCCTTATCTCCCGTGGCTTTCTTAATTGCTGCTATTGCTGCTGTCAGCGGGATGCCTGGATTCGAGTGTGTGCACAAATGCACACCATGGTGTGAATGTGATTGATAGCATAGGGCCTGAATGGACCCTGCTCTGTCAAACACAGCCTGGTGGTGAACACCGGACATTATGCAGGTGAGCCCTGCTGAATTGTTTAGAGGTGGCTCAGCTTGGGCTAGAGGCGCTTTGGCTGTCGGACAGCCTCGTTCGCGCTCGTGAGCCAAAGCAACAATGAGCCTACCTTTGATGAGTACCGGTACTCTCCTTGGCAGCAGAGAAGTGCCGGTACTCAGAGCGGTGAAAATGAGAAGTGCTGGTACTCAGTACCGGTGAGTACCGGCCCATTTAAAGCACTGCTGAAGGCTAATGATAGTTACGACCTGAGGCACTGGGGTTTTATCCTGTGAATTTTAGTCACAGGACACGACGCACTTTATTGGCACTTACGATGTCTGTGCACTTTATGATGTAGCACGCAGCATTTTCAGCAAATACCTTGCTTTAATTATGTGACAATTTAACCAGAGGACACGTTGCACCTTAATGTCACGTATGCCTTCTACACACTTTTTGATCTAGCATGCGGCATTATATGCGAATAGCTTGTGCCTCCGACACTTAAGTATGCGTAAAGTTAAACGCCTGTCAAAATATTGATGCGAACTGCGCATGGGGACCCCTTCCCGTTTGCGAGTGCTTTACCACCCTTCTGAGAAGGGTGGTAAACTGCGACTCTTTTGCGACCGCAATTGCAGTCGCAAAAGAGTCATACATAGCTGGAGGACTCGCTCTCGGAACGCCCCTTCCTAATAGCGACTCGCTATTCCTATTTTGCGAGTCGCAAATAATTTGCGACTCGCAAAATAGGAATAGTACATGGCAAACTCGTTTTTTGCGGTCGCAAAGGGGTCTGAAACCCCTCTGCGACCGCAAAAAATGGTCGTACATCTGGCCCTTATCATTTTATGTCATATTTTTTTATTGCCACTTTTCACTTCTTATTTTTGCAATGATTTTAAGTAATTATGCAATAAAGAAATACGTAGATTTCGCTAAAGGTTATCCAAATAAAAATTGCAGTAGAACAGGGAACAGTGATAGCAGTCTACAGTTAGCCAACACATTATAATCAGCAGATGGTTTTTCAATAAAGAAATAATTCGTGTTTTTCCAGTCATTGTGCACCCAACCATTAGAAAGCGAGCAGTTGCATAGAGCAGTCAAGGAGGGTCAAAACGAGGGGTGAGATATCTGTTTAGCTTCCCAAGACATGAGTCCAGTGAAGAGCCCGAATTAATAGATCTCATCTTTGCAACAGTCTCTGTACTTGAAACAGGGGCAAAGCAGGAGAGGATTTTCATAGAGTGGTGAGATGTGGGTTAGTTGATAAGGCCCTGGGGGGAGAGAAAAGAGGTAAATGATTGAAGTAAAACATAGATAGATCAGTGGAGAGTTGTTGGGATGATAGGATAGCTGATTTGGTGGGTGCAGGATGGTGATACTGCTGTAGATAGAAAATACCTTTTAGTGGGGTTGGAAGTATTCTCAAGGCAAATGTGTTAGTATTTAGCACAGACCGTTTATATTAAATGATGCACATTGACTATGGAAACATCATTTATACTGCCCTCCTGGAAAAGTTCATCATTAGGCTGCAAATGGTGGAAAAGCAGGTGTCCAGAAGGCAGCTGCACCTATGTTGACATGATTATGTTAACCTTACTTGGAAGGATCTTACTTTTGGCGGATTCTTGATCGAATTTAAAGCTGTGTGTGTTATTTATAAAGAGTAGGAAAGCTAAGATCTTTCCTATGTCCAAGATCTGGCACCTCACCATAAAAGTATCATATACCTTCTTTTACCTGACCCAACAATGCTACTTCCAGAGATTAAAGCAGGAAGGCAGATCACAGGGGGTTCGCAGTCAGAGACTTTAAAACAGTCTGATCTCCCAGCCCCAGGCTGAACTTCATTGTCTTCAATTCAGGAAACTCCTGAAAATTGAGTTATTGGATCAGTGTTTGTTTAAGGGGCAGCATAGCCAAGAGTTTACAACTAAAGGATACCAAATCCAGGTTCAGGCATCTCATCTGGCTTGACTACTGACTGCATTACACTGCATGTTTTCTTCTAGTGCTCTGAGGATAGCAAGGTGGTGAATGGTTCTGTTTAAAACTTATTAATGAATGACATACATTAATGAATAAATTATACATAGATAAGGCTACAGCAATGTTGTCAAAAGAGTCAAAGAAGTCTCCCACCAAACACACCAACAAGGCACAAAATCAAACAAAGTATATCTTCAGGTCCCACCAATAAATGTGAAACTCGGCAGCTGTGAGAAACACAGCCTGTACCTCCCATCAGTATTGTGAAAATTAACCTTCTCAATCAAGACTGCAGATGCTGTAAAACACTTGCTGATCAGATGAAAAATGTTGAGGACAGCCTAGCCTTTGCATATGCCTAAAAACCTTTCTTTTGCCCTCTGCCTGAGCAGCATAATGCAAACTCTATGGCAAACTTGTTCATGAGTTCATGGGTGCTCATGGATTATCTGATTAGCTAATCTAGAGATTGTGTGAGTGTTTTATGGTTCCCACTTTCACACATAGAAAAACAACAGAACTAAAAACATACATACTGGTACATATACACCCAATGTACCATGACTAGATTACATCATCTCTGATTCTCATGTGTTTCACCTCCACAAAGCCATAGCTTACTTATCCTCAGGACACACACTAATCATTTACCCACAACGTTTCATCAAGATCTTTAGTAGGATTCGGAAGCCTCTCACATTTGCCTCTTAGCCTGCAACTACAGTATTACCTCCCGTCCCTCCCTCGCCTTCCTTCAGTACCAATGAGGCCCCGCCTCCCACCCAGACCCACCCCCAGCATAAAAACTCTGCCCGCCCCCACCTCCACCTGTTTTTTTCTGTCTCCCTAGTGAGACTTACCTTCAGTTCCTCCCTGTGGCGGTGCCGGGGAGTCTTCGAGTTGGTTCTCTGTGACGGCGGTGCCCTCGACAGCGTTCTCCTAGCGATGCCTTCTCTCCTCATCTCCCTCGTGGTATGGGGGCGGAGCGGTGGCTCAGGAAGCTGCTGCGTTGTTTGGCGGTCCTCCTGTGGCTGGGGCTGTGTTTCCGGGTCAGGCTGTCTTGGCTGCCTCCTCTCGGACTGCACTCTTTCTAGGAGACCTGGTAGGACGGGTTTGTGCCCGATCTTTTATTTTGGCTGGCATTTTGTGGTTTATTTCCTGTTTTTGGCAGTTTCCTGGCCTGGGCATTCATTGGATGGTTCCTGGTGGGTTTTCTCTACATTTAGGTGTCGGGGAGTAGCTTCTCCATTCCTCTGCTGCCATGGGTCGCAAACGGGTGTTCAAGAGGAACAACCTGGTTTCTTCTTCCTCTTCTTCCTCTCCTGATGATTCTCCTGTTCCCCCCAAGCGCCCTCGGGGTCGGGGCCTTTCTGGGGGTGATGTGCCTCTCATGTCCAAGGATGAAGTGCAGGGCATGATTGAGGCTGCTGTGGCTAAGGCTCTCTTGGCTCGTCCGGTGCCTGCTGCTCCTTCGCGTCCTCACTCGCTGGATCCTGCTGGGGCTGTTTCCCTGTCGGATGAGGAGGGCCCTTCTACCTCCTCTGGGGGTAAATATATCTCCAGGGAGGAGAGGTGGGATGTTCTGGCTCATGTGCGGGACAATTTGGGGTTCCCTCCATTCCAGCTGGGGGAGACGGAGGGGAGTCTTTTTCCTCAGTATGCTTCTCCCTCCAAGTTGGGCATGCCCTTTCAGGGTCCGGTCAAGGACATGGTGTTGCGGGAGTGGCGTGAGATCGATAAGTTGCAGGTCCCTCGCTTCCTTCAGAAGCTTTACCTTTTGGAGGGGGAGGATCCCTTGCCTCACAGTTTGAAACTGGACTCTATCCTGGCCACTCTGATTGGCAAAACTGCGATTCTGCCTGAGGATTGTACCCCGGCGGATGCTACTGATAGGAAGGTGGACTCTGGCCTTAAACGCTCCTTTGCTGCTGGGAACCTGGCGCTGCGGGCTAGCCTTTTCTCTGCCTACTCGGCGCAGTCTTTGGTGCAAGATTTCGAGAAATTGGCTGCCGCGGTTCAGGAGGGGTCTGAATGCTCTGACCTCCTGGCTGCTATGGAGCAGCAGGCTAGGCTGCTGGCGGACATTTCATCGGACGTGATCAAGTCTTCAGCTATGTCCACTGGTGCTTTGGTGGCGGCGCGTCGTTCCCTCTGGCTCCGGGTCCTGGAAGGCTGATCCTGGAGGGAAGGCGGCTCTGTTGAAGTTGCCTTTTGATGGACTGGCTCTGTTTGGGGACCAATTGCCTGCCATGATTTCGAAGGCTTTCAAGGAGCGGAAGCATGCCTTGCCCTATAAGGGCGGTTCGGCTCCATCTGGCAAGCCTTGGAATAGGGCCCCTCGTTCTTCCCCCAAGCGTGATTCTCGTCAGTCTTTCCGCAGGCGGCGTTTTCAGCCCCGTTTTTCTCCCAAGCACGTTGCCTCCGCGCCTAAAGGTCCTGCCAAGAAGGGTCCCTGACAACTACTGTCTGGCCGGTTCCCTGCCGGTGGGTGGTCGTCTTCGGCGTTTTCTTCCTCGGTGGCAGCAGGACGTTTCGGATGGCTGGGTCCTGAGCACTGTGGGTCATGGGTACGTGATCGACTTTGTGCTGGTTCCGCCGGATTCGGGGTTCGGCTGACTCCGGTGCCTGTCTCCGGTCCCCGCAGGGTGGCTCTGCTGGACGGGGTGTCCTGTTTGCTTGCCAAGAATGCCATCTGCCGGGTTCCTGTCGAGGAGATGGGGACGGGGACCTACTCCATTCTGTTTCTGGTGCGGAAGGTGACCGGCGGCTTTCGGCCTGTCCTCGATCTCAAGTGGGTCAACTCCTGGGTTCGGCCCATTCACTTCCGCATGTTGACCCTTCAGGCCATCATTCCTCTGGTTCAACCTGGCGACTTCCTGGCCTCCGTGGATCTCGAGGACGCCTATCTCCACATCCCTGTGGCCGCTTCTTCTCAGCGTTTCCTGAGGTTCGCTGTGGGAGACGCCCATTTTCAGTTTTGCGTGCTTCCCTTCGGCCTCAGGTCCGCGCCCAGGGTTTTCACAAAGGTCCTGGCGCCTCTCATGGCTCTCCTTCATGTAGAGAGGGTTTTCATTCATCCTTATCTGGACGACCTCTTGCTGCATGCTGCGGGGGAGTCTCTTTTGCTCGCTCACATCGGGAGGGCCTTGGAGGTTCTTCAGGGGCACAGGTTTTTGGTGAACTGGGGAAAGTCTTCTTTGGTCCCCTCTCAAGACATGGTGTTCATCGGGGCTCGTTTTCAGACTTTGCTCAGCCTTGTTACCTTGTCCGACAAGCGCTTGGTCTCTCTTCAGTCGCAGGTTCGGGCCTTGATGTCCCGGGAGGCTTCTCCGGCGGTCCAGTGGCTGCGGGTGCAGGGGCACATGGCTTCCGTGGTGTTTCTGGTTCCTTGGGCTCGTTTTCATCTCCTCCGCCTGGCCAACTGGATCCTGTTGGGTTGGTCTCCAGGGTCTCAGAGTCTCCTGTCCCTGCTACCCATGACGGACCGGATCCGGGGGGAGCTCTCCTGGTGGCTCTGCCGGCGTCACCTTCTGGCCGGGGTTTCACTGGCTCCTCCGGCTCCGCTTGTGGTGACTACGGACAACAGCCTGTCCGGTTGGGGTGCTTGGCTGGGGTCGGATCAGGTTCAGGGGTGCTGGTCCCTGCTGAACTCACGGAGGTCCTCCAACTGGCAGGAGTTGAGGGCGATTTGGCTTGCCCTGGTGCACTTTCAGGACTCTCTGCAGGGTCGTTGGGTGTTGATTCAGACGGACAATCTGGTGGCGAAGTCCTATGTCAACCCTCAGGGGGGGACCCGGTCCCGGTCCTTGAACTTGATTGCCAGCGTCATCTTTCAGTGGGCTCAGGTCTGGGTGCTGGGTCTGTCGGCTCTCTACATTCGGGGGTGGACAATGTGAGGGCGGATCTGTTGAGCAGGGACATTCCGTCTTCTCGGGAGTTCTCTCTCCTTCCCGGTGTGTTCGTCCAGTTGGTGGGTCGTTGGGGCCTCCCTGTAGTGGACCTGTTTGCGGATCCGGGGAATGCCAAAGTGGTCCAGTTCTGTTCTCTGGGCAGGTGTCCCGGGTCTCTGGGGGTCGACGGCTTGACCTGTCCTTGGCCTCGGGGTCTGCTGTACGCCTTCCCCCTTTCCGCTGCTCCGCTCCTTTCTGGTGCGGGTCCGCAGGGACTGTGCTCAGGTGTTGTTGGTGGCTCCCTGTTGGCCACGGGCGAGTTGGTTTCCTCTCCTGTCCAAGCTGTGTTGCGACCGGGAGTGGGTCCTTCCACTGGTTCCGTCCCCTTTGGAGTTTCCGGCCCTTCCTCTGGATTCTCTGCGGAGGTTTCACCTGACGGCCTGGCGGTTGAACGGCAGGGCTTAGCTGGGTTGGGGGTTCCTGCCCAGTTGGCAGTTACTTTGCAGGCTTCCCGTAGATTCTCTACTCTGCTTTCCTATGCTAGGCATTGGCGGGTCTTTTCGGCCTGGTGTGCTGGCAAGGGTGTTGATCCCACGGTTGCTGACCTCTTTGTGGTGATGCAGTTCCTTCAGGATGGGGCTCTTCTGGGGTTGTCGGTGGCTTCTCTGCGGGTGCAGTGGGCGGCTATTCAGGCTTTTCGGGGCTCCTGGCGTAATTTGCGGGATGAGGGGGCTCTGATGCCTCGTTTTTTTCGGGGTCTGTTGAATTTGTTTCCCCGCCCTGTTTGGTCCTTCCCTTCGTGGGATTTGCATTTGGTGTTGGATGTCCTGTCTGGTCCTCCCTTTGAGCCCCTTGAGGGTCTTGAGTTGCGTCTCTTGACTTTTAAGACTTGTTTTTGGGTCGCTATCACCTCAGCGCGGCGCTTGGGGGAGTTGGGGGCCTTGTCTTATAAGTTTCCCTTCTGTAAGGTCTTTTCGGATCGGGTGGTTCTGGTTCCGGTTCCGTCCTTTGTCCCTAAAGTCACTTCGGCTTTTCACCTCAGTCAGGAGGTGATTTTGCCTGAATTCTGTCCTGCTCCTTCCTCGGCTGAGGATTGTCGCTTGCATTGTTTGGATGTCCGTCGGGCTTTGCTGTGGTACCTACAGGTTGTGGAGTCATTCCGTGTGGGGGACTCTTTGTTTGTTAACTTCGGTCCGGCTAGGAAGGGTGTTAAGCCTTCCACGGCTACTTTGAGTCGTTGGATTCGGTCCACGGTCTTGATGGCTTACCATCTTAAGGGGGTGGCTCCTCCTGTGGGGGTTCAGGGGCGTTCCACTCGCAGTATGGCGGCTACGGTGGCTGAGTTGCAGGGGGCTTCGGTGGTGGAAATCTGTAGGGCGGCAACCTGGTCTTCTCCTTCTACTTTTGTCCGTCACTATCGGATTGCGAGTCTGGAGCGTTTGGATACTGTTCTGGGCCACAGGGTCTTGTCCTCTATGCGGGACCAGGGATGTTGATCTGCTGTGTTTGGGGCACTGTATTAAATTTTGGTGTTCTTTATCACTCAGTTGTCCGTCTCTGTTTTCTTCTGCTTGCTATGTCCTCATTGGTACTGAAGGAAGGCGAGGGAGGGACGGGAGGTAATGCTTCCATTTCTAACGATAATGGCATTACTCCTAGTCCTACTCCCTCGCCTTCCTTCGAGGACCCTCCCTCCCTCCCGGTGCGGTTCAACTGAGTACTAGCTCGGCTTGTTTACGTACAGGTGGAGGTGGGGGCGGGCAGAGTTTTTATGCTGGGGGTGGGTCTGGGTGGGAGGCGGGGCCTCATTGGTACTGAAGGAAGGCGAGGGAGTAGGACTAGGAGTAATGCCATTATCGTTAGAAATGGAAGCATTATTTGGTCACACTCCCCAGAAATACAGCCAGAGATCTTTCCCACACAGCTCATGTGCTTGCATATTCATGTACTCTGGGTACAATGTATAACTCCCTCTGGGCCACACTAGTGGCAGAAATGGTGTTGAAAATCTAGCTTTGAAGTTATTTGACAACGAAAATATTGAAAATTCAGCCATTACTGTGAGGCATTCTGAGGTACATAGTTAGCACTGATTTATGGTTTGCTCTTCAAATCAAACTAGTGCTAAAGGGACTCAACACTCTAATTACCTAATTAAGAGAGACGATGGGCAAGATCAGGATTGTGTAGGTCTTCATAAGAGCTCATGAATCTTTGTAAGACATACTCCTAGGCTAATGAACAAAACTGCACCAAACAAGATTCCAGGGTAAACCTTATGGACTTATTTAAGATTATGATCATTACAGAAATCAAAAAGTATTTTGTTATTTATTGAGAATTTTTTCATATTAAGAAAAGAATCAAAGAATATTTCTGTAGGAGGAGTAAAATAAGGTTTGCCTCTGAAGAAAAGCCCAGGAAATAACTAAGTACAAATCAACAGACTGACTAACATAGAGTCTGCTCAGTTAAATAAAAGTCTGAAAAAAGTTTAAATATCAACAAAATAATAGCCTGGCAGAGAGTCTGGTCCCACAGAAGGCCCAGAAAGAACTGGCTATTCTCCAAAATAAGGCAGCTTTTATAATGTTTTCAGACAATAGAAGCAAACAAATTCATAGCATGAAGTTATCTTAATGGGCAATTAATCAAGGTATTAATTTGCAATCCCTGAATACATCCTCTACTTCCAAATTAGTATACCTGATTAAATTAATCCATAATCTAACTTTTGAGAGGAAATAAACATGAAATGAAATATTGCATAATGAGCTTCTTCTGCACATTCATTCCAACGGACATAACCTTGTAGAGTAGTATTTTTCATTCAACTGTATGGGAGCTAAAATAATGTTATTTAAAAAGTTCAACACACCAATACCATGATTTGTTGCGAATTAAAATGATGTTCTGAAAGAGAACAAACAGATGAACGTGCTTAGCTCGTGCATAGCAAAATAAATGTGCACTTCTATCTGAATTGCTGCAAGCATTCTATTTACATCATCTATATGTGGCCTAGTCATGTCAACGAAAGCAAATTTAGCTGAACTATTAATTTAACTGTATAACTAACTACACATCGGGTGTCAACACTTACCTATGCTGAGAACAATAGCTTCTCTTCTACAAATCAACCACCGGGTGGAGTTCTCAAAGACTTTGGTTATAGGGGTTTTGAATTATGCCACATAGTCTAAAAGACTAACAAAAAGATATTTGACACACTATAAGCACTACAGAACCAAGCAGCTAGATATATACTTATAATTACCAGTCCAAAATTGTGAAAAATCAGAATTGAAAGTGGTGCATTGACTCACAGTGACACCAAATAGAAATCTGAGACTTTCCATCCATAAAACCTACTGGAACATGTCTTGACTAGTTGCAAACCTCGCACATCACAATACTCCTTTCAGGGACCTACACTCAGCAAACTGACTTCTCATCCACAAGTGGATCTTCAGGTGATAAAAACTAGGAAGTAGATTCCTCAATATCCAGGGCTTCAGATTGTGGAATGCCATACACCCTGGCACTGACCAAACACATTCATTTCATAATACTCCTGAATACTGTAATATTTGTAAAGTATTTTGTCAGAATTCCTTTGGCGAACCTGATGTACACTGCAGCATTCTGGAGTGGTCATCTGGGAGGCAGGCTTGTCAGAAGTTAGTGAGAGGACTGGTGCCAAAATTACATGTGGTGCCCTCTAGCCAAGTGTGATAAGCAGTACCTATTTCTAAGTATTAAAAATGTACTCTAGGGAAATCGAAAATAATGGTGTCTGGCAACATCTAGAGGCATGGCTTCACATACTTTCCCGTAAATAATGAAGATGGCATACGTACTAACAATTACCAATCTTCAAATAAATGTTTCTGAAGGAGAGTGGGGTCCTGTCAAGCAGGCCAGGAGCAAAATGTCCGTTCTGCAGCCCCTTGTGACACGCCTGCTGCGAGGTGTGGTACCAGAATATTGTTTTCAGAATATCTCTGGCCTAACTATTGTGTCATACGTATAATTTCCAAAGTATAAAAATTCATATTAGAAACTCTACACCTAAGGGAACAATATTTTTGTAAATGATATTTGGGGAAAATATTTATGTCAGACAATATTTATGTATACAACAATATGCTGACTGTGAGAAATTGGGTTGTTGGTTGAGGAGGTTCAGAAAGACCCTATTCAAGTAACAGCCATAATCCTTGTCAGGAACCACATAAAGTCACTAAATTAACCTGTGCTTAATCTTCTGGTAGCTTGGCACAAAATTAATCCGGCTTAATTAAGAAGCAATGTGTGAAGTACTTATGTAGCATACGAACCATAATAAAGAGAAAAGAAAAAAAAGAAAAATCCAACTCCAATTTAGAAAAATAGAGTAAACTTTAATAAATTATTTGACACCAAAACAACTAAAATCCAATTACTAGATCAGGAAATATGGAGTTTTAAAGATTCCAGGTGAGTATAGCACCTAAAAGCATAAAGCGGCACTAGTGGTTATCAGGTTGTGCGAGACTGGGTTAAAATCACACGTTCAGGTCGACCGTGATGGAGGGCGGGCCAGATACAGCCATCAGGTTAAATGAAAAGGGTACTTTTTCAAAGTCTGGTGTGAAGAGTCTAGCCGCGAGGAGCAGGGAAAGCGCTACGGATGGTCGTTGCTGTAGTACGAAAAACAGGCCAGGCATCGTGGATGGTTGATGCTGTAGCGTGAAGATCCTGTCGGATGTCACGCATGGTCGTTGCTTTAGATTGGCATTAGCGGTCACCGCGGGCTGTCGATGCAGGAGCGCAAAGTGCAGATCTCACTTTGCCGGTTGTTGCTGGTGGTGGCAATAACGCGAAGAGTCGGGATCACTGGAGTTTCACGTTGGCGGTCAGCGAGGGTGGCAAGATCTTGGTGAAAACTGGCCCATTTGTGGTCGTGAATAGCCCAAAACTCAGGATTTCTCCTTTGCTTCATGGAGGAGTTCAACTGATGCTACACCAAGGGTCCAAGACTTGAAGGTCAACTCTTGAAGATCAGGACCTCACTCCAGCAGAGGCCAGCAGGCCTCACGCAGGTCCAGTTGCAGGTCCAGGCAGGTCCAGTGCAGCAGGTCAACTGGGCAGTTGCAGAGAGGCTTCTGGAGCTAGTTGTGTCCCTGTAACTCAGAACAAGAGGTCAGTCAGCTGACCCTTGGAGTAACTTCAATCTGGGATGAAGGGTGCAGGTCCAGTCTTCCTTCTGAGCAGGCAGGGCAGGCCTAAAGCAGCAGGGCAGCAGGGTGTACTTCTTCTGTAGTATCCACAGGTCCAGGAGTGTAAAGAGGAGTGGGTCTGAGGGTCCCCTTTGTATACATGGTGCCCACTTTGAAATGGGAGAAGATACTGGAGTTTCTCCCTGCAGAGGTGTCTGGAACTTCCTACCTGCTTGCCATAGTCCAAGTCTTTCTGGGGGCACAATAAGCTAAGTCCTTTGTGTGTAAGCTGGCCCAGTGCTTTTGCAATGCAAGTGTGGTAGGGCGTCAGCTCTACCCCCCATTAAGCCAGAATGGCCCATCCTGCCAACACACAGACCCTCTATTGCAGTGGTCTTCAAACTTTTTAATGCAGCGCCCCCCCCTGAAAAAAAAATCATTGGGGCCCCCCTCAAAAAAGTTTATGATTATTCTATTAAACTGGCAATGTTTAAATATGTCCAGACTCATTTAAACATTGCAGATACGTTCTGTACCATTCTAAAAATGCAATCAAATACTTGATTGCCAAACATACTATTCTGATCAGGCAGGCCTTACTAACCTGTAAAAGTATACACAGTGTGATTGTTAGAAATGGGGGTGAGGGGTTTGAAAGATATTTGGAGTCCCTTTCCTTTTGACACCTTCTCCCTGCCAGGATATATGGATTACAAAAGATGTTAGTGATGGCCCATTACAGAGTGGCTTACTGCCCATCATTTCTTCCCTGCTGAAAACAAAACATTGTTATCTGCATAATACTTCTTTTGGCAAGAGACTGGCGCCCCCCCTGGGATCCCTTGAGGCCCCCTCGGGGGGCCCGCCCCCCAGTTTGACGACCTCTGCTCTATTGTGACACTGTCTGGGCGGAATACATACAGGCCAACTACACCTAGTCCTGTGACCCAGGAACAGGTTACAGGTACCAAATGGTTATGACAAGAAAATGGCAACTTTATAAAAGTGGCATTTTCAGAATTGTGACTTAAAATATGACTTTCCCATTAAAGAGGGTTTTAAATTACAATTGCTCAGACACCAAACATGACTTGCCCACCTGCTCCCATGCAAAAGCTATCACTTATTAAATGTAATAAGGTAACCACTCGAGCAGACCAGCTGGATTCCCCCGGGCCATGCTAAGATGATGTATTAAGACGCTGTGGGCGATTTTCTCACCCATTAATTGAAGACTTTTATATCTATACCCAGGGGCGGCACTTTAACTGTGCATCACCCATGATCAGTTGCTCCCCGCATCCCCTCATCCCTCCTTTCTGTCTTGAGGAAGACCCGCTTGCAGAGGATATAAACTGCCCTCATTGCACTAGGGTCGAAACGTCGACACTCTCCCCTACTCGGGGCCTGTACCTGTTATTATCCCAGCCCTACTTGCTTACAGACAAACGTTGTTTGCGCATTTTTTGAGAAATAACAAAATGATTAACCATGAACTAACTAATGGACAGGCCTCAATGTAGAACTGGTGCAATCATGAATCACGACCAGTTTTACTAATGAGATTGTAATGTAAATAATGATGAATCATTGTTTTTCTTGATTGGATCTCCCTCTTATATATTCTATCTTACTTCACGAGCACTTTCTTTCTTCACTTTTTCCCTTGGAGCAACCACTCCTCTGTTTTGAACATTGAATATGATAAAATGGTATGAAAAGTGACCGAATAAAATACGAGTCACATAAAAACAATTGTGTGTGCCCTTTTTGGATTTCTTTTTGGATTTTGAGGATATATTTGAATGTGTTTTAAATAAGTTAATGGTACATTATTGAATTAAACTATATATGTACCCTATGCTGTCTATGATTGCTTCAGACAACTAAGATTTAACATAAGTCTAGGACCATTGTTTTTCTATATCAACTTTATAAAAGTGGCATTTTCAGAATTGTGACTTAAAATATGACTTTCCCATTAAAGAGGGTTTTAAATTACAATTGCTCAGACACCAAACATGACTTGCCCACCTGCTCCCATGCAAAAGCTATCACTTATTAAATGTAATAAGGTAACCAAATATTATTCTATGGGAGAGGTAGTCCTCACAGTAATAAAATACGAATGTAGGTGTTTTTCACAACCAGAACATGTAAAACTTAAAAGTGCATGTCCATCTTTTTTAATGCAACACACCCTGTCTGTCCTATCGGCTGTTTAGGGCCTACACTAGAGAGGACTTAAATGTTTTTAAAAGGGAGCTTTAGGCCTGACAAAAGCTTTATTTTGCCAGATCAAAATGACAGTTTAAAACTGAAAACACTGACTGTAATGGCAAGACTGAGACAGGTTTCTGGGGCTACTTAAGTAGATGGCACAATAAGTGCTGCAGGCTCACTAGTAGCATTTAATTTACAGGCCCTCTGTACATGTAGTACCACTGTACTAGGGACTTATAAGTGCACTAAATAGACCATTTGGGTGTAAGACAATTGTACCATGTTTAAAGGAGAGAGCTTAAACACTTTAGCACGGGTTAGCAGTAGTAAAGTGAACAGAGTCCTAAGCAAACAAAAACTGGTTCAGAAAACAGGAGGGGTGAAGGCAAATAGTTTGGGGGTGACCCACCAGAGAGGGCCAAGTCCAACACTGACATCAGAGGATCAGTAAAATACAGCACTGCAAACCTGTTAACTCAAGAGCCCACGTCTTCTAGTTCCAAAAATGGCAAATGATCGACTATTACACATCTCCTTCTGCCTATGGGCTACTTCACCCAACGAAATAACAGACATAATTTTAATCACAGCAAATGAATATATTCCATTAGTAAGAGGCATTAAATTGTCCTCTTACAAAACAAGATTTGCCTTATATACAGATTGTCAAGCAGTAGAAGGAAATAGCACATGCTCTCCACAGGGCCTTTTTCCAATGGCTCTCAGATTTTACATTTTTCCTACACAGTTTTAGGTGACATTCGATGCTGACTTCCTGCTTCGATAAAAATTCTACTACAAATATAGATGCTGTCAACATGGCGCCAGGTGGAACCAAAGCAGTGTGTGAAGCCGAAGAGTAGCTTTTATGCGAAATTTAAACACAAATAATATGCCGTTCACAGAAGGTTTCAGTTCACAGCGTAACTGTAGGAAAGAGAACAAGATCTGAACTAAAAAAACAAAAAGACACAGATACTATTTCCTCACAGCCACAGCTCCCGACTTTGGAGCTTGGAAACCAGGCTCGAGTCTTGGCTCAACATCCTGTGATCCTGGGCAAATTACTTAATCTCCCCGTGCCTATCAAAAAATGAATGTATCCTTGTGTAATGTAACTGGTGGTCAAGTAAAGCGCTCCAATACCTTCGGGTCGAGTTCGCGCTCTATAAAACTGCAACAACAAAAATGAAGGTCTGGCCAACATCTTTATGGAGCTTTTGGCGCCATTCCTTTGTAATTAAAAGCCAGGTCATCTCTTTCAGTGGCCCTCGTCCCTCAGGAGAGCATGTTAACCTTCCTTTGTGCTGTCTGAGTGCCGGTGCTTCTGTGGCAGGCCTGAATTATGAGCGATGTCCATAGGTGGGGTATCCAATCCCTCTGGCTGCAGGGCTTCATTAGAAAGCGTTTGTCAGGGGGCAAGAGGTCAGAAAAGGGTCAAACTGCTGAATAGGGAGGACAACCGAGGCTCATTCAAAAAGTGACAACAAAGAATCCCTCATCGGTGAGGATAGCCAACAGTGCAGAGGTGGCTCTCTTTGATGTGGCGCAGCCTCGGCCAAGGGTAGGTATCGAACCTTGAGAACCTGTGCTACGGCAAGCATCGTTTTATTTACAGATTTTGCATTAATAGTAGGAACCCCCAGGGCATCGCGAAGATATCTTTTCCTTTTATAAATCAACTCCACCAACACCAAGTTCCAACAACGTGATTGTGCAGATGCGTCCTGCACGCTTTAAGGTCATTTTGTCCATTTTGCATTTTCTTTCCTTTTGCATTCTATAATGTGCATTGCAAAGTAAAGCACAAGTAGTGACCCAAAATAATATTCATTTTTTTGCATACAAACCGATCACGTTAATGTACTATGGTTTGCACACATTTTCTAACCTATGTGTTTTGCTGTCCAAAATATCAAGGGAAATAAGCTTAATTCATAAGACATTTGTCTAAACAATAAGACACGTGAACAATGACGCGCCGTCGGTCGAACTCGGGAATGCCACACCCAGCAACCTGCCAGCCGAGTCATTCTGTCATGCCGAAAAGCTTACATTCTGGCAACCCACCGCTGCTTTGTTCATGGCTGAGATGAATTAATTCCTTCTCTATCGACATCGACTCTATGGCTAGAGTTAAACAATATTGTCGGCTTAAACAGTAACCCACTTAATGAACAATGTTTCACTCAGTTTTCCAGTTTCGAAAAATGGCCGATGCCTTGTTTACCTTATTTAAAATAATTGAAAGTGAAAATGTATTGAGGTTTGACATCGGAAAATGCGGTTTTTCCAAAGCACACCCTATCTATTCAGTCGAGCGAATGACTATCAGTCTTGGGGGCACTTTATTGCTCATTTGCACAATGGTACACAATCTTTACAGTTCCGGCACCCAGGCACTTTACAGCTTATTTGCACCATGTTACATAGTGTTTATAATTTTTATTGTATTTTCTGGGAATGTGGCCATGATATGTTATTAGTTTTATGATCACAGTGCGACCGTGATAAAAGATGTTTCTATGTGGTATCAATGTTCTAGTGTAACCATAGAAACATTCTTTTTTTTTGTACTGCTGTTTACATCGATCAAAGTACTAGGAAATGGTGTCTTTTTATTCAGGATACTAATGTTTTAATTGCAATGATTTTTGTTAATCAAGCAATAAAGAAAGTATTTCGATCAGTTTTGGGGGCGTGCTACACAATCGCTGGGCGCTGAACCTCTTTGTTTTTACAGAACGGCATGGAAGTAAACGGCTTGCAGTTTGCTACGCTGGCAGTGCCCTTTTTACACCTGGTCTTCGGTAGTATTATAGAGGCAGGAACAGAAAGTAAAGAGGGCTCTTGCTACACTATTTGCTTTCTGTAATTTTGTTAATAAAATGCAGCCTGGGCATGTAAATCTGGTTCAAAAGTATAAAATGTGGACTGAATCAAGGATGCAGTCAATTAGTTATTTAAATACAGTGGGTCATAGAATCAGAATAGGCGGATTCATAAAATCCAATTGGGTTTTGGGGAACAATGTGAAAATACATGAATTGTAGGTTTGGCTTTGGAAACCAATTCATTAGCACAAGAAATGAAGATAGGACTCGCAATGCTTATGTGCATAAATTGCAAACTTGGAAGCACAGGGGAGAACTTCATAGTAATCGAAGGTAAGGATTGGAAGACAGTAATGGCAATAAAGCATTTGACATTGTGCCTGGACTAGGCCATTCCAATAGTCAGCTTGGGTAGGTGGTCTATTTAATGTTATGCTTTGGCATACGATTCCCAAACTTTTTCGACTCTCAGCTCCCTTGACCCATTGGCCGTTGGCCGTGGCTCCCCACTGTTACTTTTTTTTGGAGGGTGGGGGGATGTAAGCCTGGCTTTGGGAGTACTTGCATTTTTCTCCCTGAAAATAATTGGGATGGAGCTGATGAAGGTATTATAATCATATATGCAGGGCGTTTTGTTTACTAAGGCGGTGCAATAAAATATTCCTAGTTACACTTCTTTGCCCATGCCTTTTTTAGAGAACCCTCTCAAACTTCTTATCCCACATACAGTACTAGATAGCACCCCTAAGCATGTAGGCCCAATTGCCAAAGTGTTTATGCGCTTGAAGAATATTTGCATGCACTTCCATTCCATTCATTTCTACCCATGTCAAACGTGCCAGCACACCTGTCTCAGCAGGGTGACTCACGATTTTTTAAACTACATACAGCTTTATTTTAGCTATCTGCTCCTTGAAATTGTCTCCAATTCAATGCAAGCCAAATAAATTCCTCAGATTTTTATTTTCTTTTTTAAACGTCCCTCTTTCTTGCTTCCAAATGTTGGCATTATATCCTATATGGAGTTTTACTTCCCAGTGCTCATAGAGAGAGCTGCCCTGTCTGGAAATGTGTGTGCACTGGAAGAAATGTGTACTGGAAGTACCTATGGTTCAAGTACACATATCAATACTTAAGATCACTTAGTGGTTTGAGAGACAGGACAACTGTACTTTTCCTGATAACTTGCATTGGTGTGAAATGAATTTGGAAAAAAACTAAACTATCAATAAGTCTAACAAAAAAATTCGGGCGTCTTCCGCTCACTTTTGGGAGTATTGGAACGTGGGGATCCAGTGAAATATGGAGGTCATCTCCCTTGACATGCTATCAATACCTTTCCAGCTTTAGGCATATTACTTACAAATCATTAGTTTAAGTCTAATTAGTTTAACTGAAGCCAACAAACCCTTCAACATTAAATGCATTAAAGTGCTTGGTACGTGGCTCCCCAAGCTAGTTTTGACGACTCCCCAGGGAGCCACGGTGCACAGATTGGGAACCACTGCTACCCAATGTTCTTCAGAAGGAAGTGCTGGACAAATGTCCTGAAAACCCATGCTGTCAAAGTAAATAATGCAAAATTAAGGTTGAATCAAATGATATCATGTATTCTGAACATGACTCAAACCAGGGATTTATCAATTGTGTAAGCAGTATTTAATGTCCTGTGGTCTTTCCAGATTTGAAATGCATCCCATTGAGATATTTTCCCATTTCATTGGTACGATATGAACTAACTATGTACACAAGAATGAAAAGAGACATTGACCTAAACAGTACATCTGGGACTCTCTTATTAACCTTGTATCTTATGTACAAAGCCTATGGACTCTTTTGCAGCTCTGGTGGTGATGCGGTTGAGATGATATGGTGTGTGATAGGATATTGAACACCATGTTTTGAATACCCGATGTACGTTGAAAGCGTGAGGGATTAGGGGTTTCTTATTTGGAGAGTAAATGATGTTAGGGTTTAGCATTAGAAAGAAGCTGGTGATATAGGAGGGGACCGTTAGTTGGGGAAAACCCAGATTAGGACACCAGCATACCTAGAGTATAACTTTCCAACCTTCCATCTATACCCTAGCTACAACTAGCAAAATGTTTTCCCACTAATACCTCTCAGTTTTTATCTTTTGCATTTGGGTACTTCAAGCTTCCATCTGAAGAGCAGTTTTCAGTGCACTTTTAAAAGGTTTATGTTCCCCATAAAATAGATGAGGGTGTGGTAAAAATATCAACCTAGAGACTGAGAAAGTTGACTGCCGTTGGAAGTTGATTGATTGGTGAGGAAACTAAGATACCTAGCTAGCATCAGTCTTTTCCACCGTACACACAACTTTAAGATGCCCTGACCGCTGCTTCCTCTCTTTGCTAACACCCAGCTCTCTCCAAATGTAGTAATGCTCCTTACAGTGGACTCCCCAGGAAAACAGATGCCCCGGGATAGTCTCTTCTGTCCTTCACCTTCTCCAATGCTGATATCAGTTTATGGTGCACAGCATATTAAATATGCAATTACTCCAACCAATTTTTAAATATAACCCATTCAGTTAATATAAGCAACGATTGTGTTGGCCACGTCTGGCTGAGATGTGGGGGTACTGCCAGGAAAGGTAGCACAGCCCTGCTAAGAAGTGTTGACACTTCTCGTGAAAAGTATAGCACCTCTTCTGAGAAGTACTAGTTCAAGTATGACAGCCCTGCTGAGAAGTGCTAATACAATCGCATTAATTGTGTTGGTGGTGTACTCAGGAATGTTTCTGCTGTCCTTAGAATTCTAGCAACTTTTCTAAGTAGTGATACTATCAATAAAAGATACCACACATTTTTGGAGTAGTTATACTCTCCCATTAAGTTATGATAGCCATGCTGAGAGTGCAGGTACTGCCCATGAAAGTTATAGCACCCCAGAGAAGTATTTGCCCTCTCCATGAAAAATAAAGCGGTGCTCCTGAGAAGCATCTGCGTTGCTCTGTTGAAGGTGTAGCAGCCATCTTGCTAAGGGTTGGTGTTTTTCTATTAAACGTATATCAGCCCCTCTGAGATACATGTACACTGAGATTAAAAGTGTGACTTTCCTCCTGTGTATCCAGCACATGTTTGACATCTCTGAGGAGCCGTAATGATATTGTCCTTTACATGTATGAAGCCCCCATTTGGAAGTGTTGGCTGTGTCACTTAAAACTGCAGCAGCCATGCTTACTGGTGTTGTTCTTCTCACACTAAATTACAGCCTTTTTGAGAAGTGTTGCTCCTGTCATTGAAAAGAAAGTGCTGTAACAGTTGCAGAGAGCCCATATACCTTTACTTACCCTACCTTAACATGGAGTTACAATCATCACTGCTCGTTGCTCTCCTATTATTTCATACAAAGGACTTAATGTATATTTCAGTCTATTTATTCTCTCTTATCCTGGCTCACTCTCTTATTTATTTATTTATTTTTATTTTAGGAGTTTTATATTGCACTTACATGACCCAAGGGGTATCAGAGCGCTTTACAACAACGTACATGCATAGAAGCATAAACAGTCACGGTACATTGATACACCTAGATTCTGGAAGTTTCACAGTTCAATAATTATGTGGTAAAAACAAAAGTTCCTTTCAGGGACGGTAGGTGAG
This sequence comes from Calotriton arnoldi, assembly GCA_963921515.1. Taxonomy (NCBI): domain Eukaryota; kingdom Metazoa; phylum Chordata; class Amphibia; order Caudata; family Salamandridae; genus Calotriton; species Calotriton arnoldi. Next base: position 396,162 of record CAWUFW010003155.1, read on the forward strand.
TTCGGTAGAGGAGTTGAGGATCGGATCATGCTTTGCGGCAGTGGTGGCCGTTAATTCATAGCGGATTAAGAGGGAAACGTAGTGTGGTTATTGTCCAGAGGGATAGAGATGACGGTTGAGGAGAAATTCTTTTAGCTGTCTCTTGAAGCTCGTGAAGGAGGGGTTGGTTCTGGTATGAATTGGGAGAGAGTTCCAGATTTTGGGGGCGTTGCCTGAGAAAGAGCAGGAGAGGGCTTTTTGTTTATGTCTTTTGGGTGGGATTAGAAGGAGCGTGTTGGAGCTTCTTAGGCTTCTCGATTGTCCTGCTTTAGTGAGTTTGGCTGCGAGGTAATCCGGTTTGCCAGTGTGTAGGGCTTTGTGGGTGAGACAGGCCATTTTGAAACAGCAGCATGCTTTGATTGGTAGCCATTTTAGGTTTTGCAACACAGGGGTGATGTGGTTGTGTTTCTTGGATCCTATGACCATTCTTGCTGCTGCATTTAGGGTGGCTTTCAAGGGGGCTATGTGTGTTTTAGCTGCCCCAGTTAGTGTGGCATTTCCATAGTCAAGTCTGGACAAAACTAGAGCTTGTGTTGCGATTTGTAGGTCATTTGAGGGTAGGAAAGGCTTGATCCTGTTGAGGAGTTTTAGGCTGTAGAAGGTGCCCTTTGCAGTGGAGCTTATGTGAGAGCTCATGTTCAGTCTTGTGTCAAGAGAGATCCCTAGAGATTTAGCTGAGTTTGCTGGGGTAAACTTGCAGTTTAGGGAGTCTAGGTTGTTTATCCATTCTTGGATCTGAGGGGATTGATCATGATTGGAGAAGACAAGAATTTCATTTTTTTCTTGGTTGAGTTTGGAGGTGGTTGAGTGATAGCCAATTTTCTACTTTTGAAAGTGTGGAGTTGAGTTGGTGGATGTCTTTAAGGGAGGATTGTTCAAGGTAGAGCTGGGTGTCGTCGGAATAGAGGTGATAGGAGATATTTGCTTGTTTTAGAATGGTAGTGAGGGGTACCATGTAGATATTGAAGATTGTGGGAGAGAGAGCTGAGCCTTGTGGGACACCTCGGGTTGTGGGTGAGATGTCGGACATCAAGTTTATTGATTTTTATGAGTTGGGATCGGATATGTAGAAATGAGAAGAACCATTTCAAAACAGTGCCATCAGCTCTGAAACGCTTTTGTAGAGAATCTAAAAGCAACTTGTGATCCACCGTTTCAAAGGCCGCCGATAGGTCGAGGAGGACAAGCAGGCAGCATCTGTTTGAGTAAAGGAAGTTGTGAATGTCATCTGTTATACTCAGTATAGCTGTTGTAGTGCTGCATCCCTTCCTGAAACCTGATTGGTGTGAGTCAACTAGGTTGTTCGATTCCAGGTGTTAGTTGTGTTGCTAGAGAACACATTTCTTGAGGATTTTAGCTAGGAAAGGAAGGTTGATGATGGGTTTAAAGTTTTTGAGATCGTCCTGGTCAGCATCAGGTTTTTTTAGCAGGGGGGTGATTTGGCCTTGTTTAAGGCAGTCGGGCATCAGCCTGTTGTTTAAGGAGCTGTTGATGATCATTGTCCACAACGGGGTTAAGGTGAGGTTGAGGTTTTTAGCCAGGGAAGCAGGTAGTGGGTCTGCATACTGGGCGAAGGGTTTGGAATTGGCAATCACCATGGAGATGTCCTCTTCTGTGAGAGGTTTGAAGTCCTTTCAACTTTTGGGTGAATAGGAGGGTCTTGGGTATGGGCTTTTTTTGGTGGTTGATGGGGATGGGGGCCTCGGTTTTGGAGAGCATGGAGTGAACTGGGGTTGGGTTTATCTTTGAATTGGGCGTTGCCCGGATGGGGTTGAGGGTAGATGTCTAGGGAGAGCTCCATTTTGTGATTTTGTCATTGAAGAATTTGGCCAGGTTGTGACACTGTAGTTTTGAGGCAGCAGGGTTTTCCTTGGCAGGCTTGGAGGTCTGTTTACGGATGATGTTGAAGAGCTCTTTGGGGCGTTTTTTTGCTTTGTCCAGGGCACTCCGGAAGTAGGTGGGTTTCTCCTTGATGATGTGTTTTTTGTAATTCCTACATTCTCTTCTGAGCCGGGAGAGGTTGGTTGTGGATGGGTTTGCTCTCCAGAGTCTTTCAACGGCTCTTACTTGTCTTCTTTCAGAGTTGAGGTCTTTGTTGAGCCAGGCTCTAGATGGGATATCTCTGACCCTTTTGTATTTCATGGGGAGTAGTTGATCGAGTGTAGTTTTCACTGTCGTGTTGTAGAGTGTAGTGAGCTCGCCCGTGTTAAGGTTGTCTGTGGTGGGCAGTGGTAGGGGGGATATTTTTTCTTCCAGGTCAGAGAGGGGGATGGGATTGAGGTTTCTGCTCCATTGATGGGTAATCTGGGCTCTGTCTGGTGGCACTGCAGTTTGTTTAATGTTAATTAGAATGGTGTGGTGGTCTGACCTGTCGATTGAGAGAATGTTATTGATGCCTATTATTTAGTTTTTGGCTATGATCGCATATAAGGTAGAGCCTTTGTTGTGGGTTTGTCCCTTGCAGTGTTGGGCAAGCTCATTGGTGAGAAGGAGTTCATTTAGTGACTGTATTAAAGGGTCCTTTTCGTTATTCCAGTGGAGATTGAAGTCACCTAGGATAATGTTGTTGGAGTTAGATAGGGAGCAGTGTGTTAGTAGGTCAGATAGTTGACCTCTGAATGTGAGAGTGTTTCCTAGAGGGTGGTAGATGAGATGGCATTTTGTTACTTGTTGTGTTAGGTTGGTGTTGAGGTATTCGACAGTTGAAAAGGAGTGGGTTTTAGTTTCAGCTATTTTGATGTTGTTTTTATGAATGATGGCAATGCCGCTGCTGTGTTGGTCTATTCTGTCCTTTTAATTGATGGAGAAACCTGGGGGGACAAGAAGGTCAAGGATCGGGTAGGATGATTCATTGAGCCAGGTTTTGGTGATGAACGCAATGTCAATGTCGTAGTTCAGTATGGCATCAGCCAACTCTGTTGCATGCTAGATTGCTAAGCTGCAGTTTACAAGCATGCAGTTAACCTTGCAGATGTTACAGTGGTTCTGGGGGAAGAGGGGGGAGCCTGGGGTATGGATGTGCATTGTGAGGAAGGTCTAGTAGTCCTAGGTGGGTTGATGACTGCCAATTCCGGTGATTACCTGGATGTTAGGGGGGGTGGGTTGTTCTCGGGTCATAAGTTTTGGCAAGATTCATTGCCTCTCTTTAGGACATCTCAGGTTTTGCTCTTTTCAGTCAGTGATATTGGTTGTTGAGAGGGGTGGTGCTCCAGCTGTTCGATTGGGAGTTGGGCAGTTGAGAGGGCTCACTGATGTTTTTGTGGGAGGAGAGTTGTGAGTGTTGGGTGGGGATAGGGGGGGCTTTGGGGTTGAGAAGGATTTTGTTTATGCCCTGGGTGATTATGTTGAGTTAGCTTTGAAGATGGGTTAGGTTTTCAGTCATGGATATAATGGGCATAGGGTTCATAGGTAAGAGAGAGTCAAGTTGTTTTTCCATATGTGTTAGGCGTTCGGTTAATTCGGCCATTGACCCTAGGTTTAGGGTAGGGAGAGAGGAGGAGTTAGGGAGCAGGTTAGTTTGGAGGTGCTGGTTGGGGCAGGAGGGTTGTGGGATGGTAGGATTCTGGGAAGTGGGGACATACGTGTCTTTGGATGGACAGATTATGGGGAGAGTGTTTCTCATGTGTACTTGTGCTTTTTTGCCTGAGGTTTGGGTGGTGGTTAGGCAAATGTTGGGGTTACCGGAGGTAGAAAGAACAGGGTAAGTGTATTGAGTGGGGAGCGGGGGTGAAATAGGGAGCAGTGTCTTGAAGGATGGGGGTAGGGTGTGTGTGGGTGAGGCATATGGGTGCAGTGTAGGTCTGAGGAGTGCAATAAGTGAGAGTTTTTAGAAGGTTTCGTGAGCATTATTTCTTGCATCTGGTGGCGGTGGGTTGGGAAGTGGTTGGAAAGTTGGAGGGGCTAGAAATGGAGTTTCGCAGCTTGGGGAAGATGAGTTCAAATCGACGTAAGTTGAAGTCATTGGCTTGGACCATGACTTTGCCATTTCTGTATAATGTTAAGGTGGTGTTGACTTTGAAGGCGGATGAGTTGGAGATTAGCAATTTTTGGCCGTAAGGATTTTGGTGGCTTTGGTGATTTAAAGGTGGTTTGCTAGATTATTTCTTCAATTGGCCTGATGGCTGGTGTAAAAAATGAGATCTGTTTTAGTCTAATGAAGAGTTGTGGTAGAGGTCCACTATGAGTGTTTCAGGGTGTCGCTTGAGTAATCTGTGCTTAAAGATTTTGGTGACGTTAGCTGAAAGGTTGGGAGGGTAGGAGATGGAGAAGGAGTGAGGACAGTGGGGATTCAGGTTGTTGAGATGTGGAGGAGGGGGGGTTTCTGGGGTGGTCTGGTGGTGTTGTTGTGTATTTGTTGCCATCTTCCTCGCTAAGGGGGTTGTGTGGGGGGAGTTTTAAAGTGGAGTTTCTTGATTGACGGGTATCCACAGGGATGTTGGGGCGCTATGCATCCGGCATGGGAAGATCCTAAAGCAGATGGTTGTTTGGGATAGATGGGAGGTATAGAGTTAAGGTGGCTCCTGGGTTTAAGTAGAAAGTAAATTCAAATTTGGTCACTAGGTGTACCTCCAGAGCAGAGGATGTAGCATGGGTTAAGTTAAGACTGATCTGTCAGGGGAGATCTGGGCTGGGCAGGATCAGTAGTCTTTTATAATTTATTCTTTTAGAGCTTGAGATAGGTGGTGGAAGGTATTGGAGGCTGAAAGGTGGGCAGCTTCAGGTCTGAAACTAAGCTCGTAGGTGGGGTTATTTGTACAAGCTTAGAATAGAGTCACACAGAATGGACCATTACAAGATGGCCGCCCCCTAGAGGATTCTAGAGGAGGTTGAGTCCTACTATAGTTTTAGTGGAACAGCAGGAGCGCAGTCCTTTGTCAGTTTCGCCCAGTAGGGGTGGTTGTCTTAGGTTGGGTTTTGGTATGGGAAATGTGAATCACTTTACAGGCTTTGTTTAAGGGCATTATGGGTTTTAAGATATTTTAAGCTACTAAGTTCTGATGCTTTCTTCATGGTCTGCACATATTTTGATATACCTAAATATGTAGTATCTGTCAAAATCCTGTCCTCTGTTCAGAAATCTTGCTCCTGACCATGAAAATTATAGTAGTCCTGCTAAACAGTGTTGTTCTTCTCACGTGAGAGGGCAGACCTATAGAGAAGTGCTGGTGCTGTTAATTAAATATATAGAAGGTCTGCTTAAAAGTACTTTCACCTGTATGGTGGTGAAATTAATTTCTGAATTAAATTTCAAATGAACACCCTGTCAGCCACCTGAACCAAGATGCCTCAGTCCCAACCCTGGTAAATTTTGGATCCTGCACAATAATTGTGAATTTCCTGAAGTTTGTTTTTTAGTTTCCAGCACTAGCGGTAGGCCCCCATGCTCTCTGAAGTTATAGTGGAGGCTCGTCCAATTCATGGAATTTCCAAGAGAACTCAGATGCTACCCAGAGGCCAGAACTATGCTGGGAGATATGCACTAAGCATGGCTCCCAACACATTGGCATATGTGCTGTACAGTAGAGGTTAGTATAACGTGAATTCTTGGCTATTACTTTGCCATTTTAATGCGACTGTGAAACACCCATTTAGATAAAAGGGAAGCCCTGTGCAGAGAGTCGGAGAGATAGAGTACCTACCTAACAATGTTTGGGGCTTCATCTAGAACCCAGAGGTCTAATGCTGTGCATTAATGGAGCTTGTGTTCTTTGGTAAGCTCCAGTGTCTGAAATTGATGATGCTCCCAGGTTTGGCCTGTTTTCACCAATGTAAATATGCAGTATTTTCACACAGCATACCTGGCCACCAGATGCTGGAGCACTGCACAGTGCCACTGCCCTAAAGTTCAGCATTTCTCCACTCATTGTATCAAACAGAATTTAGTGGGAAGCACCCACACCCCTTTGAAATTGTCTTTAAATCCAATCCAGTAAGAGCTCCAGTGGGCTATAAAATGTACAATTCGAGAGAAATTCCTGAAACGTTCCTTGAAGGAAGCCCACATAACATTATTTTGAGCTTTGATCAATATTTCTAGCTCATTGTGCTTTAATGTTCACAGTAATATTTACTATATTAAAATATAATAAATGTGCAGTGTGAGCGGAAGGATTTCCTTGACCACTCACCAGCCCCAATCAATCCTTTCATGTGCTGTTGTTACTCGGGCCGTGCCACCCCAAATCGTTTATTCCTGGCTACGGGCCTGATTTGGAGGCAGTTGGTCAGTTGCAACCCCCAGCTGGTTTTTGACTCCACACAGAAAGAAGCCTCAGGAAGTCCCTGGCAACAGAATTGGTTCTTCCACTTCCTGACCTTGAAGAAGTCATCCTTGCAAGGACAGCACACAATGGCATGTAGGAGAAGAAGGGCAATAGGGGGTGCACTCCTTTTCTGTCTGTGGTGGGCCTCCTCCACGCTGATGGGTGGGAGGCTACCCCTTATATGTTAACTATTGAAGTACATGAGGCCTATGTCTCTTTCCTTAATATTCATTGACTATCTACGAGATCATGGGTCATTACAAGTTCTTTTGGAAAACTTTCAGACTATCAGCATAGACAGGAGTTACTAAAGTGAGATAATTGTAATTGCATTTATGTAACGCTTACTACCCCTGACGAGTAGAACAATCTGAGACTTTTACCACTGGTGTACTATGGCTTTACCTTGCTATTGAGCTCAAACCTGAGATCCTAGTGCACCCCTTTAGCGCTTAACCCTTGGAGTAGTGAGGTCTAGCAGTCCAAGGCTTACTCAGGGAGGTGGTGTGGGGAAGAAACTCAGAACTCAATGAAACCTAAAATATCAAACAATATATTTTTGCTTACGAAAAAAACATACTTTCCTTTCATCGCAGAACACAATACTGTGTTTAATAAACAGCAGGCAGTTTGATCAGTACACAGTAATCAGGGTAACAATCACTGTGGATTGGGATAGCTACTAAATACCTGTTGTTGCTTTTTAACCGATTTCTACTCAAGCTGCGTTTCACTAACAAAGGCCAATAATGCTGTCAGATTAGCTGCCCTTTTGGGAGCGAGACCAAGAGTGATTTGCATATGACTGATTGCTTCATGTAGTGACACATAAAACAATGGAATTGAATGCTAGTGGGCTGTTCTGGGCACAGCTGAAAAATCCGGGAGTCCCAGACGACATCCATACCCACATAATTAGGTTACACCATGCTATGGGGCGTTGGGGGGCGAACGGTGAACTAGCTGAGTCAATCCCAATTCATAGAGGAGTGAGACAGGGGTGCGTGCTTGCACCTACCTTGTTCTCACTCTCTATTAATGATGTTGTTGACCATCTCAACAAGTGCAGTCATGAGTCCCCAAAGCTCTGTGGGTCTCTGGTTCCAACGTTGCTTTTTGCTGCTGATATTATTCTGGTCTCGCAGACGCCGAGGGGTCTCCAAAACCTTTTAGATACATTCAATTAATTCTGAACTGGAAAGGGATTGGAAATAAACATTAGCAAGACCAAAGGTATTTCCTTAAAACCCCATAGGTTCTTTAAGAAAAAACATCCATGTTGGTAAGAAAAATCTTGAAATGGTCTTACATTTTAATTATCCAGGTATTACTATAGATTCAAGGTTGTCGTGGAATCCCCAAATAAATCACGCAAGAATGATTCTTACACATGGTGCAAGGGCGGTCTATAGTAAATATCATAAGTCTACAATAAAAGCGGTTACGCTGGCTCTAGAGATTTACAAGTCAAAGCCCAGGCTGCAACATTGTATGGGGCTGAGCTGTGGGGCATAGAAAATTCGAGGCAGCTTTCCTTTGAGGAAAATACATTTTTGAGGGGGCTATTAGGCCTACAGGTGGCTACACCGTTAATGCCTCTTTTCCACGATGTTAACGTAAAATGTAAAGAGGATATTGCAAAGTTGAGACCTCTCCTCTTTTGGGTGAGGTTGTGGACGATACAGGAACTGGATCATTATAGAGAAGGCCATAGAGAAATAATAGCCTTAGATGAACTGCTAACTCTCCCCTGGCTGCGTTATGTGAAGGCATGGCTCGTTAAGCTTGATTTAAGTGTTTTTTGGGATGAGCCACAAACACTGTCCCAGAACTCCTAGAAACAATTGAATGCAGATATATTGAGAGTACTAGCTGAACATACTGCATAGTAACCCAAGATTAGGCAGATTAACTACGCAATTTTTGGAAGCCAAGCCTTGTCCAGGGTTTGAGGAGTTGTTGGATGTTTTTTATTCTTCCCTAGCAAGAACAGTATATTTGAAGTTTCGTTATGGTATCCTTCAAATGAAAACTTATACAGTAAAATGGAATACAGATAATGGGTTAAACGCTGAATCTCTTTGCACTTTATGCCCTTTAGCAAATGCAGAAAGTATTGCACATATTTTTTTAATGCATATTTTATGATAAGATTAGGAAGAAGTGGATTCGCCCTCTCTGTCAGAAGTTAAATTTAGAAAGCACCAGGAAACTCTGAGGGTTTTGAGGAACGAAACGCTGCCTTATGTTGTTTTTAGTTTGAGTAGGTATTTATTAGCAGTCGCAATTGCATGGCAAACAAGCATTTGCAATGCAATAGGTTTCGCATTCACACAAGTTTGAGCTATTGGCATTGTAAATGACAATGCCTTTTATTTATGTTTTGGATTTTAAAACATAAATAAAAGGCATATTCATTTACAATACTAATAGTTTAAAACCTCGCAAATGCGATACCTATTGCATTGCAATAAAGGGCCTTCTCGACCGCTTGTTAGATTGTAAATATCAGAGGAAGAGACCGGCCTGCGATGTCTTCAACGTAGTGATAAATATTGCAGTGAAGAAGATGTGTAAGTGTTGTAAACTACACAGACAGAAAGTGTGAAGTGAGAGTTACATATGATCCGAGCTATAAACACTAACAAAGCGCTCCAACACCTTTCGCTCTGTGATTACACTGTTGCGGCTCAGGAGGAAGAGCGGGAGGGGGGCTATTTCCTGCCCTCTCTGTGATTTGAGTGTGCAGTGTGGCATTGCGTAATGGCATTGCTGTATTTGTCCTAATAAAAAACACTTCAGCTGTAGTAGGGCCCTGGCTTCTCCTCCTGGTGGAGGGCGGGCTGTGCTTTATGGCAGGCATGGAGGGAGGGAGGGATGGTCTCGGCTGCAGCTCCGGCCTTGTACAGTTCCCCTGCTATTACTAGTGAGTGAGAGGTGCTGAGGTGGTGGTATTGATGGTGGTGGTATTGGTATTGGTGGTGGTGGAATTGGTATTGGTGGTGGTGATTTTGGTGGTGGTGGTGGTGGTGTTGCTGGTATTGGTGGTGGTGGTGGTGGTATTGGTATTGGTAGTGGTGGTATTGGTATTGGTGGTGGTATTGGTATTGGAGGTGGTGGTACTGGTATTGGTGGTGGTGGTATTGGTGGTGGCGGTATTGGTATTGGTGGTGGTGGTATTGGTGGTGGTATTGGTATTGGTGGTGGTGGTATTGGTGGTGGTATTGGTGGTGGTGGTATTGGGGGTTGTATTGGTGGTGGTGGTGGTATTGGTGGTGGTGGTATTGGTGGTATTGGGGTGGTGGTATTGGTATTGGTACTGGTGGTCTTGGTGTTGGTATTGGTGGTGGTGGTGGTGGTATTGGTGGTGGTGCTATTGGTGGTGGTGGTACTGGTGATGGTGGCATTGGTGGTGCTATTGGTGGTGTTGGTGGTATTGGTGGTGGTGGTATTTATGGTGGTGGTGGCATTGGTGGTGGCATTGAGGTGGGGGTGGTGGTGGTACTGGTGGTGGTGGTGGTATTGTTGGTGGTATTGGTGGTGGCGGTGGTAGTGGTGGTATTGGTGGTGATGGTGGTATTGGTAGTGGTGGTATTGATATTGGTGGTGGTGGTATTGGTGGTGGTGGTATTGGTGGTGGTATTGGTGGTGGTGGTATTGGTGGTGGTATTGGTATTGGCAGTGGTATTGGTGGTGGTATTGGATTGGTGGTGGTGGTGGTATTGGTGTTGGTGTTGGTATTGGTGGTGGTGGTGGTATTGGTGGTGGTGGTATTGGTGGTGGTATTGGTGGTGGTATTGGAGGTGGTGGTATTGGTGGTGGTGGTATTGGTGGTGGTGGTGGTATTGGTGGTGGTGGTGGTATTGGTGGTGGTGGTATTGGTGGTGGTGGTATTGGTGGTGGTGGTATTGGTGGTGGTGGTGGTGGTGGTATTGGTGGTGGTGGTATTGGTGGTGGTGGTATTGGTTTTGGTAATGGTGGTGTTGGTGGTGGTCCTATTATTATTATTATTATTATTAATTTGGACTTATAGAGCGCATAGCTGCCCGCGGGCTTCCCAGCGCTGAGACACAGAATGCAGACAGATTAAAATAGATAACTAGAGGTACTGCCTAAACAGCCAGGTTTTTATAGATTTCCGGAATTCTAGTTCCTTGTCCAGGGCACGGCATTCCTTCGGTAAGGTGTTCCAAAGTTTAGGGGCAAGGTGGGAGAAGGATCTCCCCCCCACCTCTCTTTCTTTGTGGAGTTTGATTTTAGAAGTTTTTCTCAGCTCGATCTAAGGTTTCTAGTTGGGACATATGGTGAAACCAGGTTCCTGATTTTTAAGGGGCCTTTGTTGTGAATAGCACGGTGGGTTATGGTCAATGCCTTAAACTTAATTCTGGCCTCCACCGGGAGCCAATGTAGCTCCTTAAGGCACTTCTTGGCAGATTCCCGAGCTGGGGCCTTACACAGTAGTCTGGCTGCCGCATTCTGGACCACTTGTAGTCTGTTGGTTACATATTTCGGTGCACCTAGAAATAATGAGTTTCCGTAATCGAGGCGGGATGTGACCAGAGACTGGACCACAGTCTTTCTAAGCTGTATTGGGATGCGGTCTAGTATTTTCCGAAGACTTCTGAGTAGTCCAAAACATGTATCAGCCACTTTCTTAGCTTGGGTGTTCATGGAAAGGTCTTTTTCTAGCCAGAAGCCTAAGTTCTTAATGTGGTCCTTGGGCGTGGGTGGACTACCCAGACAATCTGGACAGCTGATGAAAGGCCTAGGGACTGTCTTATTTCCGAGGATCATTAGCTCCGTCTTGTCCCCGTTTAATTTTATGCAGCTTTTCGTCATCCATTCCATGCATTTTTCCATACACGGTGCTAGCCTATTGGAGTCTCCGTTGGTTCTGGGGTCTAGGGAGATCACCAACTGCGTGTCGTTGGCATAAGATGTCATTGAGACGTCAAAACCGAGGGCGATCTGGGACAGTGGCTCCATATATACATTAAATAGTGTAGGGCTTAGCGAGGAGCCCTGCGGTACCCCACACCTTAATGACTTTATTTCTGACACCTTTGAGTTTTCCTGGACTTGGAATGTTCTTCCCTCCAAAAAGGAGGTAAGCCATTTGAGCATAGTACCTTGTACCCCAATGGCAGAGAGTCTGCTTCGCAAGGTGTGGTGGTCCACTGTGTTGAAGGCCGCGCTCAGGTCCAGGAGGAGTAGGGCTGCCGAATTCCCTTTGTCCAATGTCATTCTCAGTTCTTCCACTACTGTCAAAAGAGCGGACTCAGTGCTATGTTGGGCACAGAATCCCATCTGGGTGGGGTGGAGGCAGTGATTAGTTTCGAGATACTCAGATAGGGATTTATTAACGTGTTTTTCTAGGAGCTTACCCACGAACGGCAGCAATGATATAGGGCGGTAATTCCCCAGTTGTGCTGGATCTGCATTGTTTTTTTTTAGTAGGGGTTTAATTACGGCATGTTTCCACATAGAAGGGACTATGCCCGTCTCCAGGGACTGGTTCATGATCTTGGTTAGCGAGGGAAGGATGACGGATTTAACTGTTTTAAGAACGTACGGTGGAGCTGGGTCAGATGGTGAACCGGACTTCACTTTAGTCAACAATAATTCTACCTCCTCTGCCGCTACTTTTGGTGGTATTGGTGGTGGGATTGGTGGTGGTATTGGTGGTGTTGGTGTTGGTGGTGGTATTGGTGGAGGTGGTGGTATTGGTGGTGGTAGTGGTATTGGTGGTGGCGGTATTGGTGGTGGTATTGGTGGTGGTGGTATGAGTGGTATTGGTGGTGGTGGTGGTATTGGTGGTAGTGATATTGGTGGTGGTGTTGGTGGTATTGGTGGTGGTGGTATTAATGGGGGTATTGGTTGTGGTATTGGTGGTGATGGTGGTATTGGTGGTGGTGGTATTGGTGGTGGTGTTATTGGTTGTGGTTGTGGTATTGGTGGTATTGGTGTTATTGGTGGTGGTGGTATTTTTTGTGGTATTGGTGGTGGTGGTATTGGTGGTGGTATTGGTGGTGGTAGTGGTATTGGTGGTGGTATTGGTGGTGGTATTGGTGGAGGTGGTGGTATTGATGCTGGTGGTATTGGTAGTGGTGTTGTTAATAAAACATGCTTTTTAAAACAACCTGTCAGGTGGCTTTAGTACAGATGACATGTAACACAGATGTGCTGTTGTCAGCTTCAGCCCATTAGCACAGGATTATGTGCTACCTGGAATTCACATGACTTAATTCTCTAATCATTTCCAAATCCATTTTACTTGGGGGGTGGGAGGGTTGAAACAGACACAAGATAATGCCGGGTTAAAGTGATTGAAAGCAGGTGCCCGTGATACGGGGCGGCCGTGCGGCTTAAAAAAACACAAGCGGTTTCAGCCGAAGCAGCGCATGTCCGGCCTGCAGTAAGAGAAACTCAATAAAGTAAATAGTGCTTACAGACTAAAATAACAGGTCCCGTGTAACAACTAAAGTAAAAGGGCCAGTCGCCATGGAAGGATACAAATGAAGACAAGGCCGTACTAATAAGGGACTAACAAGCCTATTAACGAATCCGAAGGCAGCATTTACGAAAGACAATGACACAAGCCAATGAAAAATATGGGAGGAGAGTTTGCGCGGCTTCTCTCCCATACTCTACTACAGCAGTCTCGCAGAGCGAGCAGTGCATGCGCGCTGCCGCTAGGCTCGACCTAAAAATTGGTCTAAAGTTTAAACATTTTTTTTAAAGTAATGTATTAATTGCTTATCTGAATGTTTTTATTTTTTCTTTCTTATTGTTTTAAATGGAGAAATTTATTTCAATGTAACTTTTATGGTTGATAACCGAAATAAAGTTTGAAAGGACTGGAATGCTATACAAAGAAGCATTCACACATGCATTTCTTTCTATCACATTTATGTTGTCTTATGCAGTACTGTTAGCCAGTTTGAACCAAATGAACCGCCTTCTGTGCTGAAGGGCTAAATTACCAAATGGCCCCAGAGGCTATGCCTTGGACCACCATGATTCAGAGTGTGCCAGGCACTCCAATTAATGTCATGCCATGATGTCGCAAGCATCATACATGTGCTTAATAAAATGCTGCGGATAGACGTCCATGCTCCATCACTGCAGAGGAGGAACACTGCTCTGTGTTCAAGTACATGTAAGAATGTGCCTTTCTGAATACATGTGTGCACTCATGTACATTAGTGGGAGCTGCCACGAGAGCTTCTAGGTTTAAAAAAACTAAAGGGATACATGTTAGAGATACCTTATTTATTTACAATATTGCTTTTTTAGTGCTGCATATTGCCTTACAGATCATTCAAAGTGCTGCAGGTGTGTGACAGTCTACATACTGTTATGGGGAAATTTGAGTCCAATCTGATATTCTTTAATTGCTGCTTTCATTTGATAGGAGTTCTAAGGCAATCCGAAACAGTTTGGCTTTAAGGCCTTTTCTCAGTTGCAAGAAAGCCCATGCCCTGGACTCCAAGGGACCTTGCTCTCTGTTGCAGACATTTAAAGGTACATCGAGCGATGAGATTTGCTGTTGTTGAGATCAAGCTTCTGTGGGGAATATCGAAAGGTGTACATTTGTAGAGATATCTTGGTCTATTTCCTCAGTACTGTACTATAGAAAGAAATATGAACTTGCTCCATGTAGCCACAGTCAACCAGTTTAACTTTTTCAAAGCTCATTTTAATGTGGTCGTGTCTAGGCCGGTTTAAAAATAGCATGGTCTCCTGAATTTGAGTCTTTGTTGCCTGTTAATAAGATTCGTTGGGAGATTTCTGTGGACTGTGTTGCAGAAGTCAAGGCATGCCATAGCAGAGGTGCAACTAGACACAAACCTCAAGGGGTGGAGCAAACATGTAGAAAAGTGGGGGCGTACATTTCAGAACTCAATCAAAATTACTTTGGGAAGCTCCTTTCACTCTTCTGGTACAATACATGATATGTGGTGTCATTGTTCTCAACAGTATGCAGCCAATAATGCATTTCTAAGGGCACTGGCTATTATGGTTGGTCTCAGCATAACATGACTTAACAATTTTTAAGATAGTTTAGGGTTCTCCTTCAAGAAATGTTAGCAGAGTTACTTTTCTTGTGAGACACATTAAGCCATTAAACCTGGTAAGGTACAGGCTTTTGAGTTCTAGTTTCTGGAACTATAACACACTCTTCCATTCCCATTAGTCTCAACTAAAAACAATGTTCACAAGCTATGTGAAACCCTTTACCAAATTAAGTTTTGGAAAAATAGAGGCGAAAGATGCTGGTTAAATACAATTCTTTACTTATTATACAGAACTCGGTGGTAAGACTCATACTTGACCTTCCAAGAAGGACTCACATCACACTACATCTCAAGAAACTACACTGGCTCTCAATTCCGAAGAGATGCCAGTTCAAGATGCTGACCCACGCCTACAAGGCACTGCACACTGAAGAACCAGCATAGATCAACAAACGCCTGACCCTCCACCAACCGACCAGACACCTTTGATCAGCTTCCCTGTCCCTCGCAGACACCCCATGGATCCATCGAGCCAACAGTAGAGGATGCTCTTTCTCGCACCTGGCAGCCAAGGCTTGGGACAACTTCCCCTTGCACATCAGAACCGCATCATCACTCCAGCAATTCAGACGAGAACTAAAGACCTGGATGTTTGAGTAATCAAACCTCCAGATAGCAGCAAACAGCTCCAACGCCTCGAGACCTTCACGGGTGATTTGACGCTCTCTATAGACATGCTTGATTAGTTGTTCTATTCATACTGAACTTACCAGCACACAATAATTACATTATTTACAGGACTGAAGTTAGCACATCGATCAATTTTCTTGCAGTCAGGGTCCGGGAGAATGCCTCTTGTTGGGGCTTCATTACTCATAAAGGTGCTCATTAGGATGAGTCCGACTGCCTAATTACAATGTAGGCAGTCGGAGTTTAAACCGGCCGGTCGGACCTGCTGGCTATCAACGGGCTCAAGGAGCCCGTCGACCAGTCGGAGGCCGCACATAATCCCCTACAGACAGCGTTTCCACCATCGGGATTATGATGTCGATTGCCAACAGGCTTTTCATGTCGGGCTTTCCGACATGAAAAGCCTGTCGAAAAGCGACTTTGGGGGCCCCAAGTAGGGCCCCCATGCCTCCGTGGGCTCCGGTTGGAGGCCTGGGGAGCACGTATGGTGCCCCACTTTAAATCCCTGCACCATGTGGAAGGCACTGTGAGGTTCCTGCCACGTGGTGCAGGGATTTCCAGGAACTCACCTTTTCTCTACTGGAGCTTGTGCTGCAGCCAGTTTACGACCGCTGCACAAGCTCCAATAGGGAAATGGGAGTTTGCAATCATACTAGTTTCTGTAGTCTTGCAACAAGCAGAGGGGTGAGAGGAATAGATCAGTCCAGCAATCCCGATTCCAACTTCATTTGAATTTTAGAGGTAGGATACTGCAAAATAATAAATACCAGCTCTTGCAATTTCCATTGCAAGAATTGCCATTACTGTCGATTCAACGCATGGCCATCCCTAACTCTTTTTTTCATTATCATCCTTTCCGGTCACTAGTTAACTTCTATGCCTCTTTTCTCACCTTCTTTTCTCTCATTTCTCCCTCTCTGCTGATTCTCTCTTCTGGTTGTTTCCATCGCTCTCTTTTATGCCTTTCTCCATGTACATTCTCTTTCTATCTTTCTTATCTACCTATGACCATATCTTTTACCTTTCTTCTCCTATTCTTGTCTATGTCTTCTATTTTATTTATACAATTTCTTAGACAATTGTATGACTATACAATGCATACCTTTACCACGCAGTCTTTAAAATGCATAATTCTTTACCACAAGTCTTTACCAAGCATACCTTTACCACTAACATATGTAGGATAACATTGAAGTTACCATTACCATGCATACCTTTACCACACACACATCTACCATGCAAATCTAAAAACAGGTGTACACCATTTTATTATCAGTGGCTCCACGTGCCAGAGAAAGGATGAGTATTTCAGAGACAGTGTTTGAATCACTGCAATCTAGCCTGCATAGTAAATATAACTAACAAGATTAATATGTGTAGAAATTGCATAGTATAGAAAAATGTCAGAAAATTAATAGCATTTGTTTTCCTTTTTTCATACATTTATTCTGCGGAGTATCATAATTTTCAAATCAATACCATTTGCCAACCCTTACAAATCTGTTATAAATGTAAGTTAAAATCAGTGTCTAGTCAGGGAAGGTGCTGGACAGTGACAGGGGGCAGATTTACTACTATAACTCCTCCAAGTGCCTAGTCAGGGAAGGTGCTAGACAGTGACCGGGGGGTAAATTTTCTATTTTAACACTACCAAGTGCCTAGTCAGGGAAGGTGCTAGACAGTGACTGGGGGGTACATTTTCTATTTTAACACTACCAAGTGCCTAGTCAGGAAAGGTGCTGGACAGTGACTAGGGGGCAGATTTACTACTCTAATTCTGCCAAGTGCCTAGTCGAAGAAGGTGCTGGACAGTGACGGGGGGCAGATTTACTATTGTAACTCCGCCCAGTGCCTAGTCAAGGAAGGTGCTGGACAGGGGGAGGGGGAGCAGATTTACTATTCTAACACCACCAAGTGCTTAGTCAGAGAAGGTGCTGGACAGTGACTGGGAAGCAGATTTACTATCCTAACTCCACCAAGTGCCTAGTCATAGAAGGTGTTGGACAGTGACAGGGAGGCACATTTAGAAACATTCTTCTCTTCTTCTTAGACCATTACAAAACAAAAAAGTCAAGGAAAAGAAGAACATTCTAACTACAAAAAGAGCACTGAAATTATGGCTCCAACCCAAAGCAAAGATAAATAAAATTATTAATTAGTACAATGTAATACATAAATTACACATAAATAAATGCAGTAATATAAAAAAACCTCAACCCCACAATTAAAATGTTACTTTTTATTCAAATAGGTTTAAAAAGAGATATAAACATTTTCTATTTCTTTTTAAACCTATGTTGAAAAAAACCAATTGTCTCAACGTATGCATATGAAAACAACCTGTATGGGGATGTAAATCGGGTTAAAACACAACATACAAACTTAAATTTTTTTTTTACATCTATCTATCTTCCTCTATCCCTCCTTACAATAAATTGCCTTGCCAATATGTTGTAAAAAGTAGATTATATTGTTCTTACTTGAGCGCAGGTTCTCCTTGTTTACGATCTTCACAGCAACGCTCCACCGACTGTAGAAACAGACGCCTTACTGTTTACATAAAGTTGAAAAAGTAAAAGCAAGTTATATTTCATCCAAAAAGCAGCAATAGACTTCTTAAGTATGGTGGGTACATTTATTGTAAGGAGAGCTTAACTGAGCCCAGGAGACATTGGCGGTGTATTGAATATTTCTCGTCCAATTACACAGGCAGATGTTTGTGGCACAGTGGAAAGAACCACTGAGCATAACCACTCTACCTCTGGAAAGCAAATTAAGCCACTTGCGCTCACCTCCAATGAGCCCTGTGGTTCAGTTTTTTTTTTTTTTTTTGTCCTCATTCGCCTCAGACCACACTGAACAAACGAGCCGTCCGTACCGAAGCCCGATGATGGAAAAGACGTAGGCTGTTGACTTGGGACCGAGGGGAACGCCCTGGCTACAGGTACCATGACAGGCTCGGATGTCACTAACCCCCAAATTAAGGGGGGAGGGGTCACTCTTCCAATCAGCCCAGATGAGCCTGGCGACTATTATCGCTGGCCTATCGAAGTAACTGGAGATGCCCAACATAGTCAGAAGAGTACCAAGGAGGCATAATCATAGGACCCACAGATCATTTTAGAGATGCTTAAATGATTAATTAACTCCCTAACGGTCTCACCTGACTAAGCCCCAGACCATTTTAGCAAAAAGTCCCAAAATGCTGTCTTTTTCCTGCCCAGGGATCTACACAGGTCCATCTTGGATGTCTGAAACAACGGAGCCAACCAGTCAGAGTGGAGGGGGGGTGTAGGATCTACCAATCTTCTACATATTTGCCTCCTAGCTAGCAGTATAGCATAAAATAGGAAGGATCTGGCAGAGCCTGTAATTTCATTAGATAAACCAAAAATTATCAAGGCCAAATTTATTTGAATTGGGAGACCTAGATTATCCGCCACAGAATTTCCTTCTCCTTCTCAAAAATCTGCAATGGCCGGGCAGTCCTTAAACATATGTACATCTGAGGCTCTCGCCAAACCGCATTTTCTACAGCTGACTGGAGGCCCCCTCGACATTTTAGTCAGCCTTGACGGAGATAAGTAGGCCCTGTGTACGGTGAACAGGTGGTGCCTCTTAAGCCAGGCTGGTTTTACAATAGCAAATAGGATTTTAAACGAGGTTTACCACAGATATTCCCACTGTTCATTTGGTAAAAGATCCCCCCACAATTCTTCGGCCAATTTGAATTCTCCGTCTACAGCCTCCTCAATGGTCCAATACTAGGCCTGGGCGGTGAACTTTGCTCCGTTCGCGGAGTTTTTGAGTTTTCTGCAATCGGCACTCCGTGGAGCTCGCGGAGTGCAGAAAACTCCGCTTCGTGATGTGCAGCAGAGTTTTTTCCCCGCTCGCGATCGCGAACGGTAAGTTCGCGAGCGCAAGCTGCCACTCGGGTAGAATTTCTACCCAAGCAGCAGGAATACCAGCAAAAACTGCAGTTCGCACTGCACTCCGCCACTCGCGGAACTTCGCAGAGTTTTTTTGTAACTTAGCGGAGTTCCGTGTAGCAAAACTCAGCGAACTACGCCCAATCAATCAATCAATCAATCAATCAATCAATCAATCAATCAATCAATCAATACATTTATAAAGCGCACTACATACCCGCGAGGGTCTCAAGGCGCTAGGGGGGAGAGGGGGTTGGTGCTGCTACTGCTCGAATAGCCAGGTCTTGAGAAGTCTCCTGAAGGCCAGTAGATCCTGAGTCTGTCGCAGGTGGATGGGGAGGGTGTTCGAGGTCTTGGCGGCAAGGTGGGAGAACGATCTGCTGCCGGTGGTTGTTCTTTGGATGCGGGGGATGGTGGCGAGGGCGAGGTTGGCAGAGCGGAGCTGGTGGTTCGGGGTGTAGAAGGTGAGACGTCTGTTGAGGTATGTTGGTCCGGTGTTGTGGAGTGCCTTGTGAGCGTGGGTGAGGAGCTTGAAGGTGATCCTCTTGTTGACGGGGAGCCAGTGCAGGTCTTTCAGGTGGGGTTTGATGTGGCTGTGGCGGGGGATGTCGAGGATGAGGCGTGCAGAGGCGTTCTGTATTCGTTGTAGTCGTTTCAGGAGTTTGGTCGATGCTCCTGCGTAGAGGGCGTTGCCGTAGTCCAATCTGCTGCTGACGAGGGCCTGGGTGACCGTCCTTCTGGTTTCGGTGGGGATCCATCTGTAGATCTTGCAGAGCATGCAGAGGGTGTTGAAGCAGGAGGATGAGACGGCGTTGACTTGCTTGGTCATGGAGAGCGATGCGTCGAGGATGAACCCCATGTTGCGTGCGTGGTCGGTGGGTGTTGGTGCAGTTCCTAGTGTGGCCAGCCACCAGGAGTCGTCCCAGGCGGACAGAGTGCAGCCGAGGATGAGGACTTCTGTCTTATCTGAGTTCAGTTTTAGTCGGCTGTTCCTCATCCATTCGGCGACGGCTTTCATTCCTTCGTGGAGGTTGGTTCTGGCGGTGGAGGGGTCATTGGTGAGGGAGAGGATCAGCTGGGTGTCGTCGGTGTAGGAGATGATGTTGAGGTCGTGTGATCGGGCGATGTTGGCGAGCGGTGCCATGTAGACGTTGAAGAGGGTCGGGCTGAGGGATGATCCTTGGGGTACGCCGCAGATGATCTCGGAGGCTTGGGATCGGAATGGCGCGAGGCGGACACTCTGGGTTCTGCCGGAGAGGAAGGAGGTGGTCCATTCCAGGGCCTTGTCGCGGATCCCTGCGTCGTGGAGGCGTGTGCGTAGGGTGTGGTGGCAGACGGTATCGAAGGCGGCCGAGAGGTCCAGGAGGATGAGGGCCGTGGTTTCTCCGTTGTCCAGCATGGCTCTGATGTCGTCGGTGGCGGCGATGAGGGCAGTCTCGGTGCTGTGGTTTCTGTGGAACCCGGACTGGGATGGGTCCAGGATGTTGCTGTCCTCGAGGTAGCAGGTTAGTTGTTTGTTGATGATCTTCTCGATGACCTTCGCCGGGAACAGGAGCAGGGAGATGGGCCGGAAGTTCTTGAGGTCTCTTGGGTCCGCCTTGGGTTTCTTGAGCAGGGCGTTGATCTCGGCGTGCTTCCAGCTCTCCGGGAAGGTGGCGGTCTCGAAGGAGATGTTTATGATCTTGCGGAGATGGGGTGCGATGGTGGAGCTGGCCTTGTTGAAGATGTGGTGCGGACATGGGTCTGATGGAGAGCCGGAGTGGATGGTGTTCATGGTTTTGATGGTGTCGTCGTCTTTCACGTGGGTCCAGGCGAGCAGGGGGTCGGTGTGGATGGTGGGCGGTGATTCTGAGGTGTCAGTGGCTGTCTGGGGGGTCTGGTTGTTGAAGCTGTCGTGGATGTCGGTGATCTTTCGATGGAAGAAGGTGGCTAGGGAGTCGCACAGGTCTTACGATGGCGGAATGTCGTTGATGTTGGAGCTGGGGTTGGAGAGTTCCTTCACGATGTTGAAGAGCTCTTTGCTGTTGTGTGCGTTGTTGTCTAGGCGGTCCTTGAAGGAGGTCCTTTTGGCGGTTCGGATGAGGTGATGGTGACTGCGGATGGCGCTCTTGTGGGCTGCATAGTTGTCCGGGGTCTGGTCGTGGCGCCACTTGTTCTCGAGCTTTCGGCAGGTCTGCTTGGAAGCCTGGAGTTGGGCGGTGAACCAGATGGCCTTTCTGTCGGTGCGTCTGTTGGAGGGTTTCTTGATCGGGGCGAGCATGTTGGCACAGTCGTCGATCCATTGTCTGAGGTTGCGGGCGGCAGTGTCGGCGTCGGTGGGGTCCGTTGGTGGGCTTCGGGCGAGGGTATTGATTAGCTGGTGTTCGGTGACTTTGCTCCAGCTGCTGCGGGGGGTCCGTTGAGTGTGGTGGTGCATGGTGGGTTTCTGGAAGGTGAAGTGGACGCAGCGATGGTCGGTCCAGTAGAGTTCGGTGGTGTGGCTGACGGTGATGTGGTTGCTTGCGGAGAAGATGGGGTCGAGCGTGTGCCCGGCGGAGTGGGTGGGCGTTGTGACGAGCTGTCTGAGTCCGAGGTTGGCGAGGTTGTCGATCAGGGTGGTGGAGTTGCTGTCGTTGTTGTTCTCGAGGTGGAAGTTCAGGTCTCCGAGGAGGATGTAGTCTGAGGAGGCGAGGCGTGCGTGCTGACGAGGTCGGCGATGGAGTCGCTGAACTGAGGCCGGAGTCCGGGGGTCTGTAGACAAGAGTTCCTCTGAGGGTGGTGTTGGGGTTGATGTGGATCTGGAAGTGCAGGTGTTCGGCGGTGCTGAGGGTTCCATCGGTGCTGGTCGAGATCCTGAGGGTGTTCCTGTGGATGATGGATGATGGCGATTCCTCCTCCAACTCCGTTGGTGCGGTCTCTGCGGGTGATCTTGAAGCCGTCCAGGATGGCTGTGGCGATGTCGGGGGCCGAGGAGGTGTTCATCCAGGTCTCTGTTAGGAAGGCGATGTCCGGGGAGGATGTGTCGAGCAGGTCCCAGAGTTCGACGGCGTGTTTGCGTACGGAGCGGGTGTTCAGTAGTATGCAACTGAGGTGGTTGCGTCCTGTCTCGGAGGGCGGGTTGGCGGCTCGGAGGCTGGTGAAGCTGCAGCTCCGGCAGGAGAAGGGTCCCTGGGTGCGCTTCGGAGTGTGATCGTCCGGCGTTGAGTGCATGGAGGGTGCTGGCGTCGTAGTGGCGGCGGTCGTCGTGGCGTTCGCGGGGGCCAGGGGGTCTGGCGCTGGGTGCGGTCCAGGCGCGGACAGGCACAGACGGGCTTGCCTTAGGCATGCCTTCGGCACGCCAGCGGCGCGCCCGCTGCGCGCGGCCGCCATAAGAAGGGGAGGTGGGAGGGAGGGGCAGCTGGGAGGCGGGACGAATGGGTGAGCGGGGGGCGGGGCTGCAGGGGACGCAGCGGCAGGAAAGGGAGAGTGGAAACGGGCGGAAAATGCGGGCAATACAATGCTACAAATTTACAGTGAACAGCAGAAATACAGAAAATAAAACAGAAGGCAATAACAGAGGCAGACAGGCAAAAGGGGTGGCAGAGGGGCACACAGGGACCTATGGAGGGCCTCGAACTCACGGCAGTGGCGGCAGCAGCAGGCTCGAGTACACGGGCGCAGACAGGTGGTGCTGTGCGGCGTGGGGAGCGACCTTCCTGGGAACAGGGTCAAGGGTCGCTCTCCTCACCGCGCAGCGGCCGCCATAAGAAGGGGAGGTGGGAGGGAGGGGCAGCTGGGAGGCAGGAGCGGGATGAATGGGCGAGCGGGGGGGCTGGGTCGCAGGGTACGCAGCGGCGGGAAAGGGAGAGTGGAAACGGGCGGAAAATGCGGGCAATACAATGCTACAAATTTACAGTGAACAGCAGAAATACAGAAAATAAAACCGAAGGCAGATGGCAATAACAGAGGCAGACAGGCAAAAGGGGTGGCAGAGGGGCACACAGGGACCTATGGAGGGCCTCGAACTCACGGCAGTGGCGGCAGCAGCAGGCTCGAGTACACGGGCGCAGACAGGTGGTGCTGTGCAGCGTGGGAGCGACCTGCCTGGGAACAGGGTCAAGGGTCGCACAGGCCTATCCAATACCAGAAGGAGACCTCCTTCCTCCCAACCGGTCTTGCCACTAACTGATGTTCCAAGATGTTGCCTCTACCTATGGGGGTTTTTAGGGATTGGGCCCAGCTCTGCAGCTGAATGTACTTAAACCTAGAGAGACCCACTTCGACCCTTCCACCAAGTGATACCCATGAAATAAGCGTACCCTCGTGAGCCAAGTCCCCCCACACCTTCAGGCCAGCTGCTCTAAGTGGTAATGCCAGCCTATCCTTCAAGCACTCTGGTGTGCCTGGAGAGTCCCAAAGAGGAGCCAAACTGGAGAAGTAATTAAGACCGGTAGGGCGCTTGAGACTAGCCCACGTTCTGGCCATTGCCTGGAGAACTTTAAGCTTGACCTTTTTGAAGAATTTCGGTTCTCCAAATTTGAACAGAAAACCCTCCACTGATAGGCTAACACCCTTTAGCATTGCAGAGAACATGGCCCCCACCCCTGTGCTCGCTGGAGTTTTTAACAGCATCCTGGAATGCGACAGCTGGAAAGCCCATGCATAATATTGCAAGTCAGGCAAGGCAAGTCCACCCTTCTCCCTCCTACGCCTCAGCTTCTTCCAGGCAATTCTAGTGGACCTAAATGACCAGGCAAAAGAGCTGATAGCCTGCTGAAACTTATCAATAGCCGGTTTGTCAAAATGCAGGGGAATAGAATTAAAGAGGAAGGTTATCTTGGGGAGCAACACCATCTTAACCAAATTGACCCTCCCAAGAATGGTTAAAGGGAGATGGGCCCAGGATTTCATCAGTTTCTGGCACTCCCTTGAGACAGCCTGAAAATTAACCCCTGCGATCTTGGCAATATCCTGAACTATTCTGACCCCCAGATACCGCATACTACGCTTGGTCTGATGCTGGCACCCCGCGAGATTCCATGTCATGACCTCAGTTTTCTCGGCATTGACCTCGTAACCAGATACCTGCCCGAAGTCCTGTGCCAACCTGATTACAGCAGGGAAGGTCGTAGCAAGGTCCGCAGAGAGAATCAAAATATCATCTGCATACAGGGCCACCTTCCTCTCCCAAGCCCCATGCTTATATGGTAAAATGCTTGGCTCCCCTCTCAGCCGCTGAGCAAAAGGCTCGATGTACAGGTCGAAGAGGAGAGGAGAAAGAGGGCAGCCCTGCCTAGTCCCCCTGGTGATCTTAAAAGGTCTTGTCAAGTTGCCATTAACCAGAAGTCTGGCTGACGGCTCTTGGTAGATCAACTGGATAGCTCGACAGAACTTCCTACCCAGATTAAATTTCTCCATGACTGCCAACAGGTAAACCCAATTAACCCTATCGAAAGCCTTAGTAGCATCGAGTGTCATGGCTTTGAGAGGTAGTGAGTGGATAGAGGCGATATCTATTGCACCCATAAAATCATATGTGAGGTCAGATAAGTTCCTCCCTTTAACAAACCCCTTCTGATCAGAATGAAGCATGCCACCTGCCACAAAACCCAGCCTAGGCGCCAGGATCCCGGCAAAGATTTTATAGTCTGCATTCAACAGCGAGATGGGCCTATAAGACCCACAACTCGCTGGATTCTTACCGGGTTTTAAAATCAGGAAGATTGTGGCTTCACCCCAAGAACCTGGGAGCTTACAGCCATCAGATAGGATCTCATTAAATAGTTGTGTCAGAGTCGGAACTATCGCCTCGCCCAGAGATCTATAGGGCTCTATTGGAAGCCCATCGGGCCCTGCAGCTTTCCCTCTCTTGCAGGCAAGAATAGCCTTTTTCACCTCTTCCTGAGTGATATCCTGCTGTAGATCTTCCTGCTGCATGGAGCTCAGGGGGGTGAGCGTGATCCCGCCCAACCACTCACTAGCCTCCATCTTATCCACAACACGGTCTTCTTGGTATAAATCCTAGAAGAAATCAAAGAAAGCGCCTCCAATCTCTTCATCCGAAGACAGAGCAGTTACCCCATCAGCACCTTAATCTGGTTACGAAGCCTGTCGGACTTAGCCTTCCATGCCAAAAGCTTACCTGCCCCTTCCCCGTACTCGAAAAGGGCAAGCTTGCTTGCCTCCCATCTGCTCATAACCCTAGTTTGGAGAATGGTGTCCAACTGCTCCCTTAACTTACTGAGTTTGGCTAGATCCTCTTGCTGCCCCTCCGAACCGACCCCTTTATTCAGACCCAACTCTATTGCCTTCATTTCTGCCTCCTTGAGTGCCACCTCTCCTCTGTATGGTCTATTCCTAAAACTCACCCTGCTCGTAATGAGGCCCCTTAGAAAAGCCTTTAGGGAGTCCCAAACCACCGCAGTCGTAGCCGAGCCTAGATTCACCTTCAGAAAACCTTCAGTCTCATGGGATAAATAGGTCATCTCTTCTGCCTCAAGAAGTAAAGTTCGATCGGAAGTCCAGGCTCTGGGATGCTGGGCCTGCACCAGGTCCAGGTCCATCGATACCCCTGAATGATCAGACAGATGAGGAGTCAGGTATCCGATGTCCTTGACCTTGCTCCTCAGACATTGGCTGACCAAAATATAGTCAATTCTCGACTTATGACGATATTTACTATTGCAGTATGAGACTCCTAACTGATGGCCCGATCTTTCTCTCCAAATATCGCAGAGGCCGGTTTGCACCATCATAGATTGCAAGTACATCCGAGACTTAGAAGGGACCCTAGCTCTGCTGCTTGCCGACTTGTCCAATTTAGGATTCAGGACAATATTGAAGTCCCCAGCCATAATAACCGGGTCTGGATAGTCTAGGAGATGCGAAAAAATAGTTTTAAGAGAGGAAGGATCGTCTTGGTTTGGGCCATAATAGCCGACCAAGGTGAGCAGAAAGCCCGTGATAGTCACCTTCAGAATTACCCACCTACCACCTGGGTCAGCCAAAAAGTCTAAGACACGGGCATTAGCTTGTTTTTTAAACAGTATAGCGACGCCCCTGATATTGGCAGTCTGATTTGAGCAAGTGAAAGAGTCCACCCATTTTTGATTTTTAAAAATCTCAGTGATCTCCTCCTTAAGGAGATGAGTTTCCTGGAGGATGATGACACCCGCGGGAGAGTCTTTTAAGTATTGCAAAATTTTTGCCCTTCTGGACTTCACGTGCAAGCCATTAACATTCCAGTACAGGAACTGAATTATTTTCATGGAGGTTTAAGCCCAAGGTCCCTGACATGGTTAAGACACAGAAGGAACCAGCACCAGACCAATCGTGACCTAGCCGCGGCCGTCTGAACGGACACTAAGGTGAATGAGGAAATTTTATATTTGATGCCTCTGTGCTCCCCACCCCACACCCCCCACCCCCTCTTCCCAAGCATCCCCTCCCTGGAGAACCCCCCCCCATTAACCTGGCTTCTTTGAAGGTTCTTTTCTCCACGCTATCAGAGGACATTATGAAGGGGTTCTCGGTATCCGCAGCCAATCAAGGAGAGATTAGGAACTTCTGCGAGCCGTTGGAGAGGAAAGTGGATCTCTTAAATACAAGAACTGAAACTTTAGAGAATACGATCGGAGAGTTAAAAGATCATCTTGGGGCAATCTGCATATTCTGAATGTTCCAGAGGGGAGTGAAGAGGCTGACCTCAAGTCTTACATGGTCTCACTGCTGAAAGAATCTTTGCAGCTTGAAGAATCAGAGGAGGTTCTGAGTAGCAATATTCAGAGAATCCATAGGGACCCTTTCCGCAGGAATCCAGACAGAACAAAGCCGAGGAAAATCCTCATGAACTTTCACGCTTACTCCCTAAAGGAGAAGATCCTCAATATGGCCTTAAAGGTGAAATCGTTGAAGGCAAGGGACTTCTCTTTTGAAATTCGTTCTGACCTCGCCAGAGTCGCTCTCGATAGACAATGGGAATTGGGCAGGAAGCTGGATGACTTTAAAAAACTTGGTGCCGTGGCCCAGATCAAATTTCCAGCAACTCTGAAAATTATGCACAAGAATAAAATGTTAGATCAGTGCAGGAGGCGGATGAGCTGCTCGAAATTATGGGGAAAGGGGATCCTTAAAGGGTGAATCCATCCCCGGGGGTCTGGCACCGGCTTGGTTTATTCACCTATGTGCCGTTCAGGGCAGTCCACGGGAGCGGACTTCTAAATTATTGCCCTCTCTCGGCTCAGATATGATATGATATGATTAAGATAACTATTTAGTCACTTATTTTTGGGTTTCTTTTTCTTAGTCTGGCTTAAATTTCTTCTTGCTTTTTCTAATTTACACATAAAGGGACGGGGTGGGCTGCTCCGGGAGGCAGCATCTGGACTACATCTGTCCTGTGGTTCAGTTTTGAGGGAGGTAGGCCAGAACATTTCAATGCACGTTGCCAGTAGTATGCCCACAATCACAAATTTGAGAAGAATGGTGCAACAACAAAACCAGGCTAATAATACACAAAGAGTAACTCCTCAAACCTACTCTGATAATTACAGGCCCCTGAACTAACAGAATCCTTTAATTATTAACCATTTCATCTCTATAACCAGAACCCTAAAAAATTAATACAATGCTTAGTACACTGCATAATATAGTAACCCTTCAGAATAGTGAAATTTGGATGATGGATTGAACTTTTAAATCCACTCACCATTCATTCACCCAAATTTATATTATTCATGCAGACATCAATAACTCAACAATACCATTAGTTTATTAATTAATGCCTGACAAAAATCCTCAACTTACACTGTGTGTCAAGTCAAGTCATAGTTTATTGTATATGATTAATTAAAATCTTTACAAATTTCGAAAAAATAAGAATAAAAAATATATCTTTACATACACGAGTAAAAACATCCCGTAATGTTACCACCTTAAGGCTTTTTTTATAAAATCCAAACAACATTGATGGTATCCCTAGGTTATTAGCTAAAGTGCAGGTGCTGAACCATCAGCATGTAATGTTATATTTGCGTTATAAATACATTTTCTAAATAATCTTTTTAATTGCAAATACCGTGATATTGCTTTCAACCTTACAATCAGTGTTTTAAAACAACAAGCTGGAAAATTAGCAGGCCCTGATTAAAATAGCAAGTACCTGGAAAAGTGCAAAATTATACAGTAAAATTTAAAATATATGTTAAAAGCAAGCTTCTGAGGTCCTGCTGAATAAATTGTCTCTTAATGAATTTTGCATTAAGTCCGTTTGTTACATAGATGAGTCAACTAGACACATGCCGGCATTATTCATGCATTTTTATTTTCCTCCAGATTAACTTGCCGTAAAGTTTCCTTACTTCTGCCAGGTATTTTACTCTCCGGCAGGCCAAGATTGTAGAGGACTCTTCCATCCAGCATATCACGGCTTGCCTGCACGTGCGAATATTCAATTCATTAAAAATGCGTTTTAAATACTGTCTCCTCAGATCAATAACTGCTGGGCATGCACATAGGAGGTGAGTTAAAGTTTCCTTAAAAAAGCCACATAATCAACAATGCGCGGCTTGTTGGTTATTTATCCAAGATGGCTGTAGGTCTTTTGAATCGTGCAAGCCCATCCGATAGTCTGAGAAGCTCTTTTTTAACTGCATGCTAAAATGAGCTGTTAAATAAGCTTGAGGCTTTAAAGATTTGTAAGAATTGATCACGGTCCACCCGTGCCGACGTTTGGAAATTGCTTTTTTGTCTTCCAGAAAAGATTTCTTCTTTGCTGCGTCGTTGACAGATTTACTAATGCTTGCTCTGTCTGCCGTGTTATCCCATGCTATTTGTGTTTCCAGCTCAGCCAGTGATGTTCTCAAGTAACTTCCCCATGAATTTGATGTTTCTTGATCCATCTGATGCTTAATTTCTTCCCAGCATAAACTATTCAGTGTGCCTGGATCGGAGGAGCCGAATTTATGACATAGCTTCACGAAGCCGCTCATACCCCGGAATTTCTGATTCTGGAGGCCGAATTCCAGCCGAACCTGAGCTGGGGAGGCAGACTTTGGAAGATTGAAAACGGCCTTATAAACCTTCGTCTGAAGTTCGTTTAACAAATCAGCCTCCTTGCCGCACCAAGTGACTAGACCGTATGACAGTGTGGGCAGGATTTGCGCTGCCATCACTTTTAAGAGGTGGTTATGGTTCGGGCAGTCTAGTTTTTTATACAGTAATCTATATGCAAAGATTAACGATTGCGCTTTGGCTTTTAGGGCCAATTTGTGTTCCTTATGTGTTATACCCCGCCCTACTTTTATGCCAAGGTATTTGTAGGACACTTGCTCTTCCACCGTAGTCCCTTTTACAAGCCATTTAAACTTAATTTTTTTAGTGTCCACTAGGCGAACAACTTTGGTTTTCTCTTTGTTTAGTTCCAAGTTTTCCTGGACCAAATAGGTTGCTAGGTTATTTATCACTCTTTGTAATCCAATGGGACTTTGGCTCAACACCACAATGTCATCTGCGTACTGTAAAAAGGAAATTGGCTCATTGGCCAAGTTCGGTGGGTGACAATCTGCTGCTTGCATGTATTTACTAATATCTGAGAGAAACAAGTTAAATAGGCTTGGCGCCAGGACGCAGACTTGTTTTAGGCCTTGCTGTGTGTGGATGCTCGAGGTTACACTGCACCCATCGCCCAATTTCACTCTTGCCCAGGTTTCACTGTGTTTTCATCAGTTGTAAAATATAAAACAATAAATAAAATCTCTAGCAAAATTATAATTGATTTCGAATACAAATGATTGTTAGACCTGGCACCATTGACGTGGGTCTTCCCTGCATTTTTTACCTTAGCCTCCTGTGGTTTTGCTGTGTGTTGGACTCCGTTTTGCTGATCTAGATGCTTTGGGCACTTTGCCACTGCTGATCAGTGCCAAAGTGCAAATGCTCCCTTTGTAAATTGTTGTTATGGATTGGTGTTTACACGATTTGCTGATTTGATTTACTAGTCAGTCCCTAGTACAGTGCACTGTGTGTGCCCAGCGCCTGTAAATCAAATGCTGCTAGTAGGCTGCAGCACGGATTGTGCCACCCACATAAGCAGCCTGTAAATGTAACTCCGGCCTGCCATTGCAGAGCTTGTGTGCAGTCTGATACTGACATGTTGACCTGGCAAGTGCACCCACTTGCCAGGCCCTACCCTTCCCTTTTCTTACATATTAGTCACCCCTAAGGTAGGCCCGAGGTACCCCTGTGGGCAGGGTGCAGTGTATGTGAAAGGTAGGACATGCCCTGGTGTGTGTGCATGTCCTGATAGTGAAATACTGCCAACTTCATTTTTCACTATTGCAAGGCTACCTGTTCCCATAGGGTAGAATGGGGAGTTTGCTTATAACATCTTATAAACATAACTACCCCTGGGAACAAGGCAGGAAAATAAAGTTTAGTATGCCTGAACTCAGAATGTTAAAATGCATCTTTTAGTGAGGGTGATTTTTACAGTCTGTGTTTGAAAATACCACTTTTAGAAAGTGGGCATTTTCTTGCTTAGCCATCCAGTGTGCCCCTGCTAGGTTTGTGTATTGTATGTCTGGCTTTGGATGACAGGGGCTGGGAAGGAGCAGTGGCTCCAGAGAGTCTGATGAGTCAGGGCTGGGCTGAATAGACCTGGGCTGCATTTAGAGTAGGGGGAGGAGATTTCCTTTCGCCTGAATGGGCCTGGTCTGCCTTCGACAATGCTGTCTCCACCGCCTGCCAGGAAGCTGCACCAGAGAGGACAGAACTGGTTTTGACCAAGCACAGGGCTTCTCTGCCACCAGGGAACAAAGGATTTTGTAGTATAAATATTGAGGCCCAGACCCCAGAACTTTAGATCACTTCTGGGAATCAAGAGGAACCTTTGCCAAGGAGAAGAGCCAGGGAAGCTGAGGAGGAATACTGCCCATCTGTGGATATTGAATTTGAAGAGGAGAGGGTTGATACCTACACTGGGCCACAACTTAAAGCTGTCTGCAAAAAATGTAAAATCTCAGTAAAAGGCCTCACCAGAAAGGAGGAATACCAAAAGGCACTGAGGGCCTGGTTGGAATCAAGGAATGCCAGTGAGCATACTGAGGAGCCTATGGTGGACGGAGAGAATTTAGATGGGCAACAGGAGGGGCTATTGGGCCTGACTGGAGGGAAGTTGCCTTCCAGGGGGGGCAGCAGTGTGTCTTCAAAGGGTCTGTCTCCAGAGGAGTTGGAGGACAGGGAGAGAAGCAGAGCGCATGAGTTGGAGCTTACAAAGCTCAGGCTGGGGAAGGAGTGTGACATGGGGAATAAGAAATTGGAGTTGGAGAGTAAGAAATTGGCCATGGAAGAGAAGAAGATGCTCTTAGAGCATGAAAGAGAGTTGAGGGAGTTCGATCTGAAAGCCAAAGGTCTAGAGATCAATCCCAATGGTGGCAGCGCACCATCAGTGCCTGGAGAAGTGAAGGTATACATCCCCAAGGAGTTTATTAAGGATTTCACAAAGCATGAGGACATTGGTCAGTGGTTCAAGGCCTATGAGGTAGCGATGAGGTCCCACAGAGTCCCTGAGAGAGATTGGGGAGCGGGGTTGTGGGGCCGCTTTGTCAGCGAAGGAAGGGAGACATTGCTAAACTTGCCCACTGAGGATCAGATGTCCTATGCCCCCATAAAGGAAGCCTTAATAGCAAGGTATGGGTTGACCCCAGAACTGTACAGGAAGAAATTTAGAAACTGTAAGAAACTGGAGTCAAGTACTTGGGTGGAGTATGTGTCCTACTTTTGCAGAGCATTGAATGGTTGGGTGAAGGGTAGCAAGGTGAATGATTTGCAGGGGCTCTATGATTTGGTTGCTTGGGAGCACTTGTCAGATAATTGTTTTCCAGAGCTACGCCAGCACTTGCTTGACAGTAAGCTGACTGACCCACAGGAAGCTTGCTGTGGAGGCGGACCGCTGGGTCAGTAAAAGGGTCCAAAAGGGTTGTGTAGGAGACTCAGCCAAAGGTGGGCAGGGTCCCCAGCAGAAGAGTGGGGGGGACAAGAGTAAACAGAAGGAGTTCCAAAAAGGGCCCCAAAGTAATCCCCAAGGGAACCAAGGTAAGGGTTGCCAGCCTCCCACTGAAAAGAAGCCATGGGTCCCGACAGGTAAGCCTGTTCATAGGGGTCCCAAGGCATGTTACGGTTGTGGTCAGGTGGGCCACTTCCAAGGGGATCCTAGGTGCCCCAAAAAGGTTACCACCGCACCCACTGGTGCACCGCCCCGGGAAATGGCTAGTGTAGCCTTGAGGGAGGAGTCGGGTGCCCAAGAGGGGTGGGGTCCAGCAGAAATGTCCCTGGTCTCTTTAGGAGACAGTGAGATGGTCCCAAGAGCTCATCTGCCTGATAACACTAAGAAGTACAGGCAGTGGGTGACCATCAATGGCCGTAGTGTGGAGGCTCTGAGAGACACCGGAGCCAGTGTGACAGCTGTCAGCTGTCGGCTGGTGTCTGAGGAGCAGGTGGTCCCCAACACATTCTACCAAGTAGTTGCCGCTGACAACTCAGAGTGCCTCTGCAAAGTGACACAGGTTCCCTTTGAGTGGGGGGGTCTTAGGTACCTTGAAAGTAGCTGTGAGGCCAGCCATGTCTGTTGACTGTCTGCTAGGCAATGATTTGGAGAGCTCCCCTTGGGCAAAGGTGGAACAGAGGTCTCATTTAGAGATGTTGGGTCTGCCTGAGTGGGCGTGTGTGACCACTCGGTCTATGGCAGCCGGTAAGGGCATTCAAGAAGACCTGGAGCCTGAAAGAGTGACCCAGGTGCCTGCCAGAAAGAGAAGAGGCAGGGGGCACGAGAAACCGGCCCGAGGTCCCCATGGTCCAGGAGGAGACAAACCTTGAGGGGGATGCCCTGGAGCCTACAGGGGAACAAGTGGCTGAACTGGGGGACCTGCCTGACCTGACCCATTGGCAGCAGGAAGGAGGCCCCTCCAGGGAGGAATTCTGCCAGGAGCAGCAGAAATGCCCTTCTCTTGTTGGTTTGTGGCAGCAGGCTGCAAACCAGGCAGCAGGTGATCAGTCTGGATCACATTGGATTTACTGGGAGACCGGTCTCCTGTATAGCGAGCCTAAGGTTGCTGAGCCTGGGTCAGCTCGTGTGCTGGTGGTACCCCAGCACTTCAGAGCCTTCCTACTGGGTCTGGCTCATGATGTGCCTTTGGCAGGACATTTGGGGCAAGACAAGACCTTTGAAAGGCTTGTCACCCACTTATACTTGCCCCAAATGCGTAAGAGTTCTGATACTCATTGTAGGTCTTGCCAGACTTGCCAGGCAAGTGGCTAGAGTGGGAGGAATTGTAAGGCTCCTCTCCAACCTTTCCCTGTGGTCAACACCCCCTTTGAGAGGGTGGGTATTGACATTGTGGGGCCTCTGGATCCCAAGACAGCCGTGGGCAACAGGTTTATCCTGGTCTTGGTGGAAAATGCCACCTGGTACCCAGAAACCATCCCTCTCCGGACTGTGACGGCCCCCGTGGTGGGTACTGTGTTGATGGTGATTTTCTCCTGTGTGGGGTTCCCCAGAGAGGTGGTGTCTGACTGTGGTACCAACTTCATATCTAAGTATATGAAATCCCTGTGGCAGGAGTGCGGTGTTACCTACAAGTTCACCACTTCTTACCACCCCCAAGGTAATGGGCTGGTTGAGAGATTCAACCGGACCCTGAAGGGCATGATTATGGGTCTTAGTGAGCCCATGAGGCGAAAGTGGGACGTCCTCTTACCGTGCCTTTTATTTGCTTACAGGGAGGTACCGCAGAAGTCCTTAGGTTTCAGTCCCTTTGAGCTCCTGTATGGGCATCCTGTAAGGGGACCTCTAAGTCTGATCAAAGAAGGCTGGGAGGAAGCTCCCAGTAAACCTCCCCAGGATGTATATAGCTAGATGCTGGCCTTCAGGAACCAGACTAAGCACTTCAGACAACTCGCTCAGTCGAATCTGGAAGCCAGCCAGGAGGAGATGAAACATTGGTATGATCAGAATGCCACTCTGATCGAGTTTCAGCCTGGACAGAAAGTGTGGGTCATGGCCCCAGTGGAGCCTTGTGCGCTCCAGGATAAGTGGACCGGACCATTTGAGGTGGTGGAGCGCAAGAGTAAAGTCACCTACTTGGTGGACTTGGAGTCTCCAAGGAACCCTTTGCGGGTCCTGCTTGTGAACCGCCTTAAGCCCCACTTGGAGAGGTCCGAAGTGGGCATGCTACTAGCGTCAGATGCTGGAATGGAGGAGGAGACTGAGCCTCTTCCTGACCTCCTGTCTTCGAAGGAACACGATGGGTCAGTGGACGGTGTAACACTCTCCCCCGCCCTGACTCTTGAACAGCAGAGTGACTGACGCCAACTGTTGGGGCAGTTTGCTGCTCTGTTCTCCCTGACCCCTCGTGTCACTCAGTGGTGTGTCCATGATGTTGACACTGGGGACAGTCCTCATGTGAAGCACAATATTTACAGAGTGACTGACAGGGTCAAGGCTTGCATCAAGGAGGAGGTCTCCAAGATGTTAGTGCTAGGGTGATTGAGCCCTCAAACAGCCCTTGGGCCAGCCCAGTGGTCTGGGTCCCAAAGGCTGCCACACCCGGTGCCACACCAGAACTCCGGCTCTGTGTGGACTACCGAGGGCTCAATTCAGTCACCAGGACTGATGCGCACCCCATCCCCAGAGCTGAGGAGCTCATAGATCGGTTGGGAGCTGCCCGGTACCTCAGTACGTTTGACTTAATGTCCGGGTACTGGCAGATTGCCTTAACTGATGGGGCAAAGGAGAGGTCAGCATTCTCAACACCAGAGGGGCACTACCAATTCTGGGTGATGCCCATTGGGTTGAAGAATGCCCCTGCCACCTTTCAGAGGTTGGTCAATCAGGTGTCGGCTGGACTGGAGGGTTTCAGTGCCACCTACCTGGATTCCATCGCAGTGTTCAGTGCCACTTGGGAGGAACATCTGCACCACCTCTGGGAAGTGTTGAAGGCTCTGCAGAGGGCAGGCCTCATGATAAAGGCAAGTAAGTGCCAGATCGGGCAGGGTTCTGTGGTGTACTTGGGACACCAGGTGGGGAGCGGCCAGGTGTCGCCCCTACAGTCCAAGATTGATACCATTCTGGCTTGGGAACCCCCCAAGACCCAGAGAGAGGTGAGAGCCTTCTTAGAACTCACCGGGTACTACAGGAGATTTGTCAAGGGGTATGGCACCATTGTTGCCCCCTTGACAGAGCTGACTTCCAGGAAGCAGCCCAGGAAGGTGAACTGGACTGACGCCTGCCAGAAGGCTTTTGATGCCCTGAAATCTGCCATGTGCATGGCGCCCGTGCTTCAGGCGCCCAACTTCTCAAGGGAATTTAGTGTGCAGATAAATGCTTCAGAGCATGGTGTGGGGGCTGTGCTCTCACAGATAAATGAGGAGGCCTAGACCAACCTGTAGACTTCATTAGTAGGAGGTTACTTCCACGGCAACAGAGGTGGACTGCGATTGAGTTTGAGGCATTTGCTGTGGACTGGGCGCTGAAGAAGCTGAGGCCCTACTTGTCTGGGACTCACTTCCGGGTTCAGACAGACCACAGGCCCCTCAAATGGTTGATGCAAATGAGGGGTGAGAATCCAAAGCTGTTGAGGTGGTCCATTTCCCTACTGGTGATGGACTTCATGGTGGAACACTGCCCTGGTACTGAACACGCCAATGCTGATGGTCTGTCCAGATTTTTCCGCCTTAGTGAAGAGAACTCCCAAGAGGGTGGGTAGTTCTCCCCACATTTCAGCTGGAGGGAACACGTGTTAGACCTGGTACCATTGGCGTGGGTCTCCCCTGCATTTTTTGCCTTAGCCTCCTGTGTTTTGCTGTGTGTTGGACTCCGTTTTGCTGGTCTAGATGCTTTGGGCACTTTGCCACTGCTGATCAGTGCCAAAGGGCAAGTGCTCCCTTTGTAAATTGTTGTTATGGATTGGTGTTTCCATGATTGGCTGATTTGATTTACTAGTCAGTCCCTAGTACAGTACACTGTGTTTGCCCAGGGCCTGTAAATCAAATGCTGCTAGTGGGCTGCAGCACTGATTGTGCCACCCACATGAGCAGCCTGTAAATGTAACTCCGGCCTGCCATTGCAGAGCCTGTGTGCGGTCTGGTACTGCCATGTCGACTTGGCAAGTGCACCCACTTGCCAGGCCCTACCCTTCCCTTTTCTTATATATTAGTCACTCCTAAGGTAGGCCTTCGGTACCCCTCTGGGCAGGGTGCAGTGTATGTGAAAGGTAGGACATGCCCTGGTGTGTGTGGCATGCCGTGATAGTTATATACTGCCAATTTCATTTTTCACTATTGCAAGGCTACCTGTTCCCATAGGATGGAATGGGGAGTTTGCTTATAACATCTTATAAACATAACTACCCCTGGGAACAAGGCAGGAAAATAAAGTTTAGTATGCCTGAACTCAGAATGTTAAAATGCATCTTTTAGTGAGGGCGATTTTTACATTCTGTGTTTGAAAATAGCACTTTTAGAAAGTGGGCATTTTCTTGCTTAGCCATCCAGTGTGCCTCTGCTAGGTTTGTGTATTGCATGTCTGGCTTTGGATGACAGGGGCTGGGAAGGAGCAGTGGATCCAGAGAGTCTGATGAGTCAGGGCTGGGCTGAATAGGACCTGGGCTGCATTTAGAGTAGGGGGAGGAGATTTCCTGTCAGCTGAATGGGCCTGGTATGCCTTCCACAATGCTGTCTCCACCTCCTGCCAGGAAGCAGCACAAGAGAGGACAGAACTGGTTTTGACCAAGCACATGGCTTCTCTGCCACAAGAGAACAAAGGATGTTGTAGTATAAATATTGAGGCCCAGACTCCAGAACTTTAGATCACTTCTGGGAATCAAGAGGAACCTTTGCCAAGGAGAAGAGCCGGAGAAGCTGAGGAGGAATACCGCCCCTGTGCTGTTTTGCTGTCTGGGGTTGGCCTGCAGTGGCTACTTGCTGCCAAGGAAAGGAGAGGGACTTTGCTGTTTGCTGTGTCTCCTACTTGAGGAAGATCTCCAAGGGCTTGAAATAGAGCTTGCCTCCTGTTCTGAACTGTATTGTGAATTTTTGTCGTTTGGTCTTGTTTTGGTTTAGATAACGATTACTTATTTTTCTAAACTGGTGTGGTGTCCATTTGTAGTGTTTTCACTGTATTACTGTATGTGTTCACAAATGCTTTACAGACTGCTTCTGAGATAAGCCTGTCTGCTCGTGCCAAGCTACCAAGTGGGTGAGCAGGGGTCATTTTAGAAGTGTATCCCCCTTACCCTGACTAGGAAGAAGGGCCCCTACTTGGACATAGGTAGCTACCTCTGCCAACTAGAGACCCCCATTACTAACAATGATTAATATGTAATTTGGTCTGGCAAAGTTGGTGGCGCATTGCTGATCGCCCTACCATTGCCCGGCTCCCGAGTCTCCCAGTCACTGACTTTTCTAGCTGTCCATGGGAGAGGACCACAGGAGATAGTTGGCCAGCTTTGTCAGCATGCATGTTGATCACTGAGACCCATAAAAGGGCAACCTGATATGACAACACCTAATTTGGCAGCACTTACTGGATGGCTGAAGCCAAAAACTAGATTTTTGGCATTTTCTGTTCTGAGGTCTGCTTCTATTAACTCCTTGCCTCATGGGCTGCCCATTGAAGGAGACATATAGGAGGATGCAGAGGGTTTTGAGTGCAGTGTTTACTCACCGCCATGGAAGAGAAGCAAGGTGGCAGGATTGCAGGACGACAGGTAGCCGGGCCACTTTCAGAGAGAGTGGATTAGATGAGGGGCAGAGGGATTCCACCCACCACAGTAGCTTCTGCCACAGGAAGATCTTTGGGCTGGCCTGGGAACTCTGAAGTCACAAGGAGCTCAAGTGAGGGGGTGGATCTTTCTGCTGAAATGGGGGAGCTCCATATGCCTGAGGAATCTACAATACTGATCGGGCAGAAGAAGCCTAACAAGCCCAAGGAGACCAAACAACCCATGGAGCCAGAAATGCTCCAAGAGCCTAAAGCACCCAGGGTACCGAAGGAGATCAGGTCGGCTGCTGTGGTTGTTGTGGATAATGAGGCAGAAAGGGCCCCATGGAGGCTGGACCAGAGAGAAGTAAATTCTGCCCCACCTAATGTTATTGGGGAAACATTTCTTTGTCTGTGCAGCTCTTTTCACAATCATCGAAACTGAGCACTTCTCACCCTCAGCAATGTTATTTTATGTTATGTTATAAGAGTTTATATAGCGCATAGCTACCCCAAAGATGGGGCTTCCCAGGGCTGAACCCAAGAACATAGTTACTGAAACTGCATGCACAATAGAGGGAAAAGGGCTAGGTGGAGAAGAATCAGGTCTTGAGGGATTTCCTGAAGTGCAAATGATTCTGGATGTTCCTGAGGGAGAGAGGCAGCTTGTGCCAAAGTGACGGGCCACATTTTGGAAGGAGTGGCCTCCCGCTCTTGCTCTCCTAATGTGGGGAACGATACCCAGGTTGAGGTCGGCCAAATGCAAAGGTGGAGAAGGCAAGTAAGGTGATATGAGATTGTCAAAACTAGGGGCCCCCTGGGAGTACAAGGTCTTGTGGGCGATACAAAAATGTTAAAGTGCATACACTTGTCCACATTGAGCCAGTGCAGCTTTTGAAGAAGTCCAGAGGCAGAACAGAATTTTGGGAGGGAAAAGAGCAGCCTGGCTGTGGCATTTAGGACCAGCTAGAGTCTTGTTGTGACAGTTTTGTTAACTCCTAGATACAGGCTATTGCTGTAATCTGGGTGGGACAAAATTAGAGCTTGAATAATAATTTGTTTGATACGTAGGTCAAAGAGGGCCAAGATCGGTTTGAGGTTTGTCAGGAGCCCAAAGCAAGTGCCCGCCATGGATTTGGCTTGGGACTCAAAGGCCAAGTTGTTTTCTATACAGATTCCTAAGTTTTTAATAGTCAGTTTTGGCTTGGGAGGAGGCCCAAAGGTAGTCAGCCACCAATGGTCACCCCAGGAGTGGGAGTGTTTGCCTAATAAAATAATGTTGGGTTTGTTTGCATAAAGTCACAGGCAGTTGTTGTTCATCCACTCAGCAACTGCAAGCATTCCTGTTTGAAAGTTGGCAATGCCTTGCGTTGTATTTTCAGAGAGTGAGAGAATGAGCTGGGTATCGTCCACATACAACAGCAAGAGCACATAGAATTTTATGACCTGTGCCAGTGGTTGGGTGTAGATATTAAATAAGGTAAGGCTCAATGAAGAGCCCTGAGGGATGACGCAGTGTAAAGATTGGTGGTGGGATGCAAAGGGAGTTGAAATAACCTAGAATGAACGCTCACATAGAAAAGAGGCAAACCAGTATAATGCAGACCAGCATATGCTGATGCCCAGGGCCGGACTGGGAACCGAAACCGGCCCTGGCAAACTGCTCGGCCGGCTCCCCCTGGGGTGAGGGGGGGTGCAGCCGAGCAGTTTGCGAGGGCCGGTTTCTGCCGATTTTGTTACATGGGGCCGATATTGCCGACCCCCGGTAACAGAAACGGCCTCCCAGGGGCCCAAAACCGGCCCCCACCCTAGCGGCCCACCGGGGAAACGCTCGGTGCCCGCTACGGCCAGTCCGGCCCTGCTGATGCCATGTAAGCGGTGAAGTAGAATTATATGTGACACTGTGTCAAATGCATCGGTCAAGTCGAGCAAGATCAAGGCTGAAGACCTGCCTTCCTCCAGAGAACTGCTACATTTCTCAGTTACCGCAAGTAGTGCAGATGCAGTACTGTATGCAGGTCTAAAGCTGTTTTGAGAAATATTCAGAATCTCATTTTCTTCCAAGATGCTGTTGATGTGTTTCTCTGTTACCTTGGCCAGAAAAGGTAAACGGGAGATAGGGCAAAAGTTTTTTTAGTGTTCGTAAAATTCATAGAGGGTTTTTTCATCAGGGGAATGACTTTAACGTGCTTCAATGGATCGGGCACAGAGGCAGATGATAGGTTGAAATTGATAGTTTCTAAACAGGGAAGGCACACTCCATGCAAGACACTTCTACTATTCGTCTTGGTGGGCCCATTCATGCTTCTGTGCCCACACAAAAAACTCTTCAGGACTTTTTAAAAATATCTGGTTGGGGTGTCTAGTGGACTCAGGCATCACAGGTTCAGGTGTTGAACGACGCCACCTGTGGGGGAGTTAAGTATGAGCCTGGAGTCTAGAATCATTTTGCGGGCTCTGTGCAGGTCGGTGCTTACTCAGACTTGTCTAGTCCAGAAGCAGTCCTTCTGGATTGTGTAGTGAAAAAGAGATGGAGAAGGAGATGGTGAAGATAGTGAAGCAGGGGGCAAGACTAGAGAACCAGAAGCTGAATGAGTCGCTGAGTGCCCCAGCTGTGCCGGTTGCTCTGAGCTATAATGACTACCCCATTTGAAATCTCTGGCATTTCTCATCTAGGCACTGGTGCACTGGTTGATAGTATGATGGCATTCGATTCTCAAGAAGCCCTTGAAGCCTTCTGCTCTCTTTTGGATTTCTCTGAGGTAGGGGCTCTACCTCCAATGAAGGCTCTGGCTTTGATTCTTGCTCTGCTTGTAGTAATAATTCAGGTCCAGATTGGGTGCCCATGGATTTATATAAATCAAACATACACCTGTGGGTACCATTGCTTACCAATGTATTGAGGAGTGCCGTGGTGAGTACCATCCCAGCTTCATGAAGGACAGCTACCATCATCCCCATTTTTAAAAAGGGGGATAGAGCCTCACTTGCGTGCTAGAGGCCAATCTCCCTATTAGATTCTAGCGTTAAGATTCTGGGGAGAGTTATTTTGTCCCAACGTGGATCCTGGGCCATTGAACATAACATCCTGTTAGAGGCTTAGTTTGGCTTTAGGCCGGGCATTGGCACAGTCAAGCAATCTCTGAATCTGTACCTTACAGCAGGGAAATATGCATTGGCCAAGAAATATACCCTCCACATGGCATTCATAGATTTAACAAGTGCATTCAACATGATAAATTGGGTAAAGCTATGGCACATTATGGAAAACCTGGGGGTGGACCTCGACCTGTTTAATCTTATAAAGCAGCTCCATCATGATTTACTATTTCTATACGTTGTGGCCCAGGGAGAAAAGACTGCACTGATTAACTCACTACGGGGTGTAGGACAGGTGTATTCTTGCACCCTTCCCCTTTCTCCTATATATTAATGGGGCCAATAAACATCTGATCGAAACAGGCAGGGATATGCCAAGGATGGGGAATCACCACATACCTATCTTTCTGTGCGCAGACGGCACGGTTATCATGTCTCATAAATGAAATGGCTTACAAATAATGCTGGAGTCTTTTCTGACATATGTTTTCCCTAAATTTAAAAGTCAACTACACTAAAGCATACATATGTCATGTGGGAAATCCAACATGAAAACAAGGCTTTTTATGATGTGGAGTACACACCTGGAGAGGGTAAACACCTTTAAGTACTTGGGCATTCCATCCATTGGCTGGAATGCCCTCATAAATGTAGAAACCCAGCTTTTAGGAAGGAACGTCGAGGCAATCTTTAGATTTGCCAGCAAACTTAAAAACAAGTTCATTAAAGAGATGCTCAATTTGTACAGAATTAAAGGAGTGTCAGCCGGGCTTTATGGAGCATGGGTCTGGGGCCATGGAAATACAGGACCTATACAGCGGTCAGAAAATGCCTTCACGTGTTACTGGCAGCCCCGAAACGTACAGCAGCTTTTATTGTCCACGAGGAACTAGGCCTCCCATACACTGAGGACCAAATAGGTTTAGCTACGCTTTTACTATGGATCAAGTGCTGGAGGAATCATGAAGCAAGTCTAGTTAGATATTGTGTGGCTGATTGCTTGGCAATAGTTGGCATAAATAAAAAGCCCTTGTTGGTATATGTTTGGAATGTTTGTAATAAACTGGATGTGGAGGAGGTTTTACAAAGCCACAAGAATACAATTTGAATTACAAAGAAACTACAATAAAAATAGATACTGAGGGGCAGATTTACAAGCCCCTTGCGCCACTTTGCGCCGCCGTTGCATCACTTTTTGTGACGCAGCGGCGACGTAAACTCATGCGCCACGTTGCGCATTATTTACAACGTGACGCATCTAGGGAGATGCGTCACGTTGTAAGCCTTGCGCCACATGAAACCTGCGTCAGGTTTCATGTGGGCGTTCCTCCGCAGGGTGGGCGTTCCGTCGAAGGAAAGCCTCGTAAAGTGACGCAGTGAAATCTACAAGATTTCACTGAGTCACTTTTCCGACTGCGCTGCGACGAATCCTTACGCCTGCTTCAAGCAGGCGTAAGGAGTGGCGCACCACGTTAGGTATGGGCAGCCCACGAGCATTGCTGGAGTTGCGTCGCGCTTGCGACACGACTCCAGCAATGCGCCGCCCTTGCGCCACAGGATGCGACACGCATCGGCCTTTCCTTGCGCCACGGTGCGCCGCATTGTAAATGCGGCGCATCCGTGGTGGCGCAAGGAGAGAATTGCGTGTCGCAACTATTCTGGCGCATCCCTGCTGATTTGCAGGGATGCGCCAGAAGTTGTAAATCTGCCCCTTAGAGAGGTGCATGGAAACCAGAATGGAGGGGGCATTTAAACTACAAACAGTTGTGAGATATGCACCGGTCTCAACAATGAGGAGCTCAGAGCCATACTTGAGTTGGATAGAAAATCCATCTCAGTGTCATCACTTAACCCTTTTTAGACTTTATATTATACATTTTAAGGTAGCTTTCCCCATGCAAAAAACATGGCGCCAGGACTTACCCCCATGTAGATGTATTAATATTACAAAACAAAGCATGAGCCGTTTCATCATGTTTTGTTCCTTACTCCAAGATCCATGTAAATATTTTCTGGAACCAGTGTTGCTTTTATTAAAGATCAGAAAGTACCAACTGGGGTTAGAGATGTTGCAACGACTGCCCACGGTGAAAATATGTTACGCTGTCTTGAACTTTTTAAAACTGGCTTTTGTAATCAGGGAAGTATATGAAGAGATAATTATTTGAACAAATGCCTTATGAGTAACATTTTGGAATTGTACTTGTCATTTTATGAATGTAACTATGAATTTTATCTGCGCCTAGCATTTTATCTTTTTTTTTTTTAATCGGCGTTTTATCTATTTGTAATCATAAGTATGACTGTCTGTTTTCCAATTGTTTATAATGCTTTTATGGCATAATGCTTAATAAAGTATTTTGAAATGGAAATAGATTCAGCCTCTCAGACTTCTTTAGCAAACTCGATGCCAATTAAAGATCCCAGCAGCTGGTTATTTGCCACAAATAAAAAGTAGAAGCAAGTTAAGGAGAGGTTTACTCATGTGCACCTGGGAGATAATGGGAGTTCTGTTGACAGAACTTTGCTGGGAACAGGGCAAGTAGGGGAGTATGTGATCGATGATACAACTGAGGACCTTCTCTAGGACTGTGATGGTACAGAATTGATGCCCACAATTTCACCCAGAGCTAGGTTCCATCAGAAATAATGGTGGCTCTATCAGTAGGGCTGACGCACCTGGGGGCACTTTAGGTGCTGCATCTATATTACATAATATTGGCTCAGAGGCCCGTGATAAAATGGAAACTCTGTCAGAACTAGGCCTGGGTGGTGCACTCTGCTCTGTTCACGGAGTTTGCGGAGTTTTCTGCACTCCGTGCTTCGTGGAGCTTGTGGAGTTCCAAAAAACTCCATTCAGTGTAGCTGAGCAGAGTTTTTTCCTTGCTCGCACTCGCCAGCGTCAAGTTGGTGAGCGCGAGAGAGGAAAATCCACCTCCCGGCGAGATTTCTTAATGCGGTCGGCCAGATTTCTCAACGAGGGTGGTCGCGGATGGTCGCGATCTCTCCCAAGAAAAGAAGCAGCGCCCTCTTGCACTGCACATGGTAGAGTTCGCACTCATTTTACTGCACGGGACAAGCACCTGGTGTTGAAAATCAACGTGAACAGCATGACCAAATGCATTCCGCCGCTTGCGGAACTCCGTGTAGCGTGGTGGAGTTTTTGGGTCACTTCGCGGAGTTCCACATAGCGGAACTTTGCGAACTCCGCCCAGGCCTAGGCAGAACCTAACTCCATTCAGAGTGGAGATTCTTAACCCTCATCCACTCTGGCTCCCATCTCTGAGTTGCTGCAGGTCCATAAGGAAGAATACAGGAAGGACTCTCTCTCCTTAAAAACTGTGCTTCTTAGGACCCTAGTGTCCTACGTAAAGTGTCAAAGAGCATGGACATACTTCAGGACAGGTTGTGTTATATGGCCCTAAGAGTCATTGTCGACATTGCTAAGTTAGCATGAGCTTTGCTGCCATGATGCTGCTTTTGCGCATGTTACGACATGACTTTATTTTTGCAAGATATTGTTTGTGCCTTTCACATGAGAACTGTCTGCTTTTCGCGTTCTTTGCTGAAGTTCCTGGAGTTTAGTCTGAACACGATGTGCAAGGTCGATAAACAATGCCCCTTGTTATTCTGTTCTGGTCAGTCCCTAGCACCTAGACATAACATGCTAAACACAGCTGCAAGGCTGGAGACTCGTGCTTTGATATTACGGGGATGCATGTTGTTTTAACACACACTTGGAGAGAGCCCTTTCAATGGAGAAGAGCTACGCTGTACCTATGATGTAAACCTTGCATCTAGGCTTTAAGGTATGGGGTCTGCTGTCAAAGCCCAGAGATCTTCCTTTATATAAATAAACTTCTTCCAGCCAAGGGGAGGGTGGTTAGGCCTTATAGTCCTTTTTCCACTGTCTTTATAAAATGACTTCCCCCTTTTGTACTCTATGGAATTGTAACAATGCTAATTGTTTTGAGTTTATGCATTTTGCTGCTGGTAGTGGCTCGTATACTGTATTGTAGAGCACAATAGATAAAATAAACATTTTGAACTATTACAGTGACTCTGCCTAATCTTGTTGTGGACAAGTACGAGTGAGCGAGCGAAAGAGTATGTCTTGCTACCGCGATTCCTGAGAGAGTCTGGAGTGTTGTGTTCTGGGTTGTCTAATCATTTGTAGCTCTGTGATATTTGGAGGAGAACGAATGAGA
This sequence comes from Calotriton arnoldi, assembly GCA_963921515.1. NCBI lineage: Eukaryota > Metazoa > Chordata > Amphibia > Caudata > Salamandridae > Calotriton > Calotriton arnoldi. The sequence continues at coordinate 441,120 of CAWUFW010003155.1, forward strand.
CACTATAGCTAGTCGGTTTTGGGATTTTGGGCACTAAGGTGGTAGGTTGGTACACCCTTATACACCAAGGTCCCGGTTTCCTGTGCATAGTTCTGAGTAGGTGCGGAATCCCCGCTAGTGTCCTACGTAAAGTGTCAAAGAGCATGGACATACTTCAGGACAGGTTGAAGGATATGGAAAGCTGCTCAACTCAGCTGCAGACAATAGACCAGCAAACCCAGGGTCAGGTGGGTGAGCACAAGATAAAGCGCAAGAGTATTGCATGTGCGATAGAAGACATGGAAAATCGTATACGCTGCAACAACCTTCGGGTGCTTGGTATGCCTGAAGGCCAACAAGGGCAACAACTCAAGGTGGTATACAGTCCATTTATTCAGGCAAGCATTCTGGCAATTTATTAGCTGGGACATTGACAGTCAGGCGCAAATGGCGCACCGATTTCCCTTTCGAAAGCCAGTCAAGGGGAGAACTGCACAATACACCTGGGCAATTCTGATTTCTGTGGGCAACTATATTTTCCGTCAATTGAATTACCGCATGCTAGCCCCTGTAGGCCAAATAAATCTTGTGGGGTTGAGTTCTTTGTGCGCTCAAACTTCTGCCATGAAACAGCAGAGTACAGATGGAAGCTCCAAGAACTGATTCCTGCTTTTGTTAATCTAGGGACCTCTGCCTTTCTGTTAGAGCATGCCAATCTCAAGCTCTCTTATCAGGGGCAAACATACTTTTGCCAGGATCCGGTGAAAGATTCTGAAATCTTGGGGCACTGGTACCACAAAGTGAAAATGACAAAAGGTGGTTAAGGTTCCTCATGATTAAACTGCATTATTTGATCCATTATTCTTATGCTGGTTGCGTCTTTGTACATCCTTAATCTGCATTATTTATAGCTTGTTCATTGGGATTGATGCCAATGGTATACAGTGCCTGCTGCTTCAGGGTCTCCCTTTCCTGTTTTTATTTATATGTCTGATTTTCTTCTTTTGTTTGCAGGCTCTAGTGTTATCAGGAGGTGGTCTGGATCTCAGGACTTGCAGGGGAATGGTCTGCTGACCAGCAACTATCCAAAATCTTATTGCCTTTGTATATCCATCTGGGGTAGGGGTTGACAGGGGGGTAAAGATCCTTATTTTCTTTTGGGAAACTGGGATAGGTCTGGGTTTCTGGGAGGCTTCTTTGCTGGGGAGGGTTGGTGAGGGGTGGCTGTGGTCAGGGGAAGGGGTTTTTTGGGGGATGTTTTTTTCACTGAGTTAGGTTTAACATGAGTTTTGCAAATATGAAAAAATGGGAAATTATCAAGGGTTAATGGTAACTATTTTGTCACACTTAGAGATCTGATTTTCTGTAATGGCTGAGAACAGGAGCTTGGGTAGCCAGGACATTCATATTCTTAGCTGGAATATGAATGATTTGAGGTCTGCCGCTAAGCTTAGATATGTCAATGAAAAAGCAAATAATGTTCAAATCACAATTCCTATGTTTACAGGAGACACATTTAAATTTACAGGAGGACAAGTTACTGGAGAGTCTGGGCTACAAGATAATAGCTTCCTCCGACTTCATAGGGTCGCAGGGAGGGTGACATTGCCAGCAATTAGCAGTAAGTGGTCGGTGACAAAAGTCAATATTGACAAAGGGGGTCGCTGGCTTATTGCTCATATTGCGAAAGCCAATTTTCTGCTCACTATCTGTGGGTTGTATACTCCTAATATGGATGACCCCCTCAATTTTTAATTTTCTTTTCTTAGAATTGAGTCAATGGGAGGACCCAATCATAATCTGTGGGGTCTTCAATCTGACACTTAGCAGGGGTTAGATTCCACATCTGGGACAGAGTCAGTTTATAGTCATATAAGGAATTCAAGGGCTGCGCTTAAACAAGTCATGGATTCATGTGCTCTTCAGGATGCATGGTGGGCTTGTCAAAGATTTGAGTTGGGCTTTACATTGTATTGCGCTCCACATGATATGATGTCACAGATTGACATGGTTTTAGCTAGCCGTTCTAACATTGCTGCACTCCGGAGCATACAGCACCCATGGATTATCTCTGATCATAGTGCTCTATCACTGTTTGTCAGTCACAACCTTATTGCTGGATGGACCAGGCCCTCCCGGTGGTGATTTGACCATAAGTTATTAAGTGATGTGGCTTACATTAATGTTATGACTTGCTGCTTGAAAGAATTCTTTGTTTTCAATGAAAAGTCATCTCCGCCCACTATTGTATGTGATGCTCAGAAAGCTATGATTTGGTGAGCGACTCTAAGTTATATGATACGTCGAGACCATGCAGAAAAAACTCTGGAGTCCTGACTTGGGGATGCCAAGATATATACCCATGTGTATGCTAATTGGCTCTCATCTGTCATTTGTTCTTTGGTGGACCACATACAGCACAGGTTTATTCCTTCACATGCAGTGATGACCCACATGGGGTTGGGTGAAAAGTTTGCAGTTGCTGTTAAGACTCTTTATCACTGATTGACACCCCATATTGTGTGTATGGGGGGACATGTCTGGCAAGAGTTTCAATAATAGGGCTATGATACAGGACTGTCCTCTGTCTCTCTGCTTTTCTCCTTATATTTAAAACAGTACATACAAAATCTTAAAGATGCAGATTGCACACCCCCATTGAAACTTAATGCATTTAACGCCAAAGTCCTTGCATACACTGATAACATTGCCATTGTGACTTCTTTCCCGACTAAGCCCCTCCCTAATATTGAAAGCATTGCGAGCCAATTCGGCATGGTCTCTGATTATAAACTGAATGTGGAAAAAACTCAGATCATCACAAGTCTTAAGTTGGATCCCCCAGACTCTCGATATGTTAAAACGGCTACCTAGTGGTCCAGATTATTTCTGTCTTTCGGGTTACGGTGAGTTTAATTATGATACACTGTACCATGAATCCTTAGCCATTTTCAGGAAATGGGATTGACTTCATTTGGGGATTATAGGAAGAGGTAAACCTAGTCAAAATGGATATTTTACCACATTTTCTTTATCTGTTTATAGCTATTCCATTGTTCCTCCCAAAAGTATATTTCAAAAAGGTTGAAGCAAGCTGGCAGCAATTCACATGGCGCTAAAAAAACACCTTGTTGCACTATTCGTTACCTGCAGGTTACCCAGGATATAGACGATATTGCACTCCAATCGCTTTGGCTTCATTTGATATCTTCCTTTGTTTTTTATCTCTCTGCCGTAATGGGTTTACACAAGTGGCAACTGTTGTGTCTCTACCCAAATAATCTTTTATCTCAACATGTGCACCAGCTCTTGCACTGGATCATCAATACGATCTAGTTCAAATGCACTAGATTTAGAACTCAGGCCGTCTTTGAAAAAGTCTGATCGCACATTCGTACCTGCTGTAAAATCTCCAGGTTTCATTTTTTTTATGGCTTTAGGGGGCAAAACCAATTTTCCACCAATTATTCACGATTGTTTCACTCAGTTCTGTCAGCCCACGGGTGTTGAAAGTCTCAATCATATATTCCCTGTAGGTTTTCTACTCTCATTTGAGGAGCTTCAGAGGACTTTTGGTGCAGAAAGGTGGGTTTTTCCATTCTCTTCAGCTCACAGTCTATCTTAATTACCTTTCAGCTATTATGCTCTCCATGGAGTAGAATCAGTTTTTTTATTGTTCATACAGAGGGCCTAAATGTGGTGGCATTGGTACCTTCTATCAGAATCTTTTGAATAATAATCCACATGATAATTATTTGGATCAATTGACGACCAAGTGGTCGAAAAAAAGTCTCTTCACGTTTCTTTGGAAGACATTAGACTCTGTAATCAGTAGGCTCAGAAATCTCGCAATGTATCTCGCTTGAAGATTCATTCATTTAAAATTCTCTATGATATGTGTAATATACCCTACTGCTTATTTAAAATTAACTATAAGGGGACTTGTAACTTTTTTTTTTCTAAGTGTTTAGGTGACGATGCCACACATGTCTTTGCTACCTGTCCTATTTTGTCATAATTTGGGGAAATCTTTGTCAATAAATTGAATAACTTGCTGAAGGTAGATGTTAGTTGGGTTCCGAAGTTCATTACACTGGGCCACTCTCATAATATACCTCCCAACCTTGCAGGTATTTTTGGCCATTATGGTCACAAAAGTTTGGCATCACTAGGGCTTGGCTTCAAAGTGAACCTCCGGATCCTAAAGCTTGTTGGCAGGAATTTATCCTTGCCTACATGTTGGAGTTCACTATTATTCAAAACCTTCCAAATAGATGCAAATTGCATGAGCTGTGGCAACCAGTCAGAGAATGGCTTTCTTAAGCCTGGCTACCTACATGGCATTTTGTGAATTTCCTACCTCTGTTTTAGCTTTTGCTTTAAGTTGGAATGTTCATGTTTGTTTGAGATGTATGACAAAAAGCTTTTTAAGACGTGCATGTAATATTGTCTATTTATACACGGATTTGTATTTGTAATATTTTTTTCATTATTAGCCTTTGATACTTCCCAATTTAAAAAAGATTGATGCAATTTATATAATTTATTCTAACACCCAAATTCAAGGATTTTTTTTCACTTTTCCCAGTAAAAATATAGCAAGCACCCTTAGCTGAGGATTATATGTCTAACAGTAAATTTCAATATGAACTCAAAAACTAACTGCATTGTGTTTTGTACCTCCTGAGTATGTGGTTGACGTCTACACTTCAAATGAACAATTGGAATTTCTTCCTCAAAATGGGGAAAATTGTCTCCACTTCTAAATTACTTTAAAGACACATGGATTGGCCATCTAAGCAGGTTGATCACAGAAGGAAACCTAGGTTTTTTATTGAATGGTAGAACCATTACTTGATCTGCTTAGGTAGAGGTGCAAAAACAAAAATGGCATTGAGGGTGGGCATCATTTTTTTCACAATTCCATTGGAAAAAGTCACACCACACTTTATCATTTCCTGGACATTTAAAAAAAAAAAAAACAGCTTCCAGGAATTGAGAATGGCACAATCATTGTCAGGTAGTCTGCAGCCCCAAATATCCCCAAAACAATTAAGAGATGTTGAGAAAGACTATTGTTGGGAGCATCAGGCTACCTGGACAATACCGTATACATTTTACACTACTAATACCTACCAATGTCTTTAAAAACTACTCTCCTGTTTTGACCGAATAACTAAGATCAATTGACTTTTTTGCAATTATTTTTTAAATTATAAAAATGTTTTACTTCCTACCTGCAGTTGTCTTCTTCTTTCATCAACTCTTGGTGAAATTTTAACAACCTCTCACCAAGGGTCAATTTTAATCCAACAATCTATAAAGTTCACGTTAAACTCAAAGCTGAATAAAAAGAATGCAATGCAATCTTCATGCTACCTTCTTCAAGACTCAAACAATGTGACAATATAATAACCATGTGTCTGGAAAAATGTAAGTTTTTTTAAATTAAAAAAAGAAGACAATTCCAAAACAATTTGATGGAAAAAATGTGATCCAGGGATTTTATCTTCCATGACATTAACTTCTTCCTGAGTCGAACAACGTAAAAAACTCAACCCCAAACAATTAAAATGCAGTTTTTTATTTAAATGGATTTAAAAAGAGATATAAACATTATTTTTAACTTCTTTTTAAACCTATGTTAAAAAAAAAAACTGTCCCGATGTGCGCATATGAAAACCCAGTTAAAACACAACATACATAATGATCTTTAAAAAAATACCATCTACCTATCTCCCTCCACCTTTCCTTACAATAAATGTCCTTACCGATATGTTCTAAAAAGTACATTAGATTGTTCTTACCTGAGCACAGGTCCTCCTTGTTTCCTATCTTGACTGCGAAGCTCCACGACTGTAGAAACAGACGCCTTACCGTTTATGTAAAGCTGAAAAAGTAAAAATTGAAAAACCACAATTTCTCCCATCGAAGTTAATGGAACATCTTAAGGATTTGTGGGACCCTGGGCAAGAAGTATTTTGGGGGCCCTCTGTTTGGAGAAGCTTTGAATTTATTACCCCTTTTCGACTCAATCAAACCTTTGTGTTGCCAAACCTGCTTGTTACTCCCATTGTAGGAAAACAAGCTAAGGGTGGCTTGTTAAATGTTTAGTGGACTCACTTTGCCACTGGATTCAAGATCAGTTGACTGGGGGTGAGTGCTTGCAATGTTCAACACTCCGTCCATCATCCCCTTTGGTTTTGCTATGTTCGCCCTAAGTTGGCAGGGTATGCCCAGACGTGGGTCCCTTGCTCACTTTGCCACTGGATTCAAGATACCCTGGCTGATGACGGCTGTAAGCCAGAAACCGGTCCCAGGATGCTTGTTTCCGGTCCAGGGAAGACATGGCTTGGCAGTTCGGGCTGGACTGTTCCCATGAGGCACAGGGTCAGACTGATTTGCATATGGCCATGTCTGAACTGGGGTGGCGGAGTGAGCTAAAGAATGATGATGGATTAAACCCAGATCAGTTGACTGGGGGTGAGTGCGTGCAATGTTCAACACTCCGTCCATCATCCCCTTTGGTTTTAATATTAAAGTAAGACATAAGCAAAGGGCCCTTGTAATTGTAGCTTTAATTGATCAATATATGTGATCACAGATATAGCCCCCTTCTCTACTGGCATTCTTGCTGCAAGAGTTAAAATCAAAGCGCTGCTCTGAGGATTTTCACCAATCCAATGGTAAAAATGTAATGACATTTTGCTAATTTCTCTGCCTTTGTCTTGTCCCTCTTCTCCTCTTTATACGTGTGCACTTCATTTGCTAAATATTTACATGTGACCCTGCTGAATAACAGAGTTGGAACAGGGCAGGATACAAGAGCAGTACATCGACATAAATAGAACAGGACAGCAAGGGACGTGAAGTAGAGGGAGAAGGGGTTAAATATAGAGATGATGTAGAAAGGTATAACGCAGGGAGAGTAAATAAAAAAGGTGAGGTAGCAAGAAGGTAACATAAGGAAAGGTAAAAATGAAGATCTAGGTAAAAAAGAGGTTGAGAGGGATATTTGTGGAGGGGTGAGTTGAAATGAAGAAGGAGGTCTGTTATGAGTTGTGTGTGTGAGAGGAAAAGGAGTTGATGATTGAGAAAAAGAGGTCGGAAAACAGAGGTAGCCAGAAAGGAGCATGATATTGACAGAGATGATGGAAAGGGACCAGAGGTAGGATGAGAGAAAGAGCAGGTGGAGCGATGAGGTGGTGAATTAATGGTGAGGTAAATTTAGAGGTTAGGTAGTGAGAGAGAGATCAATGGGGTATAGAGAGGTGAGGTAGTGAGGACGATGTAAGGAAGAGAGAAATTAAATAAAGAGGTGAGGTGAAGCGTTGACATTGAGAAAGAGCAGTAAGGTAGAGAGATAAGGTAGCAGAGACATGGTGAGAAATAGGTGATAGAAAGATAGAGGTTGTGTGAGAAATGAAATAGAGGAGAGATCTAGGAAGGGTACGGTGGAAAAGTGTAGTGAGGTAAAGGGAAAGGGATGTGAATGTGAATGCAATTTATAAAGCGCGAACTCATGCCCGAGGGCGTCTTAGTGCTATCGGAAGAGGGAATAGGTGCAGAAATTATTTGAGATCATAGTTTCCTTGCAGGAGATCGATTACTATTTAGTCTTGTGAAAAAGCCAGGTCTTCAGAGACTTTCTGAAGATAAGTAAGGAGGGGGCAGTTTTTAGTGTTAGTGGTAAGCTGTTCCAGAGCACCGCAGTAGCTCTAAAGAAGCTCCTTACACCCCATGTAGTCCTTCTATAACAGGGGACAATCAGATTCTTGGCGGAACCTGAACGGAGAGTCCTTCCTGAGGTATACCATGTAAGCATGTCCTTGAAGCAATCCGGGCTCGATCCATACAATGATTTGTAGGCCAGACAGAGGGCTTTGAACTTACACCGTTTTCTGACTGGAAGCCAGTGAAGTTTCCTAATAGCTTCTTTAGCCGATTCATATTTTGGTATTTTGAAAAGAAAGCGTGCAGCGGCATTCTGCAGAGTCTGGAGCCTCTTCATGGGACCTACTGCAAGATTGAGATATAGACTGTTGAAGTAGTCAATCCTCGAGAGTACCAGAGAAATAATCACAGTTTTTAGGAGCACCGGGGGTAAAAGAATTTCGATCTTCCTTACCATTCTCAGGGAGCAGAAAGAAGCAGAAGTAATTCTGTTCACCTGCTCTTTGAGCTTCATCTCATTATCTAAGAGAAAGCTGAGATTCTTCACTTTATTAGTGGGTTCAGGAAGAGTGCCCAGCTCGAAAGGCCACCAATCCATTGTCCAAAAAGAGGGGTTATTGCCGAAGATCATAACCTACGTTTTTGTGGCATTCATTTTCAGACAGTTTTTGCCCATCCAGTTGCTGACATTGCTCATGCACATCCTGAAGGCAGAGCTTGTCTTCTCATCAGCATTTGTTAGTGACACCACAATTTGGGTATCGTCGGCATATTATGCCAGGGAGAAACCAGAATTTCTAATGAGAGTCGCTAATGGAGTAACATAAAGATTGAAAAGTGTTGGGCTCAGGGCTGAACCTTGCGGAACTCCGCAGGGTAGGGAAAACGGACTTGAGATAACGGGATGAGGTAAGAGAAGTGAGGTAGGGCTTCTGCTAAACATGCTGGGATGTGAAATTAAAAAAGAGGCTATTCAGCAATGTTATTGTGGCAGGAATTTTGATTGTCCATTCACGTTACCAGGGGAGCCTTGGAACGTGGGGATCCAGGACAATAGCCCACTTTGCCCATGCCTTAAAATGTCTCTGGGGAAACCGTGGGAAAATGTATAAAAAATGTAAATTAAATTGTTCTATCTTATTAAAAAGTAGGTTTTAGATTGTTGTTACATATTTTAAATATTTTATATATTTTAATTTATTTAATAACTCATTTTATTAACGTTCAATTTGTTGTGGTTTAATAATACTTAGAATAAATATTAAAAAAAATATTGCTGCACTTACATTTTTTAAATGGAATTCCTGTTGTAGCATATTTAATAATTGTAAGATGCTTTAAAAAAAAAAAATATTCATTTTTTAAATGATTTGGTGCAAAATATACATAAATTTTCATATTTAATACTCATGTATCTTAGTTGATACCTGAGTATTAATATAATTCCTCATCCATTACTCCATATCCCTTATATCCTGTTCCTAAAACGTTATTTACATACTTTTTAAATAATTTGCATAAATTAGTTTACAAATATTTAATGATTTTATAATATGTTACATATTTAATACTCAGGTATCTTAATTGATAACTGAGTATTAATACACTTCCCCACCCAGTACTCCTATATCCCTAACATTCCACTCCTAATGATAAATGTCCATATTTTAAAAATAATTTGCATAAAGTATTTTTAAAATGTTAAATGCTTTTTGATTATAGTACATATCAGGTATCTTAGTTGATACCTGAGGACTAATACACCTCCCCACCCATTACCCCTATATTCCTAACATCTCATTCCCAAAAATTTATTTTCATATTCTGTAAAATATTTTCCATAAATTATTTAACAAATATGAAATGCTTTTATGTTATATAACACATATTAAATGATTATATTTTATATTACATATTTAATACTCAGGTTTCTTAGTTGATACCAGAGCATTATTACACTTCTCCACCCGTTACCCCAATATCCCTGACATCCCACTAAAGCTTTATTTACATATTTTTAAAATAATTTTCATAAATTATTATAAAAAAATATATATTTTAAGATTACATTACATATTTAATACTCAGGTATCTTAGTTGATACCTGAGTTTTAATACACTTCCCCACCCATTACCGCTATATCCCTACCCTGCTCCTAATACTTTGCGTCCATATTTTAAAAATAATTTGCATAAATTATGGTAAAAATATTAAATGCTTTTATATTATATTAAGTTTTCAGTACTCAGATAGTATCATTGATGCCTAAGTATTAATACATTTACCCACCCATTACCTCATATCTCTCACATCCCGCTCCTAAAACTTTATTTAGATATTACATATATGTATATAACTATATATGTATATATCTGTATATATATATTGAAAATATATTTATAAATTAAATATATTACAACTTTTAAATTATTTATAAAAAATAAAACAAATATTGAATAAAATATACTTTATAATACTTATCAATACTTACATATACTTAACATTATATATGGCAAAATCATGTGAGGTAAAGGCATGCGCAGTAAAGTCATGTGTGGTAAAGGCATATGCGAGGTAAAGGCATGCGTGATGAAGGCATATGCATGGTAAAAACTGTGTGGTAATGGCATTGCATGGTAAAGACTGCCTGGACTTCAGAGAAGGGGTGTTTCCCTTCTCAGAGTATTCATTGGCTTTGATGTGCTCTGAAAACCTGCATGACTTCTGTGATATGCAACATGCCTTCAACAAGTACAGTGAATTTAGAAGGTGGTGCATACTGAACATCACCAAACGTTACCAAGTACAGAAAGCTGCAAACCCAGGACATTTAGTCTTGCAATTTATGATTACTGCCCCAGCCTGCAATGTCAAATCCAACAAAACCATGGCCATCAAATACCACAGGGATGTCTATTAGTTACAGGTGATGCCTCAAAACAATGAGCAGTGAATTTAAGAGAACTATCATACTATAAATAACCATAGCTGGTGACAATCAGTGGAAAATGTTTTTATAATAATGCCAACATTTCAACCTTTATTACATGGGTATGATATCATAACATAGTTACTTATTTTTCACAATTCATGGCTAGTCAAGGATGGAATGCTATTCAATATGTAATAAATGCAATCCTTTCTGGAAAAACTCAGACATCAATCTCTTATTCATAAGCATGAGTCTGTTTCTGGTGGGAGATGAGATACGGGGACTGGTTAGTAAGGGTTAGGTTTGGAAAGGGTGGTAAAACATGAACCTTTCTGTCAGTAAAACTCCAGACCAAAACAGAAGCCAATTTTTGATTTGGCCTTGATCTGTCAGGCGAATACAGTAGTCTTTGTATGCCATATGTATAATGTATGTAAGACCTTTCAGGTCGTGAGAAATGGTTCACTGTGGTTTTCGTAGGTCGCCATTCTTTGGATTGCATCATCAGCGTATTTTTGGGAAGGAAAAGTAAACCCTCTACAAGCACTGTTATTATTTGCACAACTACAACTAGCACAACAAGCATTTGCAATGCAATAGGTCTCGCATTATTAAAGTTTGAGCTATTGGCATTGCTAAATAATGCAACACCAATAGCTCAAACTTTAATAATCCGAGACCTATTGCATTGCAAATGCTTGTTCTAGTTTACTGTTGTATGTTGGAAGCTGACTAGCATTTCACCAACTCTGGGATATTTAAGCTCTGTGGCAATATTACTCCAGTCAGGACAACATGTAAAGATCACATGGCTCACCCTGATCCTACACATGCATTGGAAGTTGGCGCTTCAGTTTCTCTCAGAATATATGTCACATAACATAATATAACATAACAAAACCTAACCCGTTGACCCGTGGAATGGTCTGAGGTGCTGAACTAGTTTAAATCCTGTCGTAATCCCTTGCATTCTATCACATGATGTAAAACCCAACAAAAACAATTTGGGGAAAAAAAATCAAGCTATGGATATGAGATCCTTTGAAGTGTGTTATGTGTTTAAGAAATTAGAGAAATCTTCTCTTGCCTCCACAGCACATCCCAAGCGGGCGGGTGACTGAAAATCATGTACAGCGCGTGATACTGTCGTCAGCGGTGTTTCTTCGTGCTCAAAATGGACTAAATGGCAGCAGAAACCAATCTGACCCAGATGTTCTTGTTGTGAAATAAACTGAACAGTATTACAGCGTAGATCTATAGAGTAAAGGTGGGCTAGCCCGGCTCGAGCCTGAAGCCTGGCTCAGCTCGAGGTACTGCCGGAACCCCGAGCCCAGAACGAGCCGAGCTTTCCTGTGGCTTATGCCTGCCTGCCTCCTCTACCCAGGAAGTGGTTTTACAGCCAGAACTGCCGACCAGGCAACATGCAGGAGGAAGGATAGAAGCACGCACCCAGGGCAAGGAGTACACAAAGGAGACTGCTGGAATTACGAAAATACATGTCCTCAAGATGAGTGCTTAAAAAAAAAAGTAGCACCAAAAAAGGGAACATTGGAAAACCAAGTAGTTCATCCATCCTCCACGGACGGGACAAATGTAAGATGCGTTACTTGAAGTCCACATACGGGGAGGGCCGCTGTCCCTGGGGAGGAAGAGGCTGCAGGAGGAGGGAGTGGGAGGGAGTGCCGGAGGAGGCATTCCTCGCCTAGACCGGGGAAGAGTCGGGGTCCTGCCGAGGCCGACAGACTCACAACGCAGCAGGCTGGCACACACACACCATACCTTCCACACACGCTGACTCGTGCTTACACACACACTGACACTCACACACAACTTGCACACACGCTGACACTCTCCCACACACAACATGCTGACACACGCACACCATAACTTGCGCACACACTGGCACACTCATGCACACACTCATACTTCCACACACACACAACTTGCACACACGCCGACACACACCATAACTTTGAAAATAGTGGAGCGGTGCACTACCAAAGAGTTTTCTTCAATAAATCCAAATGTTCATTTTGTATAGTGGTTTATCAATCCTTTATTTTCAATATCAAAATGTGCAAATTCCAGCCAACGCGTTTCGTTCATACATAAAATGAACTTCTTCAGTGATGATATTTGACTACTGATCATTATTTGTCTTATTTTGAAGAATTAATAAAGAATTGAGATACAAAAAAAACAAGTCTCCTTGCGCTGCTGGAAGAAGTGAACACACGCCCTAACACAGGTCCAACTCATTCCGCAGAAAAGATGACAAATAAGGCCTCAACTTCCCGCGCACACTGGCTCAGTGTGCAGACGAGCTCACGGTCACTTTCTGAGGCCTGCCACTCTCCCCTGCCAAGAAATACAACTGAGTAAAAAACACAAGCCGGCAATTGAGGAAGAGTCGGAACAGAAGAAAGGCGCCAACGTTAACGTGCTTTATGCACAAGTACACACAAGGGAAGGTACAAAACAGGAAGGAACAAACCTGTGCCCAGCTGCAACAAGCACGGAATCGAATATTGTAGAGTGAAAGTATCCAAAAATAAACACATGGAACCAAAGTATACATAAACCAGTGGTGCGCGCGCACCACAGAGGAGCGGGAGGGGCGAGGGAGCCTATCATCTGTGCCGCGCGCTGATGCGCGTCCTAGACACAGACGGGAATGGGCGGAGCAAAGGCGGGACATGCGCCCGCCTTTGCCCAATTGCGTGCCGTTTTTTTAAAAAAAACACACGCTACAGCCAATGCCAGGCTTCACAAAGCTAACAACACGCACAAGCGTGTGGTTAGCTTTCTAAAGCTCATACAAGAGGTCTCGCGCTGTGCGAGCAGTGCTGCGCACTGCAACGCTAGGTGCGAGACCTAAAAAGGGCACAGTTAGGTTGATTTCGGGTAATTGCAGGCAGCTCCTAACAAGTTGTATTTTCAGTTGTTTTCACCACCAGAGAAGATTGGGGGCCAGATGTACTGAAATAGTGGTCACAAAAATGGTCACAAATTATGACCAGACCTTTTGCAAACTGTTTCTACTTTTGGGAGCCAACCTATATACTTAAATGTAGGTTTGCAAAATATGGAAACGTAGGGGGTTGCAGAATGATCTGCCTAATGCATATTAATAAGGCAGATTGCAATTTGTGAACCCCTTGCCCCAGTGGTGACTCCTCCACTAAGGCGGAGGAGCGTCGCCTCACTGCTTCAACTGCAAGCTGGATGCAAAAAATAAAATGATAATAACGTTTGTTATTATCATTTTGTTTTTTGCATTCAGCTTGTAGCTGAAGCCAGGTGGGTGGGGCTGGGCTCCCCTCGTCACATGGGGAGGAGTGGTAGCAGCACCTAAAGTGCATATGACGCTTTGGCCAGCCGTCTTGGGCCTGCAAAAGCGTCATGCGCATTGTGCATGTTCTCCAGCCAGGCTGTATGCCAGCCTGGGTGGAGAACATGCACAGCCTGCCAGCCCTTGTCTGAGCACTGAACCACGGCACTCAGACCAATCACAATGCTGCTAAGGCAGGGTTGTGATTGGTCAGGGGATTCTGGGAGGCTGTGTGCTTCCTGCCAGTGCAGACAGGAGGGCGGAGGTAAAAAGGTAAGTGTTTTTTTATTTTATTATTTCCCGCCCCCTCCCTCTGTCCTCCTTTGCCCCTGCCCCACCACCCCTGTTTGGTAGCAGCCTCTGCTGCCTTGCCCTCGTCTACAATTAGATACAATTATAGGTATGGTGGCCTGCAAGAGACAGCAGACCACATCTATGTGAATGCATTTCAAATTGAAAAGTTTTTTTTTAGCAGCTGATTTCTTTTTTATAGTCTAGCTAGCCTGACAGCTCAGCTGTTGCCAGACAATTATGGGAGCATTACTACTAAGGGGTTTTGACTCCACCCACATGTTGGGAGCCAGGGCTGCATGTTTTGATTGTGCAGAAATAGTGTGCTTCCACAAAGAAAGTGCTTGCCCTCCATGCAGCTGTGGTCAATTTGTTTGTTTATCCAGCTGTGTAAGCTTGAACTTTCAGGGGCACACATATGACACTGGAATGTTGTTAAAGTGCCTTAGTTAACTGGATAATTAATGTTGTTTTTCTCTGGCAACAACAAAGATGAGAGGAGGGCAATCATTATCCTGCATGGATGTTTAGGTCTGGCTTGGCAGTGCAGCTGGCACCTGACCTTTTAATCTACTCCAATATAATTCAACAGTTCTTTGCTTCCACACAAATGCATATTAATTCTAATGCACATTACTTGTAAGGCTCATATTACCATATAACATTAATTTAAAATGAGACCTATTGGAATTGCCAAAGCTAGTTCTTTAAAGGAAATAGGACTGGTTTAAAAAAAAGTTATCAATTTTGAAAAACCTCACTGGCAGTTGACAGTGGTCTGCCTATTCCCCCCAGAGTTGCCATCCAGATTAACAAAGAAGAGGGGGGGGGGTCAAAAGGGTATCCTTCCACTTTGCGAATGAGTTTCCACCCCAACTGTAGCTGTTCGCAAAACATTGATACATATTGTACCAATTCGCAATTTGGAAGGAGTGCCCAAAACATTACCCTTCCTCATTGCAAATATGCAGCCATTTTAAACCCATGTTACGAGTCTGAAAATCTTTACAGACTCATAAAATGGCTTTAGTTGGGATTTTGTGGTCACAAACATTGTGATTTTGTAAATTGCAGGGTTTGCGATTGTAAAATCCCTTAGTTCATCTGGCCCCTTGGTTCTGATCTCAAAGTAGGGTTGAGGGCATTCCCATATTCCAGTCTTTGGACTCTTAGGCACATATGCGCTAACATATTGTACCACAGATACAGCATGGCAAAAAACCCTTTGATACGTCAGGCCATAATGCTCTGCCTCTGTGTTTTAACCATTTAAATTTTTAGATCTTGTCAGAGACAGTGTGCTGCGCTGTCGCTTGTGACAATCTATTTTTTGTAAAAAAAAAAGTCTAAAAAGGGGCGATTTACCTCACTCTTTACTTACCATTGTTGGCTCCATTGTTACTCTTTTTTTCTTCTAATCCATCGGGTATCATGTATATGCGCATGTCAGCTTCACTTTGTCTCTGTGTTTTTGTTTTCTTCCCTGGAGCATGGACCAAGTACTGATTAATTTCTTGATCGGTGTTCTTCCGCACTACTTGTGCTCTGATTGTGGTACTTTTGTTTTTGTGACTTTGTATTGTTGGTTTGTATGTTCTATTAACAAGTTTCAATGCCACCCTATCTCATTTTTAAATTGCTTTTATGCCCCTTTGTTTTTGCTTTTCCATCTTGGACCCACCACTCCCCTCACTCGTTGTATGCAGTGGTGGCCGGTGCAGGTAAGAGTGGTGGGCAGGGCAGGGTGGGGTGGGGGTTGGGGAAGTCAACATATGATGGGATAAGTTAAATTAAATAAAAAAAAAATAAAACAACTTACCTTGCGCTCGCCACATTGTCGACTCGGCGAAGTGGCAAGCGCAAGGTAAGTGGTTTTATTTTTTAAAATTTTATTTAACTTAATCAGTCGTATGTTGAATTCCCCGACCCCCCCCCCCCGCCCCCGCCCCCGCCCCACCCCACTGCTTTTACCTGTGCTGGCCATCACTGGTTGTTTGCTCTCTAGTTTTATCAAAATGTCACTTTCCAGTAAGCCTTTTTTATCCAGTGAGTCTGTTTGGAGCCGCATGACAATTACATTTTTTACAATTTATAAAGTTACATATTACAGCATTTAGTAAGGGTGCATTTGTTTACAACTCATCCTCATTTTGGTTGCATTCAATGTAATGCCACTTTCCTACCCAATCTGGGAAAGCCAATGTAAGTTAAATATTTTTAAATTGTACTAACTGGCGATATCAGCACTTGCCTAAGTGGATATGTATGTGTGCTATAGAAGTTCACAAGTTGCACGCCTCAATAACACACTATATCATACTCATACCATAAAATATTATACAATAACAGGCCATGACACACCACACTATACCATACTATACAATAAAAAACCATAATATCCGATATTATGCAATATGTTCACAATACAACAAACCATACCCTACTTCACAATAAAAGGCCATACCATACCATACAAAACAATGACAGTCCATACCATAGAAAACAAGGCCAGTCCATACCATATGATACCATACTAAACCATACTATACAATAACAGGCCATACCGTAGCATACCATAGAATAATAATCCATACCATACTATACTTTAAAATGACACCATACCAAACCATATTATACTATACTGTACAATGATAGGCCATACCACGCTATACTCTCTAATCCAGTCATCTTCTCTTTTTACCTCTATCTACCCCTGAATCCTGAAGTCACCCTCACCTCCCTTTACCTCTACCAATTGCTGAGCACTCAAGTCACCCTCAACTCTCCTTACCTCTATCCACCACTGAGCCCTCAAGACACTCTAACCTCCCTTTATCTCTACCCACCGAGCCCTCAAGTCACCCACACCTCCCTTTACTTCTACCCACTCCTGAACCCTCTAGTCACCCTCACCTCCCTTTAACTCTATCCATACCCAAATACTCAAGCCAGCCTTACCTTCCTTTACCTCTATCCACCATGAACCCTCAAGTTACCTTTACCTCTACCGACCCGAAGCCTCAAGTCACCCTCACGTCCCTTTACCTCTACCCTCCCCTGAGCCCTCAAATGACCCACACCTCCCTTTACCTCTACCCACTCCTGAACCCTCTAGTCACCATCACCTCTCTTTACCTCTACCCACCCCTGAACCCTCAAGCCACCCAGACTTCCATTTCCATCTACAGAGCCCACATCCCTGAAGTCTCCCTCACTTCCCTTTACCTCTACCCACCCCAAAACACTCAAGTCACCCCCCCTTTACCTCTACCCATCCCTGAACCCTCAAGTCACCCTCACCTCACCTCCCTTTACCTCTACCCACCCTTAAGCCCTCTAGTCACCCTCACCTCCTTTGCCTCCACCCACCCATGAACCCTCAAGTGACTCTCACCTCCCTTTACCTCTATCCACCCATGAACCCTCATGTGACTCTCACCTCCCTTTACCTCGTTCCACCCTTGAGCCCTCAAGTCACCCTCACCTCCTTTGCCTCCACCAACACCCGAACCCTCAAGTCACCCCACCTCCCTTTACCTCTACCCTCCCCTGAGCCCTCAAATCAACCTCACCTCACTTTACCTCTACCCACCCCTGAACAATCAAGTCACCCTCACCCTCACCTCACCTCGCCTCCCCTTACCTCTACCCACCCCTCAACTCTTAAGTCACCCTCACCTCCCCTTACCTCTACCCACCTCTGAACTCTCAAGTCACTCTCACCTCCCTTTACCTTTATCCACCCCTTAACCTTCATATCACCATCACCTTCATTTACCTCTACCCACACCATAGCCCTCAAGCCACCCTCACTCCCCTTTACCTTTACCCATCCCTTAGCCCTTGTGAGAAATTAGGTTGTTGTTTGGGTGGGGGGGGGGGTGAAATCATACTCAAGCAACAGCCATAATCCTTGTGATGGTGAACCATAGACTTCAGGCAGCAGGCCAGTCCTCTTGGTGCAACAGGGCAGTCCTCTGAAGTACACAGCTGGCCACAGACAGCCAGGCAGTCCTCTGAGAGCCCTTCTGCTGGTCCAGAAGTAAACTTCAGAGTGAGTCTGAGAGTTCTATTTTTATGTCTGGTGCCCACTTTGAAGTGGAAGAAAATTCTGGAGTTTTCCCCCCACAGATGTGTCTAAAATGTCCAGCCTCCCTGCCCTGGTGCCAGGATGTCTGAAGACGCAATAGCCTAGTGTGCAGTTATTTATATGTGAGCTGAAGCAGTGTCTTTGAAGTGCAAGTGGAGTTGTGCACAGCTCCGCCCTTCATCTTGCCGTGGATAGCCTGCCCACCAACACCCACTCTCTCTATTGTGAGGTTGTCTGGAAGGAATACACAAAGTCCAACTGCCACCTACACCTAGTCATGTGAGGAGGGGAACAGGCTGCAGGCACCAAGTGGTTAGGACAAGAAAATTGCATTTTCAGAATTATAACCTAAAATCCAAATTTATCATTAAAGAGGATTTACATTTACAATTCTATAGACACTAAACATGATAATTCTACTGCTGCCAAAGAAAAGTTAACACTTATTAAATGTAATAATGTAACCCAATGCTATCCTATGGCAGAGGTAAGCTTCACAGTAGTGAGAAATAAAATTAGAAGTTATTTACTACCAGAACAGATGAAACTTAAAAGTACATGCCCCACTTTTTAAATATAATGCACCCTGGCTGTCTAGGGCCTACCATGGGGGTGACTTATATGTAATAAAAAGAGAGTTTTAGACCAGGCAAAAGGTTTATTTATCAAGTTGAATTGACATTTTAAAACTGCTCACAGGCTGCAATGGCAGTCCTGGGACGTGTTTTCAGGGGCTACTTAAGTGGGAGGCACAATAAGTGCTGCAGCCCCACTAGTAGCATTTAATTTACCAGCCCTGAGTATATGTTAACCACATTACTTAAGACTTATAAGTAGATTAAATATACCAATCAGGTGTAAGCCAATTTTACCATGCGTTAGGGAGTGAGCACAAACACTTTAGCATCTGTTAGCAGGGGTAAAGTGCACAAAGTCCTAAGGCCAACAAAAACAAATTCAGCACAACAGGAGGGGAAAAGGCAAAACGTTTGGGGCGACTCTACAGGGAGGGCCAAGTCCAACAACCCTCAAGTCATTCTCACCTCCATTTACCTCTACCCAACCCTATCCTTAAAGTCACCCTTACCTCCCTATACCTCTACGTATCCTAAATCCTAAAATAGCTTTTTTTAAATAACATAAAATATATGTTATTTAAAAAACAGTACTTACATGCGTGGAAAAGTACAACATGGTAAATGATGCCAGGTAAAGGCTTTTTCTTCTCTGGCAGGACACACATGTTTTGGGGGCACTGTTGGTTGTTTTATTCTCTTGTGTATGTTTGGTGGGCACATTTGCCTCTATGACAGTTTGCCCTCTGCCTTCCCTCCTCACTCCCACACACCCTATACATTCTATCTTGCCTGAGATAGCGCATGCACCGTCACTCACAAGACATTTTGTTTACTTAAGGGGCTTAGAGCCCGCCCGTTGCTTAACATTGGTTGGCTCCATCATCACTCTCATTTCCTCGCTTCCCTTTGGTCAGCAAGTGTCGGCTTTACTTCCACTTCATGTGCTTATCCATTCCCTGAAGCATGGCCCAAGTACTGCTTCCCTTGCCCAGTATCCTTCCACTGGTTGCCGCCTTCAGAGGTACTTTTTTCCACTTTACTTGCACCCCCTTCATCCCTCCCCCCTCCCGCATTATTACTTTCCCTGGTCCCACTCTCTTCCTGCGCTCATACATTGTTGCTTGCCCGGTCCACTCCCCACCCCTCTTCTTTGTTGCATGCCTCTTCCTGTTGCGCCAGTAAAAAAATTGTCCAGAAGTCATGGCAACAGGTGTTAAGGTGCTACAAAGATGCAAACAGCACTCTCCCTGCCCTGCTTGGCCTTTTTGGCACAGTCTTCATGCAGGCCAAAAATACAAACTTCAACACGGACGTAAGATAATTAAAATAAAATTGTTTGTGAAGGCAGAGAATAATCCTATACTAAGAAAATGGAACACTGCCACTCGTGGTCAGTGATGGACACGTCATAGTACTTTTGTTAGGTTGAGCCTGGGCAGCGCATGCACTGCTCTGCGAGGCATGCTGTATTCAGGTATGGACTTGAAACTCTGCCCATTTTCCTCACATATATTCAATTGGCTCCTGTTACTGTTGTTTCTAAATGATTGCTTTTGATTCATGAATAGGCTTAGTTGTCCCTCCTTAGTACCGCCATGGCTGCATTTGTAACCTCCCACAAGGATAGGACTTTTTAATTGTGTTGTTACACAGTCTGTTTTATCTACAGTCTGTGAGCACTATTTTGTTTAATGATTTTACCCTATTGCAGGCACGAAGTGCTTTCCTGCAAGGGTGCCCGCTTTGCCTCCGGGCACCGCGCTACGTGTTGAGCACGGTGCCCGCTTTCACATTTTTATTGGGCCAACTTCACAAACAAATGCTATTTTTTGTAAAAGCCCCCCATACCGGTGGCTGCACACCAAAAAAAGCATTTGTTTATTAAGTTGACAAACAAATGCTTTCTTTTTGTAAAAGTGCCCCATGCCATTCTTTCACTTTAATGGCGGCTGCAACACCTTTTTTTAGACGAGCCACGTCTAAAGAAAGGGGCGTGGCCGCCATTAAAGTGAAAGCGCGGCATGGGGTACTTTTACAAAAAGAAAGCATTTGTTTGTCAACTTAGCAAACAAATACTTTTTTTTTTTTAAAGTGCCCCATGCTGCAGTTTCACTTTAATGGCAGCCACGCCCCTTTATTTAGATGCAACTCGTCTAAAGTAAGGTGCGTAGCCGCCATTAAAGTGAAAGCGCGGCATGGGGTGCTTTTACAAGCATTTGCAATGCAATAGGTCTCGCATTTGCATTTAAAACATAAATAAAAGGCATTGTCATTTACAATGCCAATAGCTTAAACTCTCACAAATGTGAGAGCTATTGCATTGCAAATGCTTGTTCTAACTTGCAGCTATTCTGCACAGCGGCTGTGTTGCTGTCCAACATGGCTAAAAGAAATTAACAAAGCAATTAGTTCTCCCATAATCGAGACCTATTGGCTTTGCCAATGCTTGTTTTGTTATGATCGTTTGATCTGAGAGCTCTTTAGAAAGGGCACATGTAGTGGTGTAATACAAAATCATGGGGAAACCCTGCAAAAAGTGATAAGGGACCCCTGAGACTCTAATATCCCACAGATATTCATATGCCTTTTAGCTGAATGTAACCTCCTAAGGCATTCAACACCCCTCCTCGCCTCCCCCTGCATCACAGGAACAGCAGAGGCTTGCATTACACTCCTGCTTACATTTATTTCCTTGTTATGTATGGCTGTCATAGAGAGCCTCTATTGTTTATTTACGTTTCTAGATGTTATAACTCGCTGCTATGATGTAGCAACAGTGGAGAACAAGACTCATTACCCACTGTTGCTATGTCATAAAGGCATTCCAGGCCAGGCTGACAGTGCTGTCTTAGAGCCTGTCAGTGCAGTGCTGCTTGTTTGCTTTGACTGGAAGCAAAGCTGTAGGAGGGTGAAGGAAAGCAGGGAAGGTGGTGGGCGTTGGTTAAGGATGCCAGATAAAGATTTTTTTTTATTTTAAGCAGGGAGTGGAGGCTGTGTTATGTATGGCTGTCCCAAGACTCCTCTGCCCCTGTGTATAGCAGTTGTAAACTGCGGCAGCTAATTTTGGGGTCCATACATAACATAAAATTATAGATGGGTGAAAAGTGAATTACAAGGATATTTTCCACCTTGGGGTTCTGAGTGACCTCACAGACAACGAGAGCAGCTCGAGCTGTGCTCTTGTTGTCTATTTAATGTTACTCAGAACCCCGAGGTGAAAAACATCACAGTAATTCACTGTTACCTATCTATAATTCTATATGTTAAGTGCAGACGTTTAGAGAAGCGCCTCAGATATTGCAATAACAGCTCACATTTACAGACAGCCTGGTGAGTTCATGTTTGCATGGTAAGGCGAAGGAGTTCAGTCAGGCCTCCATTTCCTGACAGTCTCAATAACAGCCCATCAGGAATCCTTTGAGAAACTAAGGGGGTCATTACAATAGCGGGCGGATCGCCACCGCCCATAGGCGGTGGCGATCCGGCCGCTATTTCTCTCCGCCCGCCACACATTTACCCCCCGCCATATTACTATAGCGGGGGGGACCCCGGCGGACGGAAAAACCGTCCGCCGCTTTTCCGCCGGTCGACTCGTCGACCGGCGGAAAAGGGGCATTATATGGTGGCGGTGTCTGCAAGACACCGCCATCCATATTACGATGCTGGCGGAGGTGTGCCTTTCCATGGCGGTGTTGCCGCCATGGAAAGGCATACGGTAATTGCAATTGGGGGCCCGTTGCGGGCCCCCATGGTGTTGGGGGGGTGGAGGGTGCACATGGGGGGTACCTATGGTGCCCCCCTGCATTCGAATGCACAAGGTGGCAGGCACCGCGCGGTGCCTGTCACCCTGTGCATGCAAATGCACAACATGCATTTCCAGCATTGTGGCGGGCGGTGCTGTGAGCACCGCCCGCCACAATGCTGAGTATGGGGGATGCGCCCGCCAGTGTGGCGGGCGCATCCTAATTCGAATCGCAGGACCGCCGCACATGTGGCGGGCGGTCCCTTTCTCCGTTGCGATGGCGGGCGGACTTTGTCCGCCCGCCTTCGTAATGGACCCCTAAGTAAGCACTTCCTGCAAATGTAATCCACCTTAAATGTGATGAATTGAGATTAACGTCCGAGAAAGTGAAAAGTAATATTTCCCAATAGTCGGCGCTCTTCTATCAGCGAGGACACAGACGATGGATTCGCCATGTCCTGCTCCACGTCTGAAGCTGAAGGGCTTCCCGGGGGCGGCAACAGGATCTCTCTCGGGTCACAGGAGTTGAGAGACACCAAGTCGTACATATTGTCAGTCAGCCGCCTGGCACCGGCTCGAGGCAGCGGCCATTGTCTGAGTGACAGTGTCACACTGGGAGCGTTTTTCTGTTCAATTTCACGGCTGCCACTATCATTTCAGACCAGAGGCAAAACAATTAAAACTTTGAACCTGTTTCCAGTCAGCAGTTATCAACAAATAAATGCAGATCTTTTTTTACGCGGGAGGCTGCGAGGAGAACACTGGCTTTTCACAAAGCAGGACACTTTCTGCTTTTTGTACTCAAATTGATGTCGAACAATATCGCATGCACGTGTCAGAAATGTGTGTTTATTTCAAAACGTTGAAATCTGTCCCTTTGGCAGAAAACAGCAGTCTTACAAGCAATAAAGTGAAATACGTTTTCGAAAAAAAGGCACTTCAATTGATAACTAATATTTGCAAAATCTAATTCTAAAGTTAATGCTTGCCTCTTTCATGTATTAGGCCGATTTATTTATGCAGTTTTATATAGCACTGGCATTACCCAAAGCTGTTAGAGCACTTTACAATAGCACTGTAGTCTTACATTAAGCGCACAGATTACATAAAATGAGTAGCAGAATGTGCACAGGTGCAAAGCTGGGAAGGTACTAAAAAACATTGAGGCACAATGAAAGTTTGTGGAGTGTCATGAGGGTGCCAAATCATATGAACATAGAGATGTATCATGTGATGTATTGCAACATTTAATTAGTGCTTTCTACCCCTATGTGAAGCACTGAAGTGATTCCCCCAGGAGCTGCCCCCCCCAGCGCCTTGAGACCCTTTCGAGTGAGTAGCTGCGCTTCACAAACCTATGATTGATTGATTGCCTATATAAGTAGCAAGGGATCACGTCCGTGATGTGACCTGCACCAATCCCTGCAGGGTTGCAGGGATAGATGCAAGTCACGTCAAGGACAAAGGTTTGACTACTTGGACTGTCCCTGCCGCAATACCCTATGATGCTGTATTAATATGTAGGCTATCCATGGCCATATCGAGTTAAATGTCCTAAGTATGGTCTATATTTTTGCGTGCATGCTTCCTTAAAATTGTTATGAATGCATCAAAATGGTTTGAAAGCTCAACTGCACCACACAGGGATTGAATATACAGCAAAAACTTGGTCCTGAAGAAAGCCGATTGACCCATAGGGCAGTAATACGGCTGAAACATGTCAACCTTTTAATATCAAGGACCATTAGATCCTGATGACATCTCACTGTTTTTAAGCTTGCCCAAGACCTTACTCATGAAATCATAGTTTCAGGATCTATGAGGCAATTTTAACTCACTCACAAAATCCCTTGCCTTTCACCTATTAATAATGGACAGATGCAAGCCTATAAAAAACCTTCTTTTTTAACCCTCCTTGTCTCTGGTGTGGGAGCTATTAAAGGGAAATATCCTAGGTTGAGGTAGAACTGGGGATAAATGCCATGGGCGAAGTGAGGAGCTGACTATCTCTGAAACAATTTTATGTGATACTAACTCTAGCCAGATAAGGGGAAAGAATTCTCTGACTGTTGTCACTGATGTTAATCAATCTGAGTACCAGGGGTTATTGATCATTCGCTACCTGCAAAAATGGAAAAGGAGAACTGGCTCTGCAATTAAACCTAGACCTGTAAAATGTCTGGGAGGGAGGTGGAACTTATCTTTGATTACTGACTGAACACTTGCTTTCTAGGCTGGATGTGCTTTTTAGGAAGACTGAATCTTTAATGACTACAGAGACTGGCCAAATTTGAACACTCTATATCAGAGCTTCAGAGGTCATCAAATTGTATTAAAAATTCAATTGGCACTAGTAGTGTTCAGCCTGGCCCCGGGTTACTATCTACTTTCTCATCTGTGTCGGGGGTCCAGGTGAGCCCTCAATTGGTTGCTGGCGGAAAAACTTCAATAGTGACTTGGGATAAATTGCCATTGAACCCCTCTGGAATTCCTGTTATTAACTGTGGGTTAAAATACACTTCTAAATGGGTCTCTGGATCCTTTGTTTGTTTAAATAAGGGTGTTCATGTGAATAGTGGTGAGCCTCAGTCTTCATCTAGTAATAATCGTCCAACTGGGACACTGGAGTTACCACCTGCCGCTACCCAGGTTGTCTTGGTCTTTGCAAATGTCCCTCAGCTTAGACGCGGTGGTATAGAAAATTATTCTCAGTTGAATAACAAAGTGGTTCATTGGCTTGACTTTAGAACTAACAGAAGATTTCACTTATTCCAATATATAAACATGTTGAGAAGGGTATCATAGGTTGGGAGGAGGGTAAACATTTGAGGGAGATTGTATAGTGGTAAATTTCAATCGTTCTGCTTTGGCAGGTGATATACTTTTTCTTGCTTTACCCCACCTTCAGTTGAAAACACCACAATCCAGGTGCTTATTTGAGGTTATTTTTATAGGCCTAATTTTTCTTTTCTGGATCATACCTTGGAGATAAATTCTTTAGTTCCAGATCCAAGGGCTCTGGTTACTCATGGTGTTACAACAAGTAATCAATTTGAACCCCTGGGCAATCTGGAGAATGTTGATTGACTGTTCCATACTAATTTTTCAGCACCCATTCCAGAGGCTTCAAACAATTGCACTATGTCTCATTCTGTGGTGTCTGATGTTTTCTCTAAGGATATATCCTTAGATGCCCTCGAAATTATGAGCTGGAACATTGCAGGCATTGAGTCCAAAAAGATGAACCAAGTTGATATTCCTTTTTAAAGTGTTACAGGATTATTTGTTTACAAGAAACTTGGGCTGCCTCAAACAACTTTCATTTGGATGGTTTTTGTTCTATTTTTACTACTGCTTTCCAGAGACTTTTGAAAAAGAAGGGATGGTCTTCTTATATTGATTAGTCTATGTTTGAATTGGAAAATCAAGGAAATATGTACTAACTCTCCTATTGGCTGTGCTACTTACTTTTTCAAATTCTGTCAGATTGATGGTCATCAATTTTTATAATTAAAATGGTTCTACATGGACCTCTATTCACTTAAATGTTTTGCTGTCTTTTTTAGGTCGTTTTAGAGAAAATGTTGAGTTTTATATGCCAATGGTTTTGGTGGGTGATTTTAATTTGACCTTAAGTTCTGCATGTTCAGATTCCAAGTTATTGTAATTTTAGTGACCTAATTTCCGGAGCTCACTTCAAGCATAGTGCTGAGGGAGATATTGTAAATGGCATTTTAGCTGAGTTCAATTTCCAGTTTGCTGGTACTATTTGGGAGGATGGTCATGTACCCATATCAATCCCTACATTTACCGGAAGAGATTGTTCAACTCATATTGGTTTTATTTTGGTGTCCGCACCCCTTGTACCTTTGATCAGGAGCATGCTCTAATATGGGATTTCCATAGTGACCATAACCCAATGAGGGCTGTTTTGGTCTGGAATGAATTTACTAGTACAGGCACTGGTTGGACATCAAGTGAGGTGAGTGTCACAGCTCAGGGATTGAGGTTATGATGGACTAAAGTTATGCTCAGCTCATTTAGCAAGGAACTAGTGAATCTTTGCTTAGCAGGCTTTTGAGGTATGTCTGAGTGATTATTCTACACCTCAGTCAATTCTGAATTCTTGCAAGCTGATATGTATAAATGTAAGGAAGTTGTTGAGTATGCCATCAAAGCCCCGTCGAGCTACTTCTTGTCATTGTCTTGCACACTGTTGTTCAAAAGTGCTTGTGGCTGTAAAAATATTTGGCTGTATTCTGGGAAATTGTCAAACACTCCTTTTTCTCACCGAGACATGAAAACACCATATGTGCTAAAATTCCTCAAGATAAATGGGTTAGTCACTTTGCAGGGATATATGATTTTCCTAGTTGTGTGTTATTGAGCTGTGGCCCTCTTAGTGTACCCACAGATTCCTGTTTACAGATTAAGGCTGAGGAAGCAACACAGGTCATTAATGATGCTTCAAAAAATGAAGTTCTTGGTCCAGACGATGTGCCAGTTGATATGTTTCAAACTCAAGTTTTGCTCTGGGCTCCACTCCTTACTAATATTATTAATTTGGCAGTATTACATGCTCTCCCCAATTCCTGGTCTCAATCATTGATTTAAAAAGGGAGATAAGGCTGGCCTGTGTTGTTATAGGCCTATCTCCCAAATTGATTCTACGATCAAGGTCTTGGGGTACATAATTTTGAATAGATTGACTATGTGGGCTTTAAAGAATCAGGTAATTTCTGACATTCAGTATAGCTTTAGATCCGGCCTAGGGATAGTCAATCAGTGCTTAAATCTTTATTTAATCATTAATAAATATACCATGGTCAAGAAGGCATCTTTACATGTTGATTTTATGGATCTTAGTTTTGCATTCAATAGGGTCAATAGAAACAAGTTGTGGAGCATCATGATCTCTACAGGTGTTGAGTTGAATAGTGTATATTTTTTGTGAGATCTTCATTAGAATGTACTGGCTTCAGTGAGATATGGAGAGGGATGAGAGTGCTCTGATTTGTTTAAGCTAAAAAGAGGTGCCTGGCAGGGGTGCATTCTTGCTCCTTTTCTTTTTATCTTCTATATTAATCAACTAGAAAGTATTCTTGTGGAGGGTGTTCATGATGTGCCCTTTGTCGGACAGCGTCCAATTCCTGCACTGTTGTGCAAAGAGGCTTTGGAACTGTAGGATTGGTGGCACAGCGCTGTGTTGGCTGTCTTCGTTCCTTTCAGGCCGCACCATTCAGGTCAATCAGACACGTTCAAATCCTCGGCAGAGAGTCCCACAAGGCTCTTCACTTAGCCCGACACTCTTTAACGTGTATCTCCACACTCAAATTGTCATTACCCTGTCAAAGAACTGCAATGCTGTGGCCTCCTCTCTCTGCGTATGCCTCTTGGAAGTTGCGGTATGGATGTACTCTAATTGTCTTAAACGTAATGCAGGGAAAGACATAGGTAGTAGTCTTAGACAAGTCCATCAACATCTGATCTAATGCTTGGTGGCTGATGATCTAGGCCATCTACCGGTAATCAAGGATAAGGTTAAAAACCTAGGCATCTGGTTTGATGCCAAGTTATGCTTTGATGCTCGGGGGCGTGGCTTCGCTGTGCTGCAAGATGGCCGCTTGCTAGAAGGGCTCTGTCGGCCGGTCCCATTTATCCTCCTAAATCTACATCCTCAGAAGGGAATCGGGCATGAAAAGACGCCGATTCTAAACTGGCGACATAACGTGACTGTATTTAATTGCCAGCTGGAGTCACCGGAACATCGGGCGCATTTACGAACGCAGCGTTGGAAGGCCTCACGTGCGGCAAGAGATAGGCCGCAGCGGCGCCTGGGCCTGTTTTAAGGACACCATGACCTGCTGTGATGCCCCCCTCTGCAATGCTGGCGGTTGCTGGGTGGTGAGGGCGATGTGCTGATCGGGGGGCCGCCGAGGAGCAAGAAGCTGCTGCTCTAACCTGTGTCGCGGCCCGTGCCACATGGCCGTCGGTGCAGGCGGTTGTCTTATCCTGCCAGAAAGTGCAGCGTCTCTCCAGTGCGACCCACATTCGGTGTAGAGGTGAAGGTTGATGAAACGATTGGAACTTGATCCCAGCAAGGCTGCACCTGAGCCGTATGGCCCCCGACGAGCGACGGTGACGCACACACGGAAACACAGTGAGTACTCTGGTGGGCCTGGAGAGCGCTCAGCCTTGTGGGCGGTTCGCCGGTTCTCCTCGCTGCCTGCGTGGTACAAGGCTGGGCCGCGCTGGCGCCAGGGTGGGCTGGGGAGCTCACTGGCGGGGTCTGGGGCTCGAGGAGGCCACAAGTGAGTGCGTGTTTGGTTTGGGGGGCGGGGCTGTGTCCGGCAGAGCTGCAGTGTGGTTGGTTGGCTCCCCCAGGGCGCTAGCATTGCGGGCACAGCTGGGGTTGTCCGAGCGGCCGGGCTATAGGCTCTGGGAGGGATGCCCGCTGCCCAACACACCTCCTCCATTGAAGTGAGTGTGCAGCATAGGGGCCAGGACTGTATCTATACAAAAGAAAGCTGTCAGTTGCTCGACTGGGCGGAAGGCATGTTACCAACAATTCAATTCCTCTGACACCTCTAAGATACAGTCGAACACTCTTAATATCCTGGGGGCCTGTAAACCATACCCAAAGCCAGTGTGCTACTGGGCGGCTCCCACTGTACTGCATTGCCGCTAAACACCACCAGGCAATATGGGGAAAAATGATCCCAGGCAACCTAAACTTTCATTTGAAAATAAACGTCTGACTCGCACAGCAGATGCCTTTTCTGAGCCTGACACTGAGTCCACTGCCTTAGACAACGGGGAGAAACAAGATGATGACTTGCGCACCATACTGCTGGATGTTTGCTCCAGCATAAAAAACATAGATAATAAAATTGACGTACTCACCTCCAGACTAGATAGGGTCAAAAAGCAAGTCGACTCCCACGAGGCTCGCCTGGATGCACTTGAAAACAGATCCTCTGATGCCCATGACTTTCAGGTTGAGTCGAGAGAGCAAATCCTACAAATGGAAAAAGTGCTGGCAGTTATAAAGGCCAAAAATGAAGATTTAGAGGTGCGCTCCCGGCGCAACAACCTAAGAATTACTGGCTTGCCTGAGACTACTACTATACCAAAAATGGAACCCTACATAGAAACTTTGCTGCGCGACCTGTTTGGCTCGGTGCTGTCTCCCGTTATGATCGTGGAGCGCGCACACCGCTCGCTGGGCCTAGACCGCCTGTGAGAACTGCACCACGGCCCATTATAGCACGGCTATTAAATTACCGGGATCGCGTTGCGGTGCTGAAGGCGACCATAGACCATGGTCCAATTAACCACCAGGGCAACTACCTTTTCTTCTTCCCGGACTACACGCCACTGGTGCAGGCCACCTGCAAAGAGTCATGCACGACGGGCAGCCCTACTTCTTCACTGACGCCAAAGCAGCACTAAAATTCACAAAGCAAATAAGCGCTAAAAAGCAATCCCCTCGTTCTTCTCAACAAGCCTGTTCTGAGCAGGCTCTAAGTGATAATGACTGAGTACACCACTGTGCGCCAAGAGGTGCCTCTCCTAACTGTTATGCACTGCCATTAGACTTATCTTGCCAATTGACCCTATGGAACTGTGCCCAGTGCAAGCCAGTAGTTATAAGCCACTTCTAAAATTAACCTACCTACAGCTCTGTTAATTAAGATTCCGCACACCCTAACACAACCCGGCCACCCTGCCACTAGGTAGGGGTGTATGCCGGTGAACCAGGCCCCACTGGAAGAACTCCCATGTTCCTTGATGTTTGTTTGTACAAGGGAAGTACAGGGAGGGGGAGGGCTGATTAACACAACCTAATTGGGGGGTTGGTGTGGGTGGGGGTGGGACAGGGTGGTCATTGAGTTTTTGGGATGGGGGGTGTTAATTTTGTCACAATCTGCTGCGATAGACCACAAGCCAATATACCCAGGCAGGACACACAGTTTGCACTACAGTCTGCTTCAATGTGACAGCAAGTTTCCGAAATCAAATGTTCATCTTATTGTGCACGGCAACGCAGCATGCAGCTCTCCATATAGCACAGCAGCTGATACATGACTGAGGTAAAGTTCCTTACCAGGAACATAAGAGGGCTGAATGACTTCAGAAAAGCTAGGCTAATGCACTCATATCTAATCAGACATAAAATTGATATATGCTTTTTAAAAGAAACACACCTGAGGGTAGGGGCAGATCCGAAACTGAATTATAGACACTGGGGCGAGGCACACTCAGCACCTTACTCCAACTACGCTGGAGGAGTGTCAATACTGATAAGGCGGGGGTCTGGCTGGACAACCTCTCACACACTAATAGACCCGAAGGGGCTGTACATTATCCTAAGGGGTACACTGATTACAACCCAGGTGACGCTGGTAGCTGTCTATGGTCCGAATATAGATGACCCCGTATGGTCTAAAGTTGTATTGCTGGGCAGCGACACAGTAATATGGGGAGGTGACTTTAACACCACCCTGCAGGACACACTGGATAGAGTGGGATCTGCCTGTAAAATGCACCCCAGAGCCTCCCAGCAAATGCTCTCTATTTTACCTGACAACGGACTCATCGATATATGGCGCCTTTGGCATCCGGACACCAGAGAAGGTACATGCATAACGTTGCACCATAATGCTTGGTCCAGACTAGATTACTGGCTGGTTTTGGGCGATGTTGCGACATGGACCATGGACACTAGACACCTGCCACGCACACTATCCAATCATGCTCCAGTGTTGTTAAGATCAAATGTACCGCAAACTCTGCCTCGTGCATTTAGTGCGAACAAAGCGATACCAAAGGGGATGATGGACGGAGCGTTAGAGCAAATCAAACACTCACCCCCAGTCAACTGATCTGGGTTTAATCCATCATCATTCTTTAGCTCACTCCACCACCCCAGTTCAGACATGGCCATATGCAAATCAGTCTGACCCTGTGCCTCATGGGAACAGTCCAGCCTGAACTGCCAAGCCATGTCTTCCCTGGACCGGAAACAAGCATCCTGGGACCGGTTTCGGGTTCAAAACCCTCATCAGCCAGGCTATCTTGAATCCAGTGGCAAAGTGAGCAAGGGACCGACGTCTGGGCATACCCTGCCAACTTAGGACGAACAAAGCGATACCTCCATCCGTCCATCAATTGTGTGTCTCGTGCATTTAGCTGGCGACTCCCCCCACAAGCTCTACATGACACAGCCATCAGAGAGGAGATACGTAGTGTACTCACCCAATATTTCTCTACCAACGAGGGATCGGTGTAGTCCCCTTCCACACTATGGGAAGTCTTTAAGGCAGTAATCAGGGGAGCATGCATTGCTAAGCAGTCTGGGGTCCTAAAGTCAATCAGACAAACACTGGTCAAACTAGAGCAGGACATCTGCGACACCGAACTCTTATATTATCAATCAGGTGCACCTACACATATTGCAACACTGAGAGGGAAAATTTCAGAATTCGGTGAAGAGGCAGAGAGAGAGAGACGCTTCCTGGGCAAAAATGCTAGAGCCCGGCGTTATGGTGAGGGCGACAGGCCAGGCAGAGCTTTGGCAAATACACTCAGGCAGCAATCGTCCTCAGCATACATAACCGAACTTTTGGATGAAGATTCCACTCCACTTAGAGGATAATTGGCCATGCATGCGCATCTTACCAATTTCTATTCCTCACTATATACAGCCATGCAGATTGACCCCCACCCTGGGCTACAAACATATTTGGATTCCATTGAGTTGATTTGTCTCAGTGAGGCCCACCGGGCCTACCTGGATGAGCCTTTCTCCAAGGAGGATATTATACAGGTCATACGTAGCATGCCTGGAGAGAAAGCCCCGGGTCTAGATGGGCTGCCGACCTCATTCTATAAAACCTACGTGGACGAGCTTGCACCCCGCCTCCTTGCAGTCTACCAAGAATCTCTAGATCGTGGTTCCCTGCCACCCACAATAAAAGAAGCAGTGATCATCTTGCTTCTGAAGCCAGATAAGCTAGCCAATCTTTGCGATTCATACCGCCCGCTCTCGCTAATTAATGTTGACGCCAAAATTCTCGCCAAGCTAATCGCTAATAGGTTGCAACCACTCCTGCCGCTTATTGCCAGACCGGACCAGTCCGGATTCATTCCAGGCAGATCCACGGCACACAATTTGCGCACCTTCTTTTCTGTTTTACACCAGATCGATCCACAACTACCGGCCCTCGCGGCCTTTCTTGGCGCTACAAAAGCGTTTGATTCGCTGGAGTGGCCGTACCTGTTCACTATTCTGCCCAGGATGGGTTTCAGTCCTAACTTTATCAAGCTGATACGTCTGCTCTACACTGAGCCTATGGCGAGATTAAAAGCAAATGGGCTACTGACGGAACCATTCCCAATAACACGCGGTAGCAGGCAGGGATGCCCCCTCTCGCCGCTGCTATTTGCGGTGGCCATGGAGCCCCTGGCAGCCAGAATACGCCAACACCACATGGCGAGGGGGCTTGGGTTCACGGACAGAGGCTTAATAATATCAATGTACGCGGACGACATCACGCTATACATCAGTAAGCCAGACGAGAATCTAAACCCGGTGCTGAGGGAGATTCTCCAGTTTGGTGGCATGTCTGGGGTAAGTGTGAATTGGGCCAAGTCGTCGCTTTTGCCCTTGACTGATGCCCCACTCGCGACAGAGCTGGAGTTCCCACTAACCTGGGCAGACGGATCTGTGAAATACCTGGGCATATGGCTCAGCAGAGATACACAAGAAATTTGGCATATGAATTATGGCCGCTTACTGGAGTTGCTGGAGTGGCTGGAGTGGCTGGAGCGTAAGACGGTGTTCTGGTCCGCTTTACCGATGTCCATGGCAGGCAGAATAGCCATAACCAAAATGATAGTCCTTCCCAAGCTATTGTCTTTATTTGCAAACATCCCAATCTCCTTCACACAAGCTTTCTTCATGTCCCTTCGCTCCAAGCTAATCGCCCTGGTCTGGGCTGGGAAGTTTCCACCCTAAGAGTCTTATTAGAAACCTGCCATACTCACAGTTCATTAGGATAAGAAGAATATGTTCAGATACCACGGTGAGCACACAAAAACTCATGGAATACAAAGACCGGTACCATGAACGAGGATACCCAGAGGACGTATTACAAGATTGCCTCAGTCGCGCACAGATCAAAAAATGTGAAGAATTGCTAACTAAACCGGATAAACCCCAACAGAATAGAATAGTATGTGTGTCTAAATTCTCAACCTCCTCACAAGCAGTTAAAAGGATTATTATTCACAGATGGGAAATACTGGAGAACAAAAAAGATTTTAATGATATCTTCAGACAAAAACCAATGTTTGCATATACGAGGGGCAAGAACATACGGACAATACTAGCATCTACCAAACAACCAGTTATCCAAACCAATTTGCGGGGCACTATGAAGTGTAATAATTGCATTCATTGCAGTAATGTAATAGTAGGGAACACATTAATGCATTCATCAACAGGCAAGAAGATACGATTACATCACACGAGTGATTGTAACACCAACAATGTTGTCTACTGTATTAAATGTCCATGCGAAAAAGCCTACATTGGCAAAACAGAGCGGAAATTAAAAGTGCGAATCACAGAGCACAAGAGTAAAATTAGAACTAAAAGTACAACGTCAAGTTTAGCTCTCCATTGGGAGGAAACTAAACACAATATATCACAGCTTAGATTTCAGGTAGTTGAGAGAATAATACCACGACCTGGGATGGACATTACTAAAACTCTGCTTCGCAGAGAAGTATTTTGGATAAAAAGTCTTGGAACAATGATACCATCAGGTCTTAATGATCGTTTGGATATGAGCTGTTTTTTATAATCATTCCACAGAAACACCAATTTAATGAAGTAGTAGAGATGTTGGCGGTGAACGTATAACATGACTACCAAGCTATTATTCGAGAATGGAACATGCATGGTACCACAGTGCTAAATGGTGGCGGGATTTGCACAAAACATTTTTCTGTTCTTCTCTTTTTTATCTTTTTCTTATTTTGGTTATATGAGGATACTATGAGTATTTATTTTAACTTGAACATAGTAGGATAGGGCTTTTTATGATATAGATATTGTTACAGTCAGAATCTTTTGGACATTGACATATAATCATATGGTATTTTGGGATAATATTTAATCCTTTTCTGCTTGATAGCATATGGGCACCTTTGCTGCCCGGTCATCATGAAGATGCTAGTTGTATTATTATTCCATTATCCCCTCTCTATAGGACATCCTTACCTGGTGAAGTTATTGTGAACCGTCGACAGCCATGACATAGGAAAATGTTTTTCACCGCATCTCAATGATGACCGTGTTTATATTCATTTGCACAGGTCTTTCATCATCCATCAGTAATTATTTATTGATGCTATACACTTATTGCATTCACATTCGAATTTTTCAGCATTATTTATTATACTCATGGAGATATTCAGTGGGCGCATATTTCGTCTATTTATCACCTTAGTGACATTATTATTTTTTTATCATCTTAGATGCACGGGATCAGTACATTGTGATTAGTGGGGAAAGGTATTGATGAGCGGGTATTTCACTAGGTTATGTCAGCCGTTTCGTTATCGCTCGGGTTTACAGTGTAAATATGGCGCCCGTCTTTTTGAGATAGTCTCATTTCTATGAATATGGTTCTTTGCATTTATTTCCGGCATATGCCGCGTTCGGCAACACGAGAACCGTTTGAATCCATATGAGAGGACAGTTTTGCCGATCTTTAAGTAAGTGCAGGACTTTGCTCTAACCATTAATAATGCGAAGCATTCATCTTTTTATTTTTATTTTATAGAGTTCTCCTTATTTAGAGACATTTGTTCTTGTAGGTTCGCTCGCATTCTTCAGCGTTTGTGGAGAGGAATATAGTGTGGCTTCACCCATTGCGGTAAGCGCAGTTTTGGCATTTTAACACTAGCCTTCATTGTCTTTTAACATCCCGACTACATTTATGCTTTGTCTGTTTTCTACAGTGCAATCCATCGATTGTGATGCTTTGAAAAGATATCATGTAGCGCTCAGGTGAGCTTTGTTGTTGTTCAGTCACGTATTGGTCTCTTGGCTAACATTGAGAATTGATATCTTAATGTCTATCATCCTTTTTTTTTTTTAAACATAGGATATTAATCTTAATACATCGCGATAGAACATACCATCCACGAGGTAACAGTTGGTGTTATCGTCATGGAAACAGGCGGTGTTTCACTATTGGTGTTTAATTTTCTTTACTCTTCTCGGCAATGCACTCACAAGGGTGAATTCGCGCCTTTATTTATCTTGCGTAGTGGGTTGCGCCAGTCACAGGACATCACTACATTAATGTTCCACGTTTGAACTCACAGAAAGAAACTTGCATGATTGTTTTTGTAGAACACATGTCCTATTACCTTAATCCATGATGATGTTGTGGTGTACTGGGTAATGTTGCCAACGTGTAATGAATTTATGTTGTGAGAAAAGTATGTTAAAAGTATTCTTTTTTTGTAGGTTGGCCCCTGAGGAAGGGACTACAATTTCCCGAAATGCATCGGGCACACACAAGATTGATGTTTCTCATTGTTTATGTATTCAAACAAATGTAGTTACACTGCTTATGTTTAAAGAGTGTTACTAATTATGATTGTAAAATGTATACGTTGATGCATTGAATATATCAGTGACACATACATAAGATATAATGAAGTTCATTTGAACAAAATATGGTTGAATTTGTTTCGTATTTAATATTTTGAATTTCTCAAGAGAGATTTGGGATTTAGAACCTAGTGAACAGTGCACAGCACCAGCAAGTTGACCAACTTGTAACAGTTTCTGGGCTGGGAAGCAGCCACGTGCTGGTTGGGAACTACTGACACAACCGCTTTCGCGTGGTGGGCTAGGTGCTCCAGACTTCGAACTATATGTTCTGTGCGCACAAGCTCAATATCTCCACTTTTGGTTGCACCCGATCCCATTTCAGCCACATGTGGCGGTTGAGAAGGATGTGGTGGAACCCACTCCACTACAGGTAGCCTTGTACCAACCTTATCACAGCACAAACGGGGAGGTGAATACGGTAGAGATGCTGCAATGGGCTTGGGAAGGTCTAAGGAGGCGTACCGGGACCCCGTCGCTCTATGCGCCCTACATCCTACTTGCGCATCACCCACTCATCCCTCCTTTACAAGATAGAGGAGCCATCAGTCGTGCCCGCACAATGGGCCTTAACACACTAGGTGATTTATACCCAAGTGGTACGTTTTAAGAGAGGCCTCACAATCAAGGGGATGCTCCAACGCCCATTCTATAAATGCTCGTATATTACCAACTCAGAGCCATATGCAAAACACTGTACGGCTCATTTCCAGAGGCCCCAGCCACACTGACACAGTTAGAAAATGTATTAACCACCTCTTCGTCCCGCAAGTTGGTTACAAGGCTTTACAATTTAATGCAGCCACACCTCTCACCACACCTCGTGCGCTGGTGCAGTGTCGGGCGGACCTAGGCGAGTCCCCCACAGATGACCAGTGGTTCTGCTGCTATTCTCAGCTCAGGCACCTATCACCGAATTACAAGCTGAGACTCATTCATTTTAAATTCCTACGCAGGTTGTACCGTACACCCTTACAGTTACATAAAATGGGTTTACGCCCAAATGCGAACTGCTGGAAATGTAAACAAGAGCAAATGTCATTTCTGCATGTCGCATGGTCCTGCCCCCCCATAGCCCGATATTGGGAGAAAGCTTACGAGATTATACACAAGGTCACGGGATTTAGGCTACAATGCACACCGCTGGTTGCTCTGCTGGGAAATGTCGGGGAGGTCCCCCCTGGTATGGGTCGACTCATAGCCATGATGCTGCTGCTTGCCAAACGTAGGTTAGCAATTCACTGGGGTGCTAACATGGTCCCTAAAATAGACACCTGGATACATGACATCACATACTGTCAAGAACAGTTGGCAGCCTTTTAGGACCTAATGCCTCTATCGCCTCGCCCGAAAGATATCTGGGAACCATTTATGGCATGAGCCTGGGAGTAGGATACGACACTGTCAGACCCCTCCCACCCCCGCAACGTGCAGTAAATACATAGCCATCAGCACTCCGTAATCGGTTGCTGCAACCCTCTCCTATAGTCGCAGAAGCCTCCTGCGTGTAGAAAGTCACATTAGCCTACAATAAGTCTATACGAAATACTACACAAGTTCATGCCTGATGCGTTGCCTGTGTAATCTGACAGATACTCTAACTGTTGCCTGGACGTACAGTTTTTCTACCCCTAAAAAAAGTGTGCCGTGTTGTTGCCCTTATATTATATAACAATTACTCTGCAGCGGACTCAAGAGATGTACTTTATGATTGTTTAAGTTTTGGTCTACAATCAGACATGTCACAC
Source organism: Calotriton arnoldi (assembly GCA_963921515.1). Taxonomy (NCBI): domain Eukaryota; kingdom Metazoa; phylum Chordata; class Amphibia; order Caudata; family Salamandridae; genus Calotriton; species Calotriton arnoldi. The sequence continues at coordinate 479,179 of CAWUFW010003155.1, forward strand.
CTTGCTGAGTATTGTTACATATAACATTGCGATTTGAACATGGCTTGTAATGTTTATTCATGTCTACAAAACAATAAAAAGAAATACAAAAAAAAAGTTATGCTTTGATGCTCAGATCACCACCCTTGCTGGGAAATGTTTTGGGATATTAGGATCCTTGAGGAAAATCCTCCATTTCCCACCAGAAAACACCCATAAATCAGTGATCCAAGCACTGGTGATCTCCAGGCTGGATTATTGCAACATCCTTTATCTGGGTGTGGCTCAAACCTGTTTTAAGAGATTATGGGTCCAGAACGCGGCGGCTCTGGAGCTGTTGAAGCTTCTCAGGTGGGCTTCTATTAGACCTGTGTTGCTGAAACTACACTGGCTCCCGATATAGCATAGAGTCCTTTTCAAAGTACTTTGTTATTGCTTTAAGGCTTTTTCTTCTCATGGTCCTCACTACCTTCAGTTGATGGTGAATTTCTATGTGCCCACTGTGAGAAAGTGCCCTCTTTCTGCATGGTTGCCCCCACTTTTTGCTGAATTGCTAATGTGCTTTGACTGAGTGTGCGCTGGGCTCCTGCTAATCAGGTACCCAGGGCCTATGTTCTTTCCCTAAAAACTGCATTGAAGCCTAAACCCAATTGGCATCTCTGGCCACAGGTCAGCCCCTGGTAAATGGTACCACAGGTACCCAGGGCACTGTGACCAGAGAAGGCCTCTAAGGGCTGCAGCACTTATTGTGCCACCCTTAGAGGTTCTGTACCATTACACTCACACACTGCCTTTGCAGGCTGCGTGTTTTGGTGCAGAACAAAGTAAAGAGTCGACATGGCACACATCTATGTGTGCCATGCCTACAACCCACTGCCCTGGCTTAGATCAGTCAACCCTCTAGCTGGGTGCACTATACCAGTGGTGAGGGTACAGGTGCATGAGCCCTGTACCCCTACAGTGTCTAAGTCCATTCTTAGACATTGTAAGTGCAGTGCTGCCATTAAGAGTATATGGTGCTGGGAGTTTGTCATTACAAACTCCACAGCACCATAATGGCTACACTGAAAACTGAGAAGTTTGGTATCAAACTTCTCAGCACATCAAACCCACACTGATGCCAGTGTGGGATTTAATGAAAAGTCAACACAGAGGGCATCTTAGAGATGCCCCCTGAAAACTAACCTACCACTAGTGTCCAAGCTGAGTGGCTGCTTTCAGCTGCCACCACCAGACATGTTTCTGGACCCCTGGGTCGAGAGCCTGCTGCTCTCTAGGGCCTGAAACAATGCACATCCTGGGACGAGGTGCCAAGCCTCCTCCCCCAGGATGGGCAGGGTTCACGAAGGGGAAGCTTCGGAGGCTTGCCGCCTTTGTGAGCTTCCCCAGGCCACTTGCTGCTTTCAGCAACTGGTCCCCACTGGTTCTGACCCCCACTTTGGGTGGGAGAACCGGCGCGAAAAGCAAGTGAGGAAGAGAGGTGTGCCCACCTCTGCCCAGAATTTGGAATGCTTTGCCCCCAGAAACTAGACTTAATCCCTCTACTGCATCTTTCAAAAAAGAAGTGAAATCTCTTCTCATGGCTAAGTTCACTTGAGCATGGGCTACCGTTATTACTCGACTCAACACGTGATCTACATGGAACTATATATTATTTATTTTCTCTCTATGTATCCCAGATATTGTGTCCATATTATGCTTTATCTATATGGAACGTTATGTTATGCACCATATACCTATGTATCTATGATATGGTGATTACACTATCATTGACTGACAGGAAACTATATGTTATTTACCATGTACCTATGTATCTAAGATATTTACCTTGTAAAGCGCTCTGATACCCGCAAGGGTCTTGTTCGCGCTATATAAAACTTTCAAATAAATAAATAAACTCCACCCCTCAGGTGGGGGAGGTGAAGCACAACTCTCAGTCCCGGCCATCTTGCAGATGGGGGGACTTAGCCAACCAGGGACAGGCTCATGCCCCCCTCCCACTGGAGGGTGGCATATTAGGGGGTGTACCCACCCAGGGAAAAGACCCATTGGTCCCTACTTCTTACCTACCTGTAACGCCCCTAAATCTAGTATTTGGGGGCACCCCTGAACCTTGCTTCCTCAGACAAGAAGAAACTACAAGGAGAAGAAGAAGAACCGAACAGCTGTGCAACAGCTAACAAGAGGAAGACGCCCACTGACTTGGCCCCAGCCCTACCGGCCTGTCTCCACCTCGAACCTGCGAAATCCCGGTGTGTCCTGCAGCCAGCAACCTCGAAAACCCCGAAGGACCTGTCTGCCTTCAACCACAAAGACTTTGTCTCCCGCGAACACCGGATTTGTTCATCTGCAACCTCTGGCTCCGGCCGGACACCGCGAATCCGCCCCACTCTGCACCCGCCGTCCACGGCCCGAGCTCGAGTGGGCAAACACCATGAGGAGGTCCCCCCGGCGATCCTAACCTGAGATCCGGTGACCCCTGATCAGGCTCAAGCCTGCAGCCTAAATCCAGAAGGTCCCCCCAACTGCGACCAGGAGCTGGTAAGAAGATCCGACCCCAAAAGGCACCCCTGCACCCGACGCCCCACGGCCTTGGGTGGCCAAACCGACGGTGCCTAACCAACCCCTAACTTCCCAACTTACCTCTCGAAGTGGTGGTCGCTCCCAGAAGACCTTCGTCCCCAAGCCTGCAGTGCCTTTGCAAACCGGAGGTTCCTAATTGCAAACAGCAGGGCGCCCGACGTCAAAACAGCACCCTGCACCCGGCCGCCCTAGTGCCGCTGAGGGTGCACCTTTGGTGCTACTTTGTTTCCCCATTTGCCCTGAGCTAAAGTCCAGGAGCTTTGCTCCCACAACCAAGTGGCCTGCTCGTCAGCAGCCACCAACCGGAGGCCCTCTATCCCCCATTGGATAACATTGAGCCTCAACACTCTGCACCCGGCCGCCCTAGTGCCGCTGAGGGTGTAACTAGAGTGCATCCTTGACCCTGGGGGACCCCTGAATCTACCCCCAGAACCTCAACTCCCACTACCAAATACTTACCTTAAAACCGATAACACTATTTTCCTCCATAGGATAACATTGACTGTTTTTTCTTGGAAAAGTTTTTAAGTGTGGAGTTTGAAAACCTAAAGAAATGTTTTACAATTTTACTGTTTAACAAAAACGATTTTACTTACCTGTTTGCAGGAAATGCCCCAGAGTAGTATCCAGGTATACTACTCTGAGTAAGAAAAGTAATCTCAAAAGTAACTTACCTGTAACTTTACTAAAAAGCCCATTCAAAGTATATGTACTGTATTCTGAAAAGCATTGCATTATCAGTAACACTACTGTAATCAAATCAAAGTACATTTACAATTGCAATTCGAACTGTTTACAAACTGCATTACTACTGTAAAGTATTTATTGCTTACCTGTGCCAGGCTTGCTTGGTTCTAGAAAATAAAATAACTAAAAGAATATTTTTATACAAAAACAATTGGTCTGAAGTTCAGTCTTTGAGTGTGTGAATTCATTTGCTGACTGAGGGGTCGATTCCGATCTCGGCCGGTAGGGCTCCGAATCGGATTCGGCTTTACCGGATCCGATTCGGAGCCCTGTTTCCCGACCGATCCATACGCGCGTCCGGACGAGCGAGTACGATGCAAAATCGCCGACCGACTCGTCCGGGCATCCCGACCGCTCCGACCGACTCGTTCCCGGCTCGAACCGCACCGACCGACTCGCTCGGACTCGACTCGCACCGCGCAATGGAGACGTTTCCCGGCCGGGTGAGTACGATGCGCGCCGCGAGCAGTCCGACCGAGCCGCACACTCCGGCTCAGAAGAGCTGTCGGAGCCGTACTTCGGGGGTCCGTGTCGGACCCCCCTGAACGCGTAGCCGCGCGAGTCGCAGCATGGGTCCCCCCTACCTGTGCGTGTACGGGGCGAATCGCTTCGCCGCGTACACGCTGTGGGGGGCGCCCTTGTCCGCATCGCACCCATTGAGTCAATGGGAGCCCGTGTACGCGTCGTACAACAGGCTCCCATTGACTTCAATGGGAGTCCGACCGAATCGAGTCCGACAGCATACGGACGCATCGTACTCGTTCGGTCGGGCTGCACGGGTCCGATTCGGTCGGAAATCTCTCCGGGTCCGGCTCGGTCAGAGAGATTTCCGGCCCGAATCGGAATCGGCCCCTGAGTGTGTACAACAAATGCTTAACACTGTCCTCTGATACTGCCTTACTGCTCGACCACACTACTACAAATAGAGAGTAAGGTGCTATCTAACTTTACCTCTGCCTACCTTTGGGGTTCCACTGGACTCTGTGCACACTATACCTTATTTTGGTATAGTATATACAGAGCCAGCTTCCTACACTCACCAGAAACCTGAGATCAGCGGCAGCCAAAGTTGCTACTGTCCCAAAATTTAAAAGGTCAAGAGTGGGAGGTCGTTCCTTTGACTATTTGGCTTCTAAAGCATTAAATGCCCTACCTATGGAAATTCGGCAGGCATCTTCCGAACTTCAGTTCCAAAAGAAACTAAAAACCTGGTTCTTTTGTTTACAGTAAGCGCCCCCTTAAACTGGGATATCTAGTGCTTGTTGTGTCAGCTCCCTAGCACTTGGATGCTCCGTTCTGGAGTAGCCATGCACTTTAGAAATTGTATTATTATTATTATTACTATTATTATATGGTATGCAGACAATACTGTTTTAATAGCCAAAACAGCACTGGGTCTTAAACATTTATAAATTAACTTGTGGCTTTTATGGATTTTTGGACTTAAGCACAAATTTAAAAAATCACACTTAATGGTGTTTCACACTTAATGGTGTTTGGCTCTTGATGCACCAAATCCTGAGCTTTTAAGGTGAATTAGAATGTTATTGGTAAGATTAATTCATGTTCATATTTAGGATTATTGTCTGACTCTTCTGGAAGCTGTTCTTCTATTATTTTAGATCAATGATTTTTATGAGATCCATATCTTCTATTTTTGATTTTGCTGCCAGACTTGGCAATAGACCCTTAGTAGCTGTTAAAATATTTACGAGGCAAAATGGGTCTCTATTGCTACCTATGGAAGTGATATCCGGGGGTACGTGGAAGTTTCTTCCCTTCAAACTATGGAAAACCAATTTTTGAAGAAACTTGTTATTTCTTCTGAACAGTTTAACCTCTTTTTTAGTTCATGAAGAGTTTGGTGTTGGTTTCCTTACCAATATTGTGAAAGGGCATCCCTTGCCACAGAGGATCTCTGTTTGGCTAAAGCTGGAGGCCCAGTTAAACCGCTTGATAATAAGCGACTATTTTGCTTTGAATGAATCTAATAGAATTCCTTGTCTCTCTTCTGTCAAGGGAACTTTTACTGAATTAGGGCGACTGGAAATTTGTAATAACTCAAATAAACTTGTGAAGGCAGACTTGCTTTGGACAAAAAAAGTTGTTATGGATTTATCTAAGTCCATAAGGGAAAGTACAGAGTTGGCTAAACCACCTTGTAGATCTCACATTATGTTGTTAACCTTGCCAACTCTTGAATCTTATTTAAATCTAGGACTGTCGTTTCATCATTGTTTCTTATTGACCAGGTTTGGACTTAACATGATACATCACTTGTTGGCGGTCCCTAAGGGTTTGTATAAGGCTTGCTGTCCGGAACTCTGTAGTTGTGATCTGGGTTCGAAACAGGATACTATGCACTTTGGAATGTTTTGCCATTTTTATGTGAATTTGAAAACAAAAAAATATTATTCCATTGTTAAAAGAGCAGCACTTTATTCAGGTCAAGCCCACCTTGCTGTACTTACACATGCTTTTAGATCAGCACACCTGCTTCCATGTGGCATGTTTCTTAGCTGGTGCTGTTAAATTGAGGATTTCGAAGAATTTTCTATGATGAACTATTGGTTTTATTTATGTATATAATTCTATATTTTAAGGAAAATGATTGGTTTACTGATGATTTTTATTGATGCTATATTTTATTGTCATGAAATAGTTTTAGCTTTAATGGTTTAATCAAAAACCGAATAAAGGAAGTTGATTGATTGAGCCGGGTCTGGTGACTTAGTGGAATAATGCGTCCTCTTTTAGGGCCTGTGTTTGACCTCATGGTCACATGTTCAAATCCCAGCAGGTCCACTCAGCCTTTCATCCTTCTGAGGTCAATAAAATGAGTCCCATTAAGTTGGAGAACAATAAACATCTGTTATTCAGCGCCAAGAGGCATTTCAGGGTGAACGTGCACTTTACAAATACACATGTTATGTTATTGACAGTCCGACCGACGATGCACCTTGGGCTGATCAGCTGAAAGCAAGTTACTAGTCTTCTGTCAGTTCTTAGTGCACGTGTTGGGGAAGATGTTCCTAAGTCCCAACTTTCACAGTTTGGCAGGAGCAACACATCTAACACCACTTCCAGGGGTCCAGACCTAGGGGACACTACTTGGGAGAAGGAGGACTTACTCCAGCAGAAGCCTGGTGCAGGGTTCAAGGTCTCTGGAGCTCGTTATGCCCCTGTAGCTCACATGGGAGGCGAGCCAACTAGACCTTGGAATCACTTCTGGCGGTCCTGGGTTCAAGAAGACGGTCTAGTTCTCCTTCAAGAAGCAAGGCCGGCCTTTAAGCAGCAGGGCAGTCCTATGGAAGCAGCAGGGCAGTCCTCTTGAGATCCAAGCATTCCTTCTGAATTCTTCCTCAGGTCCAGGAATGTACTAAAGTGGTGTTCTGAGAGTCCAATATTTATACCTGGTGCCAGCCTTTTAAGTGGGGGGGCATTCAGGGATATCCCACCATCTAGTTCTGGAGAAAGCTTTCCCTCCCCTGCCAAGGCTCCAAGAAGCCTTGGGTGAGAAAAACATGATGTCAGGTTCCTTTGTGTGAACTGAAGGCAAGCCTTTTGAAGTGTAAGGGAGCACGGACCAGTTTTGCCCAGACCCATCCTGGCAGGATAGCCTAGCCTGCCTACACCCAATCACATCTGTCCAGGGGCGGCTGGTGTTAGTGGGCAAAAGGGGCGTTGCCCTGCCATTCTGAGGGGAGAGGCAAGAAATGAATTTAAAAAGCCAAGTAACTGAAAAGAAATTTCTACTTGCTGGCTGCTCTATTACTTTCAATGCTGCAGCTGTAATAAACTGCAGACGTCCTGCTGCGCATGTACCTGCCAGGACGAGGTCATATTTCGACCTGCAGGCACAAGCTACAGTAGTGACATCATGGCAGGGGTGTGCCGAGCTAGAATGCCGAGGATAAATCTGCTTTTCGGGCGTTTACAAAATGGCCCTGGGAGGAGTTTGCAGAACTCCATTCGTTTCAATGGCAGAGGGCGGGGCAGGCTGAAAGGCAGAACGAGGTAGTGGGTGGCAACAATTACCAGTCATCACGATAGGAGCCGGGCTGTAGGAGGGGTGCAGCTGTCTGCACTCTTCATTCCTTTCCTCATGTGTGGTGTGCTTTCACTTTTGAAAGCGTTATGCAGCCGAAGCTGAGTCATGTCTCATTGGGATTGTCACAGCGTAGGCCCAAAAGAATACAGGTTGGTGGGTGCCTATTTTCCCTTTAAGCTAAGCTGTAATTAATATACATAACTTTTTATGGATTTTTTTCTTTACGTGCAGTTAAGAAGCCATGTGGTGTTCACACAGGAGAGTTTGTACTTAGCAAACTCGACCCAAAGATATTGGCACGAATTACATGAACGCCGAGACTCGAAGAGCACTTAGTGTTTTTTTTCCTAGAACCCTCGGTTAGGCTCAAGGGTCACTCATAATCAGAGCCTTAGTATACACAGCGCGATATCGGGCAATGAATTACATCACAGACTGATGGGGTAAAAGGTCGCTTTTATTTCAGCAACAAACAATTACATTACAATAATGCAATCAATGTTTACACAACTTGAATGTAACCCCACCCCGCCACCCCTACTTGATCCCCCATGAAATATCCCCATATCGATCCCCCATGAATTTTCCCCCATATCGATCCCCCATGACTTTTTCCCCCATATTGATCCCCCATGAATTTTTCCCCATATTGATCCCCCATGAATTTTTCCCCACCTTGAACCTCGACCCCAACCCCTTAGTTTGTCCCCCTTCCTACCTCCTGCCTCATTCCTCTGTCCTCTGTTTTCCCTCTGTCCTAAGCTATTCTGCCTGCCCCAACCCTTCCTGCCTGCCTCAATCCCGTCCAAATCTGCCACCAGGAAAAAACCGTGCAAAGGCGTTTTTCATGTCCCCCCCTTTCCCAGGGATTTAGGATTGAATCAAAGCATTTTTATGTTGTTTTATCAAGTATAAAAATACCCTCATATCCCAGATTAGTAAATAACAAAATCTTTTAATGAAAATGACAGATATAATACCAGAAATCTCAAAAACCAATTAAAGGAGGGATGCCGCTGCTACAATCCCTTAGCCCCACGGATGTAAACCCAAAATGTGAGATAACTTGTCTTTTATGTTTACAAGGTATAGTTCATTGGATATAAAAGAAAGATGTACCCCATCCGAAATTGAAAGTCATCGATTCCAATGTCATCATGCGATAGCCAACTGACACCATTAAGAAAAGCAGAAGCGATGAAGCTCTCTATTGAGCTTGCGCCTGGCTCTGTCAACAACCGTAAACTTTTCGGCACCCCTCCAAACCCGCCTTGGTACAAGAGCAGTGATGACAATTTTTGTTGAAGGCCACGATGTAATAATCTTTGCTGAATCAGCTTTGATGTCAAGAAGAAGACCCAGACCTGACAGCTGTACCAAATCATTCTCACCCAGATGAATCAGTAATATGGCTTAGAAGAAAGTAACTCGTGTAAAACAGTTGACCCCCACGCATGCCACTCTTACCACACCAGGTAATTTTAATGTCCTCAAAGCTAAAACCTAAATTAGGTCCATAATGGCTCCTCTCGGCTTGTTTGGCCGCCCATTTCACAAAGGAGTGTCCGACGATCCAGACGTTCGCCATGGATGCCAGAGAATAGAGTTGATGACCTGGAAAGAAAGAGATGTTAGCAAGGCCAAAAAGGATATCTAAAATTCATTCAAATCTCTAACATATTTTAAACAGCAATTAGATGTCCAACGGCCCAACCTTCTTAGCTGTTGTAAAGAAAAACCCCTTCTGACCGCTTCTGAGGCTGCGCCTATTCTAAATGAATGAGTACCAAATTCCAAAGGGTTAAGACCTAGGGAATGCAAAGATTTTCTCAAAACCGCTAAAAACTGTGAAGCGGTTAAGGCAGAACCATCTTGATGCTGAAAAATGAAATCAGTTAAATAAGTTTCAAATTATTTGAATTGGAACCAAGCTGACCATGGGCAGAGCGGGCCGCTTAGCTTCCGCAATACCACAGTAGCCCCTTTACCTTTTTGGTCGGTTTTAGATGATTCCAATAGAATACGTAAAGAGTGTGGTGTGATTGAAACATTGGAGTACTTGAGCCCTTGAAAAACTGATTTACCTATATCCGGATATCCTAAAGGCTCCAAAAAATAACCATAACATGCAAAGTTTAAACAATGAAACCTCAAAATGTGAATAACAAAGTTTAGGCAATGTTGGTATAATGTCGCCCAATAAGGTAAAAGAAATAGGTTTTCGCAGCAAAGTGCCACGTTTCTTTAATTTGGACCACCCTAGTAAAATTCTCCTCCCCAACTCTCCTAAGGAGGGGTCATAACCCCAAAAGCACTTACCATAGAAAGAAATGCCTGAAAGCTTCCCAGCGATGGTAGTAGATGATATATTTCTATCAATGTTGCTCATAACAAAGCGTAGAATATCATCGTTACGGAGTAAACAACCTACTTGATCATTGTTGCGACAAGCCGCGCCTGACTATAGGAATTCAGCCCAGGCCCTTCTGTAAGCTAAACGTGTGCTGAAGGCAAGAGAGTGTTCAACCAACAGCCTTATCTTCAATCCGCTAGATCCCATACCTCTTGAGGAATCTGATTTTTTTCTGGGTCTGCTCTGGGTGCCAAACCTCGGAATCTCTGCCACTGAGAACGAGATAACGCATCTGCTATATTGTTGTCCAAACCAGGTATATGTTTAACTCTAAACGTTATATTAAGCATCAAGCAACCAAGCATAAATCTCTGCAACAATTTAAGTAAACGTCTATCTCTTACCTTTTGACCATTCACCAGATCAACCACAGTTTTGTTGTCTACATGGAAGAGAACTGTCTTGTTTGCCAAAACTTTCCCCAAACTGCCAAAGCTACAATCAGGGGAAAGAATTCAAAAAATGCTATACTACGAGTTTTAGTAACCCACTTCTGAGGCCATGGTTCCGCACACCATTTTCTGTCCCAAAAAAGTCCAAAGCCTTTAGCTCCTGACGCATCGGAGGAAATTTGCACCGACCATACAAAATTTTCGTCAAAAGACCAAATAGGGACACTGTTGAAGACCTTGAGGAACATAATCCAAACCTCGAAATCGGATCTCATGGACAGAGACACTCTAACTCTGTGATGAGGTAAGGAAACACCAGACATAGCAAAACCTAACCTCCGACAAAAGGATCTCCCAGCTTTCACTACTTTGCAAGCAAAGTTTAGATGTCCTAGTAGCCGCTGCACCTCTAACAGCGTGAGTTTTGGTGACACCCTAGCATGTTCCAAAAAGTCCAAAATCTCCTTCACTTTTCCTAATGGTAATCTGGCCTCCATTTTCACCGTGTCAATCTCAATACCTAGAAAAATGAGACATGTAGCAGGGCCCTCTGTCTTCTCTTGAGCCAGAGGCATGCCTAACTCTTGAGTTAAAGATTGAAAGAAACGGAGCGCCTTGTTACACTGTCGTGACCCTTCCTTACCAACAAAAAGAAAATCGTCCAGATAATGGGACACCTGGGTATGACCTGACCTGAAGGAGAAAACCCATTGCAGAAACAAGCTAAAGTCTTCAAAAAACTGACACGAGACTGCACAACCCATAGGCAGAACTTTATCGACAAAGAATTGTCCCTGAAAATTAATGCCAAGTAATTCAAAATCTTGTGGATGAACTGGAAGTAACCTAAAAGCAGATTTGATGTCACATTTGGTCAGCTCCGCTCCTGAGCCGGCCTCCCTTTCCAGGTCAAGAGCTACAGCCACTGAAGCAAACTGTACAACAGTGTCTTCTTTGGCAATAAAATCATTCACTGACAAACCTTGTGGCCAAGATAGGTGTTGTTTCATGCGAAATTCTCCCTGAGTCTTTTCGGGGACCACTCCTAAAGGAGAAATGATAAGATTGGGAAAAGGCCAAAAAGGGAAGGGGCCAGCAATCCTGCCCTCGGCAACTTCAGAATGTAACTTATGAGCAATGACCTGCGGGAATTGATTAGCAGACTTCAAGTTTTGAGCAAACCTGCGATATCTGGGACCTTGATAACCAAGCCGGAAACCTTCTTTAAACCCCCACTCCAACTTCAAAGCTTTGTTTCTTTGAGGATAAAACTGAAGCCAATAACATAGCTTGGGGATATCAATTGGGGTAAATGCCCTTGAAGTGAGGCTAGAATGGGGCGCCCCTCCCTCTACCTTGACTGATAGGAAAACCGGATGTTTGTTCGCTAAAACACTGCAAAATGGCGTGCTTCCCACCGCATTTGGAACATTCATGTCTATACTTGCATGGATTCTTCTGGCAGAAGCCTCTGTTGAAATTCCAGCATGCTCCCGGAATGAAAGCTTGAGGTTTTGCCCAAGTACCCACCCCTCCGAGGTGGGTCTGTTAAGAAAAGGCCGGGGAGCAATAGCAAGATCACTAGCAGTATGCATCGTAGGGGGAGGCCTCTGGGGATACATCCACTGTACCCATAATTCGTTATCAACCTCATCCCAAGGTTTCTCAGGAACGAGGACTAGGCGAGCTCTGAACTCCTCATCATAATGGAGCCAAGCAAAGCCACCGAATTCTGACTGAGCCTTTCTGATTGTATCCAAGTATTTGAAAATTGAAACCAAACGATCTGGAAATTTTTCACAGTAAACACTTGCAAAAATCAGAAATGCTGAGGTCCAAGAGTCAATATTGGTAGGAACCCTGGGTCTTTTAGCCAGCCCTCAAGCTTCTTCCCTGGAACCTTCTTTAGATTGAATCTCCCTGTGAAGTAACTTAAAAACTTTCACAAACTCACCTTTCCAAATTTTCTCTTTGGTATGCTTGTTTAGATGAGAACCTAAGGGCATTGACAGCCCCATATATGGAAGCCTTTTTAAACCTTCTATCCTATCCTTACCGTCCTTCTCCTCCTGAGAAAGTGTGTCAGATCCCAGAAATTTGTCTTTGTCTTTATCAGAATTAGTAGAAACTACATCCTGCGAGGTTGAAGGCGTCTCACAATGACAGCAAACCTTAGCCTCAGAAGCCTTACCATTTACTAAAACCCCATCTGCTTTGCGTTTCCTAACATTAACTGTAGTGCAAGAGAGATTACATTGTGACTCACCTGCTTGACAAGGCTTGTCCAGCGCTGAAGGCTTCTTCTTCTTGTTGGCGCCGTCAGTGCCTTTGGGGTAATGCTCAAAATCCTTCCAGCTCCTTTCAGATTCTTTCATCTGTAAAATATTAGCTCGGGAAATCTTATTAGTAACCCCCCCCTGCTTGGAAAGAAAAAAGGGGTTAGGCAAATCCTCCTCACCAGCAAGCTCACCCTCTTCCAAATCAGAAAAATCATCGTCCCCATTATCATACACCCCTTGACGAGCCCCACTGCAGGATGGTTGGGCTCCATCACCCACACCACCATCAAATTGTTTCCAGTTCACCGCCTTTTTGAACTGAGAAATTTTGTGGTTGGGCAAAGGCGTTGGGAAAATCACTCCGGGATTCTCCATTTGGTTTTGAAGAAGTGACACATTTTCCCCTGACTAAGCGTGTGCGAGCCCTGCCCCTCCCTTTTCCCACACCAGAGAAAGCAGGCTGCTGACTAGAGGTGAGAGAGGAGTTTCCTTTCATAACTTTGTTCATAACATTGTTAACTTTGACAGAAACAATTTCAGGGGAACTCTCAGACAAAGAACAAGCCAATACAGCAGCGGACACACCATCAGAGGTCGCCCTCCTCTTGAGAGAAATGCCAGTCCAAGCCTGACCTAATACCCCAGGGGCCAATAAATCTTCCCTCCCAGCCGGGCACAAAACTCTGAGAGCCTCCCTCACTTCAGCAGAGGCGTCCGACATTGTTAAATAAACCAACCACAGACCCTAGTTCAAGAAAGACTTGAAAAAACGGCACGAAAACTGCCGCGCTGCAGCCTATTTCACATCTGGACCCCCAACTGACAGTTAATTAGAACTCGGCATTTGAAACTGCCGCGTTCTAAAGCAGGCGCCCGCCTGCATGCGCTCGTTCTGGGCAATACCAAATGCCCGAAGCTGCCCGGGGGTGGACATTCTTCGAATGCCACCCCCAAGCCCCCCATTGTCTCTTCACCTGTGGCCTCGGCTTGGGCTGATGGCGTGTGTACCAGGACGACACGGCATAGGAATAAACCACTAAGAAACCAGCTTCTATTAGTGGTTGGCTGAAGAAAAAAGCTTGCTGCACTTCGAGTAACAGTCAAATGAAACAAAGGAGGCATCTCTTTTAAAATTAGCAGGAAAACAACCGCCTCAGCTGCTGCGGCATTGAAAATTAAAATTGCTAGTGAGCACACAGCAGTATTTTGATTTTTATTCTCTGAATTCTCTATGCTCTCAGGAGGATTTGGGCCTTGTGACTTTTTTAAGTGCGTCACTGTCCCCTGGCTGGATAATTTACCTTCAAACCCAAGCACTAAATGTGTTGCTAAATAAGAATATATAAAACATAGCAGTATCATGAAAGGGCCGCCCCTCCTGTGCAATTATGGTAGTTGACCTCCCACTGGTCATGTTACTTAAATTTGACGTGCAGTCACAATGCTTTTCACCTTTTTCCCTAATGCGTAGCGCCAGTTACAGCACTGTGCATGAGGAGAGTGGAGAAGAGCTATCGCCGTCCTCTAGTGTGCATCGGCATAGCAGGCCCCTCCAAGTACGTGCTAACAGGCCTGAAGCGTGTTGGCGTCGATCCAGGCCTGTACTCAGGACTCGGCACCGTGCCGTGCACCGCTGCATTGTATTGAAACCGGCCTCCGTCACACCTCATGCTTAACAGTGAGTTAAAAATAAAATTTATTGATAAATCAGTTGTTTTTATTTACAACAATCCCCTCCCTGCTAGTCTGCTTAAATGGTTTTGGTTTGTCATACTTGTATGAAAGTTACTCCGGAATCTCAACCTGTGAGTCAGGGTACAGAAATCATGTCATAAACTCATAGATAAGTATTTGGCCTAACTGGACAAGGGATTTGAGCTCTTTCTAGTTGCTTGGCTTGTGTACCTGCTCCGCAGTGAAAGCATTAAGCTACTGAAAACTCCATGCATTGACTTAGGTCGATTAAACAAATAGCTCCTTTCCCATAAAAAGGGCCCATTTTGTGAATGATGTAGGGCGGTTCTGATGGCTCAGTAAACATATTTGTTGTAGTGCCCCGAGTCACCAACACTAGAACAAGGGTTTGTGGCTGCCTGTAGTAGTGAGTAGCAATATTTTACAGTACAAAGTGCAGAATTACAACATCCTGTGATTCTCGCCAAATCACGTAATCTCCTTGTGCCTTAAAAAGGGAAAAAAATATTCTGGCCTTTCGGTAAAGTAACTGGTAATCATGTAAAGCGCACCACTGCCCTTGGGGCGAGTTTGCACTATATAACACTGAATAAAAATATAAGCAGCTGTACTGTTTGTAATCTCAGCCAGCATCACTCAAGGCTCTGCTTACATGAATAGCAAGACAACACATCTCCAATATGTTTCCCTTGAACACAGGAGAATGGGGCTACGTCAATGATCATATATTGACGCCTTGAAAAAATCTGCCACTGTCCGCAGCCTATACTTTCGAAGTACCCCAAACACAAGAAACAAGAGAATTCCAATACTATAGGAGTTTCAAGGGTCAAAATCTGGGACAGAAAACTGTGTACAAATATCACGGTGAAGCAGAGTTTAATTTTCAGGCACTACACATTATACAAATATATGCAAAAATCAAGAGACCATGGGTAGTTGTGGCAGAAAAGGTCGGATTCCATGTTTGCCAGCCTTAAAGTCCCAAAGCAGCTCCCGATGCAGGGGCATTAAATTAATTCATCTGTAGTTAAAAGGCATGAAAATTCAAGACGTGCTGAGATGCATTTACAGAGGGGCAGTGATAAAGTGGCAGACCTGGAAATGGTAAGCTAAACTGCAGAGGAGATGTGTGCTGCGGATGGATAGTATAGTTGTGTTGCAGGAGGAAACTGGGTTGTGTTGAAGGAAGGAACTAGTGATTTGTTAAGTGAGGGAAATAGGATTGTATTACAGTCAGAGGGTGTGCTGAAATGTAATGCTTTGCTGAAGAGGGACGGAAGTCCAGGCATAGTAAAAGATACCAATCTACTTGCTGAATTGCACAGTGCCATCAATCCCAATCCTGGTTCCCTGCTTGACCAAATCGTGTGATCCTAAGCAAATACATTATTTCACTGACATCTTTTTTGTTTATTATCACATACAAGTGCAGTTTCAAAGACTTGAGTTAAGGATGTGCAGTGTGTCCAAAAGCTGTCTTGTGTTTGATTTAATAGCCTATAAAGTTGCTCCTCCTACAATAGAAATCTAAGACACGTATACCGTATACATGACAGCTGACTTGCCTCTTATTTAACTAATGGCATTGTCATAAGGGGAGGGGCAGGACTGTTTCTCAGGTTTAAAATAATCTGATGTGCTACAGTGAAATGCTCCTACGTGTAGATAAAATAAATTTCAGTGAATTTTGAAGTCAATTTATCTTACTTCTATAAATGTTGGCCATATTTAATGCTCTAAGATATGGGATGATATTTAATGTTTTTTAATATTTGGCGATCACACGTTTATAATTGCTTTATAAACTTTCTCGCGTTCTCACAAAGTTCTTTGTTAAAATTAATTTTTAAAAATGTGGCATTTCCTACTCTTTTGTTTTTCCAGTTGAACTCCCCACTTCTGCCCAAACACACTTATGATAGTCAGGCTCGCTTGCTTTGCTCGCTTGCTATGTCAAAGCCATGGCTAACTTTTACGCCTTACCACTTAGAAATCTCACCAGCCACCACTGCATCTGTCTCACTATCTGGCAGGAGTACACAAACCCCAACAACAGAGCCATTCACAGTCATGTGACCTAGAACACTGGCAAATGGCTAGGACAAGAAAATGCCAACTTTCTAAAAGGGGCATTTTCAAAATTGTGGCTTAAAACCGAACTTTACCATTAAAGAGGCTTTAAATTATAATTCATTTGTCTAAATGTGACGCTTCTACCCGCTCCCAATCAAATGTTAGCACTTATTAAATGTAATAATGCAATCCAATGCAAGTCTATGGGGGATGTAGGCCTTATAGTAGTGAAAAATGAATGTAGGAGTTTTTCACTACCAGGACATGTAAAATTTAGGCTCACATGCCCTACTTTTAAAATACAATGCATCCAGCTCTATGGGCCTCTAGGGCCTTCCTGGGGATGACTTTCATGTATTAAAAAGGAAGGTTTAGTCCTGTCAAAAGGTTTATTTTGCCAGGTCGAAATGGCAGTTTGAAACTGCACATTAGGCTGCAATAGCATACCTGAGACACGTTTTAAAGTGCTACCTTAGTGGGTGGCACAATGAGTGCTGCCGGCCCACTAGTAGCATTTAATTTACAGGACATATAGTACCATATACTCTGGACTTCTAAGTAAATTAAATGTGCCATTCAGGAGTGGGCCACTTTTACCATGATTTAGGGAGGGAGCACAAGCACTTTAGCATTGGTTAGCAGTGGTAAAGGACATAGAGTCCTAATGCCAACAAAAACAAATTCAGAAAAACAGGAGTGGTGAAGGCAATAAGGTTGAGGGTGAGCCTGCAGAGAGGAACAGGTCCAACAGACATAATTAAGTCTATTATTGATTCTTTTATGTGGGTGGACTGAGGCTGTGTTGTATCAAGTTGTTTTCAGTGAGGAACGAGAAGAGGAGATTGACCAGAGAGTCATCTTTGTTGACCCAATGAAGTTTAAAATCTCTGCGAAAAATTACCTTATCACATTCAAGTAATTGGTTGGCTATGAGCTCTATATATTCCTCGATAAAAGCTGCATTTTCAAAAGGAGAGTGGTAAATGGCATTGAGCTATAAAAGGGAAGTTCTGTTGTTTGTGTAGTTTATGTGTCAGGTATTGGAATGATGAAAAATAACTATTTAGCATATCTTTGCATTGCAAGGAGTTTCTGAAGATAACTGCAACTCCTCCTCCAATTCTCCCTTAACAGTTGCATGTAATGATTGAGTGACTCGGAAGGAGCAAGAGGTTCATTACGTTTTGGAAACTATTGTTGACCCATGTCTCATTAAGGACTTGAATATCAAGGTCATAGTGTGAGATTACATTGTGAATTTCCAGTCTATGTTTCATTGCTGATCTACAGTTATGAAGCATGCTTCAAAGGGCTGAAGATACTGTTTCAGTGCAGGGAGTGTCAATGGGTTATCTCTGAGTAGAAGTAATATTCCTGTTCACCAATATTTTTGCTGAGTAGGACTGATATCTGGTTGAAGTCTGTCAGGATGCGGAAGTCAATTGCTCCTAGGTCTTGAGTGCCATGTATTGTCAGAAATTTTATGAGGGGAAGGAGACTTTACAGAAGCAGATAACCTGCTTCTCAGGCAGGTTATAGACAGGATATACAGGGGCCTGTACAATAGAGCTAAGTCCACGTTGATGCTCAATGTTCTCTTTTGTGAATGAGTCTGGGTCATGAGCTCCCTTTTCAATAAACAGGAGCTCAGGATAGCCTCAGATGGATGACTCATAGTAAGGGCATTTGTTGGTATTCAAAACATTAGACATGTTCACCTGGCCCATGTTAAGTGCTTGAATTAATAGTGTAATTGGAGTGGGGTCAGCTATAGCTTTGAAACTGTAGGATTGCAAAGATTACGGTAGTGGGGATGTTGATGGGTTTAGGTCAGTGTTGGTGACAGGAAGGTGCTTTGATTCTTATGTGGTCTGTGTGGTAAAGGGAGATTCTGTGATCAGATTCAGGGGTCCTTTTTCTGTCACATCAGGGAAGAAGTTGAGATAGAAAGGAGTGCTGTTAGGGGCATATTATAGCTAAAGATTGTAAGCTGTGTTTTAAGAGTGTGATCAAATTAGGACTGGAGATCATTGTATGGAATGTGCAGAGTTAGATATATATGTTCTATTGTGTGTGGTGGGTCAAATAAGTTGTAATTGGAGTAGAGTTTTTGGGTGTGGTTTCAAATGACATAGAAAGCTCTGGTTGAATGTTTGAAAGAGAGGGTTAGGGAGAGGGTGGAGGGTAGACGGAGGCCAGGATGGCAACAATCAGTTCTGCAGCCCACTAGTAGCATTTGCAGCACAGGCCTTGTGTATATGTTGTACCATACAAAAAGGGAATTATAAGTATATTAAAAATGTCAATAAGGTGTAAGCCAATTAAACCGTGTTTAGGAGAGTGAGCACAAGCATGTTAGCACTGGTTAGCAGTGGTAAATTGCTCAAAATCTTAAGGCCAACAAAAAGAATCAGCAAAACTTGGAGGCAAAAGACAAAAGTCCAGGGGAAGACCACCCTACGGATGCTAGATCTAACCTGTGTCCCCCCCCCCCAGGTGAAAGTGAGGACAACTACCTAACCTCTTGAGAGTTCTCACCACTAAAGCGGAACACCGAGATAGACCATCAGAATTGGTTAATTGTCCACCCTGTAATCCATACCCTGTAGGGAAATGGATTACCTGAACAGGAAGTGAGTGCCAAACAGGTATGTCCTCAACATTTTCAGTGCCCATACCACAGCAAAAGACTCTCTGTCAATAGTACTCCACCTCTGTGCCCTGGTGAGTAACCTTTCAAACCTTGCTCAGGCCTGCCAGTGCAGTGCCTGTGTGTGCAGTTTACTGCCACAACGACTTGGCATTTAAAACCACTTCCCAGGCCTTAAACTCCACTTTTACTAGATATAAGTCAACCCTAAGGTAGGCCCTAAATAACCCTGAGGGCAGGGTGCCATGTAAGTAAAAGGTAGGGCATGTACTTTCATGTTTTGCATGTCCTGGTACAGACAAACAGCCTATTTCATTTTTCTCTACTGTGAGGCCTACCCCTCTCTAAAGGCCAGCATTGGGAATTCTTTAATACAGGGAGGAATAGGAGGGTCTGACACTTCAAAAGGTATTGTCCTATCCACACACAAAGCATTGATTTACCCCACATAGATATCCTGGAAGACTGGACTGGGTTTAAAGGGATCCTTGTACACTTCAGAGAGCTGCTTTGAAGTCACCCCCTACATTAGAGGCACTTTGGGGTATAAGTACTGGGTCTCTGACCCCCTAAAATCAGACACTTCTTGATCTTGAACAGAGCCTCTGTCAGAAGGACTTCTGTGCTGCTTAAATTACCCAACTGGACTGCTTTTCTGGAAGTCCTTATTTTCGGCTTTTTGCCCTGCTGCCTGCTGCTCCCTGACTCTGCTGAAGGAGAGCTGGACTCTGCCTTCCCTCCAAGTGATCTCTAAGGGCTTGCTGGCTTGCTGGCTTGCTTTCTGTAGTCTCAGAGACACAAAAGACTTCCTGACGTTCTGCTGGTGCTGCTGGACTCTGCCATCTGTGAGTCTTACCCTTGCCTGAGGTGCCCTCTCCAGTTCTGAACCTCAGAAGTAGGTTGTGCAGCTGTTTTGCTCCAAAAACGACTCATTGTCACCTATGCGCAAATCGGAACTGCTGCATCGCCATTTGAGGCCGACCCAGAGGCTGTTTGACGACAAAGGTCCTACAGCCTGCACGGCCTGATGATGACACTCTGTGCAGCTCGACTACAATGCTTTGCCTGCATCTCAGCGAAGCTCAACGACGACGCCTCGACCTGACTGCGTGGAAGAGATCAACACATGGTGTTCTCAGCATTGAGGCTTTGCTCCATCCAAGGTACTTTCTCAGCAGGCCCTGCATAGGTTTTGTAGCCGGCCTGCCCTCCATCGCGGTCGGGCTGAACCATGAATGTATTCCAGTCTAGCCAGACCTCAAGTAAGCTTATAGTGCTGTTGACTTCTAAGCACTCTTTTTGCATTTAATCATTAAAATGTCATATCTTGACTTGTACTGATTGGATTTTAGTCATTTTGGTCTTGATTTACTCAGATAAATATTCTCTAGTTGTCTAAACATGTGTGGAATCTTTTTGTGGTGTATTCATTATGTTACTCTGTGTGTGTTGCACAAATACTTTACACATTGCCTCTTAAGATAATCCTGACTGCTCTGTGCCAAGCTACCAGAGAGTGAGCACAGGTTATCTTTTAGTGTGTACTTAGGTTACCCTGACTAGAGTGGTGGTTTCTGCCTGGCATGCGCTGGGTGCATACCTCAGCCAACCAGGAATCCCATTTCTAACAATGAAGAACTGTAAAAAAAGAATCAACCTGCCTATAGATATACATATGTCTATACATATTTCTCCTCTTCTCATAAACACTACTCTCATATTGAGTAGTTGACTGAGCGTTGGTTGCATATAACTTAGTATATAAGTGTGTCCCAAGGTAACTTCCGGTCATACTCCTTATGTGTGACTATATTTATAACGAATAAGGATTGTTAGGAGATCCCAGAGGTGGACATTTGAGTAATCTTAATTCCTCGCCTAGAATATGAAAGGGATATGACAATCTTTTCTCAGGAGTTCTTGACTGAAAGCATTAGCACTTCCTCAGTCAATATTTTTTGTGGTGCCTTAAAGCTTACATTAAGGATATAAATATAAAGTTTGTAGTCAACCGAAATAGGACACAACACACTAATGGAGATCAAACATATACAGACATAGCTATATTAGAAGTGAAACCAGAAGGGATTCATGCAAAACTAATACCTTTTTACAAATGTTAGAATGTAGAAGCAACATTGGACGATAAAATCTAGAGAGAGTGTGGATTATGAATATGGTGAATCTCTTGGCAAAGTTCTGGCTTATTAAGCTAAAAGGAGGCATAATAAAATGGTCAAGTTATGTGTCAAAGGCAGTGAGCAATGTAGTATAAAACAGCCAAAAGAGATTCTTTGTCAGTTTAAGTTCTTTCTTAAAGAACTATATAAAGAGAATCTCACATATTCTACCGATGCAATTGGACATATCTAAAAGGGGTAAACTTGTGGTGGCTAAATGAATTGCAGGCCAATCTCTTAGATGCTGATATCTCACTTGAGGAAGTCATATAACATCCCTGCAATATGGTTAAGCTGCAGGAAAGGATACTATTCTCTTGAGTGCCACAAAACATCCACAGATCAGTTAGCTACCATTCTTCTGTAAAACAATTCTAGCTACTGACCAGGGTCTGTGTATACCGGTCTCATGGAACTTTACCAACATTGTACTTTTTTAAATAAAAGGGATGCCTGCGGACAGAAGAAGATCATATCGCCCCATTTCATCAATCAGTATTGGTACTAAAATGTGCTAAAAAATCTATCTTAGCGAGGGGCGTGGCTTTCCCGCTCAGCAAGATGGCGTGCGTTTGCTGAGCTCCGTTGCTTCACGGAGCTTCCGAGGAGGATTACGGCCGCCCTCTATCCTCGTTCCGAGTCTTCCAGCTGGAATGAGCTTGCTGATGCATGGAGGCACACATTGGTGACAAGGGGTGAGCTCCCTACTCACTTTTTGGAGGTTTTATGTCACATTTTCGTCTCCCTGATGAGAGCGGCTGCCATTTTGTATGCGCGGCGGTTGCGCTGTTGGAATTATACACCTTCTTGAGTGAACTGATGGCGGTGAGTTGTGTCACTACAGTCATCTAGGCACTGAGTATTCTTGTGCCTCCTCAAGTTTTAGTCATGTCTAGTGGACGGAATACCACTGAACATTGAACTGATAAATGTATATGATTGACCACTGAGGCAAATGAACTCGCATATGTTATCTGTGAGGAAAAGCTTTTAAAGGCGCTATCTCGTATCTGTAGGTGTTTGAGGCAATCCTCAGGAACCCCATCATCCCACTATTCTCTATGCCTTGCATTGTGTTCAGGCTGCGATATTCCTGTGCTGATGGAGTCATTGCCTCCTTAATATATTGCCTTCTACGCCATTTCTTTGGTCTTTATTGAAGCAGAATATGCCTACCCTTCATAAATGCCTTGTGCTTGAGAAGATGTAAACAAATTTCTGTACTTTGTGAGGTGTTTCTTTCATCAGTATCTTCATAACTTGGTTTTTATTTGCAATACCTCCACTCTTTAATCTGTACCACGTCATAATTCTGCTATCTGGAACTGCGTTGAGTAACTCATCTTCATTGGGTCTGAAGCATTTTTATATCCTCGCCGAACTCTGTTTCTCTGAGCATATATCTTTATGGGAAGGATCTCTACTTATAAAGGACCTCCTCATCGACAAGTACATTATATCAAGATGGATAGTGAAACACTCTCTCTGGCAAAAGCATCTTCATCTGGTACCAAACCGAAGAGAGCCAAAAATGATCCTCCATCTCCTGTCCAGTCATCCTCTAATCCGGTCTTGGACTCCATTTTAGATGAATTAAGTGCATTGAAACCTTTTATGAATACCACTAATTAAAAGCTCCAACTGATTGAGGACCGATGAATCAACATGGAAGGTAAAATGTCCGAAATGGAGCAACGTATAAGCAACCTTCAAGTTGTAGCAATTACAGTACCCTTATTGGAGCAAGAAATTTATAAGCTTAAACTTCATACAGAGGACTTAGAAAACCGCAATAGAAGGAACAATCTTCGGCTGTATGGACTACCTGAAAATGTTGAGGGCCCTGATCTCCTCTCTTTTTTGAAGAAATTTTTATCAGACCTACTCGACCTTCAGTCTTCAACTCGTCTCAACATTCAACGTGCTCATCGCCTTGGTCATCCTCAACCTCACTCCAACAAACCACGTGGTATCATTATGCTTTTCCTAGAATTTACTGATCTGATGCATGTATTAAAAGTTGCCAGAGAAAAACGCTGTCTTGTCTGGTCTGGACATAACAGCTTCATCTCACAGGATCTCTCCAATGCTACTAATGCCAGGCGCAAAGAATTTCTAGCTCTACGTCCGCAGTTAAGATCTATGAATATTCATTATGGCATCCTGCATCCTTGTCTCTGCAAGATTACTCATGAGGGTGTCTCTCGGTCTTTCGAGGATCCATCTCAACTAAAACAGTTTTTGCATTCTATAACTAGAATACCTATGGATACAAATGCTCAATGTTCTTAAATTATTCAATCTGTTAATGCTTCATAACTGGTTATCTCTTGTTGCGGTTTTTTGATTTTTACATATTCACCATGTATTCCATGGCCCAAATATCTTATAATATTTCTACTCTTTTATCTCCTTATCTTCCTCAGCTCCATTCTCTCTTGTTTGTTGTTCTTGATCTTGAGCGCTAACATGTCCAATTCTGTTTTTCTTCTCTTTACATCTCAGATCTGGCTTTTTGTCCTTGATCTGTCTCTGTTTTTCTTTCTATTTTTCGCTTCCTTTCCATCTTCTCTTTCTATGTATATTTTCTCTCTTTCTCTTCCTCTTTACCTGTTACTCCTCCCCTTTTTTATCATCTCCATGAGTGATCGTTTTACTTGTTCCCTTATGTATTCATTAATGTTAGTATGTTCCCTGATTTTTATGACTTGTGTTTTCTCTCTTTTTTGTTGTTTTTTGCAGTTCGTCTTCAATGTGATCATTCCCCTATTCCTTAAACATTACCATGTTTAATGTTGTATCGTGGAACGTCCGTGGTCTGGGGCATCCTGTCAAGCATCAAAAGGTACTTTCTCATTTATCAAAACTTAATTGTCAGGTTGCTTTTGCACAGGAAACTCACTGTAAGGATGTTGAATCTCTTAAACTCAAACGTCAGTGGGTGGGTCAAGTTGTTTTTTCTCCAGCTGTTAACCGTAAAGGTGGCGTTGCCATCTTGTGTCACAAGTCTTTGAAGTTACAAATTGTATCTACTGAAATGGATATGAGTGGACAATGGGTAATACTTCATGCCACGGTCTATAATAAACCTGTCACCTTTTTAAATATATATGGACCGGTTAAACCTAACCCAGATTTTTGGCACAATTTTAAACTAAAATTATCCTCAATCACTAATCCCAATATTATTGTTGCTGGAGACTTTAATAATTGGCTTGACCCCTTTTCTGATAGAAAATCAGACTGTAAATTTAAACCTGATAAAACTCAAAAAGCATTTCAATCTGCTATTGCTTCTCATCCACTCTATGATGCTTGGAGAACCAGTAATCCTGATTGTTACGGATTCCCATTCTTTTCCAATGTTCACCATACTATGTCTCGCATTGATTATGTATTGATTTCAAAAACCTTGTTATCCTCGCTTCAATCTGCTGAGATTGGCTCTATTTTTATTTCCGACCACGCCCCGGTCTCAGTTTCTTTTGATTTATCCCTTGCCACTTCCAAACACAATAGGTGGAGATTTAACAACTCCCTGTTAGCGGATCAAACTTTTATTTTAAAGGCTTCTTCCTTTATACAGGAGTTTTTTCAACTTAACAAACCAAGTGACACATCTATGCATAACAATTGGGATGCCTTCAAAGCCTCGTTTCGGGCTTTTACCATCGCCTATACTGCTAGAAAGAAAAAGTTATTAAACTCCCAATACATCTCTTCTCTTAATCATATTAAAACCCTTGAACATTCTTATTACACTTCCAAATCTCCTGTCCACCTCCGCAATTTAATTAAGGCTAAATCTGACCTACATAAATTGGCCACAACCAATGCTTGTAATATTTTACTTAAAATAAAATCCAAATACCATGGGGGACAAAACAAAGCGGGTAGAATTCTGGCTAATTATTTAAAAGTTAAATCAGAAAAGAAATCCATTGGACCTATTCGTAATATACCTATCAATACTTTATTATACTCTGACTCAGATATTGTTAAGGTATTTCAGTCCTATTACCACTCTTTGTATATGGAAGACACCCATCCCACTCCAACTGATACACAGTCATTTTTTGATGGTCTCCCTTCTCCCTCCTCGGTTCCGGATGCCATGGCTCTTTTGGAAAAAGATATAACTCTTCAGGAGATATTGGATGCAATTAAATCTTTAAAATGAGCGAAGGCCCCTGGTCCTGACGGCTTTTCTATTGAACTTATTTCTTCCTTTTCATCCATTTTTGCGCCGCATTTATTTGAGCTCTTTTCCTCCTTTATATTACACTCCAAACCTGAAGGCTCCTTTCTCGAAGCTCTTATAGTAATTCTCCCCAAACCCGATAAGGATCTCTCCCTTTGTCAAAATTATCGCCCAATCTCCTTAATCAACTACGATTGCAAAATCTTTGCAAAAATTCTCGCTTCCAGATTGGAAGGGGTTATTCCCCTCCTTATTAAACCTGATCATTCTGATTTTATTAAAGGTAGACTCTCCTCAGATAATGCTAGGATGCTCTCCAATATTATCATGCTGGGGAAGAACTACTCTGAACCCCTAGCCGCATTATCTCTTGATGCTGAAAAAGCTTTTGACCGTATAAATTGGCAATTCATGTTCAAAACTCTCCAATGGTTTGGTTTCGGCCCCAAATGTATTTCACTTATCAAATTATTATACTCTGACCCTCGTGCATGTGTGTTTGTCAATGGTCTTTTATCTCCTTATTTTAACTTACACAGAGGTACACGGCAAGGATGTCCCCTTTCTCCTCTTTTATTTCTTTTATGTCTTGAACCCTTTCTTGAGCGCATTCACCATAACCCGTTGATAACTTGCTTTCTCCATAATTCCCATGAAATTAAATTATCTGCTTATGCAGATGACATCTTAATATACCTTTCAAAACCCTCAACTTCCTTACCTCCTTTTTTACAGGAGATTGACTTATATTCTAAAGTATCTGGATACAAATAAAATTTCTCTAAAACTGAAGTTTTACCCTTAAACCCTTTATGTTACCAATTCATGTTTTCTTATACCAACTTTAAATGGTGTCCATCAAAGATTAAATACATTGGTGTATGGTCTTCCTCTACCATTCCCCAAACTCTAACCCATAATTTTACTGCTTTAAAACTTAAGATTCAAAACTTACTCTCCTCATTGTCCCCCCTACATTTGTCCTGGTGGGGCAGGTTGGACACTATTAAAATGATGATTGTCCCGCTTATTCTATTTCTGCTATCTATGTTACCCTTCAAAATTCACAATTACTATTTTAATCAAATTAATTCCATTTGTACTAAATTTCTCTGGAACAATAAACCTGCTCGTATTGCTTTAACTAAATTAAATAAACCAAAGGATGAAGGGGGTGTACGAGTTCCCAATTTTAAGCTATACCATACTGCTTTTCTAATTAGACAAGTATTTGCATTAGACAGACAATACCATGATGTTCCGACACCTAGTTGGATTAAGTTTGAACGTTCTTTATTACATGACTTTTCTTTTTATGACATCTGTTTTATGTCCAATTGTACTTTCATATCTAAATACCCTCTTTTAAAATACTCCCAACATTTGCTACGTTCATTGTTTTTAGATGGGTCTAACTTTCACCAAGCCTTTCTTACCTCATCTATTTGGTACAACAAATTTATCAGGTTTCGCCACAAATCATTTTATTTCAAGCACTGGAGAGAGAAGAGTATTATATACGTACACCAACTTGTATCTCATAATTCAGTCTTGCCTTTTGATGCGTTACAAGATCACTATGACCTACCTTCTTCCTGTTTCTCTCAATACTCTCAACTATCACAGGCACTTCAGTCATTTCTTTCATCTAAAAACTTTCCTATTATTGACACTCGATTTATTCCCTTAACTCCTCTACATAACATCTCTTTCGACTCCAATCCTAAAGCCTCCCTTATCTACAAACTTTTATCAACTTCGACCTCTAACAGACCAAAATCCAATATTGAACTAGCTTGGCAACTAGACCTGTCCATCACCCTTACTCCTCAAAAATGGGACAAACTATGGCAGAAAGTTTTTTCCACCTCCAGAGCTGCTAACATTACTCAATCTTTATTTTTTCTTCATAATAGAGCTGTTAGAACACCAATATTTGTACACAAAATTAACCCATCTTCCTCCCCCTTTGCTGGTCATGCCTTTCCACCAATGATACATTATCTCATTTGATTTACCACTGTCCTAATGTTCTAAAATTTTGGAGATCCATCTGGACTAAATGTTCCAAGATTTTTCAACTTTCTATTCCCCTATCATTTCAGAATGTATTTCTTGGATCCTTGTCTGTTGATTCACATGATACTGTGCTTAAGCTGAAGTTATTTGATCTTTTTCTTGCACTTGCATTTAAAGTTATTCTTACTTGTTGGAAAGACAATTCTAAGATATGTATATTAACATGGTGGAATCTTATTTGTGACGAACATAGAATTTCTACTGTTTCATCCTCATCTGTAGCTCAAAGAATTAAATCTGATTTACTTTGGTTACCCTTTACTACTTTTCTATCTACACACTCTTCTTTACACTAATTCTTTCTTATTAGTTCTTCTCGTCTCCTTTCCTTTCCTTTCTTTTCTTTCTTCTCTTTGTCCTCTTC
This sequence comes from Calotriton arnoldi, assembly GCA_963921515.1. NCBI lineage: Eukaryota > Metazoa > Chordata > Amphibia > Caudata > Salamandridae > Calotriton > Calotriton arnoldi. The sequence continues at coordinate 506,868 of CAWUFW010003155.1, forward strand.
TTCTTTCCTCTTTTTCTTTTTTCTTCTTTTCTTTTATCACTCTAAAAATTATTTAGATAGATTATTTATTTGCTAGGTATCCTAATCTTATCTACCTTTTTGTTGTTACATAAGGTTGTATTTTTTACTCTCTTTTATCTATACAATGTATTATCGGTTCGATTTATTGTACACTTTGCCATGTTTTCTTCATCCATTCTGATAACTATGGGGGTGATTACGATGGCGTAAGTTTCGCCACCGCCGGGCCGGCGGTGGCGACCATTATGCCATCATAACGTGATTTACCCACCGCCATATTATGATGGCGGTGGGTATCGCGGCGGACGGAAAGTCCGTCTGCCGCTTTTCTGCCGGCCGGGCGGAGCTGGGGCACAATATGGTGGCGGTGCCTAGCAGGCACCGCCATCCATATTACGTTGTGAGCTTTTCACGGCCTTTCCATGGCGGCGATGCCGCCATGGAAAGGCTGGCGGGGAATTGCTTTGGGGGCCCGTTGCGGGCCCCCGGGGAGTGGGGGGGTGCACTTGGGGGGTACCCATGGTACCCCCCTGCATGTCCATGCACAAGGTGGCAGGCACCGCGCAATGCCTGCCACGTTGTGCATGGACATGCACATCATGGCATTTTCCTATTGCGGCGGGTGCTGCAGCCAGCAACAACCGCCACAATGTTACAATGCCAGATGCGACTGCCGCGGTGGCGGTCGCATCATGATTTGGGTGGCGGGACCGCCGCATGGCAGGCGGGCGGTCCCGTCACCACTGGGATGGCGGGCGGACTTCAGTCCTCCCGCCATCCTAATCACCCCCTATGTTCCTGATACCTGTTAATTATTCAATAAATATTATTTTTAAAAAAAATCTATCTTAGCCACATGGCTTGTATCCATTTTTGGTATGCTTGTATGTGCCCATTTTATACCCAGCTGTGATACTACTATACACACAAATACTGCATTTTCCTTATTTGATGCTACCAATACTTTACATAAATGGGCCTGTATGATCCTCCTAGATGCAAAGAGGGCATTTGATAGAGTTACTTAGGGGTCGATTACGATGGCGGTCGGAAAAACATACCGACCGCCATGGTAGCGGCAAAAAACCGCCCGCATGGCCAACGGGAAAAACGCCGGATACATTACGATGAACCGGCACAATAATCCGTCCGCGGCGGAGGCAGACAACGAAAAACCGCCCGCACTCGCCGGACCAGCTGAAAATCCGACCGCAATGGCCGGATACTCAGCGGAAAAGCCAAGAACCGCCGCCATGCACACGGAGTAACCGCCCGTGACATTATGACATCCCCGCTACCACCATGGTACCTACCTATGAATCCAACCGCATCGTGCGCGAACAGTGATGAATCCGATAGGCGGCGGAAGGGCTGCAGCATAGCCACCGCTGCTGAGGAACCGCTGCGGAGGATCCGCAAAAAAAATGGCGGACGTAGAAAAAACACGAAAAATAATACAAACAATGCACACACTGAAGTAGACCTGTCCCAATACAAACCAAAAGTGCCCAATGACAACAGCCCCAGAAATTTCAAAATAACCAATCACAGGACAACACACACAACACACCTGACAGCAACATACCAGCTTGCCACACCCCCATAGCCGAGCATAAAACCAGCCCCTCCCTGACCACAATCCTTTGCTACACTCCACAACTGAAGGTCCCAACCCCAGAGAACAAAGGAGAGGCAAACCTGCACACAGCACCACCACAACACACACACCACCTACACCACCCACAACACCCACAACACCCACACAACTGCACCACAGAACATCTGCACAGCACACACCATGGCACCACACAAAATGCCAAAATTCACTGATTCAGAGCTTGCAGTAATGGTAGATGAGATAATAAGAGTTGAACCACAACTCTATGGCAACATGGTCCAACACACCCCATTAGCCACAAGAACCCAAATGTGGGTGAGGATAGTCAATAAGGTCAATGCAGTAGGGACCACCCCCACAACAAGCAGGAAATACAGAAGCGGTGGCATGACCTGAAGACCGTGGTGAAGAGGAAGAGGGCCAAGAACCGTCAGCTGGCTGACGGGACTGGTGGAGGCACTCCCATCCCACCCAAACCATACAGTCCGTGGGAGGAGAAGGTCCTTGGAATCCTACATCCAGAGAGTCTTGAAGGAATCCGCGGGGACTGGAAGCTGGTAAGTACAAACCAATGTATATCATCACATTGCCATGTACCGTCTTGCACAAATTCAAACCTACAACCCCTAGGCCAAAGGACATTCGTCTGACCCACAATACCCAAAACAGGTCACACAGATGTAACCACCACTCAACCTGATAAAGCACAAAGCTAAACAAAACCAACTGGGATGCATGTGTACAGACAAAAAGCACTACAACACACACCACGCCCCCATCTCCCACCCCTCAGCAGGATGGAGCACCACACCCAGAAGCATGTGTCAGCCATTGAACGCTCCCCACCACCTAACAGGTAGGTAGCCATCTTCACAGGGATGGGGAATGTGTATCTGGAGGCAGCACTACAACTCCCAACAGGCCCCCTCTCCCACCCCTCAGCAGGATGGAGCACCCCACCCAGAAGCATGTGTCAGCCATTGAACGCTCCCCCACCACCTAACAGGTAGGTAGCCATCTTCACAGGGATGGGGAATGTGTATCTGGAGGCAGCACAACAACCCCCAACAGGCCCCCCTCTCCCACCCCTCAGCAGGATGGAGCACCCCATCCAGAAGCATGTGTCAGCCATTGAATGCTCCCCCACCACCTAACAGGTAGGTAGCCATCTTCACAGGGATGGGGAATGTGTATCTGGAGGCAGCACTACAACTCCCAACAGGCCCCCCTCTCCCACCCCTCAGCAGGATGGAGCACCCAACCCAGAAGCATGTGTCAGCCATTGAACGCTCCGCCACCACCTAACAGGTAGGTAGCCATCTTCACAGGGATGGGGAATGTGTATCTGGAGGCAGCACTACAACTCCCAACAGGCCCCCCTCTCCCACCCCTCAGCAGGATGGAGCACCCCACCCAGAAGCATGTGTCAGCCATTGAACGCTCCCCCACCACCTAACAGGTAGGTAGCCATCTTCACAGGGATGGGGAATGTGTATCTGGAGGCAGCACTACAACTCCCAACAGGCCCCCTCTCCCACCCCTCAGTAGGATGGAGCACCCCACCCAGAAGCATGTGTCAGCCATTGAACGCTCCCCCACCACCTAACAGGTAGGTAGCCATCTTCACAGGGATGGGGAATGTGTATCTGGAGGCAGCACAACAACCCCCAACAGGCCCCCCTCTACACCCCTCAGCAGGATGGAGCACCCCACCCAGAAGCATGTGTCAGCCATTGAACGCTTCCTCACCACCTAACAGGTAGGTAGCCATCTTCACAGGGATGGGGAATGTGTATCTGGAGGCAGCACTACAACTCCCAACAGGCCCCCCTCTCACACCCCTCAGCAGGATGGAGCACCCCACCCAGAAGCATGTGTCAGCCATTGAACGCTCCCCCACCACCTAACAGGTAGGTAGCCATCTTCACAGGGATGGGGAATGTGTATCTGGAGGCAGCACTACAACTTCCAACAGGCCCCCTCTCCCACCCCTCAGCAGGATGGAGCACCCCACCCAGAAGCATGTGTCAGCCATTGAACGCTCCCCCACCACCTAACAGGTAGGTAGCCATCTTCACAGGGATGGGGAATGTGTATCTGGAGGCAGCACTACAACTCCCAACAGGCCCCCTCTCCCACCCCTCAGCAGGATGGAGCACCCCACCCAGAAGCATGTGTCAGCCATTGAACGCTCCCCCACCACCTAACAGGTAGGTAGCCATCTTCACAGGGATGGGGAATGTGCATCTGGAGGCAGCACAACAACCCCCAACAGGCCCCCCTCTCCCACCCCTCAGCAGGATGGAGCACCCCACCCAGAAGCATGTGTCAGCCATTGAACGCTCCCCCACCACCTAACAGGTAGGTAGCCATCTTCACAGGGATGGGGAATGTGTATCTGGAGGCAGCACAACAACCCCCAACAGGCCCCCTCTCCCACCCCTCAGCAGGATGGAGCACCCCACCCAGAAGCATGTGTCAGCCATTGAACGCTCCCCCACCACCTAACAGGTAGGTAGCCATCTTCACATGGATGGGGAATGTGTATCTGGAGGCAGCACAACAACCCCCAACAGGCCCCCTCTCCCACCCCTCAGCAGGATGGAGCACCCCACCCAGAAGCATGTGTCAGCCATTGAATGCTCCCCCACCACCTAACAGGTAGGTAGCCATCTTCACAGGGATGGGGAATGTGTATCTGGAGGCAGCACTACAACTCCCAACAGGCCCCCTCTCCCACCCCTCAGCAGGATGGAGCACCCCACCCAGAAGCATGTGTCAGCCATTGAACGCTCCCCCACCACCTAACAGGTAGGTAGCCATCTTCACAGGGATGGGGAATGTGTATCTGGAGGCAGCACTACAACTCCCAACAGGCCCCCTCTCCCACTCCTCAGCAGGATGGAGCACCCCACCCAGAAGCATGTGTCAGCCATTGAACTCTCCCCCACCACCTAACAGGTAGGTAGCCATCTTCACAGGGATGGGGAATGTGTATCTGGAGGCAGCACTACAACTCCCAACAGGCCCCCTCTCCCACCCCTCAGCAGGATGGAGCACCCCACCCAGAAGCATGTGTCAGCCATTGAACGCTCCCCCACCACCTAACAGGTAGGTAGCCATCTTCACAGGGATGGGGAATGTGTATCTGGAGGCAGCACAACAACTCCCAACAGGCCCCGCTCTCACACCCCTCAGCAGGTTGGAGCACCCCACCCAGAAGTATGTGTCTGTAAGTAAAAACCAAAGTGACACTGCACAGGTAATCAGACAGTGCATGCACACCACCATCACTCAACAAAAGCATTGAGAGACATGACAACATGAGGCTCTACTTCACACAAAAATAGAAAAGAAAAGCACAGCCATTGACAGGATGCAGACAGCTCAGCGTACGTAACTGTGACAGAAACAGAACTGTGACTCTCAACAAATATGTCCAAGCAAACGGGCCTCTGACATGCATCACCCAGACTTCCCTCTGTAGCGTACATGGGTGCTGATCATGAAGGACCATGGGAAAAACAAACTAGCATGGTCTGCTGTATAAAGAAATACAAGCACAGGACATGTCAACGGTATGCATGTGATGACAATGGCTAGTCCATGCACACAGGTAATGTCTGCCAGGCAGAGTGATCAGCAAAGATGCTGAACATCAACTTGTAGTCATGCCAGTTGTCAGATGACAACCTCACATTGAAATCACCAATACTAGACGTGTGGCATGCTAACCAATCACAGGTCACACCATTGTGAAATGATGAATGTAACTCCACTTCATGGCATGAGGCACATCACTGTGCAGACATACAATGTGTGAAAAAGGCAACTGTGTGTAGCATAACATGTAAATAAGAGACATCAAACACAGCAACCCTGAGGTGTGTAAGGCAATTACCATCTACTTCCTGTCCCACAGGTGACCAACAACTGACTGCAGAGGACGACAACTTCAACCAGCACAGCCAGTCACCAGCTCCCGAACATCTCCCCTCGGATGCAGACTCCCTGGATAATGAGGAGGAGGAGGACCAACCCGGACCATCTGGTGTGGCAGGGCGTAATGTGTCCCAGGACCCCACAGCCCCACCACCCTCAGCAACAACATCAACGCAGAGCCCTGCTGCAACGACCTGTGCCACCACCACCTCCACCACCACTACCACTACCACTGCTGCCTGCAACACTCGCCCTGCTCCACAGGCCAACCAGACCACAACAACTGCGGAGGTACGGGAGAGTAGGCCGGTGCCCACAGGAGGGAGGCAACAGGGCCGTGACAGCAGGCCAGGTGTGAGGACAAGGCTGACCCAAAGGGAAGAAGACCCTGGCACTGAATCACTGGCACACATTCACAGAGTTGTGGGGGCCTATGAACACGCCCAGGGACAGTTGAGGCAGGCTCAGCAGGATGCCTGTGAGCAACAACAGATGCTGCGCTCAATTGACAACCGCATGGGCCAACTCGTGGCCTGCATGCGCCAAATCAGGGACCTCCTGGGCCAGCTAGTGGGGGTCCTCAGGGACAGGCATGCGGCACCGCCAACACCTACAGCTCCCTCCGTTGTGCCGCAGGATGACAGACCCCCATCCTCCCCTGCATCCAGCGAGCCTGGGGACTCATCACACACCACTGGCCATGCACCTGTGTCCCCTCCTGCCAAAAGAGCAAGGGGCCGCCTGAAAAAATCATTGGGAGCATCCCGTGGCAAAGCACCTGGCAAAAGCCAGTCAAGTAGCCAGCCATGATGGCACCCCTCTTCACCCTGCTGTGTACCCTGCAGACTGTCCCCACACACAATGCCGTGGGAATGGCAAATGACTGTTGGACTGTGTTACCATACTGATCTAGTGTATACTCTATTGTCTCATCTACCATCACTGACAAATCTGTTATTCACCATTCACAAATCTGTAAATATCCACATCTACATCACATGTATCCACTGTAAATAAACACTAATAACGCACCAATGTAGTTGTCACTGTTCCATGTTCATCAAAGTATGTTAACTCACACCCATGATTACAATGTCACAGGAGCAGGGATACTCCGCAGGCAAGTAGAGGCTGAAGGGACCTAGGAAAACACACCACAACATCAGTTGCTACTCAGGTGGTGGACTAACAACCATCACACAACACAGCACATCAAGGTACGACAATCTGCACATGTCACAAGGAGCAACTGTACCAACATAGACATCAAGTAGCTGTGTCAAAAGATCCCTTACCATACACATCTGCAGCCAGCACTGACTCTGCAACATGCTGTAGTCACAAAACTCACATACACATATTCACCAAGCACAACATCATCAGACAACAGCCAGTATTGACATTGCCACTGACCATCAAGTGAAGTAGTTGTTGATGAGCTGCTGACGCTGTCCAACACCTTCCTCCTCTCCACTATCCTCATCACTTGACGTTTGGGTGTTTGCAGGTGGGGGCTGTGGCTGGTCATCATCATCCTGGATTAAGGGGATCCCCTTCCGCACGGCCAGGTTGTGTAGCATGCAGCATGCTACCACTATCTGACACACCTTGACGGGTGAGTACTGCAGAGCCCCTCCGGTCTTGTCGAGGCATCGAAAACGCGATTTCAGGAGTCCAAATGTTCGCTCAATGACCCGACGTGTCCTCCCATGGGCATTGTTGTAGCGCACTTCAGCTGGTGTCCTGGGATTGCGAAGTGGACTCAGCAACCAAGGTCCGTTGGGATATGCAGAGTCACCTAAGTGTGAAAGACACATACAGATTGAGTGCCTGACATGTGTCCGAGGACAGCATGGCACACAAACAGCACACGACTCGACCCTTTGTACTCACCCACAATCCATGCCCGCTCCGGCGCCAGATTGGCCATCAGCTGTGGTAAAATGCTGTTGCGCATTATGTGTGGATCGTGGGCTGATCCTGGAAACTTTGCACAAACGTGTCAGATGACCATATCTGCCTGGCACACCACCTGCACATTGATGGAATGATAATGTTTCCTATTTCGGTAAATATGCTCCCGTGCTTGGGGTGGAATCAGGGAAACATGTGTGCCATCTATTGCACCAACTACATTAGGAACGTGTCCAAGTGCATAAAATTCGCCCTTCACATCCGCCAACTCATGCCGCCTGGGGAAATGTATGAATTGGTCCCTGTGTTGCATCATAGCCAACAGGACATCACGTAGCACCATGCTGAATGTTGGTTGGGACATCCCCCTGCAATGCCCACAGTTTGCTGGAAGGATCCCGTAGCCACGAAATGTAGGAATGCCATCACCTTTGCCGTTGCCGTGAGTGCTGTTGGGTATGTCCTGCGTGGAAGCAGGTGTGGCTCCAATATTGCACAAAGTTCCAGGAGGTTTGTCCGATCCAGACGGAATCGCCTTATGATGTCGGTATCCTCCATGTTAGCCAGCAGGGTGAAGGTACGAAACACATTAGGTTGCCTCCTAGGTGAGATGAAAGGGGACACATCATAGCAACATAAATTAGGATGTGCACAAATTCATAAAGGCTGTCCTGTCACGGCGCTAACATTGACTGTCATCCCTGAAAGCACACAGTGCAATTCAGTGTTGTCCCAACATGAGACAGATTAATTGTACAACTGTCATGGATGTGCACAGTCAGTAGACACAAGACGAACACTGTCTATGTGAATGCCAAGAGTCACATATCGAGCTCAGGTGGACTCAGCCTTGGGTGTACATGACACAGGACATGTGTGAAGCAGAGACACTGCTGGCTTCCATGTTGCTGCTGTACCTGCCACACCTCCTTGGCCAATAATTGCAGGGGACACATCAACAACACAATGTGGATAGATCATTGGGATTGTCTTTGTACTCAGTGCCACTTCGAACACACTCAAATTCAATGACATTCACATCCCAAACCCATACATGTGCCAATGTCATCAGTACACAGGCCATATCTGCTGCTGACTTGAATACAAAGTCGGACAGTGACAGATGATGTCACGCCTGTGCAGAGTATGTGTACCACTGTAACAGGCCACCATTACCCCACTGCCCAATACTCTCTACAAGCACACAGATAGCCAATGTGGCACACATTAACAATAGATGAGGGACGTGATCAGCAGGGCCTGTATGCACCCTTAATCTTCCCCCATTTTGGACATTTACATGCAGCATCAAGGAGGGACTGCCCAAGGACACATGTGCACCACAACACATACCATGGTGATACACATCCAGCTGTTTCAAGACACAACAGTGCCACAACACAAACATACAACACTACATGGACAATGCCAAGCCAGTATGCCAACAAGTCTATGCATGAACAGACTGTATGCATGACATATGGACAACTGGCTCAGACACCTGACACCAGTGGATGTAATTTTACACCACATGTCCCAAAGGACATGCATCCTGACCTTCATTCCACACAGGCTGTCAGGCCCAACACAGCATACAATCAATATCCCACATCTAACAAACATGCTGGCTGTGCATGAGTAGTGGGACACTGGTACCTCACATTGACCAAATGTCGGAGTTGGATGAGTGTCACAGGCAGAACAGTCAAGGTACATCTCACCTGTCTTGGGTGCCCACTCCATCCTGATACACCAGCAGATGTGATCCACCCACACAGTGCTGGAATAGATGGTGAGCAAGGATGGCTAGCACCCCATAGCATGCACATACACTAGTGTTGGTGGCAACACACTGCACACGTGTGCCACTTGTGCTGACCATCCAACATTGCAGACAATTCCCGCTAATCAGTGCACACACATTGCACAGGCAATACTGGACACCCATAGCCTGTGGACAAATGTCGCATACTATATTCCATACAGTTAGCACAATCCACAACCGTGCATGCAGTCCATCTGGCAACGCAACATTCCTGATGTGAACAATGGACATGCACTGGTGGCAGGTGAGTAGCACCGGAACACAGCACAACACTCAAAAACATAGTTTAGCTAAGCACCATTGTTGAAATGTACATGTAAATGATTCACATACAACAGTCCAAACAACATGAGCACAGACCTGACACTACCACATAGGTCCCTGTGGTTACAGGTGGCAGACATGTAGCAAAGACATCTGCTCTGGCCGTCTACCCAAGTGACAAACAATAATAATGCAACGGATGCCAGGTGTGGTGCTGAAGTACTCGTCATCCTTTAGCAGGTCGAGCCCCCCTGTACATGTGGACATACACTGCAGGAGTTGCCAGTGTGTACAAAGACATAACATGCGGCATGTAATTGGTCTTAGCAATAACACAACAGGGTGACATCTGTTTCCAATGATGACAGTCATGCTGAATAAATGAGTTCATCTGGGTTTTCAGTGTAACACATGGGCTCAGGTGTGAGATAGTGGTCAGCATGGGTGGCAGATACGACATTGTGTGTAAATATTGCTCAACATAATGGAGTACAGTGTTCCATTTGGTGTGAGACGTTACACAGTGGCTGACATTTGTGACAGGAGACCATATCAATGTTATCCAGTGCCATGTGCCACTGTACGTATCCACTGTGCGTAGTACAGTAATGACCATTGATCCACACACAACAAGAACTGTCCGTAGGTGCCTTAAACGTGCCCCATAAACACCATGACGCACAGAGTGTACGATGTGATGCTGCATATTCCCCATAGCGGACGCACATACTGTCCGTGAATTGGGTGGCGGAGCATGCCAACCACCATTTGAACCTGTGTCGATGCCCACCACTGACGCAAGTGTTTCATGTGCTGCACATGACACATTGGTGTTAGTGATGGCCCTCTACATAGCTGCAGATGGCGTTTGTCATGCTCCACCAGCCACATCCCGGTCACCCATGTCACTCTATGGCAATCAAACAGCGGTAGCGCCGGCCACGACCCCACGGTGTGTCACCGCCATGAACCATGCCCTTGCAGCCAATGGGGACCGCTATCGCGGTGGCATGATGCAGATTCAAAAATCGCAGTAGGCGTGCTCCGCCCCCAGCGGATGCGGAGTTAGGATGCATTTGTAAGATGCACCACTGCGGTAGCGCCGGCCAGGACCCCGCGGTGTGTCACCGCCATGAACCATGCCCTTGCAGCCAATGGGGACCGCTATCGCGGTGGCATGTTGCAGATTCAAAAATCGCGGTAGGCGTGCTCCGCCCCCGCGGTAGGCGTGCTCCGCCCCCGCGGAGGCGGTCATTGGATGCTTTTGAAGAAGGCTGACCTGGAACACCAATGGCAGAAGACTATGACCACTGAAACGAGTCCAGGGCCCTATATATGTGTGGAAGGGAGCACCACATTTCCACTGCTCACAGAGCCTGCTGCCAGGGACCCCTCACCTGCTGCTGCCTCCAGGGACTGCTGCCTGAGACCCCTCACCTGCTGCTGCCTCCAGGGACTGCTGCCTGACACCCCTCACCTGCTGCTGCCTCCAGGGACTGCTGCCTGGGACCCCTCACCTGCTGCTGCCTCCAGGGACTGCTGCCTGAGACCCCTCACCTGCTGCTGCCTCCAGGGACTGCTGCCTGGGACCCCTCACCTGCTGCTGCCTCCAGTGACTGCTGCCTGAGACCCCTCACCTGCTGCTGCCTCCAGGGACTGCTGCCTGGGACCCCTCACCTGCTGCTGCCTGGGACCCCTCACCTGCTGCTGCCTCCAGAGACTGCTGCCTGGGACCCCTCACCGCCCACTGCCGCCGCTGACGTCTCATGTCCACAGTGATGGCTAGGACGGAGAAGATCCGTGCCAGTCCATTTACAAGCGAGGAGCTGGATGTCCTGGTGGACGAGGTGCTGACACAGTACCCACGGCTATATGGTGGCCCAAATGTTGTGGTAAGCCTCCAACAGTGGGGGTGTGAGTGCAAGGGGGGCACACATGTAGTCGATCAGATGGTGTATGTGCCTGAGAGTGTGGGGTTGTGTAATGCACTGGCTGACATGCTGTTTCCTAGTTGTTAAGGGGGTGTATGCAACCCACACATTAAATGCATGGACATGAAGGGTGGATGGACATGTGTTGTGTACACATCCATATGGTGTGACAGCTATCTGGTGGTGCATGTTTCAGGACAGTTATTGTTCATGTGACTGTTTGTGTGGCTCCTCGTTGTCCATCTCTGTGTGATTCTACCTGGCATGGACTGTCCACGCCCAATGTGACAAGGACACATCACTGACTGTACAGAGTGTGATACGTGTGTGGTTGGCATGAGTGTACATCAATGACCCATATCTGCCGTGTGGAGATGAGTCTGTGTCATGCCACTGTTCAGAGAGAGAGGTTTTACCATGAGAGTGTGTCACTGATGTTTTCCCCCTCTTGTCTCCCACACCTGCAGCTCAAGGTACACCAGCGTAAGGCCGTGTGGAGGTCCATTGCAACCAAGGTGCGGGCTCTGGGAGTGTCAAACCGCCGGCGCACCCACTGCCACAAGAGGTGGGACGACATATCACGACTGGCAAAGAACGTTGCCGAGATGACACTGGGGATACTCCCTCGCAGTGGCAGGTTTTCACGACGCAGCTTGACACCACTGATGTGCCGCATCTTGGCTGTGACACAGCCTGAGCTGGACGCACGTTTGAAGGAGCATCAACAGCAAGCTAGGGGTGAGTATTCTGTGAAGGTTGATTTTGTCTGTGAGTGGCTGCATGTGTACCAAGCCTGTACCTGCGCTGGTGTACGTGATGTGGTTACTGTGATGCAGTGGGTTGTACGTGGCCCCTGTGCTGGGTGTGGCAGTCACGGATTTTACATACATGCACTTACTGATGTTTTTCCAATCCTGGGAATTTCAATGGCATTGTGGGTGGTGTGCTGCAGGCCTGGTCCATTGGTGTTAGTGTTTGTACGCCCCAACATGCATGATGTTGTGCTGTCTGCCCATCACATGGCTCAGCTATGCCGTGTTTAGATGTTTGTACGCACTGTTTGAGGTAGTGAAGTGTGTCTGCATGGTGAGATTGCACGGGGTGGCCTGCAACATGTAGACTTTGTCATCCTCAGTGTTGCTTTGCTTGAATATGTTTGTCCTGTTGCTGTCACTTTGCTGACCCTACATGTCTCTCTGTTATGCAGCATCTCCCGTGGGCACGGAGGGACAGGGGACGGACACCAGTGGTGGTGAAACAAGCACAACAGCTGCACAGGATCCCAGTGACACAGATGTGACCAGCGCCTCGGAGGGGGATAGGAGTATGCTGGAGGAATCACAGCCCGAGACGCAAAGTTCAACATCATCTGATGACGGCGGTGGTGCAGACATCTTGGAGGACACAGGGAACGGAGAGTCTGCTACATCTTCCAGCACACAGCGTGCAGTGCCCACCCTCCCAGCCACTTCCTCTGTTGCTGCCCGTGTTCGCACCACAAAGAGGGGAAGAGTGTCCTTCATTCCAGGCACCGCTGCCCCTGCCCCTGTGCCCCCTGCTGCCATCAGTGCAGAGTGTGTGGACCTTATGCGCCAGCTGTGTGTGGGGCAGACAGGGCTCCTCAATGCATTGTCAGACCACGACCGCAAATTGGCACAGGTGTTAGCTTTCATGGAGGGCATACATTCAGACGTGGGTGGGCTGCACCGCACTGTCCAGACAATGTCCTCCACAATGGCGGCTGCACTTCAACTGGCTCAATCTCGTAGTCCAATTCCAGTCCCTTTGTCCACCCCTATGCCAGTGGCGACATCTGACGACGGTGACCACGCTTCACACACCTCAACATCACGATACTGCACACGTAGCACACAGCAGCAGCAGCCCAAGCGGTCAAGGTCACAGACACCTTCCCCTACGAAGAAAAAAACAACCCCAGAGCGCAAAGGGAAGAGCCCGTCAGGCGTTGCAAAGGCACATGATTCAAGGAGGAAGTACTCAGGGTCCCAAGCCTCAGAGCAATCCCCGGCCACAAACTCTGTGGTCCCAAAACGTCTCGCAAAGGCATGCAGACACTCTCCATGCCCACTGTGAAGGTGGGGCCTGGCAAGGCTACACATAGTAAGGTATCCAAGGCTGTTTCACCAACTACCTCTACTCCCATTCCAAGTCCAGTGAAGCAGGGACAGGAGGGCACTGTAGGGGGCACACAGGGTAAAGAGGGGATAGAGGGGCAGAGGCAATGCCAGGCTAAGCGTCCTTCTGGGTCCAGCACATCCCCAAAGGGAGGTCCAGCGTGTGCACCTTCGGCAGCCTTGGTGATGAGTGTGCCGTTTGTGTCCACACCACTTCCCATTGATACCAAGACAGGCAAGCCATTTAGAATCCCCAAGAAGTGGAAAGGCACCCCTCCACTGTCTCCCTCCCACACTGTGTCCCACGTCGGCCTGAGTCCACCTCCACATGCCACTACACCACCTGGTCCAAGCAGCCCTCCAGCGTCCAAGGCCACTGATAGCTCTTCCTCAGCTGGGCGTCTCACTCCCCAGTCAAGTGGTCCAACAGTGCCCGACACACAGTCAGCTCCCAGTCAGACTGACAGCCAAGTATGAATGTTGATCAACGTCACAGACCTATCTCTCCCACACCGGTACCTGTGCTGCCCATCGTGACACACCAGACTGTGTTGCTGACCATGGCGGAGTTTGGTGACACACATTCCCTGTGCAGCTTCTCATTAACTCTGTCAGCACCTTGGACTGGCCACTGGCCTTGCAGTTTGCCCCCTGCCTGTGCAGCTTCTCATTGACTCTGTCAGCACCTTGGACTGGCCACTGGCCTTGCAGTTTGCCCCCTGCCTGTGCAGCTTCTCATTGACTCTGTCAGCACCTTGGACTGGCCACTGGCCTTGCAGTTTGCCCCCTGCCTGTGCAGCTTCTCATTGACTCTGTCAGCACCTTGGACTGGCCACTGGCCTTGCAGTTTGCCCCCTGCCTGTGCAGCTTCTCATTGACTCTGTCAGCACCTTGGACTGGCCACTGGCCTTGCAGTTTGCCCCCTGCCTGTGCAGCTTCTCATTGACTCTGTCAGCACCTTGGACTGGCCACTGGCCTTGCAGTTTGCCCCCTGCCTGTGCAGCTTCTCATGTTCAGGCTCTGCATCTTGTGCCTTGGTCTTGTCTGATATTGTTGCCTATCAGTGCTATTTGTGAATAAAAACAGTTGCTCATGTTGTCAGTTGTGTCATTGTCCTTACTGAATAAGGCTTTTCCTGTATGTCTAACATTTACTGGGCCACATGCTCTGTGTGCCACTTCAACTGTGCCACTGGCTTGTTTAACTTATCATTTTTTTACAGGGGTGACGGGGACTTCAGTTCTTCATGACTCGGATACTTGTGGGGTCAGTGATGTTGTTTTCGGTGACATACCAGACTCATGTTCCTTCCTTGTTGCTGTTGGCTATGTTTTACTGCATCCTGGAATGTGGGCACTGCAAACACATAGAGGGGTCATGTACACGGGATTGCAGGCAGGCTGACCAGGCTCAACATGTATGTGCGTTCTTGCTTTCATGTATGCCTAGCAGTGTGGATGTGTAGTCATGTTGTGATGGGCAGTCATCCTAGTCACAACGGTTACTTACATTGTGTGCATTTGGGTGGTCAAGGGTTGTACGGTGTGTTGGTTGTGGCTTTGTCGTGTGTGTTGATGTGTGTGTTAATGGCGTGTGACTCATGGCTGTGTGGGACTGTTGTGTGTTTGTGTGCACACACTGCTTGTTGTGCATTCAGTGCTGTGGGTGTATGTTGCCTTGTGCTGTCCTAGTGTACATCCCCTGATGTACTGCTGTGTTTGCTATGTGCTTTGTGGTGTTGTGCATCTGTTGTGTGTTTGATGTGTCTGTGTTGTTCTGTGATGGTGCACTTCTTGTCTGTGTTGTGGTATGTAGCCTATGCATTTTTCCTGACTGATGAGGTGGTGCACTCCTGTTGTGTGTGTGCTCCCATTGCCTTCCCCTAGTTTGGCTGCACAGGTGATCTGTGTTATTTTTGTGGTTCTGTATGTGTTTCTGTTTTGAATTGTGTTTGCCATTTTTGTTTTGGTGCACACGTTGGTACTGAAATCCCTGTGTGTGTGTGTGATGTTTGTGGATGCCCCCAGGGGGTTTGATTGTTTGTCTGTATCTTGTCTGGACATTATGTAGGCCCTTCTGTGTGTCTGGCATTGGGGTTGTGTGCTGCAGATATGAGGGGGTATGTTTGGGGACTCCTACTTGTGTTTGACAGTCATTGAGTGTGCCAGTGTGCCCTGTGTGATACTCATGTGTACTTGCTGTTCACTGTTTGACTTGAGGTCCTTCCTTTCATCCCTGTCCCTATACATGGGTTACCTTGCTGTCTCCCTGAGTTGTTGCACTGAGGTGACTGTTGTTTGACTTCACTCACTGTGCCAGCCATGTGCTTGGATGGGGTGTGGTTGTTGTTCTAGGTTCCTTGTCCTGCATTTGTCTGTTCACCTGGTTGTTGGTTGTCTCCTTGCCCTCCCATTTGTGTGCACATCATTTTTGCTTTCCTCTATGTTGTGCTCCATTGCTGGTGGCATGTAGTCTGTGTATGTGGCTATGTGTCGGTGTGGGGTATGTCTGTGTGAGTTGGCAGGGTGTGTGTCCAGTAGTCTGTATGTTCCTTGTGTGTGTGGATGTTAATTTTGTGCTTGTATTCAGCTTTCTTGCCATGTATGTGGTGTTGTGGTGTGTGTGTGTGTTGCCCTGGGCCTGTGCCTCTGTGCTGTGTGTTAATCTACACCCAATGCTGCTGTGTCTGTCTCCCTAGGTGTTAGTTGTGTGCTGCTGGGTGTGGATTTAGCTCGCTTGGTGTTGGACATGGGAGTGCACAGGGGGGGGATTGGCATGTTTCTTGCTGTGTGCGGCGCAGCTGTGGGTGGTGGGTGGTGGTGGTGGCCTGTGGTCTTTCTGGCCTGACCGTTGCTGTACATGCATTCTGCTTTGTGCGATGGATTTCCCGCATACTCACCGCTGCGGTGTCGTCAGCAACACATTACATTATGTTCGCGGTAATTTGGTGGGCTTGATGCAGGGTGTGAATTGGTGCCAGATGAGACATGTGTGGGTACACTGATGGATGTGTTCCTGTCCACACCAGTGTGTCTGGTGTGGCCAGGTGCCCTGTTTCAGCCCGTGGAATTTGTGTTCTGTTTTGTGTTGTATTGTGTTTTTTTTACGTACCTGCGGCAGCGTCCGCGGCGGGCGATGTTGACCTGGTGATGTATCACGTACAGCACCAGGAGGACGTGTAGTGCTGGATCCATGGCGTTCGGCTCCGGGTGGAGGGCTCCGGAAGTCTCGTTTCACGCTCCGCTGCCGAGATTCCGCCGTGTCTGGAAGGGCGGTTTCTCCCCTGCGGTTCGACGGGTTGTTTGGCGCATCCTAATTTGTTGAGCGGACGGGACGTCATTACGCACGGCGGTGAGTCTCCATTGGCTACCACCGGCGCGGTGGCAGGCGCAATTTCATGGCGGTCGGCGTTGCACCGCGGAGGTCGGGAAATGGGTCATATTTGCCCTTCATAATATGGCGGCCGTGAGGACCGCTGCTGGCGGGCGGTAAAAGGCATTTTTCCGCACCGCGGTACTGACACCGACCGCCATCGTAATCGGCCCCTTAGTCCTTTTTATGGGACACTGTGGAAATGATGAGGTTTGGAAAAAGGTTTTTAAACCAGGTTCTGGTACTCTATAGGGAGCCCAAGACTAGAGTTGCACTTGGTGACCAAGTTCAAGAAACATTTCAAATAAGTCGAGCTGTTATCCTCACTGTTATTCACTATCAATTTGGAACCTTACCTACAGCATATAATAATACACCAGATAATGAAAACAAATGCATTATCCCTATAGAGCCTAAAGGAATAGAAATCAAAATCACTGCCTATGCAGACAATGTGACTGTATGTTTCTCAGATGCAAATCAAGCTAAAACCCATATTGAGGCTGCAGCATTATGGTGTGGAGGAGTTTCAGGTTACAAACTGACTACTAGCAAACCTCAGTAATTTTAAATGATAAGCCTGAGAACATGGATAATCAGGTAACTGAAGAGGCAACATAACTAGAGATCAAAATATCTAGCCACTTGGGACATATAATTCGGTGAAACTACGAGGATCTCTTAAAACGATGTATAGCTCACCTGCGCCACTAGCACCAGTTACCGATTATTCCTTTTGGGCTATGTGATATGGTAAAAAGGAGTATTCTTTGTGAGTTTTAACATTTGTTCTGGGCAATTCCTCTTTGTGCCCCCAATTCTTTTTTTAGATGACTAGATTTAGCTATTGGTAGTTTCATATTTGGGTACTTAAGCTACCCTTGCAAAAAGAGGATTGGGCTCTATCCACATTTAAATTGTTCCATTGTGCTGCTATAAACAAGCATATTTGCTATCTCCTAAAGGAAAAGGAAAATAAAAAAGCGTCATGTACATATCAATTGGCCTTTGACTCAGGATCAAATGGCTGCTTCTCCAGACATACTAAACCTAATTATTTTAAACGGGTGAGATTCAAGACAATATGAGACACTGGGCAATTATACGGCTTAGAAATGCGTTAATGTCTTTTGGTCAATGTTATACAGATTTTTGTACATCCTCTGATATACAAAAGAAGATTTATTTTCCGCAACAAAGCTTCTTTAAATATTTGCAGACGTGATTATCTCATACAAAGTAAAAAAACTTAAATGTTTATTTGGACACAGCAGATATTTATTTATTTGTGTGTTTTGTGTAGCGCGAACATGACCCAAAGGTATCTGAGCGCTTTACAGAGTAAGCACAGGAACAATAACAAGAGGTACCTAGAGAGTAGATAAATCTATATAGTAACAGTAAAAGGAGTAAACGGTATACAGTTTGATATATAAATAAAATAGCACAAAGTATCCTAGTTACGTAATGCGTATACAAAAATACATAGCAACATTATGAAAATGAAGAATCAAATAGACATGTGAACGCAACAGTTCTGAAGTAGCTGAGTTAGAGAGATGTCAGTAAGGGGAGAGTAGATGCACAGTTATCCACCGAGGTAGAGAACAAAATTGGCATCTTAGAACTTACATTTAGGACAACTTAGTGCTTTACCGAGTAAGCACAGCAGCAATAGCATGAGGTACATAGAGAGTAGATAAAAATATATAGTAACGGTAAAAATGAGTAAACAAAATACAGTGGGATATGTAAACAGAATAGCAGCAAGTAACTGAGTTACATACAGTGTAAATAAAAATACATAGTGACAATAAATCAAAGAAGAATACGATAGACATCGTACACAAAGATTCGGAGGCAGGTGTATTAGGTAGGAGCACAGGTGGGGAGAGTAGATGCACAGTTTTCCCCAAGGTAGTGCTGCATAGATTTACGTGAGGAGTGTAGTGTAACATGGCCTAAGACACAGGCATGTTACTGAGTGACAAGAGGCAGCGGACAAAAGGAGGTGGCCAAGTCCTCAGTGAGAGAGGAATTTGTTGGATAGAATTTTGTTCACTTCTTTCCTGAAGAGGGATGTGTGAGATATGTTTGAATTAATCCATTCAAGGGAAAATAGATTTTCTATTCGAAATTTTGTATACTGTATTTTCCAACTTAAATGAGGATCATTTGGTTCTCTTGGCTGGGCAGTGGACCCGCAAGATAGGAATTATTCTCCCACACGCAATTTATGAAGTTTTTACATGGTCTCATCAACAGTTTGTTTCTGCTAGATTGATATTACAACTTAAAACTGTGTGCTTGCCATTACATTTCCAACAAGTCATTTTAATGGAAGATCGGAGGTGATTCTACATGTCTTAGACATGAGTTACACGATTTGGAGATAGTGCTCTTGTTCTCTAGTTGTCCTTTACTTCGTGAGTATTGGACTACAATCGCTAGATGTTTATCGATCCGACTTAACATTGATCTTGAATTTATTATTCACAACATTATGTTGAATACTGAACTTAATGTGCCTGACCGGAGTGCACCTCATGGCACTGGCGTTATCATTTTAAAAAGTAAAAGGAGCTAGTTGGCTCCTTTTACTCTCACTGTTTTCGGTACTTTAGGGCACAAATAGGCACCTGAACACCGATCATAACGGGAAAGGTATAATTGGAAAGATGATATTCGCTCCTTTTTAGTGATACCTCTCTGTAGCCTATCCCTGCTCAGGGTTTGCAGCAGGAAAAGAATCCCGAAGCAGGGATCCAAGTTCCAACCACTAGCCACCAGAAATTATTATTATTCTTTTTAATTTGTAAAGTGCAGCGTTTACCTAACAGGCATCTTGGTGCTTTCAGAAACCACCAGTCGACTACGAGAGTGGTCACTCTGTGCCTGATTCCTCTAGAGATAGATGCGCTCAGTTATCCCAATACTGTGATACTGGGGCTCTGGGCTCCACTGCTGCACTGACCGCGCCCCTGAAATCCCAGACAGCGATGCTGCGCCCCAATTTGAAAGGCTGTGCCCATAGATTCTGATTGGCCCTCAGCAGATATTAATAACCCAGTTTACTGCTACACCACTGATTTCAACAACACCATGTGATTTAAAGAGTACCCCGGGGTTCACGTCCCATCTGATTATTGTACAACTGTGTCCCCACGTTCACTGGCTGGTTTAACTCAGCCGACCCTTCTCTTTCTCTCCCTCACTCGCCCCCCCTCTCTTTGAACTCTCCTGCCCCCACTCTGTCTTTTTGCAAGTTTCCTTAAATCAGTAACAGAAGACTAACCTTAAACTGCCCTAGTGGAATACCAGTTCCCTAATTATTGTGCAGATTTGTGTATATTTTCTCATTCATTGGGCTTGTTAGCATGAATGCTCTGTGACCTTAATCGTTCATAAGCAATTGATTTTCTAATATAAAAAAAAATACAGATAATTATACTGGTACAAAGAAAACCTAAAACGTAAATTTGAAACAAACATAAAGAAATAACATTATCAAAAGCATCATAAATATATATCATATATCCTCTCCCTCCACTCTCTGACTCATCCCAAACTTCATTTTACTACTATGTTCTCCAAAATAAACCTTTCTAGACTCTTCCCACACTACCTCTGGATGGCTCACCCAAAACCTTATTTTACTACTATGATCTCCCAAGAAACCCTTTCTGAATTCATTCCTCATGTATCCCAAACCTCATTTTACTACTATGATTTACTGATTTCCTATCTAGAGACTTGTCCTTCCTCCAACTCTCCTTTTACTCATCCTGAGCCTCATCTTACTACTATAATCTCCTAAAGAACACTTTCTAGACTCTTCCCTCTTCTATCTCTCCATTATCCTATTCAATCCAGCAAACAGACTCGCATGTCCACCACTCAAATTAACATGTTTCCCTACACTAACCCACAACTAATCCTGTTTGGATTCCGGAGTAGCGTGCTACTCGCCGAAAAGCACTTCTACACCTCGTATGGGGTAGTAAGCACTATATAAATACAATTACAATTTGTAGAAATGATCATTGACAGATTGTGTAGCTCAGGAGTGGATAAACCTGCTCCCACCTTTGATGAATAATTGGTGGACTCTTATGTGCTATTATTATGAAATTGAATTAGCCATTCTTAAGGTGGAAGGCTACATGGGACAATGACGACTCTCTCAGATCTGGTATCAGCTGTTTTAAACAGAGATACTGTATTTCTGAAGTCTAATATGCATTAATGTATCTGTTCTTGTGTTTTTTCAAATAATTCAAGTAATTCTAATGCACAAATAAAGTAAAACTGTATTCATTGATGCTCATCTCTCAGGAAAAACAAATCATAAAAAAAATGCTGAAATGCCACAACAAGGAGTTTCACCCTTAAATATTGTTCCTCCATGTTTATTGCTACCTATTATTTTATTCTGATTTAAGGTGGTCATTTTCCTATTCCATTTCATGAAAATAGTTTAAAATAAATAAATATATAAATACAAAATAAATAATATATGCGTAAATAAATAAGTAAATATATATATAACAAAAGGTTCAAAAGCACAAAAAAATTAAAACACAAAAAGGTTGTTTTGAGAGCAGCCTTTATTTGTGAAACAATAGATCTATTTCAATAAACATCATAGTGATAATTGTCTACAGCTGTTATTTTATAAAATGAGGGCATTCAAATAAACTCAGTGTTTAACAGGATGAGGATGCTATTGAAAAGAAATTTGTTGATTTGCTTATGACGTGGGCACTGTTTGATGAATATGCAAGGAACTTGACAAATGACATGTGAGATTACTCTTGGCATTTTTAATGTGTGCATATCTGTAAGAAATCGGGGTACTAGGTGAGGGGGTTAGGTACCCACCTCAAATGAATAACCACAATCAGCGCCCAGTGATCGTGCGCTCTATAAATAACCAATAACACATAACATCCTTCTTAGGGCAAATCACTAAAGGCACTAAATAAACCTGAGCTCAACCCCCTGGTAGCTATGGCACAGAGCAGAGAGACTTAACTTAGCGGTAATGTGTAAAGTATTTATGCAGTACCAAAACTGCAAAAAATTCAAAATACAAAATAAGGAACATTTCAAACCAATTAAAAAAAATAGAGTTCATTCTGATAAATAAAATGACAACAAAACGACAAAATTCGAATATGGGAAACTGAGGTTATGAATTTTTTAAGTTTAAATGTGAAAATAGTGCCAAAAAGTGTTACGCGCCAACCATGGTCATCTGGTTGTGCTTAAATAGTACCTAGGTGCAAGTTAAGGGTGACTGTGCTGGAGCACAGACTGGATACAGAAACCAGATTCGACCCAGTTGGAGTTGTACCTTTGGACCTAGTCTCTGAAATGAAAGTCAAAAATCCTCAGCGAGGCAAGGCAGCATGCTGTGGTCGAAGAGGGCTCTATGTCATCGGATAGCCACTGGATGAGATGTCGGTGAATTGGTTGACTTTTGGAGGGAAAGCACCAGGCAATAGAAAATTTTAATTTTGCACCCCAAAGGAGGTCCGTCACCGGCCGGATACTTTTGGCACCTTCACCCAGTGAAGATATCTATCTTCAGACTTTGTCACTTTTTTGGATGTGGATTCTCACAGCAGGGCAAGGCTGCAGGCTGTAACCGAAAAGGGCTCTACAAGTCCGGACACCTTCTATGCAAGGTCCTGCTGAACTAGATGTGCTGCTGCAGAAACGCACATAGAGAAACCTGAATCTTTTGCCCAGCAGCAGCTCACCTTCATAGCATACCTTCGCAGGTTGGTCCTGGTCCTCCGGAGGTCTTTAGAGCAAAAACGTTTCGAAGTCCCTGCTTTCAGGGAAAGTTATGAGGAGTACACTTTGACACCAGCCAAGGACCCAGGACCTTGGAGACATCACTCGGGGGTCAAGACTCACTTCAGCAGGAGCCAGCAGTATGGTCCAGGGCAGATCCGTTTGGAACTGGTCTGCTGCAAAGTTGCAAGAAAGGCTTCTTGTAGATTGTTGTGTCACTGTTGCTTAAAAAGGAGGTCAGCCTTAGGATCCTTAGAGTCCACATATTTGTCCTGTGTTCAAGAGAGAGCAGGTCCAGGCTTCTAGGTTCTTCTCAGGGCACAGACTGCAGATCCAGTCTTCCTCTGTAGGTCCAGAAAGTGTTATGAGGAGGTTACTGTGGGCACCAAATATGCCTTGCACCAGCCTGTGGGTGGGTATGACTCCTGACCCCTCCCTAACCAATAAAGCAAAGGTTCCTACGGGCAACGCTTGCCTCTGTGGCCATGGAAATGGACAACCCCTTCCACGTGGTCACTCTAAACCTGTAATGGGGCAGCTCTTCTTGCACTGGGATTGGTGCTTGCCTGGATGGGGGTACAAAGAAGGGCTCTGCCCAGGTGTTAGCTAACATTTGCCTGTGACAGGATAGGTCATTATGAAATTAATCAAGTTCCTGGGCACAGCGCAGATGATCGTCCTGCTAGAGGAACAGAATACCTCCCCGTACCCAAGGGCTTTATGTCAGCTAATAGAACAAGTACACACTTTATCAAGGGGACTTTTCAGCTCGTGGGTGACAGTTGGAGCGCATGCAAATGGGCCTCCAGTGGCATTAGGCAGGAAAAGGTAACTTTTCAAAGTATCTATTAGAAATCCGACTTCACCAGTTAATTGCATTTGTAATATATATTTCAAATAGTCCAAGAATGACATTTGTAGGTGTTTCCCATACGGAGATAACATTATTAAATTCAATATTGTATCCCAATGCATTACTATGGAACAGCCAACCCTGCTACAGTGATGATAGATTTTGATGTCTTGTAAGGAAATGTTCAACATTAAATCTTTCCATGTCTTACTTTTAAGTACCATTCACTCTGCCTTGTGGGAAGTAAGGCCTATTTAAGGGTGACTTATTAATATTTAAAAGGAGGGTTTAAGCCTGTGAAAAGTGGGTAGTTTGATAGGTTGAATTTGCAGTTCAAAACTGCACAGCTAAACTACAGAGGTAGGGCTGCGGTCATGTTTACACTGTCACTGTTTTGGATGGCACAAAGAGTGCTGCAGTCCACTTGTGACATTTAACTTACAGGACCAGTTACACTTGTGTAATATATAATATAGACTTAGAGGTAAGTTAAATATGCCAGTTAGGGATATGCCAAGCAAGTTGTTTTTGCATTTGTCACCCCGAGTGGGATGGGTATGCCCAGACGTGGGTCCCGTGCTCTCCATGCCACTGGAATCAAGCTATCCTGGCTGAAGAGGGGTGAAACCCCGAAACCGGTCCTAGGATGCTTGTTTCCAGTCCAGGGAGGACCTGGCTTGGCAGTTCGGGCTGGACTGTTCCCATGAGGCACAGGGTCAAGACTGATTTGCATATGGCTGGGTTCAAACTGGAATGGCATGGTGAGCAAAAAAAAACGATGGATTTAGGCCCAGATCTCTGTACTGGGGTGAATGTATGACATTGTTCTGCATTCTGTCCATCAACTGTTGTTTTTGCAAGTTCTACAGCCAGCAAAAGCAATCAAGGCACAAATCTGGGAGTACACCATAAAAAAGACCAAACGATGGTCATTTCCCAAAATATCCATCAAGGAGGAGTGCAGTTAAAAAGCAGGGGCAAACAAGAGTTCTTTTGCTAATAAGGCTGGCACTGTGTAATGCATCTGCATTAAATTTGACAGAAGCTTTAAAGGATTAGTTTTCTATTGATATGTCACATTTTATACCAGTCCATCAGGGAGTGATGTGGCCAAAGTTAAAGAGCTTTTTACTTTAGTGCTGCAAATGTGGCAAGTAGTTAGTAAGTCAGAAACAGTGCAGGTGTATCAGGTTTTGTTCATATCCAATGTGGGTGTGTGAAGTAAAATAGGGAGGGGATCAAATTTCAAAGGGAATGCAACAAAGTGTTCATTTGTTTATAGGTTTGACACCAAAGGATTAGCTTTCTGTTGATTATGTGAAGTTTTGAGCAGATCTTTCAGGGGATGCAAAGATAAATGGGGCAATAAAAGTGCCATTCATTAACAATGTTGGTGCTGTTTGAGGAATCTGAATGAAATTTGGAAGCTATCAAATGAAGCCTAATGGGAGGCCAGTCCCTAAGACAAAAGATTTGCACCTCCTAATCCTTGTACTGTACTGCATGTAAGACCAACATATATGGCCCGATTCCGATGCGGTTTGGAAATCATTATGACCGAATCGGTTTGGGAATGGTTTCCGACCGACTCGGATCGGGAGAGTCCAACCAACCGAGTATGATGCATCCGGTTGCTTCCAGATACGATTTGGTTGGACTCCCGTTGACTTCAATGGGAGCCTATGTTCCGACTGAATGCATAGGCTCCCATTGAAGAAAGGGGTGACTGGGAAAAAGTGGGCACCCTGTGGCAGGCACCCCATGGTGCCTGACTCACTGTGCATGGCTGGTAGGAGGGGACCCCCACGGGCCCGATTGGGAAGGCCCCGGGTGCAGGGGGGCCCGCTACTGGCCCCCAAAGTCTGATTCCGACTGCCGATTTGAGTCGTCCGGCACGATTCAAAAAGGCTGTCTGAATCCAGCATCGTAATCGGTCGTTCAGAAACTCGGCCCGTAGAGACATACGATTCTGCTCCGTACTGCTTGGTCATTGCAAATGCCGTCTGGTTCGGATTGGGATATTCCTAATGCCTAACTTGCATCGTACTCGTTGGGTCAGAAACCTTTCCGATTCTATCGGAAAGACACGTTCCCGATCTGATTCGGAAAGAGCAAATGCCGTTAGGAGGCCTTCCTAACCGCATCGGAATCGGGCCCATAGTATTTAAAACAGAACCCGATAATTGGAATGGAAAAGATGCAAGATCAATTCACAAAATTCCTGCCGCGGATGTCGCCTGAAGGCTAGGGCGGTTGACCTCGAAGCTGGGAAACCGGGTTCGAGTCTCGGCAGGGACACTCAACATCCTGTGATTCTGGGCCAATCACTTAATCTGACAAAAAAAATGAATGTGTCCGTCTGTAATGCAACTGGTGCTCATGTAAAGTGCTCTGATACCTTCGGGTCTAGTTCACGCTATCCCAAAATATATATGTATATAGTATATAAATATATATATAATATATATATATTACCTACTGGTGGTCGCCAGTTGGTAGTTATAGTTAGGACCTAGTTAGGGCCAAATTTTCAAAACTAATGGCCCGCTCCGGTCAGCTCCTGTCTTGAAAGTTTCGGGGTGATTTGTCAAGCGGGGGCCGGGAAAAAAGGGGGGTCCCAAAATCACGTTTTTTCCATGTTAATTTCGATAGGAAACTTTAGACAAAGCTACAGCCCGAACTGCTGAACGGAATTACACCAAATTTGGCAAAAAGGTAGCTCTTGGTTCAGAAAGCATTCTTTTTGTTAAATGGTGTAAATCCGTTAGTAGTTTCTGAGAAATTAAAAAAATAACAAATATCGATATCTGGTGACCGCGGTGGATCCGCGAACCCTCCCGAGCATGAGCTTTATTTTGATTGGCTGCCAACACTCCAAACCAAAAAGTGTTGGCAGCCATCTTGTGACTCAGTTGAACCAAGTCACAAGAAAAAAGGTCAAAAAACAAGACAAGGAGGCAGGGTAGAAACACCCTGACACCCTAGGCCTGCTCAGGGGGTCCCACAGGGACCCCAAGGGCCAAAAAAAGCATTTTTTAAAAACAATTTCTGTGGGATTTGCATAGGGTCCGCGAATCCGGCCGAAATGTTTTTAAAAAATGAAGCGCAGTCTCCCGCGCTTCGTTTTCTAGAAGCTCCAGGTTGGGCCAGGTCCAGGAGGCAATGCAGAATTATTATGCGGGGGCCCACGGGTCTCCAATAAGCCCCGGGGACTGACACCTCCTGTGGCATGGTAAATAATATGTGGGGGCATGCGGCCCCCCCGCAGCCCCAGAGACCGCCACCTCTCTGGGGCTTTTTAATACAACTGCATGAGGGGGTTCCTGCCCTCCCACGCTGCCCTGGGGACCGCCACCTCCCAGGGGCATTGGTTTAATTTGGGTGGGGGGCCTCGCGCGCCCCTCAAGCCCCAGGGACCGCCACCTCCCAGGAGCTGAAATACATAAAATAAAGTATGGGGGGGCTCCTGCCCCCCCACTCTGCCCCAGGGACACCACCTCCCCAGGGCTTCAAACTTGATAGGAGGGGGGCCGTGCGGCTCTCCTCCTGGAGCCCTTCAAGGCCCTGGGGACCGCCACCCCCCAGGGCTGGCTCCAGTAATGTCCCGGGGTGCCCACCCCTGGGACATTGCAGTTTGCAATGGCAGGGCAGGAGCACTGCTCCCGCCCTGCCATTGCAAACTTAGTGCTTTGCCTCATGGAAGCGAGAACAGAAAAACTGCTCTCGCTTCCATGAAGCGAAGCATAATTGCTTTTGGACAAGTGGAGCTGCATGTTTGCAGCTCCCCTTGTCCAAAAGCAATGCCGGCTCCCGCAGGAGGCGGGGAGCCGGCAGGGGCCGCGGGGGCATTGGGGCTCCCCCGCGGTCCCCAATCTGAGGCCCCCCTTCCAAAAATAAATATTTATTGGGCCCCGGGGGATGGGGTCCCCCTCCTTTTCAATAAAAAAAATGGAACAGGTCCCGAGGGATGGGGTCACCGGGGCCCAAAAGGCTCAAGAGAAGGGGGGCCACACAGCCCCCCTTCTTAAAATATATATATTTTTTTAAACGGCAACTCGCCAGAGGCCCTGTCCCCTCCCTGCACGATTCTGCAAACGCGCCTCCTGGCGCGCTCTGCTTTGGGGGATTAAGTCCCCATCGCTACTGAGGGTCCCTGGGGGCCAACTAGGCCACCAGGTACCTCCAGTAAGCCCCACGCAGTGGGATTGCTGAGAGGTGGTCCGAGGCCACGCCCCTTTTTACACCACTCGGCAAACGCACCTCTTGGCGCATTACTGGTGGGGCAATGAGGTCCTCTTGTGTCCTGAGGACTTCAGGACTAAAGTGGACTTCATCCCTCGAGCAGCAGTGCACCAGGAGGTGCGTTTGCAGTGTGGTGTAAAAAGGGGGCATGGCCTCAGACCACTTTCAGCAATCCAGCTGTGTGGGGCTTACTAGAGATAACAGGAGGGCTAGCTGGCCCCCAGGGACTCTCAGGAGGCAAGGGGACTGCATCCCCCAACCAAGAGCGCGCCAGGATGTGCGTCTGCAGAGTGGTGGAGAAAGGGGATGTGGCCTGTGTGCACCTCTCAGCAATCCCACTATCTGGGGCTTACTGGAGGTGTCAGGTAGGCTAGTCGGCCCCTAACAACCCCTAGCAGCGAAGGGTACTTTAATCCCCATCCAAGAGCGCGCCAGGGAGCGCGTTTGCAGACTGGTGGGCAAAAGGGTCGTGGCCTGCTTTGAGAACTTACCAATGATGCTGTGTGGGACTTACTGGAGGTAATAGGAGGGGTAGTTGGCCCTCAATGTTGTCCTTGGGGGCCAACTACCCCTCCTGTTACCACAAGTAAGTCCCACACAGTGGTATTGCTAAGAGGTCTTTGGAGGTCACGCCCCCCTTTCTCCACCACTCTGCAAACACGCCTCCTGGCACACTACGGGTTGGGGGAAGAAGTCCACTTTACTCCTGAGGGACTTTGGGGGCCAAGAAGCCCTGCTGGTACCTCCTGTAAGTCCTACGCAGCGGAATTCCTGAGCTCTGCAAACGCAACTACTACGTTATAGTTAGAAATTAGCATTTAAAAAACCTTAGAAATTCACTGGAAAAAACATAGGTTTCAGGGATGTTATAGTTAGAAATTAGTATTTAAAAACCCTTGGAAATTCACTGAAAAAAACATAGGTTAAAGGGACGTTATAGTTAGAAATTAGCATTTAAAAACCTTAGATATTCACTGAAAAAAACAGAGGTTTCAGGGACGTTATAGTTAGTTGGACATTTCACATACAAAACTAGAGAAATTCGGCTGTTATAGTTAGTTGAGCTAACTATAACTCGCGCCCCCGCAATGCACTGCTGATGATGTCACATATTACATCACTAATGACATGGTCAGTGACATCACTCATGACAGCACTGATGACATCTTAAATGACATCACTGATGACATCACTGATGACATCATCCACTTAATATCTGATGCACCTCCTCACACCCTAATGTAACCTTTCATACACCTACTCAAAAATACAGACTAACATCCTCGAAACCATAGGCACACCAATACCAGTTAGTACATACCCACTCACTGATTCATAGGTCTACACACACATCTACTCACCCATACAGTCACTCATACACACAGTCACTGATCAATACAGCCACTGATATATGCACTCATACACCTATATAGATACTCACACACTGCCACTCACCCATAGAGTTACTCACACACCTAGTCAGTCAACCAAAGAATCAATCACACTGCCATTTACTCATTATACAGTTATACACACACCACCTCACTTATTCATACAGATACTAACACATACTTACTCTCCTACACAATCACTGACAGAAGCACACACTCATCCATACAGCCACTCTCACAAACAGTCACTCTCACATATAGTCACTTATATACTCCAACACTCACATATACTGCCTTTCACATATGTAGTTACTCATACATGTACCATTGAGGCATCTTTCACACACCAACACAGCCATACCCACACTCACCCACCCATACATCCCCTCACAGACGCATTCATGAACCCATACACCCAGTGAATCACCTACTCACACATCCATGCACGGAGTCACACACCCCCCACCCACCCATACAGACACTCAGGCACCCATACAGGTACTCAGACAACCAATCATTAACCCATATAGACACTCATGTAGCTACTCACCGACCTATGCAGCCACTTACACACCAACTGACAGACTGATACAGATATTCACACAGATTATTCACTCACCCATGCATTCACTAAGACACGTTTAATCACTCACTTATACAGTCAGTCACGCACCCACAAAATCATCCATACAGACACTCATACACCCACTCATTCTTCAATACGCCTTGGCGTATATATAGATAACATTCTTAAACTTTTCAGAAACACTCAGTATATATATATATATTCACTGAAAAAATAACAATAAAATGAAGTTATGGTTAGTGTTAGAACTTAGGTTACTGCTTGACTGGGGTGTGAGCCCTGGTCAAGGAGCAATCAGATTAATCCCTGTTAGGGTAAGGCACAAGCAAACCCCAAATTAATCTGTGCTCAACCCCCTGGTAGGTTGGTACAGAGCAGTCAGGCTTAACTTAGAGGCATTGTGTAAAGTATTTGTGCAACACTTTAAATAGTAAAACAGTGAAAACACCACACCAAAATAATCCCACACCAGGCTAGACAAATGGAACCTAGTTTAATAAATAAAACAAGATGAAAATGACACAAATCCAATCAGTAGAACTGGAGATATTGAATTTCAAAGTTTATAGTGAAAATAGCGTCAAGAAGCACAAAGAGTTCTTGTGGATATATGGCTGCGCCAGACCCGGACAAAGTCAGAAGTTCAGGCTGACCATGACGGAGCAAAGGCCTGCTCCAGGGACCCAGATAGACCTGCTTGACAAAATGCCTTAATTCTTGGTTACGGAGCATTGGGTGGATCCAGGTCGAAGATGCGCTGCGCAACTGAAGGGATGCGTCGGTCCCGGGATGTGACGAGGTTGCGGTGCGAGTTCCTGTTGCATCTTCGTCGAGGATCCCGTTGATGGGAATTTCAATGTGAAGTCTGGTGTCAGGGCTGAGGCACACAGTTGGTGATGCATCGGTTCTGAGTAGCTGTTCGGCTGAGATGAGGTGTCTGGCATTGTTTTAGAGGCTTCCATCAATGAGAGATGTGAGAACCTGGGCTGTGGATGTGCTGCCAGGGCGCTGCCAGGGCGTTGCATAAGTTCCGAGAACTACAGTGGGTAACGCGGGTCTTTGCGACGGGCCCAATTCATGCAGCAGCCGAAATGCGGCGATTCTGCTCGGGGATACACCGCTCCACAGAGAAGATGTGTTGGTTAAACTGGCAAGCCCCCTAGACCCACTTCCAAGGGTCCAGGACTGGGGTGGCACCACTTGACAGGGTAGACTCACAGACGGCAGAGTCCAGGTGCAGATGCAAGGTTGTAGGAAGCCTGTTATGTCCTTGAATCAGATCAGGAGGCCAGCCAACTAGCCTTTGTAGTTATCTGGGTTCCGGGTTCACAAAATGCAGGCCCAGTCCTTCTCACTCATTGTGGTGAAGGATCCTGGAAGTGATGCACAGACAAGAGTGAGGCATTCAGCGAGGGGTGTGGCCATAAATGCTGCCACTATGGTGCACGGAGCACTGTGCCTGTGAAGCCTGTGTGAAGCCCATGTGTGGGCTGAGACCCTGGGAGTGGTGGCAACAAGGGTACGACCCCAGCTTTGCCGCCCACTGTCTGCTACAAGACCCAGGATCTGTGCGGTCCGGAGAGCCTCTGTGTGGCATTAGAGGGCCCAGAAGCAGCCTTTCGGTCTGTGGCCGGTCTGCCAACAAGCCAATGAAAACTAGGATTGCAGCACCTCTCTAAGACTTTGCGAGCCTCAGGAGGAAGGGAAGTGGTAGCGGTGAGCAGCAGAGAAGAGAGGGAAGAGCTCAACCAGCTCAACCGGCCATCTGGTTACCTGCGCGGCTGTGAGTTCTTCTTGGTTTTCTGGTCTCTGTTTCTTGCTGCTGGCATGCAAGGGCACCCACCCTTCTTCTCTCTGACCTCCTAGCCAGCCGCAAACTGCCATGGGCACAAAGTCGCAAACTGACAAGGCCAGTCACCAAACGTTTACATCCCCCCACCTGCTCCTCCCTGGTCCTCGCCTCCAAAACACAAATCGATCCCTGGTAGTTAGAGTATTAGGAAGCAGGTGAGGCCCTAGGTGGCTGCAGTACACAGCCGGTGGGCACAGAAGCGTGCGGAATTAGTCCGGTGTGGTTTGCATTCTGCCCACAGCAAACCGCTTCCTGCCGAAACCTGCGCCCCCTACCTGACGCAATACTGCTGAGTGTGAACTGCGGGACTCAGGCTCCTCGACCTGATTTTATTAACTGCAGCCCAACCAGAGCCTACACTCTGCCTACCTATAAAGACATCTTGACGTTTAAACACTGTGCCAGCCTCCCAGTTGTTAGGATTCGGACAATGCAAGGCCCTGGTCACTGTACCAGTAATCAACCCTCTGCCAGAAGAACCCAGATGCCTCCACCCATATCCCACAATCTATCTATCGATCCATTAGGAGGCTTGAAAAACAGTGCTTACTTCAACATATAAAAATGCGGTTTGGCAGAACGAGGGGCTTTCCCCCATGTGACACGAGCCAAACAGAAAAACACTCTTGCCAGCGTGGTACCAAGCACCATCAGCAACACAGCGCCCTCACCATCAGCAAAACAGCGCCCTCAAACCCAGGCCCTGCTTCAGATGCAGTTTCAGACACCGCAAATCCCAGAGCTCCATTACTAATATCATCAAGCCAATCTGACACAAGGGAGTCACCCCCTTCCACGAGGATATAACAACTAAAAAGCACCAAACCAAAATCCACAGCAAATAATTTTTCCTTAAGGATCAAACAGCGGCTATCTTCACATCTAACTTAAACATCCTGGGACTACCATTCCCTTTGGAACAAAATGTCATTAATCAAGTTGCTGCATACAGTCTCTCACAAGTCGTCCCAGAAAGGCCAGTCTCTCTTCAACCGAAAATTAATTCTTCATTAACGAAGCTGTGGTGCACCATGATCCTGATAAGCTTGCCAATGTCAACGCCAAAGACAATAAGGTCACAATCACCATCAACCAGGCCATTTCAGAAGAGGGAAACACATCTCTAAACCCCGAGAAACAGTGCATATAGATTGAGGCAACTCGAGCTGTACTCACTTTCTCTGGCGCAAGTACACTCAGGTGCAGATATAACACACAGCCCACTGAATCCATCTGATAGTGAGGACAGTGGAGACCTTTCCCTTCTGATTGAAGCAATGGAAGTCAAGGAAAGGGAAACGACTGAACACCTATCCTCTACCCTTACAAACTCCTCCCCATTGGCTCGGGGGTTAGTCATCTGCAATTAAACAGGCTCTCAGCTAAACAAATGCGCCAAAGCAATAGGCATCCAAGCTAACCCTAAGAAACCCAATTTACTGGTGAACACAAGCAACATTCATTGACAGCCCAGTTAAATTGGACAGTGTGGAAACAAAACCCCCACAAAATCCGTTTTTGCTTACCTCGACTGAATGAGAAGCAATGATAGCCACATATGGCGAAGATCAGCTGGACTGCTCAAATGTTGTCCAAGCAGAGCCCCACGAACCTGCCCACATCAGCTCTACCAACAAATTAAATGCAACAGCAGATGTGTGGGCAACCTTGCTAAGAACAGCAGTAGAAGCCCTCAACTGCCAGTCCAAGAAAATGGACATTTAGTTCAAATTACTGAACACCCTGGCAGTTTTTACTTCCGGGATCGATACAAAGATAGTCAAACTCAACTGTCTCATAACTCAAGCGCAAAAAGTGGCAGAAGTCATGGAGCCGGTAGGTCTTTGGGCCTGTCCCCCAATTATAGACAAACTGGAGTTACTACCTGCAATCCTGGGCGACATCCTCAGAGATCTCAAGAAGGCCTTGAAGCCTATAAATCTGGCAAACAACCTTATATCAGATGCCTCATTGGTCACACAAACCCCCAAGGTACCCATCCAGTCTGCCTCGCAATCAGCATACAAAGTAAAAAGAGCGTGTCCAGCGACTTTAAAGGCCAAATATCCCAGGACTCACAGCCCCTGTGACAACAATTTTGGACACTCAAGCTAACCACCTCCCCACAGATGGTCTTATCTCTGGAATAACCCATAACACCCCTGCCAGTGACCAGATAATACAATCTGCCCCTGACCAAATATAAGAAGGGGAAGACATGGCTTGGCAGTTCGGGCTGGACTGTTCCCATGAGGCACAGGGTCAGACTGATTTGCATATGGCCATGTCTGAACTGGGCTGGCGGAGTGAGCTAAAGAATGATGATGGATTAAATCCAGATCAGTTCACTGGGGGTGAGTGCTTGCAATGTTCAACACTCCGTCCATCATCCCCTTTGGTTTGGCTAAGTTCGCCCTAAGTTGGCAGGGTATGCCCAGACGTGGGTCCCTTGCTCGCTTTGCCACTGGATTCAAGATAGCCTGGCTGATGAGGGTTATGAAACCGAAACCGGTCCCAGGATGCTTGTTTCCGGTCCAGGGAAGACATGGCTTGGCAGTTCGGGCTGGACTGTTCTCATGAGGCACAGGATCAGACTGATTTGCATATGGCCATGTCTGAACTGGGGTGGCGGAGTGAGCTAAAGAATGATGATGGATTAAACCCAGATCAGTTGACTGGGGGTTAGTGCTTGCAATGTTCAACACTCCGTCCATCATCCCCTTTGGTTTTGCTAAGTTCGCCCTAAGTTGGCAGGGTATGCCCAGACGTGGGTCCCTTGCTCGCTTTGCCACTGGATTCAAGATAGCCTGGCTGATGAGGGTTATAAACCCGAAACCGGTCCCAGGATGCTTGTTTCCGGTCCAGGGAAGACATGGCTTGGCAGTTCGGGCTGGACTGTTCCCATGAGGCACAGGGTCAGACTGATTTGCATATGGCCATGTCTGAACTGGGGTGGTGGAGTGAGCTAAAGAATGATGATGGATTAAACCCAGATCAGTTGACTGGGGGTGAGTGCTTGCAATGTTCAACACTCCGTCCATCATCCCCTTTGGTTGTGCCAAATATAAGAAGGCCCATAGAGGAAGAATCGGAGCAAAGCACTAAAGCAGAAGGAAAAAATCGCTATGAGGCAAAGTATCTACTCCTTTTTTAGCAACCCAAACTATAATCCAAATTTTCACAATAGAAAAACACCTGAGGAACAAGTAACAAATTCTAACTCTAACCGGGCCGACCACACAGCACCAACCCCATTTATCCAGACATTACAAAATTTCAGGTAGGAGCCACTGCACAAGAGGAGGCAACAGGAGCCCGTAGAGAATGTTGCCAGGTGGTAACTCGAGCAGACGAGGTATACCCTGCAACGCCCCTGACTGGTGCAATTGCAAAAGTAAGGGCTGATAGACCCCCTCAGTGGTTTCCCTGACAGAATATCGAGCTCAAAAATATAGATGTAAAAAATATTGAGGTAAAAATATAAAGGCCCATTACGATACCGGGCGTAAAAATCCGCCACCCATGAAAGCAGCAAAAATCCGCCCGCCTACACCGTCTGAATACCGACCCAGCAATCATGATGCCTCGAACCGAAAACCGCCAGCGGCGGAAAAAACCACAAAATACCGCCCGCCCTTGCCCGAGTCGGAGTCAAACCGCCCGCCACGGACGGAAAGACGCACGACAACACAAAACCGCCCGCCCTCACGGTCGAGACACCGCACGTGAAATTACGATCGCACCGACATGAGCGCGGAAAAACAACAAATACACCGCCCGCCAGCGTAAACAACACTGAAGAAAATGGACACGGCAGAAGCCATGGCGGCCACGTCCCTGCACAGAAACAGCCGCGGACTCAAACAAACACACACAACATGGCAAACAAGTCCACACAGCAACCCACGCACAAATACACAGACAAAGTACACATCCCGAAAACACACCACCCCTGGACAAACAAATAAACTACAAAGCCCAGAACACCAGCCACAACACACCTGAAAACAACAGACCATCAGGACACACCCAAACAGGTAAGTACAAAAGCAGCCCCTCCACAGACCACAACCCCTTGCAACATTGCAAAGCAGAGAGGAGAGGAGAGGACACAGTGACACAGCAAGGACAGCAGCACACCACAGATACGCACACATCACACCCACCACCACCACCACCACCAAACACCGGCACCACAAACCCCCTGCACATCACACATCACACACCGTACCAGCACCACAAACACCATGGCATCACACAGAATGCCCAAGTTCACTTCCACTGAGCTGACGGTCATGGTCGACGAGATCGTCAAGGTGCACACACAAATCTATGGCAACCAGGTCCAGCACACACCACTAGCCACCAGACACAGAATGTGGAACAGACTTGTAGACCAGGTCAATGCAGTCGGGACCGTACCCAGAAACAGAGGAGAGATAAACAAACGGTGGAACGACATCAAAAGCCTGGTCAAGAAGAAGGAGAGCAAAAATCGAGAGCTGGCTGCCACGACTAGCGGAGGGAATCCCGCGCATTACAAGACCTTCAAAGCGTGGGAGGAGAAGGTGCGAGTCATCATCCATCCGGAGATCCTCACCGGATTACCAGGGGGAGTGGAGGCTGGTAAGTACAAACAAATGTATACCAGCACACCGCTATGTACTCACATGCACTACCACCATGCCATAGCTCCGAGGGACAAACACCCCCATGTCCAGTACACAATACACAACACATCACTCACACATACAACAGGCACCACCACACACACAGCCCAAACATATCAACTAACAAAACCATGGGGGCATGTGTACACCCAGCCAGCCACGTAACCACCAACAGGTCCCCTAGTACTCCAGAAGCGCCACAACGAGCACCCCCACACCCATGTGGCAGCCGTAGCTGCACCAACCGACAAGTAACAGGTAAGTAGCCACAACACAAAGGCAGTGGGTGGGAGGGGGGACAGCTGAAGTACAACACCCACCAGGCCCCTAGTCCTACAGCACAGCAAGGCGGAGCACCCCCACACCCAAGGGGCAGCCGTAGCTGCACCAACCGACAAGTAACAGGTAAGTAGCCGCAACACAAAGGCAGTGGGTGGGAGGGGGGACAGCTGAAGTACAACACACACCAGGCCCCTAGTTCCACAGCACAGCAAGGAGGAGCACAGCCCACAGCCCACACCCACGTAGCAGCCACTGCAGTGCACACCGGCAGCCGACAGGTAGACATCCCGCCCCAGGACAAACGGTGTCAGTGGGTGTCCAGCCATCACCACGACCCATAACACCGCCCCCACCCCCACAGACCATGCAACATGGAGCACCCCCCGCCCATAACCATGTTGCATCCAGTCCAGTGCACGCTCAAAAACAACCTGCAGGTGGGAAACTGGACAGGGCGGGGTGACTGGAGGCATGAGGACTGAATTACGACTAACACATGGGACATGTCAAGTAGCAGAGGAACACGCAGCACTGCTCCCTGTCACAACCATGTGAACAATGTGCACACGGACATGAACCACAGAGTCACACCCCACATGACCCATCACAGACACAGCAACACCCAAGGAGCCACGTCTGCATGCACAAGTCACACTGATTACAGAACCACACGGCAGGCACAGTGCAACCCATCACACACAACTGCAACACCATCGAAGTCCTGTCCATGTAGCCCCTACTGCCTGTCAACCACACATCCCACAACTACGCCCATGTAAGACATACCACACTAGACGCAACAGCGTGGAACAACATAAATGCACACGAACACCACTGGACCCATCAAACACACAGACACACAATGCACATACAACATACCATCCATCTCATCCGTCAGCCCCAGTCACATGAAAGGTATGTCATCCGAACAGCTGGTCCACATACAGTAGTCACGCAAAGAAACATGCCCATGACAAATCATGTGCCAGAAGTGAATGAAGCGCACGTCACACTGTGAGCAACAACACACATAACATGGGCCACACCCCCCCGAGCACTGCATTGATGCACATGGCACAGGGCAGCACGCACACCAAGGAATTGGACCATCTGCAATACGTCGTGTGGCACACAACCATCACTCACAACAATGCGTCCAATTACATGGCCAGAAATCACAACAGACAGCAAATATGCAGGGTATGTCAGACATACACACACCTCAGACCATGCACTGTCATGTTGCCACAACACATGTCACGTTCTGCACCCATGGCTCACAGTATGTACCCCAAAAGCATAGTTCATCTCAAATGCGTTTCAGGGGGCTGACCCCCATTATGCCATCTGCGTTTCTAAGCATTCCA
The DNA here is from genome assembly GCA_963921515.1 of Calotriton arnoldi. Classification (NCBI taxonomy): domain Eukaryota; kingdom Metazoa; phylum Chordata; class Amphibia; order Caudata; family Salamandridae; genus Calotriton; species Calotriton arnoldi. The sequence continues at coordinate 544,935 of CAWUFW010003155.1, forward strand.
TATGAACCCCCAAAGCATAGTTCATCTCAAATGCATTTCAGGGAGCTGACCCCCATTATGCCATCTGCGTTTCTAAGCGTTACATTTGAACCCCAAGAGCATAGTACAAACCAACCTCCACGATGGGTCTGGAGTCCGCATACACCAGAGCCACAAAAAGCAGGAGCACAGCAACACACCCATCGGCATTGCCAATCCGTCCCATGCCACATGTCCACAGCACACAGTCCCATTGGCATGCCCACACAACAACAAATAGCACAGCCACACACACGGCTCCGGGAAACCTGTGCACGACTGTGCACGAACTGTGGATGTCAGACAACCTATACATACTTTGTCATGTGCAACACAATAACATATCTCATTCCCCCCACAGGTGACGAACTGCTGGATGCTGGAGATGGAGACAGCAGCCAGCACAGCCAGCCTGCAAGCCCCCAACAAGGACTCACGGATGTGGAGGATCTGTCCTCCTATTCGGACACGGACCACCCAGCAGGCCCATCTGGTGTGGCAGGGCCCAACCGCACCCCAGGCACCCTCCCACCCACCAACCCATCATCCAGGGCTGATGACCACTCACAGCCCCCTGCTGCCACTGTCGTAGCGGCCACTACCACTGTTGTGGCGGCCACTCCCACGGTCGTTGCGGCCACTCCCACTGCCGCAACCACCACCACCGCCGCGACCACCACCACGTCATCACTGGCCCCAGCCCCAGCGCAAGTGGTGGTCCGGCCGACTGGGTCCACCCTGGGAGCCACAGCGAGGACCGTGGTGAGCAATGTGGCTAGTGGGCAGGTCGGTGGCAGCAGTACTGGTAGGAGGAGCAGGGCCAGGCCAACGCCAACTGTGCCTGGGAGCCAAGCCCTGCCACCAATCGACAGAGTCCTTGGGGCCTATGAAGAGGCCCAAGGCGAATGGGCCAGGTCGGCAAGCGACACGCGGGAGGTCCTTGCGGTGTTGAGGTCCATGGATGCCCACATGGCCCAAATTGCGGACCTCATGGGCCAGCTGGTGGTGGGGGGGAGGGCACAAGCAAGGCCAGCAACACCACCTCCGCCCCCACCTGCTGTGGCGCAGGTTCGTGCAGCATCGCGTTCCCCTGCGTCCACAGCGAGTGAGCACTCCTCAACCACCACCAGCGGAACATCAACACCCCCCCCTACCAAACGTGGAAGGGGCCGTCCGAAGTGGAAACAGGTGTCCAGAGAGGACTTCGCCCGCACCAAACGCCAGTGAGTCAGCCAGCCACCTTGACCACCTACTGCATTGACTTGTAATACAATCCTACCCCACACTGCCATGTGAATGGCATGTGTCTGTTGGACTGTGGACATAGAACTCCATGGGTACACCTTGACCATCACGCAGCCATGACCGTCAACTCATTGTCACAGCTTGCACCACATTTGTCATCACCTTGCACACAATCACATGTCACCGCTGTTAATAAATACACCTTGATCACAATCGGCTTAATGTGTCCTGGGTTTATTCCACGATGTGCAATCGCCACCATGAGCAGAATAGCATCTGCTGTGTGGCATGTCGATGGGACAGGAGAGGCTGCAGGGACCTAGGGGTGAAAAACAGAACAAGAGTACATTCAATGAGTGTGTCACACACTCATCACACAGTACTTGTCACCAACTACAAGCAATGCACACACATCTCAGAGAGCAACAGGGCACAATGCTACAGCCACTGACAGTGGCATACCAACCTGGACATGGACCATTGACACACAGCACTCAGTGAACAAAAGGCCCCAGTAACAGAGCACACATAAACCTGCACAACTACAGCTACATCAGCCGTCGTACATGGTCACTCACCGTCAAGTGAAGTAGCGGGCGATGAGCTGCTGACGCACATTCACAGCTTCATCCTCTCCACTGTCCTCTTCACTGGAGCTGTCCTGGTGTGCAGGCTGGGGCCCTGGTTGATCTCCGTCATCCACAATTAGGGGGATCTGCTTTCGAATGGCCAGATTGTGCAGCATGCAGCAAGCCACCACTATCTGGCACACCTTCTGTGGGGAGTACGCCAGCGCACCCCGGTGCGGTCCAGGCATCTGAACCTGGACTTGAGGAGGCCAAAGGTACGCTCGACCACACGTCTGGTCCTCCCATGTGCCTCATTGTAGCGGTCATCTGCTGGGCTCCGAGGATGTCGCAATGGACTGAGCAGCCAGGGCCCATTCGGGTAAGCCGAGTCACCTGGGCGTGAGGGACACAGAGAACCATTGCAATTCAAACAGGACAGTAGACAGCATCCTTAAGCCAGCACGCTACACAACTCCACATACTCACCGACAATCCAGCCACGGTCCTGTTGCAGATTGGTCATCAGTCGTGGTAATATGCTGTTGCGCATGATGTGCGCGTCATGGGCCGAGCCTGGGAACTTTGCACACACGTGGGAAATGACCATGTCCGCAAGGCACACCACTTGCACATTCAGGGAGTGCGTGTGCTTCCGGTTGCGGAAGAGCTGCTCAGTGGCCTGTGGTGGGACAAGGCCAACATGGGTGCAGCCTATGGCACCAACGACGTGTGGAATCCGTCCAAGGGCATAGAATGCACCCTTCACTGCCGCCAACTCACGTGCCCTGGGGAATCTGATGTACCTGTTCCTGTACAGCATCATGGCTGCCAGTACATCCCTCAGCACCATGCTGAACATGGGCTGGGACATCCCACCTCCACTGGCCACTGTGTGCTGGAATGACCCAGTGGCGAAAAAATGCAGTGCAGCCATCACCTTAGCCGTGGGGGTGAATGCTGTCGGATACACCCTGCGAGGACGGAGGTGGGGTTCCAACATGGCACACAGTCGATGCAGGGTTGGTCGGTCCAGAAGAAATTTCCGGATGACCTCAGAATCCTCCATGTCCGCCAACAATTGGTAAGGGCGGTAAATGTTTGGTCTCCGCCTAGGAAAGATGGAAGTGGACACATGTCAAAGCAACACGCCACATGGCATTTTCACATACAGATAACTGATATGACAGAGCAAGAACTAGAGTCACAGAACAGCTGTCATGCAGGGACAGCACAGCCACAATACACTTACACAGGTCTCCCACCAATAGCAATGGGCAGTGACACAAACCATTGCTATGTGCATGCACATGGGGATCCAGGCCTCAATGACCTGTGAGGCGTGCTGATGGGGACTGACTGCATATTCGGCAAGCGGCAACACCACGGCAACATGACTGGCTGCTGTGCATCACACTGCTTCCGAGGCTGGATGAGTATGGCACACACCAACGACAATGTGGGCACAGGCTGAGCGGCCAAGACAAGTGGGACCTGTGGCATGAGGGGATATGAGACAGTCATTGTTGTCACCACTGCACCCTATGTGCAGCACTGTATGGATCACACCTCCAGAAGCATTGTCAGGTGTACACATTGACAGCCCCATGCCAACACGGCTGTGTGCTTGCAAATACACATCACATGTGACACGTAACCTTGCACGTGCCAAGTGGCAGATGTACATAGTGAGAGATGACATGCGTGTGCATATGCGTATACCATGAAATGAAATGAAATGAAATGAAATTTGTACTTGTAAAGCGCACCCATACCCCCAAAGGGGTGTCCAGGTGCTGTACGCATACCACTGTGGAACCCTTCCTGGCTTTTCCCTGTGAAATGTCCACTCTTGGGCACCCCCAGGGTGAAGCCAGGCATCCCAGCGCTGTTGGGGCCGTTGTGGAGATTAAGCAAGCTATTGCCCAGAGTTGCAGAGTGGGACCCATGATTAGAATAGGCACCGAGGCGAGAATTATCAGGTCCGAGGAAATTGAGCCCAAGACCCGCCGAGGCGGGAATTGAACCCTGGTCCCGGGCCAGATCTCTGCATCAGGGTCTGCCGCTCTAACCATTGAGCCACACTTCTCCACCCATGCCAATGTGCAGATGATGACATGCTAACAGACATGTGGGGGCCGGCCACTGGCCGTCCCTGCCTATGCACACGGCATGTTGTGGCCCCGTCCATTGTGCACCTGCACCCACACGCACATCATGGCCACACCTGCAGATGCAGTGCGCACATCATACTGTGTGGTGCACATGGCATCAGCGGACTGTCACCAACATGGGCCAGGCCATTACGGCCAACTCCGATGACCCTCGCGGTTGCACCCTGCGTGTTCCACTATGGAGGTAGGCGTCCCGGGCCAGCTGGGTGCAGGCCAACATCTGCAATTGCCAATGCAGGTCTCAGTGCACTTGTTGCTCGTGTGAATGTCAGGCTGGGCCATGCTGCCCCTCTCAGTCCCAGCAGGCCTGGCCTGCACATTGATTGCACAATGCCAGTAGGTGACAGCACCGACTGCCTAGTGGGTTGCATGTGTCTCCTGTTCAGGACCCTCCAGATGGGCGCTAACTCAGTACTGACTATTGGACACACCATGTCTCGTGATAGGGATGTGTGTGTGGGATGGTGGCACTGAATGTGACCTCCGTTGCGTGGTGGGCCATGCACAGGGCGAGTACGTCGATGATTGCGCAGTGTTGGTCACAGTGGGTGCACCCACACAGATGTGTTGCCCTATGTTCATTTTCTATGTCCGCATGATAATGGACTGTAGATGTGGGCAGACTACACATTGGTCCATGTGCTGTCAATTTGAATGTGCCTTCACACCAGGCACAGCTGCCCCTGCACATGTGACCCCTCCTGCACTCGCTGCTGGGTCTGTGGAGCTGATGCACCATCTGTGCGTGGGGCGGACAGCTCTCCTCACTTCCGTCATTGCGCATGTCATCCCTTTGCCGCAGGTGACATGGATCATGGAGGGCCCACATGTATGCGTGGGTGGCCTCAACAAGTGTGTCCAATGGTTGTCACCCCCAGTCAGTGCTTCGAATGTGAATGATGTTGTGCTGGTGCTAATTTCAATGTGGCGGGTGGGCGGGGCTAGGTGCGGGCTTACATGCAGGACATGGGAGGGTGATCGGATTAGCGACTAGTTGCAATACACACGGGGCACGTCTTTTCCTGTCCACATCAGGGTCATTCCTTGAACTCACTGACAGTAATACAGTCGTCTTTGTCCCTGTCCTCATGGCCTCCCCTCGCTCCCCCAATATGCATTTGCACCTGTGGGGCTAGCGCATGCAGATGCAGCCCCAAGCTCGCCCCGGAGAGGCCAAGGAGTGTATGTGTGGGTCCAGTTGAACGAGTGGTCTGTCTCACGGCATGATGTGTGGTGGGACGCCTCCCACCTGCGTGGTGCCCCGACTCGAGACCCGGGCAACATAGACAATGCATAGCAGTCTCCGCAGTCCGGATACACCACCTGCGACACACAGAGGCTGTAGCTGCCCTAGCGGCCCATGCCGCATCCATCTGGGGCTGATGGACCCACACATTCACTCTTTTGCCTCACTGGGGCGGGCTCGGAGGTGCTTGCGCACGCGCTGGCTTCTCTGTTGCAACGGCATGTGACGTGTGTGGAGATGTAGGCAATGGGTGGGATGGTGCGAGCCACCTTCCGTGACGTCACTCCTGCTCGTGATGTGTGCGTCCCCCGATACTTCCATATGACTTGAGCCATGCTACACATTGAGGATGTTTTGCCTGCGTGATGTGTCCCGGAGGAGCGCGCCGAGTCCTCTCCCCCACCATGCTCCACTGCCATCCCGTGCCCTGGATTGCCTGTGCAGGTTGACAATGTTGGGGATACACCTGGTCGGCAGGGGCTGTGTGTGCCTTGTCAAGGGCCTGGCGGGCGCACAACAGGATCCAGCTTGTCCACAGAGGGTGGGCTGACGTGTACGCCTGATACCGCATTGTTCGTGTGCCCGGCTGCTGTGCACACACGTGTTCACATCCCCCCGACAGGTGGCCTTTAACATTGCCCAGGGAAGCGGTAATGTGCAGTTCCGGACCCCTCCCGACACAGCGTGTTTCAACTTTGCATGTGCGCATCTACCCGTCACACCCACCCACCTGAGCGAAGCGTCACTCCCGCTTCACACGACACATGTGTGTCTTCCACAGTTGTGCTACTCATTTGCGTTGACATCCAATGACAGTGGACTACATAGTCATGTCACGACTGCCGTGTACATCACACACTCTCATCATCTCACATTCGTACTTGTGAAAGGAATCAGCAGAGACAGTTTCTTTCTTCAAACCATGTATTGTGACTTATGTCCTCTGTGATGCAGTATAGTGGACACTACTGGCAGCGGAATGCATGTGGAGGATATACTGAGCATGATTACACATAGCTAAGGGTGTAGGGGTACATGTGATTAGCTGTTGCATGTGGGATGTGGGCTTCAGAGTTACATCTGCTTGGCCGTTGCTGTGCTAATGTTCATTTGCAAATAGCTGCGGTGCTGCGGACTTTGACACAGACGGTATACATTTAGCCTACCAGACCGCTTGGCATCATGGGCACAGTCCATCTCAGTTCCATGTGACAGGTGTGCTGCTGTTGTTACTCATGCACGCGTGCGTGTGAGTTGACATCAGGGCATGGGCTTACGTGCATGCAACGGCGTCCCACTTGTTGTTGCCATATGGTGGCTACTGGACATGTCACAGTCACTGGGGTCGTGTTGTTGTTGTATGCACTTGTCGTCCATGCAAAGGTCCTGTTACGGGATTTCCGGGGAGGGGGAGAAGGGGTGCAGCTCTCACATACTCCAGCCGGGCGATTCCTGTCCACTGTGCGGTGCATATGTCCATGGGCGCAGGATCCATGTCATGGCATAGTTGTACGTGCAGTTCTGTCCATGTGGGTGCGATACACATATCCCATGCCACTGCCTCCCCCGATACATGCAGAGTTCCTGGATGTGATGGGGAACAGAGTGCATGTCCCGGACACATCCGATGTCATGGCAGTGTCGTTGATGGTGTGGTATCAGTTGCAGGTCGTTTGGTATGGCTGTTGTAGTGGTTACTGGCCAGTCCGTGCGGAAGCTAAGCATGGGTACAGTGTCGGACATCATGGCTCACTTGGGGGATTGCGTCGGGGTCCTACGAATTGACAGGTTGACAGGTATGCGATGGCTTCCTGCAGGGCTTCCATTTCATTGGTGGTATACATGTTTGCCAGCCAATGTAGCGGATGGTGGCTGTCACGGTGTTGTTCGTAAGTTGTCCCTTGTAGGAGCATGATGGGGCATGCTGGGTGACATTCGATGTAGCTGTGATCCATGATCCGTCGTGTGGAGGCACAGTGGTCCCATTGCAGTGTGGGTCCGATGTTCGCCACATACGCCATGCCCCCATAGGCTGAACAGACCCTGTCGTGTGCGTCCAGAGGGTGGAATAGTGGTAGCAGGTCCGCCCTTGGACATGCCGGGTTGGAGAGGCACAACTCCACAGGATGGTGGAAGGGACACCTCCGACAGTAGAAGACGGGTATGACGCAGCTGAACAATGCGATGCGGTAAGTCAGTCGGTAACTTACGTTCAGCAGGGATAGGGGTTCGCATCCCATCATCTGTATCAGGTTGTGTTTGTACAGCTTGACCTGTCTGGCGTAGTTGGGTAGGTGTGTTGTAGGTGCCATTTTGCTGCGGGGCGATGTGGTGGCGTGCTCCGGCTGTGTGTGCAGTCTGCAGTGTGCAAGCTCCGAGGTTGCTGTGAGGTCTGTGATGGTCGTAGGGGGGCAGGACTTGTGTTCTGTTAGCTTGTGCGGAGGACACGGGCCCTCATCCCACGTGCTTCTCTGAATGTTCAAGGTCAGTGGTGTGTGACTCCTTCCAGATAACTTGCATGGGAACGGCATGGGGGAGTTTTATATTTTTTCTTTCCCGTTCGGTATGTTCTTAGGTGATATGCGCTATCTGCCCTGTGGTCGGTTTCCTCTGCATGCCTGTGTTGGTCTTTTTTGGGACAATGGCTGTATTCTCCGGCTTGTTTAGTCGGGTTGTGGTTTCGGAGTTGGAATGGAAGGTCATTCAGTGCTGTCTGCTCTCCCGTGTGTGGGCGGCAGGCTGTGTTTCCGCTATGCGTTGGGCCTTGTGTGTGGGTGTCATTCTTGGGTCCACCTGTTGTCGGTCCCCGGGCTCTTTGGTGTTCCGTTTTGTATGTCTGGTTCATGGGTGCAGGGTGGTATGGGTGTTTCTGTGTGGTACTGGCGTACCTCTTCCCGACGGGGCCCATGTTCTGCTGGGTGGTGTTGCCGCCGCTGTGTGCTTCGCCATGTTTGTCACACAGGGGTGTGTCCTGATGTTGCGTGACTTCACTGACATGTGGGCGTCGGTTGTGTGACGTTGGGTGTTGTCCGTGAATTGGGCGTTGGGGACATGACTGTGGCAGGCCTGTCACGTGTCATGTGCGTTCTGGGTGTGGCTGGTGTGTGTGGTGCTTGGTTGTGTCCCTGTGTTGTTTGTGTGCGACGCATACATGGCGTTATGGTTGGGCGCTGAGTTGTGCGCATGTGTGGCTGCGTCATCGCCGCTGTGCTGCGGTGCCGTGACGGGGTCGTTAGTTCCTGGTCCCAGGTGGTGTGCCCATGATAGTTGCGAGATGTTGCAATTTGCCCTGTGTTACATTTGTGGGTGCAGTGGTGGATGTGTCTTGTCCACGCAGGGGTGTTGGGGGGGTGCCATGTCCTCCTTTTCCGCACTTGCACTGTGTGCGCTGTTTGCGTGCCCTTGTTGTGTGTGTGCCTACCTGCGTCTCCGCGGTACGTTGCCTCCTTGGTGGTGCATCAGGTATAGCATTGGGAGGGCCTGCAGTGCTGGATTCATGCTCGGGGGGTCGCCTCTTCGGTGTCTGTGCTCGGCGTTCGGGTTTCCGCCTCACTTTCACGTGCGGTGTCTCTTAGCCGTGGGAGCTGTTTGTTTGCGGCATCGTAATTTGTACGCCGGGCGGTACGTGATTTCGTCTGGCGGTGTGTCTCCATTGGGCTGCGCCGCTACGTGAGCGGGCGCACTTTGATGGCGGACGGCGTCGCTGGCTTGCCGGCGGTGTTTGGCTGCCTTTTCACATCGTAATTTGGCGGGCGTGTGGGCTGCGGCATGCGGGCGGTAACTGGTGGTTTTTGCATCCGCCAGCACGGCGGTGGTGCTTCCGCCCGCCATCCTAATGGGCCCCATAGATTGCAAAAATATCGACTCCCTATACTTAAACAGGTAAGTACAAAAATATCGGGAAAAAAAATTGATGTCAAAAATATAGTTGTACAAAATATCGATTTTAATATATATATATATATAAAAGAAAATAATAAATATTAAATATATTAATTAATAAAATTAATTTAAAAAAAAAATTAGATTTAATATACATTTTAACAAATATAACAAATAAACTTAATTAAAAAAGTTAAACACATACATAATAATTAATATATACATATATATATAAATTTACTTTAAAACAATTAATAAACTATTAATTTTAATGTATTTTATAATTTTAAAATTATATAACAATTTACAAATAAATATATATATATATATATATATATATATAGAGAGAGATAGATATATATATATATAGAGATATATATATATATATATATATATATATATATATATTTATATATATATATACCAATAACAGAAAATCTAAAAAAAAAACATTCTATTATAAACTAAAACATTAAACTATTTAAAAATCTTTAAACTTAAATTTCCCACTCCAGTCAGTGCAACAGTAGGGAAAGTGTTGGATAGCGGAGGGGTACAAATTACTATTCCCACTCCAATTAGTGCAACAGTAAGGAAAGTGTTGGATAGAGGAGGGGTAAAAATTACTATTCCCATTCCAATTAGTGCAACAGTAGGGAAAGTGTTGGATAGCGGAGCGGTAAAAAATAATATTCCAACTCCAGTGAGTGCAAAAATTGGGAAAGTGTTGCATAGCGGAGGGGTACAAATTACTATCCCCACTCCAATAAGTGTAACAGTAGGGAAAGTGTTGGATAGCGGACGGGTAAAAATTACTATTCCCACTCCAATGAGTGCAACAGTAGGGAGAGTGTTGGATAGCGGAGGGGTAAAAATTACTATTCCCACTCCAGTGAGTGCAACAATAGGGAAAGTGTTGGATTGCGGATGGGTAACAATTAATATTCCCATGCCAATCAGTTCAAAATTAAATACAAAAAATTATTAACAACAAGCATTTTCAAAAAATCTAAATAAATAAAAAAATATATAAATATGTTACAAATTAAAATACAAATATATTTAATATTAAAAATAAAAAACATAAAAACGTATTATAATGTTAAAAACATATAACAAATACCTACAAATATTATATTAAGTAAAATAAAAAATAATTTTCAAACAAATAAATATTTTTAATTAGAAATTAGTTAGAAACAAAAACATTAATTATTACATACATTTAGTTTTTTATTTCCTACCCTATAAAACCACACAATTTGCAACCCACATCTAAATTTAAAAAAAATTTACTTCCATAATTAACATAATTAATTACCACTTAAAGAAATATAATCAATTAAAAAACAAATTAAAACACATAAAAATTATTTAACCTCCCACACTTTACCCCTATAATCCCCACAACCCACAGCTAAAATTAACCTGTAAAAAAATTAATTACACAATTAATACTTATTTTCAATGAAAAAACTAATAGTATTTAACAACTAATTATAAAGTAAGTAACATTAATTTACTGCCCACCCTTTAACCCTATAAAAGTAAAACCACACACAAAAAAAGAAACAATTACCCTAGTTAAATATCAATTAACTAACTAATATTAATGATCAACTAATTATTAATTAATTAAACATAAATTTCTTCACACCCTACACCCCTATAAACCCTACAACCCACAGCTAAAATTTATTATACAATTTCCATGTTTAATTTTCAATTAATTAATTAATATTAATTAACAATGAATTATTAATTAATTAAACATAAATTACTTCCCACCCTTTACCCCTCTTAACCCCACAACCCACACCTAAAATTAATTACACAATTTCCATATTTAATTTCCAATTCATTATTAATATTAATTAACAACTTATTATCAATTAATTAAAAATAAATGACTTCCCACCCTTTACCCCTATAAACCCCACAACCCGCACCTAAAAAAGTACACAATTACCATAATTAATTATCAATTAATTGATTAATATTAATTAACATCCAGTTAAAAATTAATTAATGATAAATTACTTCCCACAATTAACAATATAAAATCTCAATTAAATAAATATTAACAAATAAAAAATAATCATTCATTTATTATAATTAAATTACTTCCCACCCTATTCCCCTATATACCCACAACCCACTACGGAACTAAAAAAATGCAAAATTTAATTAAAATAAAATTGATAACTACTAAAAATGTAACACATATATTAAAAAACATAAACAATTCTTATACAAAAAAATACATCACATACATTTAAAATATATACTAAAATACATAACACTAATTAAAAAAAATCGATATTTTAAACAACTATGGGGCCCATTACGATACCCGGCGTAAAAAAATCCGCCAGGCATGGAAGCGGCAAAAATCCGCCCGCACACACCGTCTGAACACCGACCACGCCATTACGATTACACAAACCGAAAACCGCCATCGGCGAAAAACACACAAAATACCGCCCGCCAACGTCCGAGTCGGAGTCAAACCGCCCGCCACGGACGGAAACACGCACGACAACACAAAACCGCCCGCCCTCACGGCCGACACACCGCACGTGAAATTACGATCGCACCGCCATGAGCGCGGAAAAACCACAAATATACCGCCCGCCAGCGCAAAGAACGCCGATGAGTATCGACACGGCAGAAGCCATGGCGCCCACGTACCTGCACAGAAACCATCCGCTCACAAAACCAATAGCACACAACATGGCCAACAAGTCCACACAGCAAGGCACGCACAAATACACAAGCACAGTACACATCCCGAAAACACCCCCGGACAAACAAAAAATACAAAGGCCAGAACCCCAGACACAACACACCTGAAAACAACAGACCATGAGGACACACCCACATAGGTGAGTACAAAAGCAGCACTCCCACAGACCACAACCCCTTGCTACATTGCAAACCAGAGAGGAGAGGAGAGGACACAGTGACACAGCAAGGACAGCAGCACACCACAGAAACGCACACATCACTACCACCACCACCACCACCACCACCACCACCACCAAACACCGGCACCACAAACCCCCTGCACATTACACAACACACACCGCACCAGCACCACAAACACCATGGAACCACAAAGAATGCCCAAGTACACGCCCATTGAGCTGACGGTCATGGTCGACGAGATCATCAAGGTGTACCCACAAATCTATGGGAACATGGTCCAGCACACACCACTAGCCACCAGAAACAGAATGTGGAACCGGATCGTAGACCAGGTCAATGCAGTCGGGACCCTGCCCAGGAACAGAGGTGAAATAAACAAACGTTGGAATGACGTAAAGAGCCTGGTCAAGAAGAAGGAGGGCAAAAACAGAGAGCTGGCTGCCGTCACTGGCGGAGGGAATCCCGCGCTCTTTAAGACCTTCAAAGCGTGGGAGGAGAAGGTGCGAGTCATAATACATCCGGAGATCCTCGCCGGATTAGCAGAGGAGTGGAGGCTGGTAAGTACAAACTAATGTATACCAGCACACCGCTATGTACTCACATGCACTACCACCATGCCACAGCTCCCAGGGACAAACACCCCCATGTCCAGCACACAATACACAACACATCACACACACATGCAACAGACACCACCACACACAGCCCAAACCGAACAACTGTAACATACGTGGGGACATGTGTACACTCAGCCAGCCACGTAACCACCAACAGGTCCCCAAATATGCCAGAAGCGCCACAATGAGCACCCACCACACCCATGTGTCCGCCACAGCTGCACTAACCGACAAGTAACAGGTAAGTGGCAGGAACACAAAGTGCAGTGGGTGGGAGGGTGGACAGCCCAAGTACAACACACACCAGGCCCCAGTCCCACAGCACAGCAAGGAGGAGCATCCCCCACACCCCACAGCCACGTGTCAGCCACCGCAGTGCACAACGACAGCCAAAAGTCAGACATCACGGTCCACAGCAATCGGTGTCAGTGGGTGTCCAGCCACCCCCATGACCCACAACACCCCCCCACCCCCACAGACCTGCAACATGGAGCACCCCCGCTTAGAGCCATGTGGCATCCAGTACAGTGCACGCACGAACAACTTGCAGGTGGGAAACTGGACAGGGCTGGATTACTGGAGGCATGAGGACCATAACACCACCAACACATGGGACATGTCACGTAGCAGACGAACACGCAGCACCGCCCACCGTCACGAACAAGTGAACAATGTGCACACGGACATGAACAACAGACTCACACCCCACATGACCCATCACAGACATAGCAACAACCCAAGGAGCCACGTCTGCATGCACAAGCCACACTGAATATAGTCCCACACGGCAGCCACTGTGCAACTCATCACACACAACCGAAACACCATTGAAGTCCTGTCCATGTAGCCCCTACTGCCTGTCAACCACACACCCCACAACTACGCCTATGTAAGACAAACAACACTAGACGCAACAGAGCGGAACAACATAAATGCACACGAACACCACTGAACCCATCAAACTCACAGACACACCATGCACATACAACATACCATCCATCCCATCCGTCAGCCCCAGTCTCATGAAAGGCATGTCATCCGCACAGCTGCCACACATACAGCAGTCACGCTAAGACACATGCCCATGACCAACCATGTGCCAGAAGTCAATTAAGCGCACGACACACTGTGAGCAACAACACACAACATGGGCCACACCCCCCGAGCACTGCAGTGATGCACATGGCACAGGGCAGCACGCACACCAAGGAGATGGGACAACTGCAATACGTTGGCTGGCACACAACCATCACTCACTCATAACGATGCGTCCAATGCCATGTCCAGTAATCACAACAGACAGCAAATATGCAGGCCATGTCAAGCATGCACACACCTCAAACCATGCACTGTCATGCTGCCACAACACATGTCACGTTCGGCACCCATGGCTCACAGCATGTACCCCAAAAGCATATCCCCTCCCAAATGCGAATCTGGGGCATGGCCCCCATGTTGCCATATGCGTTCCTAAGCGTTCCATTTGAACCCCAAAAGCATATTCCCTCCCAAATGCGAATCTGGGGCATGGCCCCCATGTTGCCATATGCGTTCCTAAGCGTTCCATTTGAACCCCAAAAGCATATTCCCTCCCAAATGCGAATCTGGGGCATGGCCCCCATGTTGCCATATGCGTTCCTAAAGCGTTCCATTTGAACCCCAAAAGCATATTCCCTCCCAAATGCGAATCTGGGGCATGGCCCCCATGTTGCCATATGCGTTCCTAAGCGTTCCATTTGAACCCCAAAAGCATATTCCCTCCCAAATGCGAATCTGGGGCATGGCCCCCATGTTGCCATATGCGTTCCTAAGCGTTCCATTTGAACCCCAAAAGCATATTCCCTCCCAAATGCGAATCTGGGGCATGGCCCCCATGTTGCCATATGCGTTCCTAAGCGTCCCATCTGAACACCAAAAGCAAAGTACAAACCAGACCCAGGATGGGCCAGGAGCCCGCATACACCAGAGTCACAATAAGTAGGGGCACAGCAACACACCCATCGGCATGGCCAATCCGTCCCATGCCACATGTGCACAGCACACAGTCCCATTGCCAAGCACACACAACTACAAATGCTACAGCCACACACACGCCTCCGGGAAACCCATGTACGAGATTGCACGAACTGTTAATGTCAGACGACAAATACATACTTCGCCAGGTGCAACACAATAACAAATCTCATTCTCTCCACAGGTGACGAACTGCTGGATGCTGGGGATGGAGCCAGCAGCCAGCACAGCCAGCCTACAAGCCCCCAACGAGGACACACGGATCTGGAGGATCTGTCCTCCTCTTCGGACACGGACCACCAAGCAGGCCCATCTGGTGTGGCAGGGCCCAGCCGCTCCCCAGGACCCCTCCTACCCACCAACCCATCATCCAGGACTGCTGAACATTCCCAGCCCCCTGCTGACACTGTCGTTGCGGCCACACCCACGGTCATTGTGGCCACTACCACTGCCGCAACCGCCACCATCGCCGCACCGACCACCACCGCCGCCACCACCACCACGTCTTCGCTGGCACCAGCCCCAGCGCAGGTGGTGGCCCGGCCGACTGGATCCACCCTGGGAGCCACAGCGAGGACCGTGGTGAGCAATGTGGCTAGTGGGCAGGCCGGTGGCAGCAGGACTGGTAGGAGGAGCAGGGTCAGGGAAACGCCAGCCTCCCCTGGGAGCCATGCCCTGCCTCAAATGGCCAGAGTCCTTGGGGCCTATGAAGAGGCCCAAGGACAATGGGTCCGGTCTGCTTCAGACACGCGTGAGGTGCTGGGGGTGCTGAGGTCCATGGACGCCCGTATGGGCCAACTCGTGGACCTCATGGGCCAGCTGGTGGTGGCGGTGAGGTCACTGCCAGGGACAGCAGCTCCCCCTCCGCCACCACCTGCCGGGGCGCAGGGTGGAGCAGCAGTGTCCAGTTCCCCTGCGTCCACAGCCAGTGAGCACACCTCAACCACCAGCATGTCGCAAGCAGGCACCCCCTCGCAAACGTGGAAGGGGCCGTCCGAAGTGGAAACAGATCTCCCGGGAGGACTTCGCACGCTCCAAACGCAAGTGAGGCAGCCAGCCAGCCTCCGCCAGCCTTCCTTGACCAGCCACTGCATTGACTTGGACTACGATCCCACTCCACACAGCCATCTGGATGGCATGTGTGTGTTGGACTATGGACATAGAACCAGTGGGTACACCCTGAGCATCACGCAGCCATGACCGACAGCTCATTGTCACTGCACGCACCACTTTTGTCATCACCTTACACACAATCACATGTCACAGTTTGTAATAAATGCACCTTTTTCACTAACTGCTGTTTGTGCCCTGTGTTTTATTTGTACGGAATACAACGGCCACCTTGGGCGGAAAGGCACCTGATGCGTGGCATGGCAATTGAATCCGGAGGGCCTGTAGGGACCTAGGGGTGGGAGACAGAACAGGAGCACATTCAATGAGTGTGTCACACACCCATCACACAGTACATGTCAACAACTACAAGCAATGTACACACATCGCACAGAGCAATAGGGCACAATGCCACAGCCACCAACAGTGGCATACTACCCTGGCCATGGAGCGTTGACACACAGCACGCAGTGAACAAACGGCCACCCTGACACAGCACACACACACCTGCACAGATACAGCCACATCAGCCATCGTACATGGACACTCACCGTCAAGTGAAGTAGCGGGCGATGAGCTGCTGCCGCACATTACCAGCTTCCTCCTCTCCGCTGTCCTCCTCACTCGAGCTGTCCTGGTCTGCGGGCTGGGGCCCTGGTTGATCTCCGTCATCCACGATGAGGGGGATCTGCTTCCGAATGGCCAGATTGTGCAGCATGCAGCACGCCACCACTATCCGGCACACCTTCTGTGGGGAGTACGCCAGCGCACCCCCGGTGCGGTCCAGGCACCTGAACCTGGACTTGAGGAGGCCAAAGGTACGCTCGACCACACGTCTGGTCCTCCCATGTGCCTCATTGTAGCGATCGTCTGCTGGGGTGCGAGGATTCCTCAATGGACTGAGCAGCCATGCCCCATTCGGGTACGCAGAGTCACCTGGGTGTGAGGGACACAGAGAACCGTTGCAATTCCAACTGGACAGGGGACAGCATCGCACAACCAGCACGCTACACCACTCCACATACTCACCGACAATACAGGCACGATCCTGTTGCATATTGGACATCAGTCGTGGCAAGATGCTGTTGCGCATTATGTGTGCGTCATGGGCCGAGCCTGGGAACTTTGCACACACGTGGGTGATCACCATGTCCGCAAGGCACACCACTTGCACATTCAGGGAGTGCGTGTGCTTCCTGTTGCGGTACAGGTGCTCAGTGGCCTGTGGTGGAACAAGGCCGACATGTGTGCAGTCAATGGCTCCAACGACGTGTGGGATTCTGCCAAGGGCATAGAATGCACCCTTCACTGCCGCCAATTCACGAGCCCTGGGGAAGCGGATGTACCTGTTTCGGTACAGCATCATGGCTGCCAGTACATCCCTCAGCACCTTGCTGAACATGGGCTGGGACATCCCTCCTCCAATGCCCACTGTGTGCTGGAATGACCCAGTGGCGAAGAAATGCATGGCGGCCATCACCTTAGCCGTGGGGGTGACAGCAGTCGGATACACCCTGCGGGGACGGAGATGGGGTTCTAACATGGCACACAGTCGATGCAGGGTTGGCCTGTCCAGCCGAAACTTCCTAATAACCTCTGTATCGTCCATGTCCGCCAGCAATTGGTATGGGCGGTCAATGTTCGGTCTCCGCCTAGGGACAATGGCAGAGGACACATGTCAAAGCAACACGACACATAGCAATTTCGCATACACATCACTGACATGACTGAGCAAGCACATGAGCCACAGCCCAGCTGTCAAGCTGGGACGGCACGGCCACAATACACTTACACAGGTCTCCCAACAATGGCAATGGCTAGTGATACAAACCACTGCCATGTGCATGCACATGGGGATCTAGGCCCCAATGACTTGCGGGGCGTGCTGATGGGGACTGACTGCATATCCGTCAAGCGGCAACGCCACGGCAACATGAATGTCTGCTGAGCATGGAACTGCTTCCGCAGCTGGATGAGTATGGCACACGACGACGACGATGTGGGCACAGGCTGAGCGGCCAAAACAAGTGGGACCTGTGGCACGAGGGGATATGAGACAGTAGTAGGTGTCAGCACTGCACCCTATGTACAGCACTGTACGGATCACACCTCCCGAAACATTGACAGGTGTCCACATTGACAGCCCCATGCCAAGACGGCTGTGTGCTTGCAGTCACACGTCACAGGTGCGGGCTTACATTCCGGACATGGGGGGTAGTTGGATTGGCGACTAGTTGCAGTACACACGGGACACGTCTCTTCCTTTCCACATCTGGGTCATCCCTTGTACTAACTGACAGTGATACAGTCATCTTCGCCCCAGCCCTCATGTCCTCCCCTCGCTCCCCCAATATGCATGCTCACCTGCGAGGCTAGCGCTTGCACAGGCAGCCCCAAGCTCGCACCAGAGAGGGCAAGGAGTGTATGTGTGGGTCCAGTTGCACGAGTGGGCTGTCTCAGGGTATGATGTGTTGCGGGACGCCGTCCACCTGCGTGGTGCCCCAAATGGAGACCCGGCCTGCATGGACTATGCATCACAGTCTTCGCCCTCCTGGATCCGCCACCTGCGACACCCAGTGGCTGTGGCTGCCCTTGCGGCCATGCCGCGTCCGTCTGTGACTGATGGCCCACACATTCACTCTTTGGCCTCTCTGGGGAGGGCTCGGGGGTGGTGGCGCACGCGCTTGCACTTAGTCGCAATGGCATGTGGCGTGGTTGGTATGATGGGCAATGGATGGGATGGTGCGAGCCACCTCCCGTGACGTCAGTGCTGCTCGTGCTGTGGTGCGTCCCCCTACACTTCCATTTGACTTGTGCCATGCTAGACGTTGAGGTTCTATTGCCTGCGTGATATGACCAGGAGGAGCGCGAGGAGACCTCTCACACACCATGCTCCACTGCCATCCCGTGCCCTGTATCGCCTGTGCGGATTGACTATGTTGGGGTTACACCTGGTCGACTGGGGCTGTGTGTGCCTTGTCAAGGGGCATGGCGGGCGCACAACAGGATCCAGCTTGTCCACAGAGGGTGGGCTGAGGTGCGCCTGGTACCGCTTTGTACGTGTGCCCGGCTGCTGTGCACACACGTGTTCACTCCCCCGACAGGTGTCCTCTCACAATGCCCAGGGAAGCGGTGGTGTACTGTTCATGACCCCTCCCAACACGGCGTGCTCCAACTTGGCATGTGCGCATCTACCCGTCGCACCCACCCACCTGAGCACTGCGTCCATACGACTTCACACGACACATGTGTGTCTTCCACAGTAGTGCTACTCATTTGCGTTGACATCCAATACCAGTGGACTACATGGTCATGTCACGACTGCCGTGTACTTCACATACTCTCATCCTCTCTCATTCGTACTTGTGAAATGAGTCAGCGGAGACAGTTTTGGTTTCAAACATTATATTGAGTCTTCTGTCCTCTGTGATGCAGTATAGTGGACACTACTGGCAGCGGAATACATGTTGAGGATATACTGAGCATGATTGCAAATGGGATAGGGTGTGGGGTTACATGTGATTGGCTGTTGCATGTGGGATGTGGGCTTCAGAGTGACATCTGCTTGGCCAAGGCTGTGCTAATGTACATTTACGTATTGCTGCGGAGCTGCGGACTTTGACACAGACGGTATACATGTAGCCTACCAGACCGCTTGGCATCATGGGCACAGTCCATCTCAGTTCCATGTGACAGGTTTGCTGCGGTTGTTCCTCATGCACGCGTGCATGTGAGATGACATCAGGGCATGTGCTTGCGTGCATGCAGCGGCGTGCCACTTGTTGTTGCACTGTGGTGGTTACTGGACATGTCACAGTCACTGGGGTCGTGTTGTTGTTGTATGCACTTGTCGTCCATGCAAAGGTCCTGGTATGGGATTCCCGGGGCGGGGGTGGGAGGGGTGCAGCACCCACAGACTCCAGGCGACCTATTCATGTCCACTGAGCGGTGTGTGTGTCCATGTGCGCTGGATCCATGTCGTGTCCTGGTTGTTCGTGCAGTTCCGTCCATGTGGGTGCGATACACAGAGCCCATGCCACTGCCTCCCACGATGCATGCGGTGTTCCTGGATGTGATGGGGAACAGTGTGCATGTCCCGGTCATATCCGATGTCATGGCGATGTCGTTGATGGTGTGGTTACAGTTGCCGGTCGTTTGGTATGGCTGTTGTGGTGGTGACTGGCCAGTCCGTGCGGAAGCTAAGCATGGGTGCGGGGTTGGACATCATAGGTCACTCGGGGAACCTGCGTTGTGGTCCGACGAATTTACAGGTTGTCAGGTATGCGATGACGTCCAGCAGGGCTTCCATGTCATTGGTGGTGTACATGTTTGCCAGCCAATGTAGCGGATGGTGGCTGTCAAGGTGTTGTTCGTAAGTTGTCCCTTGGAGGACCATGATGGGGCATGCTGGGTGACATTCGATGTAGCTGTTCTCGATGATCCGTCGTGTGGAGGCACAGTGGTCCCATTTCAGTGCGGGTGCGATGTTGGCCACATACGCCATGCCCCCATAGGCAGAGCAGGCCCTGTTGTGTGCGTCCAGAGGGAGGAGTAGTGGTAGCAGGTCCGCCTTCAGACATGCCGGGTTGGAGAGGCATATCTCCACGGGATGCTGGTAGGGACACCTCCGACAGTAGAAGACGGGCATGACGCAGCTGAACAATGTGATGCGGTAAGTCAGTCGGTAACTTACGTTCAGCAGGGACAGGAGATCGCATCCCAATGTATGGAACAGGTTGGTTTTGTACAGCTTGAGCTGTTCGGCGTAGTTGGGTAGGTGTGTTGCGGTTGCCATTTCGCAGCGGTGCGTTGTGGTGGCGTGCTCCGGCTGTGTGTGCAGTCTGCAATGTGCACGCTCCGAGGTTGCTGTGAGCTCTGTGTAGTCGTAGGGAGACAGGACTTGTGTTCTGTTGGCTTGTTTGGAGGACACGGGCCCTCTTCCCACATGCTTCTCAGACAGTTCAAGGTCAGTGATGTGTGACTCCTTCCAATTAACTTGCATGTGGCCGACATGGGGGAGTGTTTTCTTCTTTCTTCCCCGTCCGTTGTGTGCTTCTGTGATATGCGCTATCTGCCCTGTGGTCGGTCTCCTCGGCATGCCTGTGTTGGTCTATTCTTGGACAATGGCTGTATTCACCGGCTTCTGTCGTAGGGCTGTGGTTTCGGAGTTGGAATGGAAGGTCATTCAGTGCTGTCTGCTCTCCCTTGTGTGGGCGGCAGGCTGCCTTTCCGCTCTGCGTTGGGCCTTGTGTGTGAATGTTATTCTTGGGCCACCTGTTGTCGGTCCCCGGGCTCTTTGGTGTTCCGTTTTATATGTTTTGTCCATATGTGCAGGGTGGTATGGGTGTTTCAGTGTGGTACTGGCGTTCCTCTTCCCGAAGGGAGCCCTGCTTCTCCTAGTTGGTGTTGCCGCCGCTGTGTGCTACGCCATGTTTGTTACACTGGGGTGTGTCCTGCTGTTGCGTGTCTTCACTGACATGTGTGCGTCGGTTGTGTGGCGTTGGGTGTTGTCCGTGAATTGGGCGTTGGGGACATGTCTGTGGCAGGCCTGTCACGTGTCATGTGCGTTCGGGGTGGGGCTGATGTGTGTGCTGCTTGGTTGTGTCCCTGTGTCTGTGTGCGACGCATGCATGGCGCTGCGGTTGGCCTCTGCGTTGTGCGCATGTGTGGCGGCGTCATCGGCGCTTTGGGGCCGTGACGGGGTGGTTGGTTCCTAGTCCCAGGTGGTGTGTACACATGTGTTACGCGATGTTACGATTTGGCCTGTGTGTCATATGTGGATGCAATGGTGGATGTGTAGTGTACATGCGCTGGTGGGGGGTTGTCCGCTTTTTCCGCCCTTGCACTGTGTGCGCTGTTTGCGTGCACTTGTTGTGTGTGTGCCTACCTGCGTCTCCGCGGTACGTTGCGTCCTTGGTGGTGCATCAGCAGGAGCATGGGGAGGGCCTGCAGTGCTGGATTCATGCTCGGGGAGCCGCTTCTTCGTTGTCCGTGCTCGGCATCCGTGTTACCGCTTCGGTTTGTCGTACGGTATCTCTTGGCCGTGGGAGCCGTTTGTTTGCGGCATCGTAATTTATGCGCCGGGCGGGACGTGTTTCGTCCGGACGGTGTGTGTCAGTTGTGCTGCGCCGCTACGTGAACGGGCGCACTTTGATGGCGGACGGTGTTGCTGGCTTGCCGGCGGTGTTTGGCCTACTTTTCGCATCGTAATTGGGCGGGCGTGTGGACTGCTGCGTGCCGGCGGTAACTGGTGGTTTTTGCATCCGCCAGCACGGCGGTGGTGCTTCCGCCCGCCATCGTAATGGGCCCCTATATTTTTGGAAACGATATAATTTTTTTTTTTTTTGGCAGGGTTCTATATAGCGCGAACTTGACCCGAATCGGGTATCAGAGTGCTTTACATAGCACCAGTTACGTTACATGAGGACACACATTCATTTTTGGTTAGGCACGGGGAGATTAAGTGATTTGCCCAGAATCACAGGATGTTCAGCGTCATTGCCGAGACTCGAACCCAGTTCCCCAGATTCGGGGTCAGCCGCCGTAGCCGTTAGACCAACTCCTCTCCCCATTAATCACTTCTATATTTTTAAAAACGATATTTCTTACCTTAAAATCGATATTCTTGACCACGATATTCTCGCTGTCGATATTTCTGTGTCACGATATTTACAACTAGATATTTGTGTAAGTCGACATTTCTAACTCAATATTAAGTCTGAATACCCCCTCAGTGCAGGCAACCAAGTGGACTCACAACACAAAGACGGCTCCCTCAATTGGCCAGACAACAAAAAAGGAAGAATCTGTCCACTGACTAACAGTACATCACCAGAACCAAGTCAACTTTGGCTAAATATCAGACAACAACAGTGCTAATCACCAGGCCCAACTGGGGCACACATAACTGAGGACAAGAAAAAATAGTGCCCCAGGAGAACGTCAAACGATATCCAATTACCAAAGTAGCAAGGCTCAAAGGACAATCAGACATTAGAATACCGCCTCCCTGAACAGAGGCCTAGCAGCTTCAAGCCACTGGGAACAATGCCATTGACACTGGGACCCTCCTCTCCAGCACACTAGGCAACCAAGTAGTGTTAATGTATCCCGGGTACCAATTGAGAGGTCATTTTGACCTACTCAATTGTGGCAACATACTCCGACTGCTAAGACAAATTTCAGAGACTGAGAACTTGACGATATCGTTTTGGTCAAGTTCATGGCTCCAACTTCAGATTAAATCAACAAAACCACCAAGGTGACCTGGTCATCATTCACAGCTGCCAATCAGGTTTTAAGGGTCACTGCGACTCTTAAAAACTGGGGGTTACTGGTGTCACCCAACAAAGAACCGGCATATCTCCAGGTCCTAGCACCTCGCAAGACAAATGAGTCACTTACCACTTCACACATTCACTTAAAGCTCGATTTTGAGAGGCACACAGAGTAAATCACCAACACCCCTCAGCCCTTACATTCCTTCGCTGCCCAAGACCACCAACAAGGGGGCTACACAAGATAACGACTGAATCTGGATCCCAGGAGCCCTAAACCAATCCAGAAGGCAAGCATGAACAGGCCCAACAACATCAGCACTGTCCAATTGGACAGACAAGCTTCGAATCTGTTCATGGAATATCAACAGTCTGTCAAATAAAGTAGCAGATGACAATGAGACTTTGACATTTTTGTTCTTCTTCCAGAAAATCATGCTACAAGAGACACGGGTCGAAAAAGTGCCTGTGATTCCAGGCTATGTTAGTTACACAGCTCCTGCTGCAAAAAAAGCCACATACGGCCCCCAAAGCTGAGACCTAGCAATCTACATCCAGACTGCTCTAAAAGGTACCCACATCATGAAACCAGCAGGATGGGGCAGCCTGCAAACAGTCTCAACCACTATGAATCAAGGCCCACGGACACTCAACTTAGCACTAATGAATATACACATACCCCTGAAAGTGAAACTAAAACAGTCAGCCAAAGAACATTTGATAAAGGAAATTATAAATCTGCAAGATGCGCCACATCCTACAGGAGTAATCCTCTCGGTGATTTCAATATGAACTTATTGGGGTCAGAGGAAGATGAGGACCTACTTACGGCTCAAAATGCATTTTGGTTGGTCCCAGAACAAGTTCAGAATTCTATTGTCAAGCACAACAAAAAGGGCAGAGAGCTCATTAGAGAACTAGAGTTCCTGAACCTACAAGCAATCAACGGCTGTTTTCAAAGTGACTTCCCACCCTCCTTTCCTTACCAGAATCATTCATCTTGCTCTTTAATAGACTTCACAGTGTTTCTGTCCCACTTATTCTTTTGGTCTCCAACTTTCCATTAACACCAATGGATGAAAGTGATCACTTACTGCAAGAGATATGCTTTGCCCTTTCCCTGGACAGTCATAAACCAGAAGATGCAATACAAGGCAGCATCTACATGGTAAGCAATAAGAGATTGAAATGGTAATCTAGGACAATTTATGACCTATTGGAAGCAGCCAAATGTGCACTTACAGCAATCTTGGACAACACAAGCACCTCCCATACTATCTGGAAGAAACTCACAAGAGAATTTATCGACAATCAAGCAGCCACTGGAAGAAGCACCAG
Organism: Calotriton arnoldi; assembly: GCA_963921515.1. Classification (NCBI taxonomy): domain Eukaryota; kingdom Metazoa; phylum Chordata; class Amphibia; order Caudata; family Salamandridae; genus Calotriton; species Calotriton arnoldi. The sequence continues at coordinate 569,349 of CAWUFW010003155.1, forward strand.
TAACGCACAAAGAGTCGCCTGGTCCGTAATCAGTAGAAAGACTAAAGAGTTAAACTGGACTCTCAATCAAGCCCTTTGAGCTTATCAAGAAAGTCCCAACGACATTGCACTGAAAGCCAAACTGGCAAAGTCAAAGCTTGCCTACAGAAAGCACTTATGCAACCAAAAAAGAGAGGCTAATGATAATTTAACTGTCAAACTTCTGTACGACCTTAACACCAACAGACATAACAAATTCTGGAAGACTGTGAATAACATAAGTGACCTATCCCAGACAAACGACAAAGCTAACATCTCAGAAGAAAAGTGATATATACACCTCACAAAACACTTTGACCATGGCTGGAAAAGGCCACAGAACATCAAGTAACGGCCTTGCCCGAACCTGAAAACACCATGATTGGAACCTCGGCCTCAAGCCCTCTGTCCATCTGGGCAGCAACAATTGAGAGCTAGATCTGAAAAAACCAAAGAGAAGACGCACAAGGCCCAAACAGCATTCCAACAGCTATTTTTAAAGAGGACAAATCATTTTGGGCAAGTCACCTGGAGTCAGTATCTAAAAATATAATTATTTCAAACACCATTCCTACCTCATGGTGAGGCTCCACCACCACTCTAATTTATAAGGGGGGAAATGACTCAGATCCCGCATGCTGCTTTTGATCGAGTGGACAGAGGAATGCTGTGGAGCAAATTGGCCAGGTGGAATACACCTAAACCCCTGCTGAAACCCTTAATTCTGCTCCACACTGACACCTGGGTCAGAATTAAATTAGGAGACGGTGCCCACTTATCGAGAAAGATTCCAACCCACCATGGGTTACGGCAAGGGTGTTTGATAGCCCCCACCCTTTTTAACATCCTTTTAGCTGATCCTACCAGCTTAGCTCAGGTCAATTCACACATCCCCAAACTGGGCAATATCTAGCTACCATGTCTGATGTACGCGGACGACTTAGTATTACCAAGCCGCACACAAATCGGCCTCCACAGGCTTCTGAAAGCAACAGCTTAATATACCAACGCAAATGCAATGGAATTCAACCTAAAGAATTTAAAGATAATGATTCAGGGAAAATGTCAAGGAGCCTTTACCAGTGGCAAGGACAAAGTTGAGGTGGTGACAGAATTCAAGTACCTGGGCATGCTTCTTGATAGACATGGATCCTTTAAACATTATTTGGAGCTCATGCGTCAGAAATCAATAGCTCTTACTGTAGCCTATAAATGCATAAAAAAAGCTTTAGCATCATCTACATACTTACCTCTTTTGAAAAGAATTCCGGTCCAATTAGGGTAGAGACGCTTTCCAACTGGATAATGCCATTATCAAACTCTTCAAGTCAGTTTTTTCCTTGCCAGGTTGCTCGGCTCTGACCCAGCTGCGTCTTGAATTTATTGCAAGGTAAGGAGCCTTTGTTAAACTCTTTCACAAGTTTTTAAAGAAAGCTAACAGCGGGACCCTGAATCACCACATTTGTGTTGAAATTAGCAGCAGAAACTACTCCGCGGCTAGAGACTACCTTGCCAGTTCTTTAGCAGCCCCTGGGTTAATAGAAGAATGGGACACAATTTCCACCTATTCCCAAGTCAAGGTCACTGTAAACAAGAGCATTAAAACATGCTCACTGCTGGCAGACAAGGAGACCTTTCTGCTGAGGCGGCATGCTTGGCTTATAATGGCATCTTATGTTAAGCTAGCCCCACAACCGTATCTGGGCATTGCCATTAAAGCCCAGATCAAAACATTGTTTCTGAAATACCAGATCATACCATCACTTCTACATCTACCACCTTGGAAGTGATCTGGAAGAATGGCGCTCAGTCGACTATGCGGAAAAGCTCCAGAGACAATGGTCCATCAAATCTGCATATGTGGACTGAATATAAAAGACCGAAGAATCATTTTAAGACCAGCATGGAATTATAGGGGGATACAGCTCTGCAGGCCCACAATTATGGCCTGTTTTAATTGGACAGTTATACAGCTCAATTGCAGGCTTAAAAATTACTTGATAAGACTAGAACAGAAAATCAATCACCTAACTGATGCTACAACTCCTGTGGCTACCCAAGCTCCTTGAACAAACTCCTGCACTGGTCTTCTCTCTTGGGTAGCTTAGCCATTCTTTTGGGGAAACTGGTAGTTCAAGACTGATGCCGGATTTCTAATATATGGACAAAAAATTGTCACACCAGGCACTTTAAATTTGTAATATCTTGCACTGGGCACCTTATTTGACATTACATTTGCTTTACTGCTTTGGTTTTGCACTTGTACATCAACAGCTTGCTCAACATCCTTTCCTTTTAAAAAAAACCCTCTCTTTCAAAAGTTTATGTATGCACTTTGTGCAATGGTTTTAATTAACTGATCACTTTAATAGACTTGATCTGAACAGTACTTCTCACCCTGGGAAGAGGTCAGCACAGCAAAGCAGGAGTCCAGCAGAATGCAGTCCAGCAGCGTGGGACTCTTTCAGTTGCACAGCAGTCCCTCTTTTTAGCATAGATAGGTCCAGAAGTATACTGCGATGGTGGTGTCTGAGGTCCTTCTTTTATACTCAGTTGTGGCTTTGAAGTGGGGAGATGCTTCTAGAGGCATGCCTTTGAAGTGCACAGATGCCCAACCTTCCCTACCTTGGCTCCAGACTAACTACAGGGAGTATGCAGCCCTTTGTGTGGGGACAGGACGCAGGCTATTCAGGTGTAATTGAGCCTGGGGCCCGCTCTTCCCTCCCATCGCCCACTCAGTCACACCAAGTTCTCACTGTGTGTGGCTGTCTATTAGGAATACACAAAATTCAACTGCCATCAACACCAAGTCATGGGACCAGAGATAGGCTGCATTCACCAAATGGCTAAGGCAAGAAAATGCCAATTTTCTAAAAGTGCCATTTTCAGAATTGTAATTTAAAATACGATTTCACCATTATATTATTATTATTATTAAGCTTATAAAGCGGCTGGTTACTCCAACGGAGTGTCCCCACGCTAGGACATCACAGACCATACCAAAAGCCCATAAACTCCACCCCCCCCCCCAAGGTCCCACCAATCCTAAGGCAAAAGCCCTGTAGCCTAAGTGCTAACACCAGTCCCCAGGGGGTGCTTGAAAGAACCAGGGGCCATATTATCAAGAACGGGCAATAACATTATCACCGCTTTAGCGGCAGGAACCTGCCGCTAAAGTGGCGATAGGGGCTTGATAATATGCCCTATAGAATTCCAATAGAAGCCCAGGCTCTGGTGTGAAGGACATCAAACCTGGGCTTCTATTGGAATTCTATAGGGCATATTATCAAGCCCCTTATCGCCGCTTTAGCGGCAATTTCCTGCCACTAAAGCGGCGATAATGTTATCGCCCGTTCTTGATAATATGGCCCCCGGTCTTCAGTTTTTTACGAAAAATTGTTTCAGATGGGTGGATCCTTAGTGCGATAGGTAGGTTATTCCAGACCTTAGCCGCAAGAAAACCAAAGGATCTACCTCCTGATCGTGCCTTGCGGGCCTTAGGTACTACCAAGTTAGCAGTGTCCATAGATCTCAGGTTCCGGGTGGGTCTATACGCAGTGAGTAATGGGCGCAGGTACCTCGGCACTTTCTCGTTGATAATCCTGTGGCAGAAACACAAAGCCTTAAAGGTAATTCTGGCCTGTACCGGAAGCCAGTGTAGTTCCCTCAAGGCAGCCCCCACCGACGCTCGCCTAGGGATGTTCAATATCACCCGGGCAGCTGCATTTTGGACCTTCTGTAAGATGTTCAAATTACTTTTTGTGACCCCCAGATAAAAGACGTTACAGTAGTCCAGGCGGGACGTGACAAGGGCTTGCACAATGGTCTTTTTTGCATCTAATGGCAGTATATCTAATATTTTGCCCAACAACCTAAGAATGCCAAAGCATGTTCTAGCCACAGCTGATATCTGCTCAGCAAATGATAGGGTGTTGTCAAACCAGACTCCCAAATTTTTAAGCTTAACTTTGGGAGTCGGTGTTGGGCCCAGTTCCTCCGGCCACCACAAGTGTGACCATATAGATGGCTGTTTGCCAACCACCATCACCTCCGTCTTTCCCGCATTTAGTTGCAAACAGCTGAATTTCATCCAATTTGCAAGATCACTCAGGCAGGCTTTGAAATTAGGTGCAGCTTCTGCATCATTTTGCTCCAGTGTGACAATCAACTGAGTGTCATCAGTATATGACTCCAGTTTCACCCCATGTTTCAGCACAATGTCTGCCAAAGGGCACAGGTAGACATTAAATAAAGTTGGACTGAGGGCTGAGCCCTGTGGTACCCCTTGAGACAGCGGACACACCTCAGACTTAAAAGAACGTTGTAGGACCTGGAAGGATCTATTCTGTAAGAAATGCTTGATCCATTCCCATGTGCCGCCTGTGACACCGGCCTCCCACAGACGTTCCAGCAGAAGGCCGTGGGAGACCGTATCAAACGCCGCACTCAGGTCCAGTAAGACCAATTCCGTGCTGTGAAGCACCCTGAACCTCGATTGGGTTTTATGGAGAACCTGCTTTTCTTCCAAAAAGGTGGACAATTGGGCGTTAAGATGTTTCTCAGCGATTTTTGCAAAAAAAGGAAGCAAAGATACCGGTCTAAGATTTTCCAGGAGTGCAGGGTCTAGCGATGGTTTCTATAGCAGTGGCACCACCATAGCGTGTTTCCAGTTGCTAGGAACCTTCCCTGAACTGAAGGATATCTTCAGCAGGTTGGTAAGAACCGGTACAATGGCTTCCTTCCCTCGCAGTAACAGCTTCGGGAGAATCATATCTAGGGGAGATCCGGATTTGACTGCTTCCATAAGTTTTAGAACGTCACTTTCCTCAGGAGGGTGAAAAGTAAAATTATCCTCCACCAGTGAATCCTTTTTAGCAGGAGCAAAGCTATAGTTCCTGCTATTATCAGGGAAGGTAGCATATATTTTCTCTATCTTTCCCAAGAAGAAACCAGCTACTTTATTACAGTAGTCTGCCGAAGCCAGCAGTACTGTAGTAACACGTTCTAGGGAAGTAAGTTGTTTTACCATACTAAATAAGTTCTTAGAGGAGTTTTCAGTTGTTTCAATCTGCTCAATGTAAAACTCCCTCTGCGCTCTCCTAATTTGTTGATGGTAAAACTTGAGTGCTTCTAAATATTTCAGCTTATTTTTGTTTTGATAGTTCACCCTCCAGCGGCGTTCAAGGCGTTTGCATTCAGTTCTCAGTAGTGCCAGTTCCTCTGAGAACCATTTCGCTGATGGAGTTTGTCGGGCACTCTTACAGGGTTTGAAAGGTATTAAGGAGTCCACCACCTCCTTAATCCACTGAGAGACTTGTTTCTCTGCTGTCTGGGTGTCAGCCCTTAATTCCGGTGCGCTTGAAGCCAAGTTGTCCCTAAATGCGTCTTGGGTGAGTAGCGCCCATCTCTGGGTCATTATGGGCTCTGGACGCTTTTCTAAGTTGCAGGGGACCTTTCTCGGATTTACAATCCTAAATGGGAGAATCGAATGGTCAGACCAAACTATAGGCACAGGTGGTAGTGCTTCTATTTGAGTGCTGTTAGCAAAAATAATGTCTAAAATATGGCCCTTAATGTGTGTGGAGGTATGGACCAACTGTTCTAAGCCCATGGCTTGTAATCCCATTATCATTTCATCAATTTCTCGATTGCCTCTTTTGTCAAAGTGTACATTCAGATCTCCCAAAATAACAAAATTGGGATAGTGTATGGTATAAGGAGGTACTATCTCGGCCAATGCGTTAATAAATGCTCTTGCCGGGCCTGGGTGTCTATAAATAAGAAGACCCACCACAGACCATTCGCTATTTAGGGACCTGTTAAATATGGCCGCTTCGCAACCAGCCATCGGCAGATTGGACATCTTTATCTGATAATCTTTTTTAAAAATCACAGTAGGCCCACCCCTCTTCTGCCCTGCTCTGTCGACCCTCAGCATGGCATAGCCTTCGGACAATGCTTCCAGACTATCCAGTGCTAATTGTTAATGGAGCCATGTTTCTACTAGGAATAACCCTACTGGCTTTTGATCCACTAGTAGATCATGAATTTCAAGGGTATGTTTGCAAGAGACCTGCAGTTTAAAGACAAGCAGAGTAAGGAGTCCTTGACTGGCTCCAATACCCCCCCTCTTCCTTTCCTCTGTAGCCGTCGTTAGCACAAAATTGCAGTTCCTACAGCCCTTCCTTCCTGAGCCCAGCGCGATAGAATGTAAGCAGTCGTTATCCACTGTGTTCCTGAGAACCAGAATCTCTGTAGAGGAGAAACAGACTCTGTCCCTAGTTAAAGAACCAGGGGTCCTGGCCCCTGGCGCCATCCGGGCACGGATGGGCACAGACAGGCTTGCCTTTGGTGCGCCTTCGGCGCGCCAGCGGCGCGTCCGCTGCGCACCTGCTTTAGCATGTTGAATAAATAGTTTGAATTTTAAATTAGGATTCCAAAGACACCAAACTTGAACCAATTATGTCTTCCCATTTGGAAATTACATTTATAAAATGTAATAATGTAATCCCAATTTTATCCTATGGGAAATATATTGTTTGCAGTAGTGAAAAACAAATGTAAGAGTTTTTCACTACCAAGACATGTAAAACGTAAAAGTGTCCTGGTTTTTAAATTCATTGCACCCTGCCCTCTGGCCTGTCCATGGCCTACCCTAGGGATAACTTACTTGTATTAACAAGCATTTACAATGCAATAGGTCTCGCATTTGCAAGAGTTTAGGCTATTGGCTATTGGCATTGTAAATATCGGTTTTGAAAAACAAAACATAAATAAAAGGCATTGTCATTTACAATGCCAATAGCTCTAACTCTCGCAAATGCGAGACCTATTTCATTGCAAATCGTTGTTTATATACGCGAACGGGGCATAAGGCGGGGGGCCATGGTGCAAATGCTTCTAGAACTCCATGCAGTGCCAAATCTAGTAATGGAGTGAGACATACGTTTGCATGAAATTTTTGCACCAAATGTAAGCAGGCTCAAACAATGGGCAAAAGAAAAATTGCTTAATTTTCCTACTCATGATACCTGTAAATTCCAGTTAATTACCAATATTACGAGTTTTCCCAAATGCTTTTGACTACGAGTAGACATTTGCACTAGAGGGTGCCCCTGAGTCAGACCTCATGTGAGACGCTGCTCGCTCACGAGTACACAATTCTTATCGTCAGTTTTTATGCGCGAGCTCCGGTGATAACATCATTATCGTACAACTTTGCCAATACGGTACCCTGCCAGCTTTCTCCATTCGCGTAACGCGGCACTTCTTTGCACACATTTCAGTGTATCTTGGCGTTTTCTACATAAAGTTCAATTTAACCATATATATAGAACTACTCTGACAATATCTGTCTCACCCTTTCTAAAGGCCATGCCTCTGTCATCAGATATGTCACATTTAAAATCAACTTGTTCACAATTTACAAAGTGTCACAAACATGCATAGTTTTTCAGCGAGAGGCGCGTTGCATGTGTGATGTCTGCATTTAAGCTAACATCTACTGATGGACGAAGCATTTCTTCTCTTCGTGGCTTTGATGTGAGAATTCACAAGTGGGGCTATTTTAAGAAAACATTTGCAGATGGGCTGCACGGATGGGCGTGTTTTGTTCTTATTAGAGGATCGTTTAGGTCGTTACAATCCCATTACAGGGAAATAGATGGTGAGAGCAGAAACACGGCCTCTATCTTATCACACGACCCAGTAGTCCCCAAAGCATCGGACAAGCTCCCCCTCTGAGCTCTCCCTTTCATCCAGCCCGCGTCCATTCACAGATGAGCTGCTTGTCCGGAGGACAATAAGCCCACCCTTAGCTGACGCTCTTGGGCTCTCCCCTTGTCTACAGCTCCCCGGTCACCCATCTCGGCCTGAGGAGCACCGCGCTCAGTACGTGAAACTGTCTGTGTTTGCCAACAAGCCACGAGCACTGTGGCATCTCTGTCTAATTAGCCACCGGGCATGTTAACACCAGAGCCGCAACAAAGGCGGGGGCAAGGGCCATTGTTCGACTTCTGCCCCCAGGGCACGCGCGTGCTGTTAACTATTATTAGCTGGTTATGTGGTTTATAGCCCTCCTTAAATCGAAATGCCCCAGGTGGGGATGATTTTTGTTGGACTGAGCACACTACCGTAACAAGTGAAGCATCCCCTCCAGACTTTATGAAATGGACGGAGTCGGAGGAATTGAAGTAATCTTGGTGTTTTTGACTAATTTGTAAATTGCGCTCTGCTGGCTGCTAGAGTGAGGGTCTGCCGAACCAGTGTTTCACTGCTGCCTGCTGCTGTCTCCTGAGCCCCAGCCGCCTCCTTTGTGATCCTCCGACCTCCGCTGCGGCACCAGTACATGCCATCTACAACAACGCCAGAGCTCACTAAAAACGCCTGCACACACAGGTGGAATGGAGCTCATATCAAAGCGCACTGAGAAAGCGCTTGGCATGATGGGATATGTAGTCCCTGTAGCTCGTGCTATTCGTGCACATAGTGCAGTCTAAAGGAAAAAGAACTACATGTCCAAGAATTCTGTGAAGCAGTATTTCATTTCCGTGATGGGTGAAAGACGAGTGCAGGGAGAGGAGGACAAGGGGGAGATCAATATGAACTATATGGAATAAACACACAGCAATGCAGAAATAGGTGGGGGTGAGCATGTAGCACAAGGGAGGAGGTGGGAGAAGTGGCAGGAGGGGTGAGGGATGTGAGAGCAGGAAACAAAGAAAAAAAATAGTCCCCCAAATGTGCGTAACTATATAGTAGTTGATCCTTGCTGCTGTGGGAGTGACCACTAGCAGGCAAGTATTTTTAAAGGACACTGAAACAGACAAATGAAAGCAGTGGGTGTGCTCTAAGCCCACATATAAGTATATATATCTATATATATAAGTATATACTAAAGTATATACAAGAGGTCTCGAATGCTCGACCTAAAAAGGAAGGTTTGGGCCTGGCAAAAGATTTATTTTGTCAGGTCAAAATGGCAGGAAACACTGCACACACAGGCTCTGCATTGGCAGATCTGAGACATGTTCTAAAGGCTACTTAAGTGGGTGGGACAATCAGTTGCAGGACCACTAATAGCATTTAATTTACAGGCCCTGGGCACATGTAGTGCATTGTACTAGGGACTTATAAGTAAATTAAATATGCCTATAGGGTGTAAGCCAATATTACCATGTTTAGAGGTGAGAGCATATGCACTTTAGCACTGGTTAGCAGTGTTAAAGTGCTCAGCAAAAGTAGGAAGAGAAAAGCAAAACGTTTAGGGGTGCCCCTGCAGAAATGCCATTTCCAACAGCTAGCTTTGGTTAAAGATTCACACGAAAAACCACAGTTAAAGAGCAATTATGTTTAGCAATTAAAACTTTAAAACCTTTGACATTTGCAAGACATGGCTAGGAGTACAATCTGTAACTCGCACATGAGACATGCAAACCATAACTAGAACTAGTACACCATATCCAATGGTCATGACTTCACCCTTAGTAAAACAGATGAATTTTCAAATGCTGTAAATCATCTTACAGGTGAAATTACATATCATATTACCTTTGTCACTTTGTTAGAGATGATTATGATTGCAGTGTAATGACTTGATTATGTGTTGTTGTTTAATTACATTTAGTTTCACTGTTAGGTGTTGCTATTTATTGGTATAAATCTTCTAGGATTATGAGCATTGCATTTGTGCCAATTTCCCACAACAGTTGTAATAGAAGAGTAAATCCAAAACAAAAATCCAAACAATTTAAATCTCCTAAAAAGGTAACAAAACCCCAACACCTAAAGAAAGTTTCTTTTAAGACCATCTAACAAATTAAAGTGCTTGTCTCTAATAACTCTTAGGCTTTGCACAGTTATCGGTGGTGGGTTTGATACAAAACTTGGCCAAAGGCCAGGTCCTGCAGACTCTGCAGCCTGCTGCACATAGCCAAAGGCTGTGAAATGTGGGGATTGGACATTGCGGGATAGCCACTGGGTCTGGGACACGGCCATGCCCTTCAATCTACCCTTGCTGACCCTGGAATTAGGGAATAACAAAGAAGTATATCATAAAGAAAAGGAATTAATGTAAAAAAAAACTACAGTTAAGTGAAGCTATGGTTAGGATTGTTTAAAACACCTTTACAAATGTTTTTAAAAAAAACTCTACCAGTCACTTAAAACACATGTAAAGTACTATTATGGTTATAAATTAAAATGAAAAAAACCCACTTAAATGTGTTAGTTATGGTTAGCTCAGCAATGCAATTCATAATACAAAAAACAGCCATGTAAACAATAACTCACAAGCCAAATTTACCTCAAAATGTATACCAGTATGTGAATACACCTAAAAGGGCATCAGTATGAAATCACATCACAGATGCAAATCAATCCAAAATACTAAGGGCATATTAGCAAGACCGGCGATAAAATTATCGCCGTTTTAGCGGCAGGAAACTGCCGCTAAAACGGCGATAATGGGCTTGCTAATATGCGTTATAGAATTCAATAGAAGCCCAGGTTAGATGTGCAGGACATCTAACCTGGGCTTCTATTGAATTCCATAACGCATATTATCAAGCCCATTATCGCCGTTTTAGCGGCAGTTTCCTGCCGCTAAAACGGCGATAATTTTATCGCCGGTCTTGCTAATATGCCCCTAAATTCATAATCATATCTTTTATAGACTCAGTGGTAATGTGATATGTAATCTGACCTGTAAACTCATTTACAATGTTAGTAATTTCTTCTACTACATTATAGTTTGCATGGCTGTTTTAGGAGTTATCTGTCTGCAGAGCAAACAATAACTTATGAATTTCAAGATGCCACTACGGGTTACAGGAACGCAGACTCACATCCTGAAAAGTAAAAACTCTGGAGCAATAAGGGGGCAAGGGGAGCATCCCCTGATCCACTGGCTCAGGTGAGGGGCTCCAAAAGGACCCTCCTATGTTAAAAACAAAAGTCTGATTTTGCTGCTAGGTTTGATGAGCTAGGACTGGGTCATCAGTGTCCACTATTGTTCCCAAGGTCTGCAAACATTGGTCATGGACTATGAATACCTGGTAAGTGGCCTTGGACTCTTGCTCAACCTCCTGCAGGGTTTATGGATCCCTGTTAAACAAACGTTTAGCAAAAACAGGGCCTGATCATAGACAAGTCATGTGCTCAACTCTTGCTGCACATGGATAAAACACATGCACAGTGGACGTTGGCCACCTGCATAAGATGCGTGCAGGACCTGGCCTCATGAAAGGCACTGCATCCTTTCACCTCTGTCCACAGCTGACGGTCTTGTATAGCAAGGTCTGGTTGCCTCTATAAGGTTGGGACAGGCAGTGTTTCTAACCCTCACCGTGGACAGCTGAGGACTTTCACAGCAGAGCCTGGTCACCCCAGGAGGGCTGGGCACAGCAAACAGCATATTACACTCTTTGCACTTCGATATGTGCGATATATATATAAATATATATTCACTGGAAAAAAACAAAGGTTAAAGTAATGTTATAGTTATTTGAATTTGTCAGTAACAACATTAACATTTTGAACAACAACAAAAAACACAGAACTTCGCCAATTATAATTAGTAGAGCTAAATATAACTTGCCCCCCTGCCATGCACTGCGTATGACCTCCTATTTGGCATCACTGATGACATGTTTCTAATGGTTTTTTTTTTAAAGCAAAACATATCTTTTTATCACACTTAACTATAATGTTACTTTATCTTTTATTTGTTTCAGTCAATTTCTTTTTCTTTTTTAACTTCAGGACAGGGGACTAAGTCCACAAGTCCTGTAATGGCTGCCAGCAAAATCTTTCTCATGTTGCTGGCAGCTAATCAGAGTGCTCACTCCTGCGGGAGTCAGACTCCCATGGGAGCGAGATGGCCCAGAGGAAATAAAGCTCCCTGGGCCAATCAGAATGCTCTATTTTTAAATTGTCGCTCCATTGAGAGTCTCTCGAGACTCTTGCGGACCCAACTGTCCAGATATACAATTATTTTTGTCCCTTCATTTCTCAAAAACTACTGAACGGATTCACATCAAACCACAAAAAGCACAATCTGCAGACCAAGATCAAGCGTCCTGCCAAATTTGGTGTAATTCCATTCAGTAGTTTTTGCTCTAGCCTTGTTTAAAGAAGTCTATGGAAAATGCATGGGGATTTTGAGTTTTGGGACTCCCCCCTTTTTTCTCACCTCTGCTTGATGGATCACCCTGAAACTTTCCAGGAAGGAGCCGAGGTAGATTAACTTTTTTTGGAAACTTTTGTGAAGATTCATCAAATGAGGCCAAAGTTATTTGCCAAGCAAAAAACGTTTCTATGGAGAAGCAGACCTAACTAGACCTAACTATAACTACTCAGTAGCGACTGCCACTAGGTAAAATATATATATATATATATATACACACACACACACACACACACCTGTGATTATGCTGCTTGAAAAACAACAAATAATATTAGAAATAATAGAATTTTTAGAATATAAAAATATTACTCACTGAGTCCTACAACCTTGACGTCTAGCAGGTCGAGCAGTTCCTGTTCCCTGTTTAGGTTGTCCGCCAAGCGTGGCATCAGCTGCTGCTGCTGGGTGTTCTGGCTGATGGGTGCTCGGGATGTCGGTGCTGCGGCGCACACATCACCACATTCACCCCCAAGAGCACCAGACACACCCGCATGGCATAGCCCTTACTGTGTCAGTGGCTGTATTGGTGATTGACTGGGTGTGTAGCTGTAAGGGTGAGTTGGTGGCTGTGGGAGTGGTTGTATGGGTCTGTGATTGGGTATGTGAGTGGCTGTATGGGTGTGTGAGTGGGTCTGTGGATGATGTCATCAGTGATGTCATCAGTTATTTTATTGATTTATTTATTTATTTATTTATTTGCAGAGTTTTATATAGCGCTGGCTAGACCTGGAGGTATCAGAGTGCTTTACATGAGGAATAGCGTGTTGTAAGTTACAAAATTACGACAGTTACTGGAAACAAACAGTGATACACAGTAAAACAAGAGTTACTAGAGCATAGTATAACAAAAACACTTCATAAGTTACTGGAGCATAGCATTACAAAGACACAAGTTTATGGGGCATAGAAAAGGAGAGGGGGAGAGAAAAAGGGTAAAGAAAGCAGAAGCGGAACTGGCAGACCAGCAATGGGGAAAGTACTTCAGGGGGACAAAGCAGACAAAGTGAAAAACAGACCAAAACCGACTGGGCAAAGGCAATCTTAAAACATCCGGTGACTGGGTGACTGTACATGATGAGAAGAGTGTAGGAGCCTTAATGGGGAGGTCAGACAGGCGGACAGGGAGTAGTCCAGCGGCAAAGAGGATCAGGTCGAAGCTACCAAGATGGAGGACCCCGGTCCTGGGTACCGATAGCAATATCCCAAAATGGCAGGTAAACACAGTTATGTTATTTGAGATGTCATCAGTAATGTCACTGACCATATCATGAGTGATGCAATATGTGAGCTCATAAGCAGGGCATTGAGGGGGTGCACGTTATAGTTAGCTCAGGTAACTATAACTGCTGAATTTCAATGGTTTTGAATGAGTAAAATCTGAGCCTAACTATAACGTCCATGTAACCTTTGTTTTTTAGTCAATATATATATATATTTATATATATATATATATATATATATATATATATATATATATATATATATATATATATATATATATATATATATATCTACTGGCAGTCGCCAGTAGATAGTTATAGTTAGGACCTATTTTCCATAGGAAATCCGCAACATTCTATTTGAAATAACTCTGGCATCGGTTGACGAATCTTTGCGAAAATTTAAAACTTTATGGCCCGCTCCAGTCTGCTCCTACCCTGAAAGTCTCGGGGTGATTCGTCAAGCGGGGCCGAGAAAAAAGGGGGGTCCCAAAACGTGTTTTCCCCATTCATTTTCCCATAGGAAACTTTAGCCACGGCTACAGCCCGAACTGCTGAACGGAATTACACCAAATTTGGCAAAGAGGTAGTTCTTGGTTCAGAAAGAACCCTTTTTGTTAAATGGTGTAAATCCGTTCAGTAGTTCCTGAGAAAATCAAAAGGAAAATCACATATATATCTATGGCCGCGTCGGATTCGCGCACCCTCCCGATGACCAGCTGTATGCTAATTGGCTGTCAACACTCCAAACCAGGAAGTGTTGGCAGCCATCTTGTGACTCGGTAGACCCGAGTCACAAGAAAACAGTAAAAACAATCGCGCAAAACGCAAAAGGGGGCAGGGTAGAAACACCCTGACCCCCTAGGCCTGCTCAGGGGTCCTACAAGGACCCCAAGGCCAAAAACATTTTTTTTTAAATCGGCAAAAACGCGCTGGGTGCGTGGATCCTGACGATAAAAAAAATCGAAGCGCGGTCTCCGCGCTTCGATGCTATTTTGCCCCGGGTGGGCCAAGTCGGGGTTGGTTTTTATTTTATGTGGGGGGCCTCTAAGGCCCCCCAAGCCCCGGGGACCGCCACCTCCCTGGGGCTTCTTTTTTAATAAAGAATGACCTGTGTGGGGGGGCTCCTGCCCCCCCACACGCCCCGGGGACCGCCACCTCCCTGGGGCATTAAGAAAATACATGTGGGGGTCCGTTCCGGACCCCCGAAGCCCCGGGGACTACCACCTCCCCGGGGCTATGTAGAAGTGGGGGGGGGCCGCGTGGCCCCCCTCCTGGAGCCTGTGGTGGCCCTGGGGACCGCCACCCCCCAGGGCAGGCTCCTGCAGTGTCCCGGGGTGCCTACCCCCGGGACACTGCTGTTTGTAATGGCAGGGTGGGAGCCGCACGGCTCCCGCCCTGTCATTGCAAACTTGCTTTGCTTCATTGAAGCGAGAGCAGGGAAACCTGCTCTCGCTTCAATGAAGCAAAGCAGATTGCTTTTCCATAAGGGAAGCTGCATGTCAGCAGCTCCCCGGGACACTGCTGTTTGCAATGACAGGGCGGGAGCCTCGCGGCTCCCGCCCTGTCATTGCAAACTTGCTTTGCTTCATTGAAGCGAGAGCAGGGAAACCTGCTCTCGCTTCAATGAAGCAAAGCAGATTGCTTTTCCATAAGGGGAGCTGCATGGCAGCAGCTCCCCTTGTGGAAAAGCAATGCCGTCTCCCGTAGGACGCGGGGAGCCGGCGGGACTGTGGGGGGATTGGGGACCCCCCACAGTCCTCAACCAGAGGCCAGGCCCCGGGGGATGGGGTCCCCGGGGCCATTAGTGGCCCGGGAGGGGGGCCACATTGCCCCCCTCCCCAAAATGTAATAAAAAAAATAAAAAAAATACAAAGGCCGGCCCCAGGGGATGGGGTCCCCGGGGCCTAAGGAGGCCTGAGGAGGGGGGCAACGCAGCCCCCCTCCATGAAAATTAAAAAAACAAAAAGTTGGCAATGACCCGGGGGATGGGGTCCCCGGGCCAAAATTGGCCACGGGAGGGAGGCCCACGTGGTCCCCTTCCCATTGCTTTTTTAAAAAAAAATA
This sequence comes from Calotriton arnoldi, assembly GCA_963921515.1. Lineage (NCBI taxonomy): Eukaryota > Metazoa > Chordata > Amphibia > Caudata > Salamandridae > Calotriton > Calotriton arnoldi. The sequence continues at coordinate 584,838 of CAWUFW010003155.1, forward strand.
AAAGGGGGTCAGGCCCTGGGGGATGGGGTCCCCAGGGCCCAAATAGTTAAAAAGAAGGGGGGCAACACAGCCCCCTTTTTAAAAAAAAAATCAAAAAGGGGGAACAAATTCCCCTTGAATACTGGGGTTCCCTGGGGGCCAACTAGCCCACCAGGAACCTCCAGTATGCACCACAGGGCTGGGTTGCAGAGAGGTGGTCGAGGCCACGCCCCTTTTTACACCTCTCTGCAACGCAGCTCTGTGGCGCTTACTGGAGGTACCTGGTGGGATAGTTGGACCCCAGGGACCCTCAGGATTCAAGGGGACTTAATCCCCCAACTTAAAATGCGCCACGGGCGCGTTTGCACAGTGGTGAAGGGAGGGGGCGGGGCTTCAGGTGACATGTGTGCAAACAGGCCCTGTGGCGCGTTTTAAGATGGGGGATTAAATCCCCTTCAATCCTGAGGGTCTCTGGGGGCCAACTAGCCCACCAGGTACGTCCAGAAAGCGCCACAGAGCTGCGTTGCAGAGAGGTGCAAAAAGGGGCGTGGCCTCTGAACACCTCTCTGCAACGCAGCTCTCTGGCGCATACTGGAGGTATCTGGTGGGCTAGTTGGCCCCTAGGGACCCTCGGGATTGAGGAGGAATTAATTCTCCAACTTAAAACGCGCCACAGGGCGTGTTTGTAGGCATGTCACCTCAGGTCCCACCCCCTTCCTTCACCATTGTGCAAATATTCCTCTAAAATCAGCCAAACTACGAATTCCGATTTACTCACCTGTTATCAGGAGAGACCTCAGTGCTGCATCTTTGAGCCCAGTACTGATCCTGAAAAGTAATTTTAACCGTACTTACCAGTAACTTGAATTTCCTTCCATAGGATATCATTGCCTGCTTTTTGCTGAAAAAGTTTCTAAGTGTCGACTTTTGAAACATACAAATATTCCTCTAAAATCAGCAGAACTACGAATTCCGATTTACTCACCTGTTATCAGGAGAGACCTCAGTGCTGCATCTTTGAGCCCAGTACTGATCCTGAAAAGTAATTTTAACCGTACTTACCAGTAATTTGAATTTCCTTCCATAGGATATCATTGCCTGCTTTTTGCTGAAAAAGTTTCTAAGTGTCGATTTTTGAAACATACAAATATTCCTCTAAAATCAGCAGAACTACGAATTCCGATTTACTCACCTGTTATCAGGAGAGACCTCAGTGCTGCATCTTTGAGCCCAGTACTGATCCTGAAAAGTAATTCTAACCGTACTTACCAGTAACTTGAATTTCCTTTCATAGGCTAACATTGACTGGTTTCGCTTGGAAATTCTTTAAAGTGTGGAGTTTTGGAACTTTATAATATTCCTCTAAAATCAGCCGAACTACGAATTCCGATTTACTCACCTGTTATCAGGAGAGAACCCAGTGCTGCATCTTTTAGGCCAGCACTGACCCTGAAAAGTAATTCTAACCGTACTTACCAGTAACTTGTATTTCCTTCCATAGGAATCCATTGTCTGGTTTTCAGCAGAAAAGTTTCAGTGTCGATTTTCACAAACTACAAATATTCCTTAAAAATCGCTTGTATAACTTAAACGCATTCTTTCAACTGTTTACAGGAGATGCACCAGTGCTGGATACAGGATCCACCACTGAGTAAGAAAAAGTAACGATAACACTACTTACCTGGTAAGTGAATTTCCTCCCATAGGATAACATTGGTGATTCTATGTGAAAAAGTTTCTGTCAACTTTTAAAATACAATAATATTCCTTAAAAATCACTACTGTAACCAAAACGCTTTTACTCAACTGTTTACAGGAGATGTCCCAGGACTGAATCTAGGATCCAGTCCTGTGGTTAGAAAAGTAATCCATAAAGTAACTAATTGCATTTTACTAGAAATTCACATTGAGCTCAATGTTGCATTGGGTTTGAAATTGTGTTGCCCATTGCAACAACTGTAACTACTGTACTTAAAAGTCTATTGCCTATTTGCAAAGTATTTAAACTAAAGTAATTCATTCTGAGAAAGTATATTTTGTAATGTAATGTATTATGTAATTACAATGTAATTTAAAAAATAAAATATGTAAAAATAAATAGTTTAAAAAATGTAGTAAATCAGTATCAAACAAATAAATATAACAATTAATACATTTAAAAATTGTCATTTACAAAACCTTTGAAATTCACTGAAAAAACCGTAGGTTTCAGACATGTTATAGTTAGGAATTAGCATTTAAAAACCTTTGAAATTCACTGAAAAAACCATAGGTTTCAGGCACGTTATAGTTAGAAATTAGCATTTAAAAAACTTTACAAATTCACTGAAAAAACCATAGGTTTTAGGGACAGTTATAGTTAGTTGGACATTGCACTCGTAGAAAACCCGTGAAATTCCCCCGTTATAGTTAGTTCAGCTAACTATAACTCGCGCCCCGCAATGCACTGCTGATGACGTCACATATTACATCACTCATGACATGGTCAGTGACATCACTGATGACATCACTGATGACATCTCAAATGACATCACTGATGACATCATCCAGTGACTGTGTGTTTCTGTAAAGTTTAAATATGTTTAATATATATAGGGAAAGGCGTATTGAAGAATGAGTGGGTGTATAAGTGTCTGAATGGACTAGTAGGTGCGTGACTAACTCTATAAGTGAGTGATTAAACGTATCTTACTGAATGCATGGGTTAGTGACTAAACTGGGTGAATGTCTGTATCCGTCTGTCTGTTGCTGTATAAGTGGCTGCATGGGTTTGTGAATAGCTACATGAGTGTCTATATGAGTTATTGATTGGTTGTCTGAGTATATGTATGGGTTCCTGAGTGTTTGTGTGGGTGGGGTGTGTGCGACTCTGTGCATAGATGTGTGAGTGGGTGATTCACTGGGTGGATGGTTTCAAGAGTGCATCTGTGATAGACTGTATGGGTGGGTAAGTGTGTGTAAGAGTGTGTTAGTGAGTGAATGTATGTCCCAGTGGTACATGTGTGAGTAACTACATATGTGAAAGGCAGTATATATGTGTGTTGGAGTATATAAATAGCTATAAGCGAGAGTGTGTGATTGTGTTAGTGACTGTATGGATGAGTGTGTGCTTGTATCAGTGATTGTATAAGAGCGTAAGAATGTGCTAGTATTTGTATGAGTAAGTGAGCTGGTGTGTGTATAACTGTATAGGTGAGTAAATGGCAGTGTGTTTAATTATTTGCATGACTGACTAGGTGTGTGAGTACCTCTATGGATGAGTGGCGGTGTGTGAGTGTCTATATAGGAGTATGAGTGCATATGATAGTCCTGTACTGAGTGACCATAAGTATGAGTGACTGTACGGGTGAGTGAGTGGATGTGTGTGTAGACCTAAGAATCAGTGAGTGGGTATGTAGTTATTGGTGTTGGAGTGTCTATGGTTTTGCGAATGGCAGTCTGTAATTTAGAGTGGGTGTATCAAAGGTTATATTAGGGCAGGGGTCTTCAATCTGTGGGGCGCGACCCCCAGGGGGGCCCTGGAGTCAAAGATAGGGGGTCGCGCATTCCCGGTTGCACTTCTGCCTGGAATTGGAATCCAAAACACTCCTTTATTTTCACGCCCGCCCTTTCCCCACTGCTGTCTTTGAAATTCCTCTGCTCTGCCCTCGCTGTAATCTGTTGCCGAACTCTGACCTCCGTTTTGGGTTGGGGAAAGGCCACATAGGCTATCCCGGGCTCTGGGGTAGGGTGGAGTTGGAGGGGGAGGGGAGGAAGGGGGGAGGCAGTCAGACTCACACCTGCGCCACCGGAAAGACCAATCTTTTGAAACAAAAAGGGTTTTTCGAAGACAAAATTAGCTATTCTTAACAAAAGCTAAGGACCAGACCCCAGAGGTAAATGCACTATGTGCAAATGGAAATCCCTGTGTAGGTCACACTTCTCTGTGTACTTGCTTCCCTGGTAGTGTGCATGCAGGGCCAGAGGCACAACTAGAGTCAAGTTTCAGGGGGGGGCTAATAAAAACTTCGAGGGGAGTAATTCTTTTAGTAATTGGCAGATTGAAGATGCAGGTGCTCTAAGAAGGGGTGAAAGAACAACAAAGCCTCGTTAACATGTAAATGGTCTTTTAAAGACCTGTGAAGTACTCAGTGAGGCTGCAGTGAGACAGATGCCAGACCACAACAGCTCAAAAACTGTCTGTGTATGTGCCCGGGAAGCTGTCGCAGCCCGGGCTGACACACACGAGGAGGGGTGGAGGGGGGAGCTGAAGCCCTTTGAGCCAAATGGGCGTTGTGCACCTGTGCAGGGCACATCAATCAGCTCAGTTCTCCCCGACAACTGCCTACACACCTTAAAACCCCACTGTGCACTGTCCCACTGGCATCTACCAAGCCAGTTACATTTGGTAAATAGCACGAGTTTCACTTACTGATATCTGTTATTCGACTTTTATTGCAATGTTATCCCACATGCTTTTCAATCTGACACTTCCATCTGTGCTTTATAGTTCCCAAGGTAGGCAGTCACACTCCCACCTGCGCCACCGGAAAGAACAATCTTTTCAAACAAAAAAGGTTTTTGAACACAAAACTAGCCATTCTTAAGAAAACTCAATCATGTGTTATCATTGAGTATTCAACATATGAAAATAAGGAGAATCCAACCAGAGGCGTCACATGTTGTGTGCTAGGGGTGTGCCTTTTACTTTCTTCCCGAGGCAGGGTTGGGCCAGTGCTGCTGTGGTGAAGGCTGCAGGTGCTCTTCCCCCTTTAGAAATGGCACTGCCATCATGCAGCTGGCAGAAGGGCAGTGTGCTTGGTTGGGCCAGAGGAGGGTTTTGAAGGTGGGATAACACTGTAGGGATGAAGGGGAGGAGCCTGGACCGACAAGGCACTGTCTGTGTGTGATTATTAGGTATTGAAAGACAGGGCCAGACATACTTTAACTGACAGGAGATGGGGTATGCGAGGCCGATTGGGAGTCAAGGAGAGAGGTGTGGAGCTAGCGGTGAGAGGCGGGATGCAGGTGTGGGAGGGAACTGGAGCGAAGGGGTGGATGATGTGAGAGAAGTGAGGAGAGGCAAGGTGAGAGACGTGTGAGGGGTGAGAGGAGACGGGATGGGAGAAGACAGATGAGAGAAGACAGAGGAGAGAAGTGAGGAGGGCAGCAAGGGAGTCAGAGAATTCAATTTGAGAGGTCAGGGATGAAGAGAAATGTGAAGTGGCGAAGGAAGTGCGGAAACACAAGAGGAGAGGTGAGTGTGAGAGAAAGGTGAAGGCAGAGAGGAGAGCTGCCATTAAAGGGTGAGAGAAGATAGCTGAGAGGTGATCCATGAGGTATAAAGAGAATTTGTTGCGACGTGGGTGAGGGAGAGCAGCGAAAGGGGAATAGAGGGAGTACTGGGGTGGGTGCTGAGGTAACAGGAGAGAGGAACGTTAGTTCAAGAAGGTGTGGAAGAACAAAGGAGAGATGGGAACGATGAATGGCGGGACTGGAGAAGTGTAAGATACAAATAGATAAGACAGAAATTTGAAGGGAGAGACTTGAGGTGAATGAGAAGTGATGAGGGTTGAGAGAGGAGACAGGGCCAGGGAGGCCATGAGATAAATAGGAGATACTGTTAGAGATGAGGGGATTGAAAAAACAGAACAGCGAGAGATGATTAAAGGTGCAGTGAGAGGTTGAATGGGGAGAGTTCAGAAGTTGTAAAAAGGGGTGAAAGAAAATGGCCTGCAAAGGGAGAGAGGGATAAAGGGGACGGGGTGGGAGGAAAGAGGTGTGTGTGAACTGCTTAACTCTGCACAAGACCGCCAGGGTTTTAAGGGGCCCGTGCTGCTCCCGGCCAGGGCCAGGTGAGCTTCTAATGTGGCGACACTGCAGAGTGGAAGGCCCTTCACAAATGATGACTAGACATCTTTCTGTTGTTTATTGCTGTATTTTGGTTATAAACTGGTAGTGATGAGGTGAAATCTTTGCTTAGTGTTACCCTGTTTAAAAAATGTCAAAATAATGAAGCAATACTATCCCAAAATATGCATCACATAGCATTATTTACATTTTCTTACCACACAACTCAATCAACCCTCCTGCATAATTTGGCCCTCCCCTGCCTCATAATTCCAGTAGCCCTGCCTTTAGGGCAGGCTGGCAGTGCCCAAAGGGATGGCTAATCAGGTCAGTGTGTGGGCGTTTTTATTTTTGCTACTTGCTCGCCTGTTGTATGGTCTGGTGGTCATGCATTTGTGTTTTTACTGTTCATTTCTGTGCTATGACCACAAATATTGTCTGCAGCAAGCACAAATGCATGCAGTTTCCCATTCCTTGCAAAACACTTATACAGCTCAGCCTTTACAAGTTTAAAACTGCCACATAATTTGGTCCTCCCTTGCCTCATAATTCCAGTAGCCCTGCCTACAGGACAGTCTGGCAGTGCCCAAAGGGGTGGCCAGGCAGGTCAGTGTGTTGGCTTTTTGTGGCTGCTTGCTGGTCCTGTTTTGTGGTCTGGTGGACTGTTTTTACTGTTGATTTGTCACCCACAAACGTTTGACTTGCTAAACACTGTTAAATAATATTTCCCCACTGTAAAAATGATTTTCTGTGGGAACTGGGGGCGTGTATGGTTATCGATAATGAGGAGTATCAAGTTCTAGAAATGTTTGTCAGGAGGGGGTCCTTACGTTTCAAAATGTTGACAGGGGGTCTCGGCATCCAAAAGTTTGAAGACCTCTGTATTAGGGTGTGAGGAGGTGCATCAGATTATCACGTGGATGATGTCATCAGTGATGTCATTTGAGATGTCATCAGTGATGTCATCAGTGATGTCACTGACCATGTCATGAGTGATGTAATATGTGACGTCATCAGCAGTGCATTGCGGGGAGCGAGTTATAGTTAGCTGAACTAACTATAACGGGGAATTTCACGGGTTTTCTACGAGTGCAATGTCCAACTAACTATAACTGTCACTAAAACCTATGGTTTTTTCAGTGAATATATATATATATATGTATATATATATATATACCAACAAAACTGTTCACTCTTACCCGAGCCTCTCGATGATGGCGTTCGCGCGGCGGGGTGGCGAGTCCCAATAAATCCTTTCCAAATGCTGCAATCAATCCCAAAAACAGCATGCCGCGGACTCAGCTTATTGCAAAGATGTTCGTTTATTTCAATGGTGGCACAACACTCTACGCGTTTTGGAGACCACGCTCCTTGCTCACGAGTAACCAATGTTGTGATTCTGCACATTTTTAAACAAACCATGTGACATTTCCATAAACACGGTAAACAGACTTCCGCGTTCGGATTTGAGTTGCGTCTTCTTCACTCAAATATAGCCGTTTAAATTAGCCCACATCAATGAATCTCACATATATTTTACGATCATATAGGCAAGTGGGATAAAATTAATAATTCATTATCCTATTGATATTTTCACAAGATAGTGCTGGTTTTGTGACTGTCAGTATCAATAAAGTTTTGAACCACCTTTATTGGTTCACTACATGGACAGCAGACATTACTTTTATTACACGTGTTTTAGCATGTTGGCATCTGCCGCATTCTATAGACCTTTTAATGCGCTTCCAAGGAAGAGCTCTATTCGTAAATATGCCAACAAGACATCAACAACAAAGAATCTTTGACATCGATATTTCACCATTAATTGCCGCAATGGGCACATGTCCCGAACCGAACGATGTTGTGATTATAACCTATCATGCCCTAGTGGGCCCATAAATATATCATTGTTGGTCTACTCAAGACTTGTCTATAGAATTTATTTTCTTTCACGAATTCATAGTGTACTGCCCCAGTGGGCTTATCCTAAATTCTTACTGTCCATTTTTTACCTTCATTATTTGTCATGTATTCCATCACACACTACAATTTCGTGATTCCCATTTTACGTCCATATTTTGCACATAGATATTTTCAGCTCTCTTGCCTTCCACTTGCCGTCGTATTAGTTGTTGATCTGTAAGATACAAATGGTCTGGATAACAGTTGAATTGATCAATATTCATAATAAAGTGCATCAACAAAACATACTAAAAAATTTAAGCTGAACAGTGAGGTTAAAAACCAATTTTTGATATCATCATCTTACATTTTAAAATAAATAATGAGCAAATTATTAAGCAGATACTTTGATGTTTCTGTGTTCTCAAATTGGGTGATGAAATCACCCTAAATGAACCGACAGTTCTTCGTCCTCGTTATGGCCTAAAGGTGTCATGGTATGATACTGTATTATCAACTTAGACTCTAAGCGTCTCAATTCCCGAACACGGTCACCCCCTCGTTCATGGACTAGAACAGTGTCTAATATACAGAATGAGAGATGATTACTGTTCTGATTATGGACTGCCTTGAAGTGCCGTGCTACCAGATACTGCTTATCATAATTTTTGATGGCGCGAAGATGCTCCAGAATCCGTTTCTGCGCTTTATGAATTGTACTACCAATGTAGTATTTGTCACACGGACACTTCAGGGCATAAACCGCAAGGTCAGTGGTACACGACACATGCTTTGTGATCTTAAATGGTTTACAGTTTGGTGACAGTTTCACTTCTTTACAGTTACTACTATATTTACAGGCCTTACAGCATCCACAGATATAAAATCCTTGGATTCTGTTTTTCTGGGGTTCTGGTGCAGTAAAAGATTTGCAAATATTGTCTTTTAGTGACTGTGCCTTTCTAAAGGTCATTTGGGGATATTCCTCTACACAGTTAGCAAGATCTTTATCAGTTTTTAGAACATGCCAAAATTTACTAAGACTTTTTCTTACTGAACGTGATTGGCCATGAAAGTTAGTGATAAATCTTATCTTCTGTTCAGATTCACTAGTTGTGCCAATCTTGGGTATCAATAGTTCAGATCTGATCCGATTCGAGACCTCCAGACTTGCTTTTTTAATCATAGATTCTGTATACCCTCTTTCTAAGAAACGTTTGGTCATACAGGTTTCTTCCTTCATGTAACTTTCCTCTGAGCTACAGTTCCATTTTGCACGAAGTAATTCACCTAATGGTATACTCCGAATGAGATTTTCGGGATGGCAGCTACGGGCGTGAAGTAAGCTGTTGCCAGCAGTATCTTTGTGGTATAGCATGCTGGCTAATCTTCCCCCATTGACTTGCAACTGGAGGTCTAGAAATTAAATTCTCTTACTGTCAATTTGGCTTGTAAACTTCAGATTGAGTGTGTTGTTATTTAAACACTTGACAAACTCAATGGCTTCTGTTTCACTTCCCTTCCAGATGCAGAAAATGTTGTCAATGTAACGAACCCACATCACTGCATGTGTCAAAAATTGGTCCATATTGCTGACGACCTGCTCCTCCCACCAGCCGAGGTAAAGACCTGCAAAACTGGGGGCAAAGCAGGTCCCCATTGCAGTACCAACTGTTTGCCTGTAGATGTTGCTGTTGAATGTAAAATAATTCTGGGTGAGGCATGTACTCATCATGTCTATTAACATCTCTGTGTGAAATAAATAGGAGCGAGATCTATTATGTAAAAAATGGCGACATGCTATCAGACCTTGTTCGTGAGGAATACAGGTATATAAACGGTTTACGTCTAAGCACATTAACAAATGATCTTCACTCCATACCACATCCTGAATCTTTCTTAAGAAATCCCCCGTATCTTTCACATAAGCTGGGAGACTCTGCACCAGAGGCTGTAGGAAAAAGTCAACGTATCTCGACGTATTTTCAAGAAAGCTCCCCCTCGAGGAAACAATCGGTCTTCCTGGGGGATTACTGCTGCCTTTATGAATTTTAGGAAGTAAATAGAGGGCCGGTAATTTGGGGAATCTACAAATCAGATATTCATATTCCTCAGTTTCAATGAGACCCCTTTCTTTCCATTCTACTAGTTGTGTTTGATATGTCTTATTGGATGCCTCATACTTCGCTCTAGTGCTCAGTTCATATCTAGATGTATCACACAATTGTCTGTTCCCTTCATTCAGGTAAATTTCTCTAGATAATACAACAACGTTACCTCCTTTATCTGACTTTTTTATTACAATTGATTGATCATTTTTTAACTTTTCAATAGCTTCTGATTGTGTTTTCGTGATGTTGTTTTTCATAAAACATTTCCTTTTAGACAGATTTACAAACTCTTGTTTGATACCTCTTTCAAAAACATCAATAGCGTCATTACAAACTTGTGGCATAAAAATAGATTTCGGTCTAAAGCTACTGTCACAGCTTAGATCTACCCTGATGTCAGTATTAATCAGGTTGATAATTGGATCATTGATAAATCCAGAATTACCTTCTAGTTCACTCATTTGATGCAACAGTTCTATATCACTGATATTGATGTTACTGGGCATTTCTCTACCTGTGTTTTGTGTTTCTGACACTTTGGTGGCAAACCATTTTTTCTAGTGAAGTGAAAAAGATTGATCCTACTCTGTGTGTAGTTAAATTGAGTGGTAGGACAAAACGACAATCCAAGTGATAAAACATTTGTTTCATCTTTACTTAGAATCCGACCTGATAAATTGATAACTGTTTGTAGATCCATTATTTTATCTTTTTCTGGCCCCTTGTCCTGCTTCCCACTGGGCAGTCCGAATTTTCTTTTGAATTCCTGCTTCCTTTTGCGCCTCCTCTCCCTCCTCTTCCGCGACCTCTGTAGCCTGTTGTACCTCGTTGGTTCTGAGATGACATTCTTCCTTGGGCCATTAAATTGAACTCAGTTAAAATTTGGTTTTTTACCACAGTAAATTCCGATATATTGGAAACATCACTCTCACTGGTCTCACTCTCATCAGCTTCTTTACGCTGGTCGCTGGTCATGAATCTATTTACATTATCACCATCAGCCAAAGTACTTTTAGTTTTCTTTACATCTTTTGTCTCTTTATCCTGAGTGTGACTCCGAAGGTGGTCATATCTCTTGGCAAATGTCAAAATTTGACCTCTCTCGTAGTCCAATTGATCACGATGAAATTTCCGTTGTTTTTTCCTTTTGATCTCATCCTCTATTTTATCCAATCTATTGTCCATTTTCTCCATATATGTGGTGAATTCATCCAGTCCACAAATTGCTTTGAATTGTTTGGTTAGACTTTCAATTTCATCCGCCAGCCTTTCGCAGTCCTTGCGAGCATACTTTACTAATAATCCCAACATAATGGTCGAGCAATTGTGGTTATTAGTGGCCCACTCGTTCACCAGCTCAGGGTCGGGGTTGTTGAAGGTGGGAGTGATGAATATTCGAAGCCCACGGGGGACCCTACTCATGTCAATATATTTTTGCAACGTTGTTGCCTCCCACCATTTAGTATGTTCCATTTTTAAAGCTTTCCTTAACTTGTCCCAGAGTTGTCTTCTATTTGGGGAAGAAGAAGTACTGCTGCTCGGCTCAGTGTTATCTTCAATGTTGCTCAATTTGTTCTGCTCAAACATTTTAACCGCAGACTCACTGCGCTTCATGTTACGTGCCATAGCCATTGTTCTGGTTAATCTTGAACGCCGCTCATGCGTTCGCTTTGCAAATCCTTGAACCCACTTCACTCCTAGGGTTACACAAGGATAGCCGTCAGCCTCACTTGTTGGCAAATAATGAAGGTAAAAAATGGACAGTAAGAATTTAGGATAAGCCCACTGGGGCAGTACACTATGAATTCGTGAAAGAAAATAAATTCTATAGACAAGTCTTGAGTAGACCAACAATGATATGTTTATGGGCCCACTAGGGCATGATAGGTTATAATCACAACATTGTTCGGTTTGGGACATGTGCCCATTGCGGCAATTAATGGTGAAACATCGATGTCAAAGATTCTTTGTTGTTGATGTCTTGTTGACGTATTTACGAATACAGCTCTTCCTTGGAAGCGCATTAAAAGGTTTATAGAATGCGGCAGATGCCAACATGCTAAAACACGTGTAATAAAGGTAATGTCTGCTGTCCATGTAGTGAACCAATAAAGGTGGTTCAAAACTTTATTGATACTGACAGTCACAAAACCAGCACTATCTCGTGAAAATATCAACAGGATAATGAATTATTAATTTTATCCCACTTACCTATATGATCGTAAAATATATGTGAGATTCATTGTTGTGGGCAAATTTAATCTGCTATATTTGAGTGAAGAAGACACAACTGAAATCCGAATGCGGAAGTCTGTTTACAGTGTTTATGGAAATGTCACATGGTTTGTTTAAAAATGTGCAGAATCACAACATTGGTTACTCGTGAGCAAGGAGCGTGGGCTCCGAAACACGTAGAGTATTATGCCACCATTGAAATAAACTAACATCTTTGCAATAAGCTGAGTCCGTGGCATGCTGTTTTTGGGATTGATTGCAGCATTTGGAAAGGATATATATATATATATATATATATATATATATATATATATATTATCTACTGGCGGTCGCCAGTAGATAGTTATAGTTACAACCTATTATCCATAGGAAATCCGCGACATTCTATTTGAAATAACGTTGGCGCCGGTTGACGAATCTTCGTGAAAGTTTCCAACTTGTTGGGGCGCTCCGCTCCGCTCCGCTCCTACCCTGAAAGTCCCGGGGTGATACGTGAAGCGGGGGCCGAGAAAAAAGGGGGGTCCCAAAACGCGTTTTCCCCATTCATTTTTTCATAGGAACCTTTAGTCGCAGCTACAGCCCGAACTGCTGAACGGAATTACTCCAAATTTGGCAAAGAGGTAGCCCTTGGTTCAGACTGGTGCCTTTTGCTAAAATGGTGTAAATCCGTTCAGTAGTTCCTGAGAAATTCACAATTAAAATCACATATATATCTATGGGCGCGTCGGATCCGCGTACCCTCCCGATCACGAGCTGCATGCTAATTGGCTGTCAACACTCCAAATCAAGAAGTGTTGGCAGCCATTTTGTCCCTCGGTAGAACCGAGGGACAGAAACAAGTGCGCAAAGCGCAAAAGGGGGCAGGGTAGAAACACCCTGACCCCCTAGGTTTGCTCAGGGGTCCCACAAGGACCTCCTGGGCAAAAAAAAACAAAAACTTTTTTTTAAAAAATCGGCAGGATGCGAATCCTGCCGGAAAAAAAAAAAATCGAAGCGCGGTTTCCCGCGCGTCGATTGTATTTTGCCCCGGGGTGGGCCAAGTCCCGGGGGCATGGTGGGGGGTTTAATTTTATGTGTGGGGGGCCTCAAAGGGCCTCCCAAGCCCCGGGGACCGCCACCCCCGGGGCTTTTTGAAAAATGGTGCGGGAGGGCTCTGAGCCCTCCCGCAGCCCCGAGGACCACCACCTCCCCGGGCTTTTTTTAAAATTAATTTAACAACCTGTGTGGGGGGGCTCCAGCCCCCCCACACGCCCCGGGAACCACCACCTCCCCGGGGCTGTGCTCATGTAGGGAGGGGGGCCGCGCGGCCCCCTCCTGGAGCCCTTGATGGCCCTGGGGACCGCCACCCCCAGGGCCGGCTCCTGCAGTGTCCCGGGGTGCCTACCCCGGGACACTGTAGTTTGCTATGGCAGGACGGGAGCCTCGCGGCTCCCGTCCTGCCATAGCAAACTGCTTTGGATATTGGAAGAGAGAGCAGGGAAACCTGCTCTCTCTTCCAATATCCAAAGCACATTGCTTTTCCACATGGGGAGCAGCATGTCAGCTGCTCCCCATGTGGAACAGCAATGCCGGCTCCCAAGGGACGTGGGGAGCCGGCGGGACTGTGGGGGATTGGGGACCCCCCACAGTCCCCAACGGAGAGGGCCAGCCCCGGGGGATGGGGTCCCGGGGCAAGTAGTGGCCCAGGAGGGGGCCACGCGGCCCCCTCCCCAAAAAAAGAAAAAGAAAAAAAGAAAAAAAAATGGAAAGGCCGGCCCCGGGGATGGGGTCCCCGTGGCCTTAAATGGCCAGAGGAGGGGGCCATGCAGCCCCCTCCAAAGAATAAAAATAAAAAGGCCATGCCCCGGGGATGGGGTCCCGGGGCCAATACAGGCCCAGGGAAGGGGGCCACGCGGCCCCTTCCCGTTTTTTTTTTTAAATTAAAAATTTAAAAAAAGGGGTAAGGCCCTGGGGGATGGGGTCCCCAGGGCATAAAAACAGGAAAAAGGAAGGGGGGCCACACAGCCCCCCTTCAGGGGACAAAAAATTTTTTTTTAAAAGAAAACGATCGGGCCCGCAGGCCCCGCCCCCTTCCTTCACCACTCTGCAAACGCGCCCCCTGGCGCGTTTGCAGAGGGGGAACGAATTCCCCTTGAATACTGGGGGTCCCTGGGGGCCAACTAGCCCACCAGGAACCTCCAATATGCGCCAGGGGGCTGTGTTGCAGAGACGTGTAGAGAGGCCACACCCCTTTTTACACCTCTCTGCAACGCAGCTCTGTGGCGCTTTTTGGAGGTATATGGTGGGCTAGTTGGACTCCGGGGACCCTCAGGATTCAAGGGGACTTAATCCCCCAACTTAAAACGCGCCACGGGGCGCGTTTGCACAGTGGTGAAGGGAGGGGGCGGGGCTTCAGGGGACATGTGTGCAAACAGGCCCCGTGGCGCGTTTTAAGATGGGGAATTAAATCCCTTCAATCCTGAGGGTCCCTGGGGCCAACTAGCCCAACAGGTACATCCAGAAAGCGCCACAGAGCTGCGTTGCAGAGAGGTGTAAAAGGGGTGTGGCCTCTCTACACGTCTCTGCAACGCAGCCCCTGGCGCATATTGGAGGTTCCTGGTGGGCTAGTTGGCCCCTAGGGACCCTCAGCATTCAAGGGGACTTAATCCCCAACTTAAAACGCGCCACGGGGCGCGTTTGCACAGATGTTAACTCAGGCCCCGCCCCCTCCCTTCACCATTGTGCAAATATTCCTCTAAAATCAGCCGAAATACGAATTCCGATTTACTCACCTGTTATAAGGAGAGACCTCAGTGCTGTATCTTTCAGCCCAGTACTGGTCCTGAAAAGTAATTTTAACCGTACTTACCAGTAACTTGAATTTCCTTCCATAGGCTAACATTGACTGGTTTCACTTGGAAATTCTTCTAAGTGTGGAGTTTTGGAACTTTAAAATATTCCTCTAAAATCAGCCGAAATACGAATTCCGATTTACTCACCTGTTATCAGGAGAGACCTCAGTGCTTCATCTTTCAGCCCAGTACTGATCCTGAAAAGTAATTTTAACCGTACTTACCGGTAACTTGAATTTCCTTCATAGGCTAACATTGACTGGTTTCACTTGGAAATTCTTCTAAGTGTGGAGTTTTGGAACTTTAAAATATTCCTCTAAAATCAGCCGAAATACGAATTCTGATTTACTCACCTGTTATCAGGAGAGACCTCAGTGCTGCATCTTTCAGCCCAGTACTGATCCTCAAAAGTAATTTTAACCGTACTTACCAGTAACTTGAATTTCCTTCCGTAGGATATCATTGCCTGCTTTTTGCTGAAAAAGTTTCTAAGTGTTGATTTTTGAAACATACAAATATTCCTCTAAAATCAGCCGAAATCCGAATTCTGATTTACTCACCTGTTATCAGGAGAGACCTCAGTGCTGCATCTTTCAGCCCAGTACAGGTCCTGAAAAGTAATTTTAACCGTACTTACCAGTAACTTGAATTTCCTTCCATAGGCTAACATTGACTGGTTTCACTTGGAAATTCTTCTAAGTGTGGAGTTTTGGAACTTTAAAATATTCCTCTAAAATCAGCCGAAATACGAATTCCGATTTACTCACCTGTTATCAGGAGAGACCTCAGTGCTGCATCTTTCAGCCCAGTACTGATCCTCAAAAGTAATTTTAACCGTACTTACCGGTAACTTGAATTTCCTTCATAGGCTAACATTGACTGGTTTTCAGCAAAAAAGTTTCAAAGTGTTGATTTTCACAAACTACAAATATTCCTTAAAAATCGCCTGTATGACTTAAACGCATTCTTTCAACTGTTTACAGGAGATGCACCAGTGCTGGATCCAGGATCCAACACTGAGTAAGAAAAAGTAACGATAACAGTTTTTACCTGCTAAGTGAATTTCCTTCCATAGGATAACATTGGTGATTCTATGAGAAAAAGTTTCTAAGTGTCAACTTTTAAAATACAATAATATTCCTTAAAAATCACGACTGTAACCAAAACGCTTTTACTCAACTGTTTACAGGAGATGTACCAGGACTGAATCTAGGATCCAGTCCTGTGGTTAGAAAAGTAATCCATAAAGTAACTAATTGCATTTAACTAGAAATTCACATTGAGCTGAATGTTGCATTGTGTTTGAAAATGTGTTGCCCATTGCAACAACTGTAACTACTGTACTTAAAAGTCTATTGCCTATCTGCAAAGTATTTAAACTAAAGTAATTCATTATGAGAAAGTATTTTTTGAAATGTAATGTATAATGTAATTACAATGTAATTTAAAAATAAAATATGTAAAAAAAATTGTTTCTAAAAATGTAGTAAATCAGTATAAAAAAATTAATATAACAATTAATACATTTAAAAATTTTCATTTACAAAACCTTTGAAATTCACTAAAAAAACGTAGGTTTCAGGCACGTTATAGTTAGAAATTAGCATTTAAAAAACCTTTGAAATTCACTGAAAAAACCATAGGTTTCAGACACGTTATAGTTACAAATTAGCATTTAAAAAACCTTTGAAATTCACTGAAAAAACCATAGGTTTCAGACACGTTATAGTTATAAATTAGCATTTAAAAAACCTTTGAAATTCACTGAAAAAACCATAGGTTTTAGGTACAGTTATAGTTACTTGGACATTGCACTCGTACAAAACCCGTGAAATTCCCCCGTTATAGTTAGTTCAGCTAACTATAACTCGCGCCCGCAATGCACTGCTGATGACGTCACATATTACATCACTCATGACATGGTCAGTGACATCACTGATGACATCACTGATGACATCTCAAATGACATCACTGATGACATCATCCACGTGATAATCTGATGCACCTCCTCACACCCTAATATAACCTTTGATACACCCACTCTAAATTACAGACTGCCATTCGCAAAACCATAGACACTCCAACACCAATAACTACATACCCACTCACTGATTCTTAGGTCTACACACACACATCCACTCACTCACCCGTACAGTCACTCATACTTACGGTCACTCAGTACAGGACTATCATATGCACTCTTACTCCTATATAGACACTCAAACAACGCCACTCATCCATAGAGATACTCACACACCTAGTCAGTCATGCAAATAATTAAACACACTGCCATTTACTCACCTATACAGTTATACACACACCAGCTCACTTACTCATACAAATAGTAGCACATTGTTACGCTCTTATACAATCACTGATACAAGCACACACTCATCCATACAGCCACTATCACAATCACTCACTCTTGCTTATAGCTATTTATATACTCCAACACACATATATACTGCCTTTCACATATGTAGTTACTCACACATGTACCACTGGGACATACATTCACTCACTAACACACTCTTACACACACTTACCCACCCATACAGTCTATCACAGATGCACTCTTGAAACCATCCACCCAGTGAATCACCCACTCACACATCTATGCACAGAGTTGCACACACCCCTCCCACACAAACACTCAGGCACCCATACAGATACTCAGACAAGCATTCAATAACTCATATAGACACTCATGTAGCTATTCACAAACACATGCAGCCACTTACACAGCAACAGACAGACGGATACAGACATTCACCCAGTTTAGTCACTAACCCATGCATTCAGTAAGATACGTTAAATCACTCACTTATAGAGTCAGTCACGCACCTACTAAATCATCCATACAGACACTTACACACCCACTCATTCTTCAATACGTCTTTTCCTATATATTTTAAAAATATTTAAACTTTACAGAAACACACAGTCACTGGATGATGTCATCAGTGATGTCATTTGAGATGTCATCAGTGATGTCACTGACCATGTCATGAGTGATGTAATATGTGACGTCATCAGCAGTGCATTGCGGGCGCGAGTTATAGTTAGCTGAACTAACTATAACGGGGGAATTTCACGGGTTTTGTACGAGTGCAATGTCCAAGTAACTATAACTGTACCTAAAACCTATGGTTTTTTCAGTGAATATATATATATATATATATATATATATATATATATATATATATATATATTACCCTTACAGGCTTAGAGTTCTGGATAATTCATACAAAAACGAAGCTGAGAATTCTGGGTAGTTCCCAAGTATATAGAGCACCCTACAACACCAGCGACACTCTCAAATCAGCTCACCTCTCTGAAGAGCAGCAATGACAGCGAAACATGTGTCAGTGGTTGCTTTTATTAATTCCAGGTTGGCTTGGATGGCATTTTACCAATCCAAAGCTGGAATACTGTGCCTGGAGTGGTAAAATGCTTTTGTCATTTTATAGCTCAGCATGGACGGCACTAGCCAAACCTATGCTTAAAGACTTTCGTGTATAAATGGCAAAATACTTCGTCCCTTTCTAGCTCGACGTGGATGGTACTTTGCTAATCCTATGATTAAACACTTTGCTAGATAAACAGACATTTGAGTTGAGCAGATTTTAGAGTGTCGCTGGTGTTGTAAGGTGCCCTATATAGGAGCTGCTCTCCACCTAACAAGGGAACTACCCAGAGTTCTCTGCTATATATATATATATGTGTGTGTATGTGTGTATGTGTTTATTTTTGTGGTGTACATACACACATGTGAGTGTACACATATATATACATTTATATGCTGAAAAGAAATATTTTTGTAATTTGTAATGGTGTTTTAAAATGCATGGCATTTAGTTAATTTAAAAGTTAAATTAATTTATGTTTTGTATTTGAATATAAGTGTAATGGAATAGAAAAGAACAAGTATGATTTTCAGAGACAGAAACTGAGGCTCTCCTACTTTACCAGTTCATACATTTATCTGCTAGTGGTAGAGATGTGAATTATGGGTTTTTCAAAACATTTTATTCAATGAGATTTTTTCAAGCAATATATTTTATCCACTTTTGTGTAAGTTCTCCAAATATTTGTACTTCTGCATACTTTGAATATGGTCATGTTCTTCTATTCTTAAAGATCGGTGAATGCTTTTTGCTATTGCTCCTCTTATGGGTGACCTTAGGAGAGATCTAAAGGAGAGTCTGATTCAATCATTAAAATGAGAAACTATTGGCACTGTTATAATCTCCTAGTTGTTGGTATGGTTCTTACATCATTACTTATGTTTTGCAGGGTCTTTTACACAACCTTAGAGGTCTCAGTACTATTGGAGCCCAGGGGAAAAGCGGCTGAGAGCAGCGAGAGCAACTCCAAAGCTAAAGATTATTGCATGGGATAAACTCTCACAATAAACCAAAAGACCTGCAATCCATCCTGCAGCGCTGCTGATTTCTGGAGCCACATTCTCTCTGGGGAATATGGCATAGTCAAAATTAATTTGGTTAGTTTACATGTCTGGCAAATGCGGTTGATCTTATATTACTCAAACATGAATGCATCTCGCAGTGCCTCATAGTGCCTCAGTTGTGTTCTGCAGTTTGTTTAGCTGTGCATCATACCACATGTTTGGACTTAGCATTTCATCGAGCAGACTGGGGTTTGCTCTAGACCACAGCTGTCAAAGACAAACCAAAAGAGAGATTTAGTCGCTCTGCTGAAAACAGTTTAAGTGCTTTCTCATCAGCTGGCTCAGGAATTTTAGAGCTGAACATGTTTTTCGTTTGAGTGACATATCACACGCAGGCCTTCACACCCAGGGGCTTATTTATGAGAGGCTTGTGCCGCTGGGGCGTCGCTTTTTTATGATGCTCTGGCGGTGCAAACCTCTCAACCATATCTGTGAGGCCACTTTGCGTGGCTTTGCATGGACTCATAGATACGGAGTAAGGCAAGGCAGCGCAAGTTGTTGTGTTGTCTTACTCTGCATGAGGGAGGCATTCCATGGGCACTGTGGTGGCTTTTCCCCCCCGCAACATCCATGGGTTCTGACGCTGCCCCAGATTTACTCAATCACGTGAACCTTGGGAAGCACCAAAACCTTAAGCCTCCCCAGAGCAGGCATAATGAAAAGAAATATTTGTATTTCTCCCCATTTATTCCTCTTTCCATGTGTGCTGCATTGTGCAGCACACATAGAAATAGGAAAACATATCTTGGGATTGTTTTTGTGCAGGAAGGTGCCCCTTCCTGCACAAAAACAATCCTGAATGTAAGAGAGGCACCCATGTGCCATGGTGCAAGGGTGCCTTCGCTGGCGCTAGGCTGCCGAAACGGCACCAGTGCAGGCAGAAAGGACAGTCCACTGTAGTGCTTTAACACAGTGCATTCCTGCCCTTTCACTTTGGCATAGGGCAGTACAGCAAGTTGCCTTGCTTTGCTGCCCCATGCCAAAATACCATAAATGAGTCCTTAAGTGTTTTGGTACACAGTTCCTAAACTGTATACATCAAAAACCGGTAGGGTGCAAAACCACATTTGCAATTAGGAAACGTTAGTTTTATGCAATGTTAATTTTGTGAATGAATTTACCCATGCAACAAATGTTGTTTTAGTTGCTATACTACCAGATTTATGGATTGGGCTTTATAAGGCAGGAATGCATTCTAATTTTGCAAAAACCCGCCGATGTGTACATTTATGGGTATTCACAAACTCCTCTGACCCATTTCCACCCTTGAAAGATGGAAAATGTATTCCTGACAATATCAGGAGTAATTATATTACTCCTGCCTTTCAGAAAAGTTTCTATTTTGTGCTATGTAAATACCACATTTCTACATATAGACAAACATATATACATAATGCTTTTTGAGGGTTAACTACTAAAGATTTTTTGCAGTTGCAAAGCAGCGCAAAGTGTTGTTTGACTTAAAAAGATAAAAGCCTCAAGCACAGAGCAAAAGTGTGTCCCGTTGCACACGTGCCTGTGCAAGCACTTACTTAACCACCTGTGCAACCCTTAGTATATAATCCCCTCCCTGTCGATCTTGGCTCTCAGATCCTAGATACACTTCCAATCACCTGTTGACTTTATTATTGGCCTTCACCCTTCACACCACTCTGTTCTCCTTCGTCTAACTTTGAGCTACAGAAGTACAACACACATGCATAACTTTCCAGGATGAGAATGGGAACAGGACTTCCAGGAAATGTATGGAGTTGTACGAGAAATGGTTCCTCAATGGGCAAAAACATTTTCCCATGGAGAAATAGATGTCACTGCAATAAAGCAGTGCCATTTCCCAGTTATCTATTATTTTGACGAATTTCTAAAATCAAGAAAGTTAGTATTATGAAAACAGGCTTATGAAACTTGATCTTAGAGAAAATTCGAGCTGAACTTTTACATGTTCTTTTTAAAAAGTGTCACAGTAGTATATCTCCTATGTTTATGCGCATGAAAAAATTAAGGAAAAAGGAAAACAGAGCACAGCGTGACACAACGTTTAGAAGGGAAAATAGTGCATATAGGCTGGGTGAGGTGCTTAAGAATTTGTAAAAAAAGAATGAGTAGTTAAGTGGGAGCAGCACAAAGGCACATAAGGCAGGGAAGAGGGTGAATGGATGGGGAGGAGGGACGGGGAAAAATATTTTTTCACAGTCACTACCTTCATGTTGGTTTTTCATATAAAACACATGTAACTTAATTTTCACATGAATAAAAGTGCACCGTGTAAGACTGTGCATGCAGTAGTGACTACGTAAAGTCAGAATTGATATTCAATACAATTTTGTGCTTGGAAACCTAATAGATGACACAGTTTTCCAAGAGTAGCCTGGGAAACATTTGTCAGTATCTAAAATGATTAAAACTTCACCCGTGCTAGTTTGTAAACCTCAGTGAGGAGCTTAAGGACCAGATGTACAAAAATAGGAATTGCAATTTCAAAATTACGAGTCTTACCAAATCCCAATTAGGAAATCTCAATTCCTAAATAGCTATTCCTAGTGGGTTGCAAATCGACCTACTTTTTAAATATTGTTGGGATAGTTCGCAGTTTGCGACCATTAGGAATGATAGCCATCACAGGGATGGTGGCCTGCTGGGGTCAGCAGACCACCATGTCTGTAATTGCTTTTAAAAAGGCAATCTTTTTATTAAAGGAAAAACGGGATGCGTTTAAAAAAAGAAAATTAAACAATTAAGTTTCATTTTGTAAGACTAGGCATTGATCTGTGTTTTTTTGTTGTTTTTGTTTTATTGCCTTGTTTACATTCTCAAAGTGGAAGGAGTCCATTGAGGAACCCTTCCCATTTGTGAATGGGTTACCACCTCCAAACATCCAATAGCAAGACGCTTGCAATGGGAAAAGCATGGTTAGCAGTAATCTGATAAATCAAAACATAAACAGTATGTTTTGAGCACATTGAGACTGATTTTATTTGCACTGTACACATTTTGTATTTCCTTTGCTGACTATTGCAAAGGATGCTGTCAGAATAAAACAGTGGCGACACAGTCCAATTCATGGAATTTCCTTTGTAAAAGTAGTTTATAATTTACAATCTAAGGATTAAGCTGTCATTGAATCCAGAAAGAAGTCCAGGAGTACTCATGGCAGTCTGTGATTATGGCATATGCATAGCCATTTAGGCATACACAAAGGTACAACAGCACATTTCTGTTGGATAAAATGTAATGAATAGCTGAATTTGGGGTTTATCTCTCTTCATTTCCAGCCCAAAATAAGTATTTATTTCTGTCTTTGATAGGTGTAAATCTACAAGTGCAATCAGCGTGGAAACATCCTGTAAATAGTTGGTAAAAAGCCCTGAACCTGCCAGTTAGTGAATGTGCACCGAAATTGTAATTAGAACCACCTTATAATACGGGCATATAGGACTACAAATAGATGTGTAAGCCAGGCACGCACAGAGGACTCAGTGGTGGTGGTTTACTGTATCCAGTTGCAGGATATGGGATTTTGGACATTGGATTATTTCCATTAATTAAGTAAAACTAACTAACCAAATAACAATCTAACAAAGACTGACAACAATTTCTTATGTATTTATGCATGAATATATGCTGTTTCCCTAGAACTGCTAGCACCCTTTTTTCCATTTAGTCTATTTAGTTTGTTCATTCTCTTGCTCTGTGGCTCCTGTCCACCTAGTGCCATGATGGACACAACTGTATGCTTGTGCTGTATTACCAAAATGAATAAATTACTAAATATTCAAATACCTATAAAATGACATAAATTACAGCTCCAACTTGCTAATATGTTTGTCCTTCTCCAAACATATGTATTGGTGAGACGAAATGTAGTGTATGATTGAACTGATCTTAGGTCTAATTATTCACACAACACCATCTCTTCTAATTTCCACAATTAAAACAGAGATAATACCAAACATTATCGATCTCGAGAAGCCTTGTGGTAGAAAAACATAGCACTCTTTTTTTGAGCATATCACTTTAACTCTTTAAAAATGTAGTTCCACCTATTAAGTCCCACTGGAATTTTCACTTTTTAACAACCCAATTTATGGACTTTTATTGTGAGTGAGACTCAATATCTGAATCTAACTCGCAGTAAATTCTTTGGAAATGGATTGCGAGTGCCAACCACCAACGTCGGCCATTTAAGATAAGGCAGCAGCTGCTCAACTAGCGTTCAGAGGCTCTGCGCTGGTTATACATGTACAGGTGAGCACACGTGTGCAAGCTGTGTATGTAAGACTACCATCTTGTGCTACCCCGTATCTGCACACAGTTAGTTTGTTGCATAAGGGACCCTTTAAAGATTGGTGCTTACTCGGGGTAGGCCTTATAATGTGAATGGGCATTCATAGTGTTGGTTTGTAGTGCTTACTGAAAACTGTAGTGCTTAATTGAATCACAAATTATAGGCAAAATCTGCATCAAGTAAATTACAGTTTCACTCCACTGCGGCCTAAAATGTCCAGTGAAGTATTTATCCTAGCTATTACAATTAGTAGCAGCGGTTCAAAATTAATCACATCAGCGGTTCAACATTTATCATATATCTCCTTTATAGTTGAGGCCATGTATAAACTTCATAGTATCAGAAGAAAATAGAAAGAAAATAGACATTAGGAAGAACAATGCTACAACAACATCTGCTACACATGGGTGTAGATATAGCGTAAGCCCCATGGTTAATGCCATTAACCAGATCAAGTAAATGATGTTGGAGCACCAAACTAGAAACACCCAAGATTCGTAATCAAAATTGAAAAGTAAAAGTCCAAGTAAATGTATTTATACTCTTGGTTGTAATCTTGTCACCAGCAAGTCAAGAATAACACTCTGTTTAGATCATTAGGTCCTGGGTTGCTTTTGTTCTGGATCATTGAGGACCTGATCTTGTAGTTTGAGCTCGACTTTTCTGACTGGAGCTGGGTCAAGACTGATTTACCTGTGGCTGGGTCGAAACTGAGATGGCACACTGTGCAAATAACTATGGACTGGGTGCTTTGATTCAGGTAGGTCCTGGCCTGGAAGTTCAGGCTGGACTGTTTTGATTTGAACAGGGTCAAGACTGATTGGCATATGGCTGCGTTCAAACTGAGGTGGCAAGGTGTCCAAAATAATGATGGCCTGACATGAGGCCCTGAGTAATTTCCAATAGCTGATATTAATTAAAGCATTCTATCCATCACTTTTTTATATGATTCAGCTGGAAGGAGAAGCGACCTGATGCCTCTACAAGGATAGACTGAAGACTTTGACTAAAGGTGGCCCTGGGACTTGGATGGGGTTCTCCAGTGGAGCAGGTCCTTTTAAGTCCCCTGAGGAAGAGTTGGGAGAATGGACCTGCAAGTGGTTCCTGGATGGTTCCTTCAGGACATCTGTGGACTGGCCCTTGACTCTGCTGACACACAGAAGTGCAGCAGGGAGGGAGATTGACATGCTGGCTGTGGAGGGGCTAAGGAGAAGCCCCCCAAGAAGGAGAGAGACCCCAGAAGTCCAGACATGTGAAGCACAGGGAGCCAGAACATAAGCACCCCCCAATGAAAAAGGTCCTTTAGAGGCCAGGACTGAAGAAAACGCTCCTGGTGGATAAAGCTTGCCACAACAAGCAAAACAAGCCCAAGATAATGCAAAGCAGCCATACGGGGCTGGAGAATTCTCTGTTACAAGCTCTGTCATCGGGCAGAGAATGAACTGCATATCGCTCCACTATGAAATCAGAAGTTTTCACAGCAGAGATCGGGAGCCATTGGCAGGGAGCTTGCATAGGGCCCTCTTCACGAGCCAATCTTGACTCTAGGGACCTCATACTCTAGGCACTGATGCACTTCAAGTTATCCCAAGGGGCCCAATCTCTCCAGAACATAAGAGGACAGGAAGGCATTGGGGCTGCTTCACCTGCACTTTGGACCTGTGTCAATGGGGTCGGGTGCACCCTGCTATCAGCCTCCCACCCAGATGTGGGCAGGAAGAGCTCTAGATCCTACACCCGCCCACTGGCAGCAGCATGGGTGGGAACACAGAAGATGATGGCTCCCACGCAGCACAATGCAAGTGTGCTGAATGTGCTAGGAGCTGACGGGAACTGCATGGGCCTTGCAACTTTGGTGGCCCCATTGGAGGGGCATAGGCACCCAGGATCAAAAAGAAAAGGGCAGCTCGGGACTGCAAAAGGCATTCCCGATAGAGCAGAAAGACATTCTTAAACGATTCATACCCAAGGCAAACAGTGTCACATAGGACTTTCCAAGGGATTCAAAAAATTTACAAAGTGTGCTTTATGGTGCCCCAAGAAGAGGTCAGAGTACCACCAATCTTTCAAAGCAACATTGTGATGTTGCAGGAAGTGCAGCAGCCTCTCCAGAAATGTTTTAAAAAATCACTCAAAGTCTCCCTGGGAATTGAATCCCCGACTCTGCGAGGGGCTTTTCGCTGTTTCAAGCACTGCTGGAGTTGGAGTTTTTTGTTTATAAACCTTGGTGTGTGTTATGTTTTTTTGCAGTTTATATAATGTGAACTCAACCTGAAGTTGTTGTAGCGCTTTACATGAGAGCCAGTTACATTACACAATGACACATTCATTTTTTCATATTCCGAGCTACCTGTCTACCAGTATACTCCGCTACAGCCCCAAGAGAAATTTGCATTCTTCTAGTGGCCATTTGGCCACAGTACAGAGGGTCCACCAGTCTAAAGTGGGAGGCTGGTCTTTAGCCTTCCTGGGCCCACAAAAATGAAACAAACTTCCATTAGACCTTTGTCAAACTGAAGTTGAGGGGCCAAAGACCTGGCTTTTCGCCCACTAGTCATTCTGCATGCTATCTCCCCCTTTTACTGTGAACAGCATCAGTACACTCTTTCTGAATAGCCCCGTGCTTTATAAATCCCATCTTCATTTCATCTCATTTTTTGTAGGCATGGGGAGATTAAGTGATTTGCCCAAAATCATAGGATGTTGAGCCGACGCTGAGACTCGAACCTGGTTCCTCACATATTATTCCCATCCACGCTTTATTGATAATATTATTAACAATGCAAGTTTTGACTTTATAAAGAACAGTACTGAAAGTTCATACAATCGCTATTGACTTCAATAGTAGCTTATTACATGTATTGAATATTAATACTATCTCCACTGATTTCAATGGTATTGCAATGGTAAATTATAACATCTTGATGTATTTTCTGATGTGGTTACACTCTGACATAGCCAGTGGGCATGCCTTATTGATAATGACACCCCTTATATTGTGATATTACATGTAATAAGGTTGGGGATATTGTGGTTATATGGTTCAGGACCCACAAAAAGTGTAAAGTGTTATGATGGTGTCATCAAAGGTATTTCAACCTACCTGATTGTATATCTTTGCAATTAATGCATAGTGTGTTATACAAGTGTTTTTCCTTTTTATAAGAAAAAGTACTCCCTGGCAATGGTTTGTTGAGCGCTGTTGTTGCACACCAGCAAGCTGGGGATACTAGCCCACACCATTCCCCCTGAGTAGGCCTTGAGCAGCTCCGCTTCACTACACTCAAGTGTCAAGTGCTACAGTGGTGTACTTGTTTCCCATTAAAATTAACCTTGCAGACTTATTACTTGTGAAGAACTCACATCCTTCACAATTAATAACCCAATGTATGACATCCTCTCTGCCCCAGATATTTATTTTCTTACCAGCTGTGCACCTCTATTAATGGTACGCTGCACCTGAGTTTAAATAAATAAATAAATACGTAATACATACATGCATATATCCCAGTTAAAAAAACAACTGGAAACATCTCCATAGAACTAATGAATATTGCTGCCAGCTGCCTCACTAAAAATGCCTTGTAGCTGCTCAAATGCAATCTCTGCCAAGCATCTGTCGCGTCAAAATGTCCGCATATTCTCATGTGTTAGATTGCCCATTCTGCTATTTCTTTTAAAGAAACAAACCTAATTGTGAGGCATAGGCACCCTCTCAAATTACTGGTGTACAACGTCCACCAAAACATGATTAAGTATTGCTGCTGTCTAAGTCAAACTCTATTTTAATTGTTCAACGTGAATTTGCTTCGCCATTAATCAATGACACCACGTTAAAATTGTATTTTTCTTGTGCCAACAAGCCATTTGCTACTGGTAGCTGACAAGGAGAAGACATCATTGGATAGTGAAAACACTGCATCATTAGGGAGAAGCCTGCTTGCTGACTGAAAGAAAAAAAATGGAGCCTCAGAGGGCCTGATGCTGAGGTTTGGAAATCTAAGCAGTTGTTCATGAAAGGTACTCCGCTCACTGTACAGTAGATATGGTTGAAAATTGCTTGGGAACTGGAGCTTGCAATTGTGAGCCTGGAATGTCCTGCAGATAATTAAGTTGTGGTTAAGCCCTGGAAAAATAAAAAGTTCCTGAACTATGATGTTATAAACATGCTACAATAACATTGCTTTATAGTTAACAGTTTCGTAGGGAAAGATGATACTCTCACGAGGCATTGATTAAAGGTAAAACATCAAGAAAGGAAAAATATTAAATTAAAAGTTCACTTAGCATGTTGACAGTTGACTTGTAATATTAAACAGATGTGCCCACTCCCTAGACGTTCTTGGGCCAGAGTTTGGTTTTGTATGTATTTTTTCAAATGACAGCTACAAATTTGAGATCACAGTTAAAAAAATTTTAATCTTCGTTTTTTCAAGCTTTTTTCCTAAAATTAGTTTCAGGCATGAACTTGGTTTTACATATAGCATCCACTCTTTGTGCAATGACATTTTCAATGTTTGGTCTAGATGTAGCAGAGTTAGCCATGCCATTGAGACAGACTTCATGCAATAAACAAAATCCTTAAAAAATACATACGTATAAACATGGATAGAGGGACTGTGTATCAGCCCTCTTCATCCATGGATCTGTTCAACTCTCATTCACATTTTGCATCCACCAACCCCAGCCTATAGCATGGTCAGTGAGTCAGCCCACTTTAGCATTGGCCATCCTGCACTGCGAATGAAGGCATCATTGTCTTGCTTATATGTACTCTTCTGCCTAAAACGAAGTGCACTTCAGTTCCAGGTCTGGCAGGACAATGGTTTATGCTGGCAATGTTTGTTCCTTTCCATTTCCAATTCTTTTTTGGTTCTTGATTTTGACAGCACAGCTATCAAACAGACTCTGGGGCCGATTCCGATCTCGGCCGGTAGGGCACCGAATCGGATTCGGCTTAACCGGATCCGATTCGGAGCCCTATTTCCCGACCGAGTCGTACGTGCGTCCGGGCGAGCGAGTACGATGCGTGCGTTCGCGAAATCTCCGACCGACTCGTTCGCAGGACCCGACCGCTCCGACCGACTCACACGGGGACGACGCGCACCTCGCAATGGAGACGTTTCCCGGCCGGGTAAGTACGATGCGCACCTCGACCTCTCCGACCGACTCGCGCAGCCCGGCTCCAAGGAGCTGTCGGAGCCGCACTTTGGGGGTCCGTGTCGGACCCCCCTGGAAGCATAGGCGTGCGAGTCGCACACAGGGGGGACACATGGGTCCCCCCTACACGTGCATGCACGGTGCGACCCGCATCGACGCGATCACGCTGTAGGGGGCGCCCTTGTTCGCGTCGTGCCCATTGAGTCAATGGGAGCCCGTGTACGCGTCATACGACAGGCTCCCATTGACTTCAATGGGAGTCCGACCGAATCGAGTCCGATAGCATGCGTGCGCATCGTACTCGTTCGGTCGGACTGCTAGGGTCCGATTCGGTCGGAAATCTCTCCGGGTCCGGCTCAGTCGGAGAGATTTCCGGCCCGAATCGGAATCGGCCCCCTAGTGTTTGCAATATCCGTACAGCTGGCTGTGGATCTGCCTGCTTCAGCTATTGTTTTATTTTTGACCAGCCCCTTTCAGCCATTGGCTTGATACTTTATCAACCATGTCTTGGCTCAGACATGTGGAATAATTAGCTCTCATCTCATGCTATTGTATGTTTAGGTGTATCTTTCCACCTCCAATTGAGTGATTGCATTGAATCACAGGAGGGACTATTTTTCCACTTTAGTCCTACCTCTTAGTACTTCAATTCTCATTCCTCTTGTGACAACTCTACTTGCACACTACTACCCGGCGTGTCGCTGCTGGTTCCTCCCCCTCATCCCCATGTGTCAGGCTTCTTGTTTTGTAGATGTGTATGGTTTTAAAGGCGTAAACTCTCTCTGTATTTCCATATATTAGCACAGCGTTTCCCAAAGAGTGGATGGCAACCCACTCGTGGGTCGCGAGCCAAAGTAATAAATATAGATGCCATTATCTTGTCACATTTGCCAGGCTTTAAAAACAGAGGTCAAATGTCAAACTATGTTTTCTGACAAATTGCTGCTTATTTATTGAACATGGGATTGGTGTTTAATTTTCTTTCTCTGACTGCAAAGTGAGAGGAGTTTTTAAACTGAATTTTGTGACAATCTTGCTGGAATGCAGGGAGTGTGAAATGATATGCTGAAGGATTTCGTTTTTTGCAACACACAGCAAAATCTAAATACCTGTAAATTAATTGCATGTATTCAGCAGTTAGGAAAGCAAAAATGAAGTACATTTTAATGTAATTCTGAAATGTGCTGGAAACAGGAATTTTAATAGGATCAAAACAAATCAAAACACTCTACTTGGTGATGTACAAATGATAAATATTCACAGAAACCTAATTACCAAACATAATAATTTGTATGCTATATAGTTTTATCAGTACAACTGTATGTCTGTACAAAGGTAATGACCATTTCAATGGAAAATGTGACAATGCGCTACCGCGCAATGCTTTAGTTACATTTAAAAAATTGCCCCCTTCTCCTGTCCTTCAAATCGGAAATTAAAGCTAGGTGGGTCACAAGAGTTTGTTTTTCTAGAAGGTGGGTGGTAGTTCTAAAAAGTTTTGGAACCACTATATTAGCATTTTAAACCCAGACCTTTTGGCTTTCCCAATTATTGCTAATGTATTTTAGTCATCAATGTATGTTTAAACAATGTGCTCAAGTTACAGTAATTAAGGCCAATAGTATCTTTTCTTTGTGCCACATTTCGGTGATGTGCAATAATGTAAAAAATAAATTCTGTATCTGTTCTAAGCTCACCTGGCTGCTAGGAAGCAGCTGTACTGTTTCATTAAAATGATATACAGTGCTTATTTTTTTAATTTACATTTTTATCACATGCCTATGGCCAACACAATCATGTTGTCATATTTTTCTTTATTTTCTTACGATTATTTGTACGTCATATGCTTGCAATACAAGTTAATCAATAAATAAGCATAGCACCAGGTTGCTAACTCCAGACCTATTTACATTTCCAAAGCTTTTTTGTGCGCCATTTATACTCTTTTTAGAAGTGTTCAAAATAGATGAGCTATTTAAAATGTGATATACTTTATTTTATTATGTTTCTAGACTAATATAAATTGGAAGATATTCATCCTCCTTTGTGTAAAACATGTTCGGCCGGTCAGCATATGATAGCTTGGTAGATATACCTGTAATATTACAACTCGTGAACATGCTACATGCAATATTTGAGCAATATTTTTGGTCTTCACAAAAAATACAATTGGGTTTGGGTGAAATTTTAATTACGCTGCCATAATTCACGTAATTTTGGGAATTTCGAGTTGCACTTGAAATTCCTGAAATAACGTCATTGTGCCAGTTAGCGTAAATGTGCTCTGTTAGGTGTAAAAATTTACAGCGAGCACACAATTCGCAGAAAGAAATTACCACGAATGCACAAAAACAAGATACTGCGAGCGACTATTGTTTGAGGGGATTTTGTTTTAACATGCATCCTCGTGAAAAAAGTTGATTCCAGGACCAATTTTATGCAAAAATATAGCACAAAATGATCTATTTACTTTTCCCGTTATGATGTGTAATTTTGCACTATTTTTACCCTAATTTCACCTAATTATATGAAAGCAAAGTAAACTAATTTCACACACTTGCAAAAATGATATCTTTTACATGACTATATATTGATTAAAAAATATACCTTTTGAATTAATATTTAAAATAGGCCCTGATTATTAGTGGGTCAGTGTCTTCCGATCCCTGCAAGGTCAGAATTCTGAGTTGCATGGTATTTACACGCACATTAATTACCAGGTGCGTTAAATACCCCACTAGTTGTTAAATGTCAGCCGGTCAAACCTGCTAGAATTTTACAAGGGAAAAGGACATGGTTACAACTAACTTGTAGATGGTGAAGGGCGCTCCTTTCTGAAGCAGTGTAGAAATATAATGAGCTTTTCCTTAGTGGGCAAAAGAACGATGGATTTAACCCAGATCTTTTGACTGGGGGAGAATGTTTGCATTGTCAGCATTCCGTCCATCATTTGTTTGCTGTAACACTTTTCGCCCTAAGTGGGATGGGTATGCCCAGACGTGGGTCCCTTGCTCACTGTGCCACTGGATTGAAGCTAGCCTGGCTGAAGAAGGGTGACATACCCTGAAACCGGTCCCAGGATGCTTGTTTCCGGTCCAGGGAGAACCTGGCCTGGCAGTTCGGTCTAGACTGTTCCCATGGGGCACAGGGTCAAGACTGATTTGCATATGGCTGGGTCCAAACTGGGGTGGCGTAGTGGGCAAAAGAACGATGGATTTAACCCAGATCTTTTGACTGGGGGAGAATGTTTGCATTGTCAGCATTCCGTCCATCATTTGTTTGCTGTAACACTTTTCCTTTGTGGTCAGTCACTTTTGAACACACATATGGCATTTAGTCAGTATTATGTTGTTCTTTCTCTCTATCAGATCTTGCTAGCATCTGAGATACACAAAATGTGCTCTTTGATGTTTTGGAAAACCAATATCACTACCATGTCTAGTGTAGGTGACAAATAATTATAATGTAGTCTTTAAAGTGTGAAATGCAGTTTTGTGTGCTTAATAGTTTTCAATATTGATCAAAAGAAACTCGTGGGTTGCAACTCGAATATGTAAAATTAATCATTCAATCACGTGTTTAATAGCATAATTTTTTAAGTTGAAATTTGCTAGTTATAATTATACTTAAAAGAGAAATAAAGATGTAATGTTCCAGGCACCCTCCCTCAGGCAACTATGCCGTTTGTCTAACATTGAAAGTGTTTTCAATTTGCACAGAAATCTGGAGAGCTTTCATTCACTTTTTTTTAAAGAGCTGAGATTTAACAGCGTTATAGGAGAAGCAACATTTTTAAACATTCCCAAAGTTTCTACAGAAGTTTTAATTCAATAAATAAATATTTTAATGTAGATACAAATATCGACTGTATATATTTCGTTAAGCAAACAATTTGAGCACAAGAAAGGAAACATGTTATTGGCAAGCAGATATTTCGCTAGCTTTAACTCATGATAAACCATATGAAAGGTTTGTTAGTGTTTTAGACAAAAACAAACTTGCATTTTTGCCGAACCTGTATCCACATATTCATTTATCATTAAAGTCATGGGCGACAATTCTCAAAATTCGATTTGCTTTTTTCCCCTTTTCTTTAAAGCCCTCCTCTTCACTATATCGTCTCTCGTTTTGCAGACAGGGTACTCCTCTCATCAACTCGCATTTAACCCTCTCCTTGCTCCCTTGTGTTTTTCTTTTGTTTATCACGACCTCCCTCCTTCCTTTGTTTATTTTCTTTTCGCTGGGAGATCCTCACACAATTCTTTCTCCCTTCCCTTCCCTTCTTAATCTTTTACTTTCACTCCTTTCTCTCCTACACCTCTCCACCCTGGAATGTTTGCTTGATGCTCTAACCCCCTCTAAACATACCCCTTTTTCCATTTCCCTTTCTTCTGTGCTTGCCTTTTTGTGTGTATCTGCTTTACTTCTTTTATGGTCGTCTTCCTCTTTCCTTTTCTTTCCAGTATTAATCAATTCTTATTTTGTGCCCCCTCCCCCCCTCCACCTCGTTTTAAAAAAAATGCTTAATATTACAATTACTGTCAGTTTAGGAAGTTTAAGACGTTTTTCTATTTTATGCATACTGTTACTGGGTCTCCAATCCTTATCTAGTATATTTTTCTAGCCAGGGAAATGTTACACAGAACACAGTTCACACAATAGAGAATAAAACTATCAAGGTGACATTAAAACTGCGCTCTAATTGTCATTTTCCTATGAAGGAGAACTTGCTGTATTCACGATTTTGACGAGGAACCGACCCCTGCAGCTCCTCAGCCGCTAATTCTGTTTCAAAGGAAGCCTCAAGTAAATATTAGAATTTTCATTGTCAAATGTCATACTTGTGAGAAGGAAAGTAGACTCATCTTTTAGGAAAAAAACAGAATAGCTGCTCAATAAAGCATTTACTCCAAAAGCGAAATATTGGTATGCGGTTCATTTTCAACATAACAGTAAATATACTGTCACAATAAAAGGCTGAACGCTCCATCTTTGAGCGAAAAATAAAACATAATTTCATTCAGAGAAGATGCTAAAGCAGGGCAACAAAGCAGATATGATTTGTAACATTATGAACAAATGAAGAAAGACAGCAAATAAAACAACGGTTTGAATTATTAAGAATTAAAGTTTATGTTCACTTAATAAATATGGATATATTCGATTATTTGCAAAAGATTTACTGCACGGCCTGACTTTAAATATTTTTTCTGCTGTAGATGTGGCAGTTACCATTACACTTATGTTTCTCTGTGCTTGCAAACAGACTGTACTTAGTGTATTTATTCATTTTCCAGATCTTTTTATGTTGAACCAACTTGACATGCATAGTGCTAAAGTGGAGTAGGAAGCTAGATCTTGATCCAGAAAGCGTGCCTTTTTTGATTTGGTGTAAATCCATTTAGTAGTTTTTGAGAAATTAAGGCTTAAAATGTATGTATGTATGCTGTGGTTTCACTGCAAATCTATGCCAGTAAAGCCACGGATCCATGAACTCACGCACACGTTGTGACTGGCTGGCCACAACCTGAAGGAAACATTGCAGCCCCAAAATGTTTTTCTTTCGGGTTCCTAGGAACCTCAGATCCACAGCAAACCCTAGCACAGCCCCCTGGAGAAACATGCATATCCTTAGATCCGTAGCGCAACAAAATAAAAAAAAAGGGTCATTCACAGGGGGTTAGGTACAGGCCCTGGCCACATGTCCTATGCCCAACTCACTGCTGCACATGACCAAATGCAGTACAGCAGGTGGTTGGATGCACGTGACCGAAAGTGGCGCAGCCTGCAGTTGGGTGCCCAAGCCCATGCCATGGCCTGGAATGGACATTTTACTTTACATTAAAAAAACACATAGAAATTCACTGGAAAAAATCAAAGGTTAAAAGTGACATTACACTCGGGCATGGTAATAATATCTTACTTTCTATATAAAAAACATAGAAATTCACAGAAAAAACAAAAGCTAAAGGGGCATTATAGTTAGATGAAAATGTCAGTTAAAACATAACATTTTAAAATGACAAAAACACTGAAATTCACCAGTTATAGTTCACTCAAGTATCTATTAGTCGTGCCCTAAAGTAACTATAACTCTCACCCTAGCCATGCATTGCTTATACCGTTACATATTACATCACTCATGACATGTTCAATGACTGCATTGATAGCATCCCTAATGACATCTGAAATGACATAATTAGTAACAAACTTGTGCATGGCGAGGATGCGAGTAATAGTTACTATAGGGTATAGTTACTTTAGATAAATATAACTGGGGAATTTCAGTGGTTTTGGTAGTTTAAAATGTTATGTTTTAACAGACCTTTTTGCTTAACATAATGTCCCTTTACTGTTGGCTTTTTCAGTGAATATCTATCTATCTATCTATCTATCTATCTATCTATCTATCTATCTACCTACCTATCAATCTCTATATATATTCTTATATATTTAGAGATATATATTTTCACTGAAAAAAACAAAAGTTAAAGTAACATTTAGGGGCCCATTACGATGGCGGGCGGAAGCACAACCGCCGTGCTGGCGGATGCAAAAACCACCAGTTACCGCCGGCACGCAGCAGTCCACACGCCCGCCCAATTACGATGCGAAAAGCAGGCCAAACACCGCCGGCAAGCCAGCAACACCGTCCGCCATCAAAGTGCGCCCGCACACGTAGCGGCGCAGCACAACTGACACACACCGTCCGACGAAACACGTCCCGCCCGGCGCATAAATTACGATGCCGCAAACAAACGGCTCCCACGGCAAAGAGACACCGCACGTGAAAGAGAGGCGGAAACACGGACGCAGAGCACGGACAACGAAGAAGCGGCACCCCGGGCATGAATCCAGCACTGCAGGCCCTTCCCATGCTTCTGCTGATGCACCACCAAGGACGCAACGTACCGCGGAGACGCAGGTAGGCACACACACAACAAGTGCACGCAAACAGCGCACACAGTGCAAGGGCGGAAAAAGCGGACAACCCCCACCAGCGCGTGTACACTACACATCCACCATTGCATCCACATATGACACACAGGCCAAATCCTAACATCGCGGAACACATGTGTACACACCACCTGGGACTAGGAACCAACCACCCCGTCACGGCCCCAAAGCGCCGATGACGCCGCCACACATGCGCACAACGCAGAGGCCAACCGCAGCGCCATGCATGCGTCGCACACAGACACAGGGACACAACCAAGCAGCACACACATCAGCCCCACCCCGAACGCACATGACACGTGACAGGCCTGCCACAGACATGTCCCCAACGCCCAATTCACGGACAACACCCAACGCCACACAACCGACGCACACATGTCAGTGAAGACACGCTACTGCAGGACACACCCCAGTGTAACAAACATGGCGTAGCACACAGCGGCGGCAACACCAACTAGGAGAAGCAGGGCCCCTTCGGGAAGAGGAACGCCAGTACCACACTGAAAAACCCATACCACCCTGCACATATGAACAAGACATATGAAACGGAACACCAAAGAGCCCGGGGACCGACAACAGGTGGCCCAAGAATAACATCCACACACAAGGCCCAACGCAGAGCGGAAAGGCAGGCTGCCGCCCACACAAGGGAGAGCAGACAGCACTGAATGACCTTCCATTCCAACTCCGAAACCACAGCCCTACGACAGAAGCCGGTGAATACAGCCATTGTCCAAGAATAGACCAACACAGGCATGCCGAGGAGACCGACCACAGGGCAGATAGCGCATATCACAGAAGCACACAACGGACGGGGAAGAAAGAAGAAAACACTCCCCATGTCGGCCACATGCAAGTTAATTGGAAGGAGTCACACAGCACTGACCTTGAACTGTCTGAGAAGCATGTGGGAAGAGGGCCCGTGTCCTCCAAACAAGCCAACAGAACACAAGTCCTGTCTCCCTACGACTACACAGAGCTCACAGCAACCCCGGAGCGTGCACATTGCAGACTGCACACACAGCCGGAGCACGCCATCTCAACGAACCGCTGCGAAATGGCAACCGCAACACACCTACCCAACTACGCCGAACAGCTCAAGCTGTACAAAACCAACACGATACATACATTGGGATGCGATCTCCTGTCCCTGCTGAACGTAAGTTACCGACTGACTTACCGCATCACATTGTTCAGCTGCGTCATGCCCGTCTTCTACTGTCGGAGGTGTCCCTACCAGCATCCCGTCGAGATATGCCTCTCCAACCCGGCATGTCTGAAGGCGGACCTGCTACCACTACTCCTCCCTCTGGACGCACACGACAGGGCCTGCTCTGCCTATGGGGGCATGGCGTATGTGGCCAACATCGCACCCGCACTGAAATGGGACCACTGTGCCTCCACACGACGGATCATCGAGAACAGCTACATCGAATGTCACCCAGCATGCCCCATCATGGTCCTCCAAGGGACAACTTACGAACAACACCTTGACAGCCACCATCCGCTTCATTGGCTGGCAAACATGTACACCACCAATGACATGGAAGCCCTGCTGGACGGCATCGCATACCTGACAACCTGTAAATACGTCGGACCACAACGCAGGTTCCCCGAGTGACCTATGAAGTCCAACCCCGCACCCATGCTCAGCTTCCGCACGGACTGGCCAGTCACCACCACAACAGCCATACCAAACGACCGGCAACTGTAACCACACCATCAACGACATCGCCATGACATCGGATATGACCGGGACATGCACACTGTTCCCCATCACATCCAGGAACACCGCATGCATCGTGGGAGGCAGTGGCATGGGCTCTGTGTATCGCACCCACATGGACGGAACTGCACGAACAACCAGGACACGACATGGATCCAGCGCACATGGACACACACACCGCTCAGTGGACATGAATAGGTCGCCTGGAGTCTGTGGGTGCTGCACCCCTCCCACCCCCGCCCCGGGAATCCCATACCAGGACCTTTGCATGGACGACAAGTGCATACAACAACAACACGACCCCAGTGACTGTGACATGTCCAGTAACCACCACAGTGCAACAACAAGTGGCACGCCGCTGCATGCACGCAAGCACATGCCCTGATGTCATCTCACATGCACGCGTGCATGAGGAACAACCGCAGCAAACCTGTCACATGGAACTGAGATGGACTGTGCCCATGATGCCGAGCGGTCTGGTAGGCTACATGTATACCGTCTGTGTCAAAGTCCGCAGCTCCGCAGCTATACGTAAATGTACATTAGCACAGCCTTGGCCAAGCAGATGTAACTCTGAAGCCCACATCCCACATGCAACAGCTAATCACATGTAACCCTACACCCTATCCCATTTGTAATCATGCTCAGTATATCCTCAACATGTATTCCGCTGCCAGTAGTGTCCACTATACTGCATCACAGAGGACAGAAGACTCAATATAATGTTTGAAACCAAAACTGTCTCCGCTGACTCATTTCACAAGTACGAATGAGAGAGGATGAGAGTATGTGAAGTACACGGCAGTCGTGACATGACCATGTAGTCCACTGGTATTGGATGTCAACGCAAATGAGTAGCACTACTGTGGAAGACACACATGTGTCGTGTGAAGTCGTATGGACGCAGTGCTCAGGTGGGTGGGTGCGACGGGTAGATGCGCACATGCCAAGTTGGAGCACGCCGTGTTGGGAGGGGTCATGAACAGTACACCACCGCTTCCCTGGGCATTGTGAGAGGACACCTGTCGGGGGAGTGAACACGTGTGTGCACAGCAGCCGGGCACACGTACAAAGCGGTACCAGGCGCACCTCAGCCCACCCTCTGTGAACAAGCTGGATCCTGTTGTGCGCCCGCCATGCCCCTTGACAAGGCACACACAGCCCCAGTCGACCAGGTGTAACCCCAACATAGTCAATCCGCACAGGCGATACAGGGCACGGGATGGCAGTGGAGCATGGTGTGTGTGAGGTCTCCTCGCGCTCCTCCTGGTCATATCACGCAGGCAATAGAACCTCAACGTCTAGCATGGCACAAGTCAGATGGAAGTGTAGGGGGACGCACCACAGCACGAGCAGCACTGACGTCACGGGAGGTGGCTCGCACCATCCCATCCATTGCCCATCATACCAACCACACCACATGCCATTGCGACTAAGTGCAAGCGCGTGCGCCACCACCCCCGAGCCCTCCCCAGAGAGGCCAAAGAGTGAATGTGTGGGCCATCAGCCACAGACGGACGCGGCCTGGCCGCAAGGGCAGCCACAGCCACTGGGTGTCGCAGGTGGCGGATCCGGAAGGCGAAGACTGTGATGCATAGTCCATGCAGGCCGGGTCTCCATTTGGGGCACCACGCAGGTGGACGGCGTCCCGCCACACATCATACCCTGAGACAGCCCGCTCGTGCAACTGGACCCACACATACACTCCTTGCCCTCTCTGGTGCGAGCTTGGGGCTGCCTGTGCAAGCGCTAGCCTCGCAGGTGAGCATGCATATTGGGGGGGCGAGGGGAGGACATGAGGGCTGGGGCGAAGATGACTGTATCACTGTCAGTTAGTACAAGGGATGACCCAGATGTGGAAAGGAAGAGACGTGTCCCGTGTGTACTGCAACTAGTCGCCAATCCAACTACCCCCATGTCCGGAATGTAAGCCCGCACCTAGGCCCGCCCATCCGCCACATCGAACATACCACCAGCACGACAACCTTCCCATTCGAAACACTGACTGGGGGTGGCGACCAGTGAACAATCATGTGTAGCCTACCCACGCGTACATGTGGGCCCTCCATGATCCATGTCACCTGCGGCAAAGACATGACATGCGCAATGAGGGAAGTGAGGAGAGCTGTCCGCCCCACGCGCAGAAGGTGCATCAGCTCCACAGACCCAGCAGCGAGTCCAGCAGGGGTCACATGTGCAGGGGCAGCTGTGCCTGGTGTGAAGGCACATGCATATAGACAGCACATCGACCAATGTGTAGTCTGCTCACATCCACAGTCCATCATCATGCGGACATAGGAATTGAACACAGGGCAACACATCTTAGTTGGTGCACCCACCGTGACCAACAATGCGCAATCATCGACGTACCCGCCCTGTGCATGGCCCCCCACCCAACGGAGGCACATCCAGTGCCACCATCCCACACACACAAGCCTTCCACGGAACATGCTGTGTCCAATGGTCAGTACAGAGTCAGCGCCCATCTGGTGGATCCTGAACAGGAGACACATGCACACACATGCCAGCTCCCACTATGTACGTCTGCCACCTGGCACGTGCAATGTAACCTCTCACCTGTGACGTGTGACTGCAAGCACACAGCCGTCTTGGCATGGGGCTGTCAATGTGGACACCAGTCAATGTTTCGGGAGCTGTGATCCGTACAGTGCTGTACATAGGGTGCAGTGCTGACACCTACTACTGTCTCATATCCCCTCGTGCCACAGGTCCCACTTGTATTGGCCGCTCAGCCCGTGCCCACATCGTCGTCGTCGTGTGCCATACTCATCCAGCCTCGGAAGCAGTTCCATGCTCAGCAGACACTCATGTTGCCGTGGCGTTGCCGCTTGACGAATATGCAGTCAGTCCCCATCAGCACGCCCCGCAAGTCATTGGGGCCTAGATCCCCATGTGCATGCACATGGCAGTGGTATGTCTCACTTGCCATTGCCATTGTTGGGAGACCTGTGTAAGTGTATTGTGGCCGTGCCGTCCCAGCTTGACAGCTGGGCTGTGGCTCATGTGCTTGCTCAGTCATGTCAGTGATGTGTATGCGAAATTGCTATGTGCCGTGTTGCTTTGACATGTGTCCTCTGCCATTTAACCCAGGCGGAGACCGAACATTGACCGCCCATACCAATTGCTGGCGGACATGGACGATACAGAGGTAATCAGGAAGTTTCGGCTGGACAGGCCAACCCTGCATCGACTGTGTGCCATGTTAGAGCCCCATCTCCGTCCCCGCAGGGTGTATCCGACTGCTGTCACCCCCACGGCTAAGGTGATGGCCGCCATGCATTTCTTCGCCACTGGGTCATTCCAGCACACAGTGGGCAGTGGAGGAGGGATGTCCCAGCCCATGTTCAGCAAGGTGCTGAGGGATGTACTGGCAGCCATGATGCTGTACCGAAACAGGTACATCAGATTCCCCAGGGCTCGTGAATTGGCGGCAGTGAAGGGTGCATTCTATGCCCTTGGCAGAATCCCACACGTCGTGGGAGCCATTGACTGCACACATGTTGGCCTTGTTCCACCACAGGCCACTGAGCACCTGTACCGCAACAGGAAGCACACGCACTCCCTGAATGTGCAAGTGGTGTGCCTTGCGGACATGGTGATCACCCACGTGTGTGCCAAGTTTCCAGGCTCGGCACATGACGCACACATAATGCGCAACAGCATCTTGCCACGACTGATGGCCAATCTGCAACAGGATCGTGGCTGTATTGTCGGTGAGTATGTGGAGTGGTGTAGCGTGCTGGTTGTGCGATGCTGTCCCCTGTCCAGTTGGAATAGCAACGGTTCTCTGTGTCCCTCACACCCAGGTGACTCTGCGTATCCGAATGGGGCATGGCTGCTCAGTCCATTGAGGAATCCTCGCACCCCAGCAGACGATCGATACAATGAGGCACATGGGAGGACCAGACGTGTGGTCGAGCATACCTTTGGCCTCCTCAAGTCCAGGTTCAGGTGCCTGGACCGCACCGAGGGTGCACTGGCGTACTCCCCACAGAAGGTGTGCCAGATAGTGGTGGCGTGCTGCATGCTGCACAATCTGGCCATTCGGAAGCAGATCCCCCTCATTGTGGATGACGGAGATCAACCAGGGCCCCAGCCCGCAGACCAGGACAGCTCGAGTGAGGTGGACAGCGGAGAGGAGGAAGCTGGGAATGTGCGCCAGCAGCTCATCGCCCGCTACTTCACTTGACGGTGAGTGTCCATGTACGACGGCTGATGTGTCTGTATCTGTGCAGGTGTGTGTGTGCTGTGGCAGGGTGGCCGTATGTTCACTGCGTGCAGTGTGTCAACGCTCCATGGCCAGGGTAGTATGCCACTGTTGGTGACTGTGGCATTGTGCCCTATTGCTCTGTGCGATGTGTGTA
This sequence comes from Calotriton arnoldi, assembly GCA_963921515.1. NCBI lineage: Eukaryota > Metazoa > Chordata > Amphibia > Caudata > Salamandridae > Calotriton > Calotriton arnoldi. The sequence continues at coordinate 626,709 of CAWUFW010003155.1, forward strand.
CATTGCTTGTAGTTGTTGACATGTACTGTGTGATGGGTGTGTGACACACTCATTGAATGTGCTCCTGTTCTGTCTCCCACCCCTAGGTCCCTACAGGCCCTCCGGATTCCATTGCCATGCCACGCATCAGGTGCCTTTCCGCCCAAGGTGGCCGTTGTATTCCGTACAAATAAAACACAGGGCACAAACAGCAGTTAGTGAAAAAGGTGCATTTATTCCAAACTGTGACATGTGATTGTGTGTAAGGTGATGACAAAAGTGGTGCGTGCAGTGACAATGAGCTGTCGGTCATGGCTGCGTGAAGCTCAGGGTGTACCCACTGGTTCTATGTCCATAGTCCAACACACACATGCCATCCAGCTGGCTGTGTGGAGTGGGATCGTAGAGCAAGTCAATGCAGTGGCTGGTCAAGGAAGGCTGGCGGAAGGCTGGCTGGCTGCCTCACTTGCGACTGGAGCGTGCGAAGTCCTCCCGGGAGATCTGTTTCCTCTTCGGACGGCCCCTTCCACGTTTGGGAGGGGGTGTGTGGTGGCGACCTGCTGGTGGTGGGTGAGGTGTGCTCACTGGCTGTGGACGCAGGGGAAGTGGACACTGCTGCCCGACCCTGCGCCCTAGCAGGTGGTGGCGGAGGTGGTGTTGCTGGCCTTGCCTGTGACCCCACCGCCACCACCAGCTGGCCCATGAGGTCCACGAGTTGGTCCATACGGGACACGAATTGGCCCATATGGGCGTCCATGGACCTCAGCACCCCCAGCACCTCCCGCGTGTCTGTAGCAGACCTGGCCCATTGTCCTTGGGCCTCTTCATAGGCCCCAAGGACTCTGGCCATTTGAGGCAGGGCATGGCTCCCAGGGGAGGCTGGCGTTTCCCTGACCCTGCTCCTCCTACCAGTCCTGCTGCCACCGGCCTGCCCACTAGCCACATTGCACACCACGGTCCTCGCTGTGGCTCCCAGGGTGGATCCAGTCGGCCGGGCCACCACCTGCGCTGGGGCTGGGGCCAGCGAAGACGTGGTGGTGGTGGTGGCGGTGGTGGTCGGTGCGGCGATGGTGGCGGTTGCGGCAGTGGTAGTGGCCGCAATGACCGTGGGTGTGGCCGCAACGACAGTGGCAGCAGGGTGCTGGGACTGTTCAGCATCCCTGGATGATGGGTTGGTGGGTAGGAGGGGTCCTGGGAGCGGCTGGGCCCTGCCACGCCAGATGGGCCAGCTTGGTGGTCCGTGTCCGAAGAGGAGGACAGATCCTCCAGATCCGTGTGTCCTCGTTGGGGGCTTGTGGGCTGGCTGTGCTGGCTGCTGTCTCCATCCCCAGCATCCGGCAGTTCGTCACCTGTGGAGAGAATGAGATTTGTTATTGTGTTGCACCTGGCGAAGTATGTATTTGTCGTCTGACATTGGCAGTTCGTGCAATCTCGTACATGGGTTTCCCGGAGGCGAGTGTGTGGCTGTGGCATCTGTAGTTGTGTGTGCTAGGCAATGGGACTGTGTGCTGTGCACATGTGGCATGGGACGGATTGGCCATGCCGATGGGTGTGTTGCTGTGCCCCTACTCATTGTGACTCTGGTGTATGCGGGCTCCTGGCCCATCCTGGGTCTGGTTTGTACTTTGCTTTTGGAGTTCATATGGAACGCTTAGGAACGCATTTGGCTACATGGGGGCCATGCCCCAGATTCGCATTTGGGAGGGGATATGCTTTTGGGGTTCAAATGGAACGCTTAGGAACGCATATGGCAACATGGGGGCCATGCCCCAGATTCGCATTTGGGAGGGGATATGCTTTTGGGGTTCAAATGGAACGCTTAGGAACGCATATGGCAACATGGGGGCCATGCCCCAGATTCGCATTTGGGAGGGGATATGCTTTTGGGGTTCAAATGGAACGCTTAGGAACGCATATGGCTACATGGGGGCCATGCCCCAGATTCGCATTTGGGAGGGGATATGCTTTTGGGGTTCAAATTGAACGCTTAGGAACGCATATGGCTACATGGGGGCCATGCCCCAGATTCGCATTTGGGAGGGGATATGCTTTTGGGGTACATGCTGTGAGCCATGGGTGCCGAACGTGACATGTGTTGTGGCAGCATGACAGTGCATGGTCTGAGGTGTGTGCATGCCTGACATGCCCTGCATATTTGCTGTCTGTTGTGATTACTGGACATGGCATTGGACGCATCGTTATGAGTGAGTGATAGTTGTGTGCCAGCCAACGTATTGCAGTTGTCCCATCTCCTTGGTGTGCGTGCTGCCCTGTGCCATGTGCATCACTGCAGTGCTCGGGGGGTGTGGCCCATGTTGTGTGTTGTTGCTCACAGTGTGTCGTGCGCTTAATTGACTTCTGGCACATGGTTGGTCATGGGCATGTGTCTTAGCGTGACTGCTGTATGTGTGGCAGCTGTGCGGATGACATGCCTTTCATGAGACTGGGGCTGACGGATGGGATGGATGGTATGTTGTATGTGCATGGTGTGTCTGTGAGTTTGATGGGTTCAGTGGTGTTCGTGTGCATTTATGTTGTTCCGCTCTGTTGCGTCTAGTGTTGTTTGTCTTACATAGGCGTAGTTGTGGGGTGTGTGGTTGACAGGCAGTAGGGGCTACATGGACAGGACTTCAATGGTGTTTCGGTTGTGTGTGATGAGTTGCACAGTGGCTGCCGTGTGGGACTATATTCAGTGTGGCTTGTGCATGCAGACGTGGCTCCTTGGGTTGTTGCTATGTCTGTGATGGGTCATGTGGGGTGTGAGTCTGTTGTTCATGTCCGTGTGCACATTGTTCACTTGTTCGTGACGGTGGGCGGTGCTGCGTGTTCGTCTGCTACGTGACATGTCCCATGTGTTGGTGGTGTTATGGTCCTCATGCCTCCAGTAATCCAGCCCTGTCCAGTTTCCCACCTGCAAGTTGTTCGTGCGTGCACTGTACTGGATGCCACATGGCTCTAAGCGGGGGTGCTCCATGTTGCAGGTCTGTGGGGGTGGGGGGTGTTGTGGGTCGTGGGGTGGCTGGACACCCACTGACACCGATTGCTGTGGACCGTGATGTCTGCCTTTCGGCTGTCGTTGTGCACTGCGGTGGCTGACACGTGGCTGTGGGGTGTGGGGATGCTCCTCCTTGCTGTGCTGTGGGACTGGGGCCTGGTGTGTGTTGTACTTGGGCTGTCCACCGTCCCACCCACTGCACTTTGTGTTCCTGCCACTTACCTGTTACTTGTCGGTTAGTGCAGCTGTGGCGGACACATGGGTGTGGTGGGTGCTCGTTGTGGCGCTTCTGGCATATTTGGGGACCTGTTGGTGGTTACGTGGCTGGCTTAGTGTACACATGTCCCCACGCATCTTACAGTTGTTCGGTTTGGGCTGTGTGTGGTAGTGTCTTTTGCATGTGTGTGTGATGTGTTGTGTATTGTGTGCTGGACATGGGGGTGTTTGTCCCTGGGAGCTGTGGCATGGTAGTTGCGCATGTGAGTACATAGCGGTGTGCTGGTATACATTAGTTTGTACTTACCAGCCTCCACTCCCTCTGCTAATCCGGCGAGGATCTCCGGATGGATTACGACTCGCACCTTCTCCTCCCACGCTTTGAAGGTCTTAAAGAGCGCGGGATTCCCTCCGCCAGTGACGGCAGCCAGCTCTCTGTTTTTGCCCTCCTTCTTCTTGACCAGGCTCTTGACGTCATTCCAACGTTTGTTAATCTCGACTCTGTTCCTGGGCAGGGTCCCGACTGCATTGACCTGGTCTACGATCCGGTTCCACATTCTGTTTCTGGTGGCTAGTGGTGTGTGCTGGACCATGTTCCCATAGATTTGTGGGTACACCTTGATGATCTCGTCGACCATGACCGTCAGCTCCATGGGCGTGAACTTGGGCATCCTTTGTGGTGCCATGGTGTTTGTGGTGCTGGTGCGGTGTGTGTTGTGTAATGTGCAGGGGGTTTGTGGTGCCGGGGTGTGGTGGTGGTGGTGGTGGTGGTGGTGGTGTTTGGTGGTGGTGGTGGTGGTGGTGTTTGGTGGTGGTGGTGGTGGTGGTGGTGGTGGTGGTGTTTGGTGGTGGTGGTGGTGGTTGTGATGTGTGCGTTTCTGTGGTGTGCTGCTGTCCTTGCTGTGTCACTGTGTCCTCTCCTCTCCTCTCTGGTTTGCAATGTAGCAAGGGGTTGTGGTCTGTGGGAGTGCTGCTTTTGTACTCACCTATGTGGGTGTGTCCTCATGGTCGGTTGTTTTCAGGTGTGTTGTGTCTGGGGTTCTGGCCTTTGTATTTTTTGTTTGTCCGGGGGTGTTTTCGGGATGTGTACTGTGCTTGTGTATTTGTGCGTGCCTTGCTGTGTGGACTTGTTGGCCATGTTGTGTGCTATTGGTTTTGTGTGCGGATGGTTTCTGTGCAGGTACGTTGGCGCCATGGCTTCTGCCGTGTCGATTCTCATCGGCGTTGTTTGCGCTGGCGGGCGGTATATTTGTGGTTTTTCCGCGCTCATGGCGGTGCGATCGTAATTTCACGTGCGGTGTGTCGGCCGTGTGGGCGGGCGGTTTTGTGTTGTCGTGCGTGTTTCCGTCCGTGGCGGGCGGTTTGACTCCGACTCGGACGATGGCGGGCGGTATTTTGTGTGATTTTTCCGCCGATGGCGGTTTTCGGTTTGTGTAATCATAATGGCGTGGTCGGTGTTCAGGCGGTGTGTGCGGGCGGATTTTTGCCGCTTCCATGCCTGGCGGATTTATTTACGCCGGGTATCGTAATGGGCCCCTTAGTTAGGTGAAATATTCGGTAACAACATAGGGGCCGATTCCGATCTCGGTCGGAGGCGCACCCAATACCATTCGGTCGGGAAAAAGCCATGCGAAAGCCTGTTTCCCGACCGATCCGTACAGCACACCGAACGAGTAAGTACGATGCGCACAACAGCACAGAATCCGGCCGAGCCGTACTCACCCAAACCAGGTCCTGTTCCCCGACCGAGGCGAATCCGGAAACGCCGAATCGAGTCGCACGGAAGGGAAAATGCAGCTCCGTCCGGCCGAAATAGTACGATGTGCTTTCCGTACGCGCCGAACCCGTCGCTACGCACGGCACGTCAAAGCATCCGGGAGAGGCGCACATAAGCTCCGATTCGCGCCACAACACGATCCACGGCTACGAGACGAACACGCCAGCGACGAGGACGAGGCGAAGCGACGAGGACGAGGCGAAGCGACGAGGACGACGCGAAGCAACGAGAAGGACGAACGACACGAACCAACCATGAATCCCTTCGTCCCGATCATACCAATATTCTACATTTACTACCGGAACAGGCACGGACGCGTACGGCGCAGAAGGTAAGTCAGACACCAACCACAAAACACATACAACACGTACACGACACATCACACACACACAGAGGGATGCAGAATATACTTACACCAGCAACAGCAGCACCATAGGGGCAGGATGCCCATCACCATTGCCACATATGCACACAGGGGCCTGAATGCGCACCACCACCCCTACCCAGGGGGGGCAGGATGCCTACCACTACTACCACCCTTAGCCAGGGAGTGCTGGATGCCTACCACTACTACCACCCTGAGCCAGGGGGGGCTGGATGCCTACCACTACTACCACCCTTAGCCAGGGGGCTGGATGCCTACCACTACTACCACCCTTAGCCAGGGGGCTGGATGCCTACCACTACTACCACCTTTAGCCAGGGGTGCTGGATGCCTACCACTACTACCACCCTGAGCCAGGGGGCTGGATGCCTCACCACTACTACCACCCTTAGCCAGGCAGGGCTGGATGCCTACCACTACTACCACCCTTAGCCAGGGGGCTGGATGCCTACCACTACTACCACCCTTAGCCAGGGGGCTGGATGCCTACCACTACTACCACCCTTAGCCAGGGGGGCTGGATGCCTACCACCACCCGTAGCCAGGGGGGCTGGATGCCTACCACTACTACCACCCTCACCCAGGGGGGCAGGATGCCTACCACTACTACCACCCTTAGCCAGGGGTGCTGGATGCCTACCACTACTACCACCCTGAGCCAGGGGGGCTGGATGCCTACCACTACTACCACCCTTAGCCAGGGGGGCTGGATGCCTACCACTACTACCACCCTTAGCCAGGGGGGCTGGATGCCTACCACTACTACCACCCTTAGCCAGGGGGTGCTGGATGCCTACCACTACTACCACCCTGAGCCAGGGGGCTGGATGCCTACCACTACTACCACCCTTAGCCAGGGGGCTGGCTGCCTACCACTACTACCACCCTTAGCCAGGGGGCTGGATGCCTACCACTACTACCACCCTTAGCCAGGGGGCTGGATGCCTACCACCACCCTTAGCCAGGGGGGTCTGGATGCCTACCACTACTACCACCCTTAGCCAGGGGGTGCTGGATGCCTACCACTACTACCACCCTGAGCCAGGGGGGGCTGGATGCCTACCACTACTACCACCCTTAGCCAGGGGGGGCTGGATGCCTACCACTACTACCACCCTTAGCCAGGGGGGGCTGGATGCCTACCACCACCCTTAGCCAGGGGGGCTGGATGCCTACCACTACTACCACCCTTAGCCAGGGAGGGCTGGATGCCTACCACCACCCTTAGCCAGGGGGGGCTGGATGCCTACCACTACTACCACCCTCACCCAGGGGGGGCTGGATGTCTACCACTACTACCAGCCTTAGCCAGGGGGGGCTGGATGCCTACCACTACTACCACCCTGAGCCAGGGGGGATGCCTACCACTACTACCACCCTGAGCCAGGGGGGCTGGATGCCAACCACCACCCTTAGCCAGGGGGCTGGATGCCTACCACTACTACCACCCTTAGCCAGGGGGCTGGATGCCTACCACCACCCTTAGCCAGGGGGCTGGATGCCTACCACTACTACCACCCTCACCCAGGGGGGCTGGATGCCTACCACTACTACCACCCTGAGCCAGGGGGCTGGATGCCTACCACTACTACCACCCTCAGCCAGGGGGGCTGGATGCCTACCACCACCCTTAGCCAGGGGGTCTGGATGCCTACCACCACCCTTAGCCAGGGGGGGCTGGATGCCTACCACTACTACCACCCTGAGCCAGGGGGGGCTGGATGCCTACCACTACTACCACCCTTAGCCAGGGGGTGCTGGATGCCTACCACTACTACCACCCTGAGCCAGGGGGGGCTGGATGCCTACCACTACTACCACCCTTAGCCAGGGGGGGCTGGATGCCTACCACCACCCTTAGCCAGGGGGGGCTGGATGCCTACCACTACTACCACCCCCACTCATAGGATGGACAATGCATGAAACAACCAGCACACCACAACCTAGGGAATGCAAGAAGAAGACATCCCCCCAACACCATGACAAGCGTGTGTAGACTGTGTCAAATGCCTACAACACCGAACATGACTTTGAACATACAATGTGACCCCCTAGCACATGTGCCACACATATATGTGTGTGGCACCCACAATGCAAGCAGGCCATGACCATTGTGGCAATGGGGTCCAAACCCCCATCACCACAGTGACCAAAAGGTAAGTGTGGGGTCCATAGCTGAAGCACATTTTGAACATTGTGGCAATGGGGTCTAAACCCCCATCACCACAGTGAACAAAAGGTAAGTGTGGGGTCCATAGCTGAAGCACATTTTGAACATTGTGGCAATGGGGTCTAAACCCCCATCACCACAGTGAACAAAAGGTAAGTGTGGGGTCCATAACTGAAGCACATTTTGAATATTGTGGCAATCGGGTCCAAACCCCCATCATCACAGTGACCAAAATGTAAGGGTGGGGTCCATAGCTGAAGCACATCTTGAACATTGTGGCAATGGGGTCTAAACCCCCATCACCACAGTGACCAAAAGCTAAGTGTTGACAAAGAAAGAGGTGCAACTGCCAAACTGCATGGATGATTCCTGGTCACAGAACAACAAACACATCAGTGGCAAAGTAGTGTATGTGTCCCATTGCAACATAAATTGGGGGAGCCAAATACTGCAGTGCAAATAAGACATACCTTTGGCCATGTGCAGACAAACAACACCCATGGGGTCTGACACCGTCAACAATCATCAATGACACAATGACAGAAGTGACCATCAGAATGCAGACCCACATATTTGCACCAATGGGCACACAAATGCAGATACCCTGTGGAGACTGCAGATGTGAGGTGAACAGATACCATACCATGGCAGCAATGGGACACACAAACCATGATCATTGTGCTGACCGATGACCTAGGAGTCCCAGGGACAGCAGGGGAAACCCACCAAACTACATACAGCCAATGGCACACCCAAGATATGCCAATGCAGTGGTGCAGATGCACAAACACAAACAGGCAGACCCACACTGCACATCATACACAACAGGTGAGGGGGTGCCAGTGTCCCCAGGCAACCACACAACACATGAGGAGACCTGAATACCAATCATACAGATGTGCATACAGTGCCACACAAAGGTAACTCATGGATCCAAATCCCCTATGTGGGCAAGCAGGCATTGTCAGATGAGAGGGAGCACAAATCACACATGTCACACAGGCACGTAGGGACAGCAACTGACACAGCAAGACACAGACACACAACAGCACCACCCCCAGGGCCCCCACAATGTGGTGACCCTGGGCTGCATTACAATCCCACTGTGATGACAAAGCTAAATGTCGTTCACACTGTGAACCACAGTCATGTGTCCTGAGCAACTAACTACCATCACACCTACACAAGCACAAATCAAACAGCATGGCCAGTAAGCCAAGGCCAACATGGAGGCAGGGGCCTAGCCGGGCAACAACTCTCATCTGCACACACTCAACACCACACCCTCGACCTCCAACAATGTGCAGCAGTGAAGCACACATGCACTGGTGAGATTGCACATGCACCCATGACTATTCCAGGGTGGTGGGTGGGAACCAAGGTGCAGAAACACATCACACATGGCCACTCAACAAGACTCCTGAATGTCTGACACACTGCACACTACGCTGAACATGGACATGACGGCAATACCACACCAACCAATGGGATCCCAGCCACAGTCACACACCAATGAAGAAGCCAAGGTCACCCACAAAGAACACACATAGACAACAACCAACATTGCAGCCCGGACCCTGAGGAGTGCCAGCAGTCACACACACAACGTGTCACAATCACTGAAAGATAACACAAACTGGAAATCACATGACAGGGCAAACAACAAGTGCCAAGGGGAAACCTGACTGTGACCCATCTGCGTCTGCACACAAACTCAGCCCTGACAGCAAACACACCTATGGGTGACACCCTGATGACCAGTAATGTGCCATGCACCCACATCACAGAGAACCCAGGGAGAAGACTTTGGGGGAACATAGCTCAACTCAGCTAGCATCACAAACAGGTACAACACTAGGGATCACAGCATGCACAGCTAAACGGAAGTGAACACACAGACATGCACATACAACACACACCTTGGGCGCAGGCAATGTCACAGGAGTACACACTGCCATGAGGGGACTCCACTCCTGTGTGAGGAAAGCTGTGCCATATGTTGCCTCAGTAGGGCCCCATCATGTCAGCTGAGCACTTGGTCACACAATCAACAATTAGCACCAAATGAGGCCTCCCGTAACATCACCCTGGTCATGGAAGTGCCAACGGAATCATCAGCACAGATCCAACACACTTGTATAGCAATGTTGCACTGACAACACAGATGAGTCCTTCCCCATTGATGCCCAAACCTGCATGTCCACTGGAGATGGCCACACGGTCAGGGAAGTAGACAAATTGAACAATGGCAGGCACAACAGATGTGCAGGGGTGGAAGCCACAGATGTGAAATAGGCAATCTAAGTAGGAAATCCCATTGCCAAATACTGAACACATGACACCCTCAGATGCTGCTATGGATGACATGGATACACCACAGGATAGGACACATTCCCCCTGGACCACATGGGTTCCTGCACAGTAACACTTCATTATCATGAGACCAAATATCACCATCACTGCAGCAAGGGCATGGTTAGCATCATCAACATCATGTACATCAGAAGCAAAAGCACTAGAGAACAGAAAGTTGCTTTATTCAGCATATGTGGCATTAAAAGTAGAAGTCCGGTAGAAAATAAACAAAGGCCAATGGCCAGTCCATCAACAAAGTCACAAGTGGGTGACAGTGGCAGATGCCACCCTACACATGCCTGCACAAAACCAGGGACAATCCACTAGGAGGGGCAACCGGGGGTAGGCCAGGCACCGCAGGGACAGGATCAGGGCTCACCAGGAGGAAGCAGGGAAGGGGTGGTGGGTGCTGGAGAGCCACTGACAACTGCAGTGGAGGTGTCTGACATGGTGTGTGCCGGCACAACTGGGGGCATGACTCAGATGTTGTGGGTGCCGGCACGACTGCAGTGGACCCTGCAGATGGAGTGGACAGGTCCGCCACTGCAGTGCCCAAGTCAGACAGGGTGGTAGTGGACTCCACTGCAGTGCCTACCACCAGGGGAGGAAATGGGGAACAGGCAAGGTGGGCTGGACAGAGGACACCCTCACCACATCAGTGGCACAGACAAGCGCAGCGGGGGGTGTGGTGCCGGGAGAGCAAGTGCCAGGGGGAGAAGGCCGGATCCTCTTGGGGATGGTATATCTGTGGGTAGGGGAACCTGGGGCAGGGTGTGGTGGGGGCACCTGTGGAGTGGGGGCCTGAGGGATGGAGGAAGGAGACCTGGTGCCTGAGCTGCAGGGCCGCGGCGGGGTCTTGCTCTTACCACTCCGGGGGACTTGCGGGTGGGGGCCTCAGTCTGTCTGCGCCTGGGGGAGGGTGTCCGGGGGTGAGGGGCACTCTGCTCCGTGTGGGGGCTTCCTCTTCCCCCTGGATGCTGGAGCAGCTGGATCGGAGGGGAAGAGGCCGAGGTCACTGAGGAAGAGGCGCTGGGTCTTTGGGGTTGCAGGTGAGGCAAAGGAGGGTGTTTTGGAGGGAGAGGCAACTGAGGACTGCGCAGTGCCCGTGGATGAATGTGTGTGTACCAGGGCCCCATCCCCTGTGAGTCTGGTTTCAGTCCCCTGACTGTGCGTGCGTGTGCGTTTTGTTTGTGGCGTGTGTGTCTGTGTGCTGGACGTGTGTGTGCTGGTGTGTGCCTGTGCCGGTGTGTGTGTGCTTGGGACGGGTAAGGTGCTGGGGAGTGTGGATGGAGCAGAGGCAGGAGGGGTGAGGGACTGTCTGAGGAGGGACACTGCTGCCGTCAGGGAGGAGTCCATGGACCTATTGCCCCTCTGTAGGTCAGACATGCCCGATGAGATGCCCTCCATGAACGACACCAGCTGAGTCAACAGAGCGGTGTGCGCATGGAGGACACTCAGCATGGCTGTCTGCCCTACATGGAGCTGGCGAAGGAGGTACACAGACTCCTCACTCAGGGCAGCAGGGGACACAGGGGCAGGGGGTGCGGTGCCTGGCCCAAAGGAGACACGCTCCCGAACATGGGAGCCTCCACGGACCTGGGGAATGGGAGCCGATGGGAGGGCGGTGGTGGTGCTGGTGGTGGCGGGGACAGCAACACTAGCTGGGGTGTGGTGGCTGCTGACACCCGCCTCCATAAGGGAGTCATCCTCCGAGTTGCTCTGGTCCTCAGCTGAGGTGGATGGTGCTGAGGACTCCTCGGTGTGGCTCCCCTCGCCCTCCGTGCCACTGGGTCCCTCCGACCACTCCTCGGCTGCTGACCCAGTCTGGCTCTCTGGCTCCTCCTGGTCCATGGAGCTGTCCCCTTCCGTGGCCGTGGATGTATCTGCAAACAATGGGGAAACAGACAGACATCAGTCACCTGCACCAAACGCACATACCACTGTGAGCACAGCACATTACAGAGCAAGCCCTGGCATCATTAGTTGTACATTGCTAAAAGTGCCCTAACTGAACAGGAGAAGCCAATTGTCAGTCTGATGCCAAGCATGGCACTCACATCCCACATGGCCTTGCACCCATCTGTCTGGTGTCTGTTGGATTGCAACACCCCAGTGTGGACACATGCACCAAGTACACAGTAGTTGGACAGTGCAGAGGACACGGTGTGGCATGTGGACATGCACACATCACAGCTCTTGCCACTGAGTCAGTACAGGTTTCCGGATGAAAGGGATGCCCAGAGTCAAATAGGAAATGCATGTGATGCATACCAGCGACAGACACCATGATGCACCCATGTCCTGATAGCCATCGCCACAATGGTGTGCATGTAGCACATGTCACTCCCCTGCAAGACCACCAATAAGTAGACACATGCCATGGCAGAGGCATGACTGCTAAGTCATACATCACTGTCTCAGTGATGTATGACTTGGCAGCCAGACAACAACACTATGCACTGTGTCACAATAGTAGGTCATGGGGAATGCAAGTCCTGGAGCTGCACAAGTGCACATGTACATCCCCCACACAACACATCATCTTAACCCTCATCTGTCCAGGTCATACCTATTGGACATATGGGAGACCTGTGACACTACCCTTTGAACCTGAGCCCCTCACAATCTGCTGTGAATGGGGAACAGCTGCCTGAACTTCACATTCGCATACCCCAGTCTGCACGGGCAGCTAATCAAACACCTATGTGACACACAAGTATCGTCTCCTATGGTCACATCTCCAGGGGCATGCTGAGCCCCTACCAAGAAACCCCCAGCAGTCCTGGCAACTAATCCACAGCACACTGACACAGAGGCAGACACCTGAGGGGTCAAATCACTGCGCACAATGTGTCAGCTGATACACGGGAGTGGGAGTACAGAGTGCATTGCATGGCCTGGAGTAGGCATGACTGTCCTGCTCCACATGAATGAGGGATGAGCCCTGGACAGTGGATAGCTGGCTATGTATGTGTGACACACGTAATCTGCACACTCCTGGGGCCCAAACATTGTTCCCACCCGCTGCATGGGCGTGTGCCACATACCCCAGGCACATGTGGTGGCTCAGCACAGCAAGTGGACCGCATATCAAAGCAACACGCAGATTACATGTCCGAACACAGGCGTAGTGTGAACAATGGACCCACCCATGATGCCCACAACAGAGTTAGGGAAACAGATGCTGTCCCCCACCTTTAGTGAAGCAAACTGCAAGGACACAGTCCCAAGTGACACAATTCCCTGAATGTAAGGGCCACACCTGGGTATCAGATGAGCAGTGGGCAGTGCACAATAGAGGGACATGGCTCCTGGACAACATGACTGCTGCACTGTGGCATTTGAACCAGGCCAGAGGAGGGCACACAGCATGTAATACAGAGTTCACAGTGCAGTCTTTGACTCACCCCCTCCTTGCTGCTGTCTGGCCTTCAGCTGCCCATCCAGGTCTGGAAACACCACCGCCAGGATCTGGAGCATGTGGGGGGTCAGGGTCCGTGTTCCGCCCCTCCTGCGAGGAGGCGACAGCTTCAGCTGGACCCGTGCAATCCTCCGGGTCCAGCCCCGAAGGTCCTGCCACCTCTTCTGGCAGTTGCGGATCCGGCGCTTGTAGACCCCCACGGACCAGATAGCCCGGACGATGTCCTTCCAGATCTCCTGCTTCCGATGGGCATTAACCTGTGAGGATGACAAAGTGAAAAGGCCATTACTACACATGCAACATATCCGTGCATGACACAGTTGTATATACATGTCTCAATCACAGGGGCACATGATGTACACAGGCAGTGCAAAGCTGCCCATGGACAGTTTGCCAGACGTCACTACATGGTATCATTGCATGGGAAGTAAAACCTTGTTCAAATGCACTGTCACTGCACCATACCTGTCCAGTGCATGTCACTAGACACTATGGGGGGTGACAACTACTCAGTGAGCCTGCTAGCCAGTGGCGTGCAGACTTTCAGCCTTGCTAGTCAGACAATATGCACATTCAGAAAGGCAGTGCACAGAACACTCACCTGCTCCCCTGGTGTCCCATACAGCTTGCTGTACTGTGGAAGTAGGCTGTCCAGCAGGGCCTGGTTCTCCTCAAGGCTGAAGGCTGGGGCTCTCTCCACAGTACGTGCCATTGCAGGGTCCAGAGGGGCAGAGACAGCAGCAGTGTAGTGGCAGATGTCGTCCTGGAGCATGTAGTGCAGGCAAGTGAGCTCTCAGGGGAACAGCCAGCAATATATATGTGCTGGAGAGGCAGATACTGTCCCTTGTGTCCAAAGTGATAGGTCCAAGTCGTTTGCATCTTCTGAATCTGGCCAATCCATGGAATAGCAGCACCAAAACACGCCCACAGCATCCTTCAAATCTTCAACTTCATGACATACATGATTTTGCAATATTGTTGTGGGTGACCAACTGATTTTCCAGCAATTGACTCGTTCGAAATTCGAAACGCGTCCGTTGCCAGGCAAGGCCATTGTCAATGGGTGCGCACCGATCGGTCCATTGCGGTACAACGCGTACAGGGGTACAACGCGTACCCGCACACATTGAATGCAATGGGCCGGCCGGGGGCACCGATCGGTCCATTGCGGTACAACGCGTACAGGGGTACAACGCGTACCCGCACACATTGAATGCAATGGGCCGGCCGGGGGCACCGATCGGTCCATTGCTGTTCAACGCATCACTGTACATGTGACTGGCATATGTCAGCATGCCTGTCTCAGATGGACATATGCCAGCCACAGATAGCTCCCAGGGAGTGAGGGGCACACCTGCATCACAACAGCCTGTCCAAACTTTATCATAAGGCATGTAAGGCTGCATTTCCTATTGTGTGTATGTTGGTGTACATGTTGTCCTGTGGGTGTCACCTGTGGGCAGCCACCCCCAGGCTGTGCACGTGTTCATGGGGACAGGATCCTGGGTGTTACGTGTACATGACCACTGTGATGTGCAACTGTTCATATCTGTGCATGTGCCATGGTCACATTTCACGGTGGTGTATGTGTATGTCATGTCACATACCCCGTGAGTCCCATGTGGGACGGTATGTTTGAGCCAGGGTGTCCCAGTGGCACAATAGTGATGGTCCTCCACAGTCTTTGTGCATGTAGTGTTTACAATGTCTCTGATTTCATGTGCACAATGGGAGACAGTCTCCACATCCACGTTGTGTGTGCATGGACTTTGATGTTGTGCGTGTGTGTGTCACAGACGTCCATGTCTGTCCTGCCGTGGCAAGTGGGACCACTACCTGTGGGGGTCATGGTTGTTTTGCTGTGGTGTATACATGATACTCCATGTAATGCCAGTGTCCATGTGGCAATACAGGGTCCCTGGGAATGTACCTGTCATTGAGCTGTGGTGCCTGGGGCACATCTGTCCTCACGTGTCACTGTGGGGGGTGATTGTGACACGGCAGCAGGAGATGGGAACTGTGACACGGCCTCATGATATCCAATGGGCCAACCTGGGACTAATTGATGCCACCTGTTGGACCGTGTTGACAGATGTTGGCCATGTATGTACCATACATGTCCTTACGGAACTGCACACTTCATGTAGTTGTGCCTCATAATGATGTGTGTTGGGATATTGAGTGTGTTCAATGCCGCATATGTGGGGTGACTGACAATCTTGCTTACTTCTCCTCTGCACTGCAGGGCTCCTGCTGTCCATCGACCATTCCCAGACCTGGCAACGATGGTGGAACGGGACAGCATCCGACGGTACCGCTTCACCAGGCAGCTGATTGAGGATTTGGCAGTGCAGTTGTCCCCACATTTGCAGCCTGGCCGGCCATATCCTACAGCGCTGACCCCCAAGGTGAAGGTGATGGCAGCCCTACACTTCTTTGCCACCGGTACCTTCCAACATACTGTGGCGACTGCTGGTGGGATGTCACAGACCATGTTGAGCCGTGTGCTCCGCGATGTTTTGGCGGCAATGTTGCTATTCCTGAACCGGTACATCTATTTCCCTAGACTGCGACGACTCACTGACGTGAAGAGTGACTTTTATGCCCTGGGGAGGATGCCGCATGTCATTGGCTCCATTGATGGGACACATGTGGCTTTGGTACCACCACAGGCCCAGGAGCAGGCCTACAGGAACCGCAAGCACTACCACTCGGTCAATGCACTGGGGGTGTGTCTTGCAGACATGACCATCACACACGTGTGTGCCTGTTTCCCTGGTTCAGCACACAATGCCTTTGTGATGAGGAGTAGTCGCATCCCCAGGATGATGGCACAGATGCAGAACCAGCGTGCCTGGCTTGTCGGTGTGTACTGACTTTGTGCCATTGTGTGTGATCTGATCTGTAGTATTCCCCCCACTTTTCCAAGTCAGCTAATGTGCACTTGTCTGTCCGTAGGTGACTCGGGATACCCCAACATGCCGTGGTTGCTGACACCCCTCAGTAACCCTGTGACACCAGCCCAGATGCGCTACAATGAGGCACATGGTCGGACCAGGAGAGTGATTGAGCGGACATTTGGTCTCCTGAAGAGCCGCTTCCGCTGCCTGGACAAGACCGGAGGGTCCCTCCCATATGCCCCTGCGAAAGTGTGCAAGATTATCATCGTCTGCTGCATGCTCCACAACCTGGCAGTGCGGAAGGAGTTGCCTCTCATCCAGGATGACAATGACCAACATCCGCCACCTGTGGAGGATCCTGGCCTGGACCACGATGCCAGTGACGATGATGATGATGATGATGGTGATGTCCGCACACAGCTCATCACCAACTTCTTTAGCTGAATGTGAGTATCCTGAGGTGTCATGTCAATGATGTGAGTTAGCATGATGTGTAGGTGGTGCTCTGGTGCTGTTGGAGTGTGTCCATGGGCTACTTGACTGGATGTGTGTTGCGATGTGTGCTTACAGGTGGGCTGTAGTCCCCAACAGTGTTGACATGCTAACTTGGTTCTGGGTGGGTATCTTGTAACATGTATTGTGCATGAGTTTTGCTGTTCTGTCCTGTACTCCATTGCTTTTGACTGTGTGTCATTTCTGTCCTTCACAGGGTACTTTCAGATTCGTTTGGTCAACTGTGTCCACCGACGACGTGATTGCACTTCCAGGCTGGTAGCTGTTGTGTCCCTACAGGTGATGTGCGCCACACCCATGGACTTCCTTCCGTCTACAGTTGTTGACTGTGTGCCCGCTGCCAGGTGGGATTACCTTGCATCTGTAGTGGTTACGACATGTTGCAACTGTGTAATATACCTGTGCTTCACTTTGTGATGTGCGTTGTCTGTGGTCACACATTTGACTGCCATTTGCTTACTGCACCTGTGGGCTACTTGACTACAACTGGGAATGGGTGTGGTGTCTGTGCATTGCACCGTCTTCACTGGCAACATCAGTGTAGGCAATGAGTCAGATGGCCTAGGTGTGTATGTGTTGTGTAGCCCTGGTGGTGTGTCTCCCTCATATGTGTCACGTTGCCTTTACTCACATGCCTGTGTTGTCCTTGCTGTTGCAGTTCGCATACACAGTGTAATTTTGCAGTTCATCATCCCCATAACAGCTCCCACGTTGGAATCACAACAGAGGCAAGTATGGTGTATTAGTGTGTTTATTGTGATACATTTGTGTGAATAGTGCATAGGATGGGTAGTGCTGTACATAAATCTTGCAATCCGAAGTTCCTAGGTGAATTGAAAGTCCTGGTAGACAGAATCCCCAGTATCAGGGCCACAGTTGTCTGACACATTGGTCCAACTTGTACTCCCCATGCAATGTGTGGGAGTAGTGTTGCCGTCAACAGGGTGAACAGTCTGTGCACAAAGGTGAACATCCAGAACAGGTTCAGGCTTCCTGGGAGTTGCGCTTGGCCATCGGCCTCTCACTTGCCCCTCCTCGGACGACCCCTCTTCTTGGGGGGGGCCCCTCAAGTACAGGCTGCTGCGGTGCAGGGGACTCTCCGCCAGAGTCATCCTCCCTCCCTGTAGCAGTTGCAGTTTGTTCGGCACCAGATGTTGTTGGCACACAGGGAGGTGTGGACTGGTTGCTGTTCATCTGGCGGAGGCATTGTAAAATGTCCCTGTGCACCGCCGTCATCTCATGCAGTGCATCCCACTTGGACTCCACGCGGAACATGTGTGAGTCCACACGGGACATGTGTGACTCCACGTGGGACATGTGAGAGTCCAAGCGGGCATGATGGGCAGCCTGCTGCTGTTTCATGTCTCTGAGGAGCCCCACTACCTGGCTGAGGTCTCCGGTGCTGGACTGGTACGCATCAGCTATGCGTACCAGTTGTGGGTCATCATGCATACCAGCAACCTCTGCAAGCAGCGACCTCTGTCTCCCACCCCTCCCACCACCCCTGCTGACATGTGCAGTGCGTGCAGTGGCACGCACAGATGACCCTGGTCCACCTTGGGGGTTGGTGGTGGTGGTGGTGTCCATGGCCCCAGGTTGGTCCAGGATCCCTGTGCTGGTGTTGCTCCTTGTTCTGTCCATGTCGGCAGGGATGGTATTTGTGGTGACAGTCGTTGGAGGGGTGGGTGCAGGGGGTGCAGCTGGTGGTCCTGCTGGTGCTGCAGCTGGTGGTCCTGCTGGTGCTGCATGTAGACTTGCACCGGATGTGCCAGGTTGGTCTTCTTCGTCCGAGGAGGGCAGAGGCTGTACGACGCCAGTGAGCTCCGCATCCTATTGAGACTGGGACTCCTCAGCGTCTGCTGCTGTGTCCCCATCATCACCTGTTTTTGGGAGACACACACAATGTATGTTATGTTTCTGCAGGCATCAATGGTTGACACACATGACAGTTGTGACTGTGCCTCTGGGTGCGGGCCTGTACATTGCATTGTCCTAAGTCGTCACAGTCAGGGGTTGATATTGGTGTGGCACATTGTCCTGCATTATTTGGGCATTTCTATGTATTTTTTGGGGTGTGAACATGGTCTGCATTGGTTGTGTTTGGTTGACAGCCGGCCCTCCTTCCCACCCACCCAGCCAGTCAGTTATCCCACCATGGACTGTGCTTGCATTGCAGGGAGTGGAAGTTGTCTCTCAGGATGTCAGTCAGTGGTGTCCTGCTGTTTGTTGGTGCACAGTTGCCAGCAGGGCCTTGTGCTCCCCACAGCAGTAGCCAGTGTCAGCCATCTTGTGAGTCCTTCTCCACTTCCTGTGATGTGAGCATGGTTCAGGGTGGTGTTGATGGGACAGTTGTGGGGGTGACCAATATCAGTGACTATGACTCCCATCATGCTATTGCCTCCACCCCCTTCCCAGCATGCCCATGCTTCCTTCCTTTGACTCTGCTTCCCTGTGGGGTGGGCTGGCTGTGCTGACAGGATGGCTGGGAGTGTTGTCCTGGCAGTTGTTTGGCTAAAAGTCCCAAGAGTGTCCCTGTGCTTCACACAACATAACCCAGGGTGGTGGTTCTTTGTGGGATCTTGTGTTAGGATGGGGGGCATTGCATTCTCCCAGGTGGGTTCTGTGGAGTTTGTGTTGGGGGTGTGTGAGGGGAGGTGCTTGTGACTATGGTCAGTGCTGCAAGTCCTCCTTCCCACCCACCCAGCCAGCCAGTTATCCCACCACGGAACGTGCTTGCATTGCAGGGAGTGGAAGTTGTCTCTCAGGATGTCAGTCAGTGGTGTCCTGCTGTTTGTTGGTGCACAGTTGCCAGCAGGGCCTTGTGCTCCCACAGCAGTAGCCAGTGTCAGCCATCTTGTGAGTCCTTCTCCACTCCCTGTGATGTGAGCATGGTTCAGGGTGGTGTTGATGGGACAGTTGTGGGGGTGAGCTATGTCTGTGACTATGACTCCCATCATGCTATTGCCTCCACCCCACTTCCCAGCATTCCCATACTTACTTGCTTTTGTGGGGAGTTCAGTGTGTGTGGGTGTGAGAGCAATGGCAAGATGGCTGACAGTGGTGTCCTGCTGTTGGTTGGTGTGCAGTTCCCAGCATGCCCTTGTGCTCCCCACGACACAGCAACAGTGTCAGACATCTTTGATGGGCCTTTCCACTCTCTGTGGGATGTGCATGCGTGAGTGTGAGCTTGCTGGGCCATGTGGTGGGGGATGTAGAGCTGTGACTACGACTCCCATCATGCTATTGCCTCCACCCCCTTCCCAGCATGCCCATGCTGCCTTCCTTTTGACTCTGCTTCCCTGTGGGGTGGGCTGGCTGTGCTGACAGGATGGCTGGGAGTTTTGTCCTGGCAGTTGTTTGGCTAAGAGTCCCAAGAGTGTCCCTGTGCTTCACACAACATAACCCAGGGTGGTGGTTCTTTGTGGGATCTTGTGTTAGGATGGGGGCATTGCATTCTACCAGGTGGGTTCTGTGGAGTTTGTGTTGGGTGTGTGTGAGGGAGGTGCTTGTGACTATGGTCAGTGCTGCAAGTCCTCCTTCCCACCCACCCAGCCAGCCAGTTATCCCACCATGGAACGTGCTTGCATTGCAGGGAGTGGAAGTTGTCTCTCAGGATGTCAGTCAGTGGTGTCCTGCTGTTTGTTGGTGCACAGTTGCCAGCAGGGCCTTGTGCTCCCCACAGCAGTAGCCAGTGTCAGCCATCTTGTGAGTCCTTCTCCACTCCCTGTGATGTGCGCATGGTTCATGGTGGTGTTGATGGGACAGTTGGGGGGCAATATGTGTGACTGCGACTCCCATGATGCTATTGGCTACACTGACTTGGCCAGCATACACAGAATTCCTTCCTTTGAGTGGTCTTCACTGTGTGTTGGTGTTGTTGTGGTGGCTACATGTCTGGATGTGTTTGTTAGTTCTATTTGTGCCACTGCCTAGCTGTAGTTGTAGTTGTGTTTGTACATGTGATGGCACAGTTGGATGTGACTTTTTTGATGGCATGTGTTGTGTTTATCTGACTGACATACTCATTTTGGGATGATTCTGTTCTGGTTGCTGTGTAATTGCTATGAGTGCATGGTTTGACTCTCCCCTTGACAGTGATGTGTGTGTGTGTTTTGTGGCAGTATATTGTGTACATTTGTTGTGTACTCACCAGGCTCTGTGATGTCCTCTAGTCCATATATGCTCACTGGCGGAAGGATGGCCTGCACCTTCTCCTCCCAGGGCCTGAGGTATATTGGCTTGGCAGGAGGGCCACTGCCGGTGTATTGGCTGTTGATGTAGTCTTTCTTGAGCAGGTCCCGCACCCTCCTGCGCACGTCATACCACCTGTTCTGGATATCGCTCTTTGTGCGCCGACATGGTGATTGTGCGTTCACCCTGTTGATGATCCTCTCCCACATCTTGGTTTTCTGGGAGATGGGGGTCTGTTGGACCAGTGTGCCAAACAGCTGTGGCTCTACCCTGAGGATCTCGTCTACCATGACTTCCAATTCACAATCTAGGAACTTGGGATTCTTCTTGGGGGGCATGGTGATGGGTGGTGATGGTGAGTGATGTGTGTGTTGGTGTGCAGGTGAGGGTGTGTGAGTGTGTGTTTTGCTGGGTGTATGTGAGGTAGGTATTTGTTGGTGTGCTGATGGTGTGTGGCTTGTGTGAGGGATGAGCTGTGGGTGTGTGGTTGCTTTCTCTTGGGTGCTGGCAGTGGAATGGCATTTGCAAAGGATCATGGTTGTGATTTGTGTCCTTTATATGGGTGGAGTTGTGGGTGTGTCTTTGTTCTCTGTCCCCACCCCCCAGTATTTATTGGCTTAGTAATTGCTTGTTTGGCCTTTTTTTGTGTGATTTTTCCTTTGTACTGTCTGTGCATGTTGGAGACGTTCTTGTGACCAAGTCGGACCCTGCATTTGTCTCGTACGGTGTTCTCCGTTTCGTTCACGCTGTGTTTGTGCAGTTTTCTATGCTGCGTACGCGTCGGTCGCGGTGTTTTGTGTTACTTCGGCTCGGTTTTGTATGCGTGTCGGTCGTACGGCTTGTCCTCCGTCCGACTCGCTCGTGGTTTTCGCGCCTTGCATCGTTCTTTGCGGTTTGGAGTTCGCGTGTACGTTTCGGTCGGATTTGTTCCGGGTGCGTGTCGGTCGGTTGGATTCGCGTGTTTTTCCGACCGGATTGCTGTTTTCCGTGCGGCTTGGTCGTTCGACTTGGGTTCGGTACGTGTCGGTCGGATTTTGCACGCCTTGCATCGTACTTGGCGTGTCGGGCGCCACAGGTACGTGTCGGTCGGAATAAATTCCGGATCCGAGTCGGTCGGTGCTTTTTCCGGCCCAAATCGGAATCGACCCCATAATGTTTTAAACTAAAAAAAGCACAAAAATTCACAAGTTACAGTTATAGTTATCTCAAGTAACTATAACTTGTGCCCTAAGGAAACGACAACTTTCGCCCCCACAATGCACAGTTTTCTCATCAATCATGTAATTGCAAATACTGCAGTGATATTATCAATGATGTAATAAAAGATGTCATGAGTGATGTAATATGTGGGGTAATTAGCAGTGTATGCAGTTTCAAAGCACTCAGTGTGATTTCCATTTCCGAGTTCTGGCGTTTGTGGGCGTGGCAGAGGAGAGCAAAGCTCAGCAGTCAGCAGTCAGGCAGCGGCGGTGGTTACCTCTGACAGTGGCATTGGCCCCCCCGAACTGTCACCTCACCAGCATAAAAAGTAGGTAAAGGGCCAGGTCGGGTCGCCGCCACAGTTCTTTTCCAGTCTCCGCCAGTTCTTGCTGCCTTGCCGGTCGCTCTCCATTAGTTCCTGGCCCACATTGCCAGGTCAGCCCTTGTTGCTGCCACTTCCTCCTTTTTTTCCCTCCTCGCCAAACCAGATTGGGCTGGGCCGAGTCGAGACAGTGAAGAGTAGCACCGGCATTAGAAAAGGGTGAGGTGAGGAAAGTGATTGGCTTTCCACATGGCATGAGCCCCCCAGGAGGATGGCCCTGATAGGGGTGAGCATGTGCGCAGCAGAGGTAGCCGAGCCAGGACTCGGTACAGCTTGCAGCCCTGCGCCCCCCTTGGCTTGCTCCCTCTCCCCTTCCGTCATTGGTGCAGAAGCAGCGTAGCACCTGCATAGCACCAGAAGCAGTATAGCACCAGCACAGCGCTGAAATTCTGGGAAGAGTTTTGTCAAGTCGAGGAGGCAAGGAAACATAGTGTACTTGCCTGCAAAAAGCAACTTAGTAATCAGTGTTCCGTGCACTCTCATCTCTGCATGCTTGTGCCCCCCCGGTATAGCAAGGCAAGTCATTTGCGGGAGGGGTGAGACGGCGCAGTCTCGACAGAGTAAGCCCAGAAGCAAGCCATATCAACCAATATGGTCTCGCAGTGCCATGTCGGCCCCAATCCAGGTCCATTAAAGACCCCACAAATCATCAAAATGTCAAAAAGAGAAACTCCTGTACTCCAGCAAAGGGGGTTCCAGAAATATTCAAGGAGTAACTAGGGAAAAAATGAATCAGGATCTGGATATATGTAAGTGGGACATCCCTCAGGTTAGCAAAGAGGTCGACCTTGTCCAAGGAAAACTCAAGAACGACATCCGAGGATACTTCACGCTGAACACCAAGCCTGAATTAACTATGCTAGCACAATTAAACCCAAACCTGGAGTATGAAACAGGCCATTATGGGCCGAACAACAGGTCTATCAAATATACCTGGAACGAAAGTGCAACACCTAACCCGCCCACAAACCTAATCGCAACCTCAACACCACACAAACCAGACCCCGCCTTGGAGAAAAAGAGGGCCCAGCACTGGGGATCATCTCCGCTCATGAACTCAAATCTCAAGGGGGGAGGGCTTAGCCCTCAATGAAGAGGAATCCACAGAGGATATTCATGGCCAGCCACCGGCAGAGTGATACCACTAAGTCCCAAAATATGAGTGGTAAAAAGAAAGGCCATCACAGAAGAGGAAATGGAGCTCCATAGGGGACCCAGCTTATTCCACCATATATGGATTACCGAGTGAAGCACCTAGATATCCTCAGCTAGGACCCTTTTTAACTTCCTCCACTCAGCAAAAAGGGATAGCAGGAGCAGGAGATGCCATAAATATAAAAGATAAAAGAGAAGCGACGGGGCAAGATCGGATTGCAGGGCCCCAGAAAACAAACTACAGGCAGTGGGTTAGATAATGCCATAGAAAGTTCTAAAGTCATGGCTCAAGCCAGGGCTCTGGCAGCAGTGCTGAGTTTACCAGAAACGTCTCCTGGACCACAAGCTCTTGAAGCACTGCCAGAGGAGGCCTACCCAGAAAGGTGCACCCTGTCCAGCTGGTGCTCTGACTTCTCAAGCTAATGCTTCATCCACCATCAAGAGCCCGATTAATTATCTGGCATGGTGGAAGAGCAGTCAGCAACTACGCTGCAAATAGCAGCAAAGGTGAACATCAATAAAACACTAGATGCTGTGGCTAACTCTGCATTGTTGCATGCCAACAAACTTGAGGTGCAAATCTCCATTTTGCAAACTATCACCTCATGAATCATAGAACTGACGGCTAATTGGCCCTTTTAAATAATCTAATAAACAGAGTCCGAGACTCAGTCCAAATGGAACAGAAGCAAGATCTGTGTGCTTGTGGGCCATTAATAGAAAAATTATCAGCATTGCCAACAATGATGACCAACCTGAAAAGTGAGCCATCACTCCAAATATCTGAAAGGGGCTGATTCAACACCAATGCCCCCAAAGCCAAGGAACACCAGATTCCACAAAGAATGCTACCACTCCAGCAGCTCAGCCAACCCCGGTGGATGTGGCTCAGAAAACAAAGGGAGTGGCAAAAGTGTACATGGATCCCGTCCTTGATGCCCACTCCCCGGACAAAAAAACAATTAGTCTACAACAGGGAATGCTCACCATCAGCTGTGCACAGCACAGAGGATGCCAACTACAACTACAAAACAATGCACAATTCATAATCTGAATTCTCTGGATGATTTGAGAATACCCTTGTCAAGGAAAAACAAGAAAAGATAGAAAAAAACTACATAAAGGTAATAATAATTGAAGATCAACCCTACTTCAAAGGCTTCTGTAACCAGAAGAGGAGCACGGAAAAACTGAACTACCCAGTAACAAAGATAAAGAGGATTGTACATCTAGACAAGAGGTAGAGGACAATTATTTGGGGGCCACCAAACTGAATTAAAAGGAGGCTGCTAAGGAAGCCATGGAAGTCATAGCTATAGTAAACGAGGCTGTGACTCCAGAAAAAGCCAGCCAATCAGAGTGGCCACTGGAAAAGGACCCCCCCACTCCACCCAGTACAGCCAATTTATCTGAAGAAAATGAGTCCTACAGTCCCCGCTAAGTCCTCAGTAGGGTTGCAAACAATGGCAAGGCCTGCAGGACCAGGAGGCTAAGGAGAGTCATCGAACCATCCCATGTCACAAACAGGACCATCGGTAAAATAGGGTGTTCCGATTGGCAAGACAGAGAACCGAGGGGACTGCAAACCATCAAAAGCTCCAGCATTGATCGCTATTATATCAAGCAATCTGGAAGGAAACATAGGGAAAGCCCCACCAGGAAGGCCTCCATCCCACAAAATGAGAAAAGTAAGCCTGAGGTCATAAAACAATTATTCTCTATCCAGAACATGTATCAAGGGGAATAAGGGTTATCCTCAACAAAGGAAACTTTATGAAACTTTGTGCCAATATCCCAGGCCTGGAATAAATCAGTTCAGCCAATATAGATAGAGTGGCCTTCCTGCCACCAGAGAATGGCGAGATAAAGGAGCGCACTAAAATCATCTTCAGCAGCCCAACTCTAGTAAATGCACTGAAGAAGAATAAGACGCAGCTCAAACAATGGGTTAAGGTGGAATATGGAAAATCAAGAGGGACATGGAACTCTAGTGGATGAGTTCTTAGAGACAATCCTGAATGCTGGCAGTGAACCCCTTAATACAAATCTTTGGGGGCGCCTGGCCACCCATTTAAAGGAGGCAGATGGTATCCTAATAAGAAATGGAAGTAGGACCATTACACTTCTCAATGCAAAAAATATCACTAAGGATCCAATAGCATTAATACTGTTGGACGCAGAGAAGGCCTTCAACAGGGTCTCCTGGCCTTTCTTATGGGAGACTCTGTCGAGGGTGGGAATTGGAAAGGGATTTCTGCAAGCCTTCAAAATGCTTTACTTCCATCCCACTGCAAGGCTCTTCGTTAACGGAGAACTTACAGATACTTTCAAAATAATGAGAGGTACACGGCAGGGCTGCCCAAGCTCGCCGCTGCTATTTGCAATATACATTGATCCCTTTTTAGGCCAGCTAGAACGTAATAATGTTATCAGGTCCATTGTAACCAACGGTTGGGAAACCAAAGTTCTGGCATACGCCGATGACATCGCTTTGGTGACCCCCGATCCTGATGTAGCTATAGGCGAAATTGAAATAGAGGCAGCAAAATTTGGCTCGCTCTCTGGGTATTCACTTAATTGCAATAAAACTTAAATCATTTGTAATGAGACTGTTATGACTACTGATGATCGAGTAGTTCAAAAAGCAACATATTTGGGCGTAGATATCACTGCAAATACTGACTGTATTATTAAGGATAATATTGAGCCATTAATTGCCAAAATCAGACCAGAATTGGCGAGATTGCACAACTTACATCTATCTATCATCGGCAGATGTAATATTGTCAAAATGCTGTTCTTTCCAAAGTTCTTGTATTTGCTGCGTGCAATTCCTTTAGAATTTGACACCAAATGTCTTAAAAAATTGAAGACCTTTTTCCAGATTTATCTGGGGATATGCGAAGCCTAGAAGAGCATTTAAATTTCTCTCTTTACCCAAGGAAAGGGAGGGCTCACCCTACCAAACATTAGACTTTATTATTGGGCCACTACCATACTGTATAATTTAGTTCTTATCCAGGAAAAACCAAGAGAAAACAGGATAGAAGAGATACCATCTCCACTCGAGCTTGTTATGGGGATAGAAGCATGGGGGTGGGTCTGGCGGCACCTGAATGACAATCACTTCAAGAAAGTCAGTTTTAAAACACTACAATGCGGATGTAGGATTATGAAATCTATTCGGAAACTCATTGGGCTGGGCCGCCTGAACTTTTATACACCACTCTGTAATAACCCCATCCTGCCTGAGATTTTTAAAGGTTCTATAATAGAAAGATGGAGTGAAGTCGGTCTGACTAAACTTGGAGCTTTTTTTTCTCCAACAGGGCTGGTTTCGTTTGAGAACCTTAGAGAATGGTATGGGTTAGACAGGAGAGATTTTTACAAGTTTTTACAAATTCGAGATTTTTTGATCAAGAAAGGGAGGGGCCCGGTAGGGTTCACTAATATTGAAATTATAGATAAATTTAGAAAGAATAGAGATTTGTCTACAGGTGTTGTCTATGATTTTTTTTAATTCATTAATGCCAGATGACATGGAAAGCCGAGCTTTAAAATGGAATGCAGAGATTGGTACCCCAGAAAACCTATTTTTCCACTCAGCTAATTTAGCACAGAATATTTTAGTACCAGCCCGACTTCAGGCACAATACTATAAGTCATGCTTCTCGCTTTATTACACCCCAAAACAAATTGCTAAATGGGGAGCGGGGAGAGGGACCGTCTGTCCTCGCTGCGCTTTATGTCAAGCAGATCTTAGCCACATCTTTGCCACTTGTGATGCTTTGGACAACCTAAAATGAGAAATTACCAGCTTTTTCAATGAAGCCCTGGGGATTGTCTGCTCTCTTTCTCCGACGTTAATCGGACTCGGGGTAGATCAGGATTTACAGGGGAAGCCCGGAGAAAAATTAGTGTTTATTGGCATGGCAATCCTGCGCCTATGTTTAGCATCGGCCTGGCTGGATCCAAATCCACCAGGATTTCAGCAATGGCTCTCCCGGCTACTTGTGAATTATAACCTGGAAAAAGCCATTTATGCAAGGAGGGGACTACGCTCCCGAATTAAAGGTCGAGAAATCTGGGCTCCATTGACTAGATGGTTAGGGAATAATGAGTGAATGATTAAAAGTAACTCAAAACTCACATTTGAGTCTGGAAAGTTACCAGAGGGTGACCAACTCCCGGGTGGGTGGGGGGATAAGGGGTGGGGGGAAATCGGGGTGGGACGAATATTTTTTTTACTAATGCATTATTCTCTTGTTTTCCTTTTGTTCATGATTTATTTGTCATACATATTGTACGGTACTGTCGAATATATTGGTTTAATTTTTTTTTTGCATTAATTAAAAACAAAAAAAAAGAAATGGAAGTAGCATGGAATCAAGCCTGACCACGTCTACAACAAGCAGTGAAAACCAAATCAGCGCCTTAAAACAGCAATTAAATAAAGCCCTGAAAATCCTCAGCATCGACAATGGGGAGAATAACTGGCTGTGATTTCAGGTTACCACAATAAGGCTAGAATATGGGAAAGCTCTCTACTCTCAAAGAAGGGAGAAGGAAGCTAGAAAGTGGTCTGAATCTCACATGATCATAAAATCAAAGGACCAGAGGACATTCTGGAGGTGTATTAATTAAAGCCTAATCCCAAAGTCCCAGGCGACGGGTGGCAATGTTGCCCCTACTTTGTGGGAATCAGATATTATGAGTCTGTACAGAGAACAGGTGCATGGCAAAAATGAGAGCAAGGCATCTGAACAGATCACCAGCCATCTTCCAACACCATCAAGCCCAGTGATTAACCTGACACCAATAAGTCCGGCTCAAGTAATGACACCCATCAAGA
The DNA here is from genome assembly GCA_963921515.1 of Calotriton arnoldi. Classification (NCBI taxonomy): domain Eukaryota; kingdom Metazoa; phylum Chordata; class Amphibia; order Caudata; family Salamandridae; genus Calotriton; species Calotriton arnoldi. Next base: position 655,200 of record CAWUFW010003155.1, read on the forward strand.
CAATGCGCCTAAGTGGCATCCCTGGCCCAAGTGGCATCCCTGTGGCAGTATACAAATGGGCTCCAACCCGATGGGCCTTAGTTAGGGCCCCCTTATTTCAATAATATTTATTGGGGACAACTATCCCCGAGTTATGAAGGGACTACTGGTACCATTACAAAAAAAGACTCTCATTCATGCAACGGGAATTACAATCTAATTGCGCTCCTTGACACAGAAGGAAAGTGCTTTGCCAGCATTTTAAAAAGGGAACTTCATTCCTGGGCTGTGGGCAATAAGCTAATTCCGATTAGCCAACAGGCTTCCAAAAGGGCTGTTACATCGAGGATAATCTCATCTGTCTTTCGCACCTGAGCGAAGCAACAATGGCCGGAAAGGGCAAGGCCCTCTATGCTGGGTTTATAGATTTTCAAACAGCTTTCAATAGAGTGTCAAGATTAAGGCTTTGGTCAAAACTGAATGCTTGGGGTATTCCAACCAACCTACTAAAAGCTATCACTGCGCTTTATTGCGATACGTGGGTCAAAATAAAAGTCAGTGCCAGATAGGCTACCACGGCAAAAATTAAAACAGATAAGGGCCTAAAGCAATGATGCATACTGGCACCTTTATTGTTCAACCTGTACTTGGCCGACCTGCCAACCCACTCGAGACGGTGAGGGCTTTCCCACCCAAAATGTCAGGCATCAGAGTTCAATCATTACAATATGGAGATGACACTGTGCTCCTCGATTTGACGTCTATTGGTTTGCAGAGACTTTTGAATTTACTTGCAGCTTATTATAAAATCAACAGCTTGAAAATAAATGCAGCAAAAATAAAGGTCCTGATAATCTCATCTAAACTGAAAAAAGGGGGACCTGGATCATTGAAGAGAGCGTTGTTGAAGTCGTGGAAACATATAAATACCTGGGAGTATTGCTGGACCATATGGGCCGCATTGCATCCCCCATCCGCGTGCAGCGGGCGGCCGTAAACTCACTGGAATGGGCCTTCCTCAAACTGTGTAAGTCATTGGTGAATCCTGATTTAAGGCCCCTGCTAAAGGTGATGGGCTACAAATTACTTCTAAAAATCACATATGGCGCAATTACATTCAGGGAAAGAATGGCAAATTGGCTAGATAGGGCATAGTCCCTCTGTTATTGAAGGGTTTATGCCCTTCCCATTTGTACGGCACATGCCCAAATTCGACAGGAGTTCTGCTTGACTGGTTACTCAAGGCTAAGTTTTTAATCTACTGTTTGAAAGCTAAACAAGCAAAGTAAAACACATTGAAAAGCATAATTTGGGAAAAAATAAGAAATCCCTCGACTAGCTGGCACAAGTATCTCAATCTGGCATTGGACACACTAAAGGCCAGAGACATGTGGTCAATTGGCCTACCAGTGCCAACTTTTTCTAGACTGACAACCAAATAGGCAAAAGAAATCTCAAGGGAACAGGACACTTTGGCCATCAAGAAATTGCCACATGGTAGATGGGCCTCCACACTGTATGAGCCAGGGGCCCTGCCGACTTACCTTTCTCTGCCTTTCAGCCTGGCCATAAAGCAGGAGCTAATGATGCTACGATTGGTTAGTTCCACTGGAATTGTACTGGTATGGCCGGAGGAACTTTGATGAGCATGATAGATGCTGCTGCCTTTGCGCAAAACAGGAAGAATCATTAATTGATATTGTTATGTGTCCGGGTTAGGCCCAAGTAATGAAGCTTCACATTTTCTTACATTGTCCTTATTTTGCACAATAACATTTCTGCTGTGACCTTTTGCACATATTCGCATGCGTGACAATGTTGGATTAGTTTCTCTGAAACTAATTCTGTTTACACATCTAGCTTCGCATAACATTATCACAATGCCTCGAGCATCATGTATAATGCCTTTTTATGCACAATGTACAAATGTTGGTCTATCTTGCTCCACGGGGCGACAGGGCTATCTACATATCAATAACATTGCTAATCTATGTATACATCACAATGATGCTTTCTATTATAAATGATGAGCATCCCGAAAGATTAGCAGAGGAGGCACTTCAGTTGACACCGAGGGGCCCTGTATGCTGAGACTTCACCACGCAGCGGTCTGACATCTCCCTGAGGGGTGTCCAGTTCATGACCAATAACACACAAGTGGTTCTGTTGGATAATACAATAACTGAGTTAACATGTAATTAATAACAAAACAATCAGAGTAATCAAAATGTTGCCCAAGTTTCATAAAGACTTGTTGACAATAAACAGCAAGAACACACACCAAATCAATAATTTACGCCCAAAAATGAATTATTTACTTCTTTTTTATAAATGAGAACAAATATGGCTGTCAAGAATTGCATAAACGTATTGCAAAGAGACAGAAGTGACCTTTGTGACATAAAGTGAGGAAAAGGTGACAAGTGATGTCAATACTGAAGCTTTATACAAGACAAACATAAGTGACATAGGTTTAACAAAATAAGCCAATTTAATCTTTATTTCGGTTTAAAAAACCATAAAAGATATACAATAACAATTTACACATCATAATATTGGAACATTTTCAAAGGTACCTCTAGGCCATTGCATAAGTATTAAAATTCATATTTTCAATACACGACCTTTCTTACTATATTTAAGAAAAATAATACAGTTAAAATTTAGACTTAAAAAAAAATAAAACATATTGAGGAGTTACAAATACCATTGTAGATAGCTAAAGCTAAAAATATCTGGTTGGCATCCTTTTATGTAAAACTTCGTGATTAGGAGTCAATTCAAAAAGTGCAAATGCATTAAGTGCAACATATATACTTGGTATGACATTATACTCGTACTCTTATGAATTCATAAGGTGCAAGTGCATAAATAATGTAATAATACATAAAGTGATGATAATATTCCAAGTATAATACACTAAAATTTCAAAACTTCCTTAGTTCTTATTATACCTACATCAAACAAGTACCTGCTAACACTAAAAACAATCTTTTTGGAGGTATCAGTTTTCAGTATTCTGGCAGCCTCATAACAGGACCTAAAACCCAATAACCGACAAATGGGTTTGATCCATTTCTTTCTGGGTTTTACATAAACTGGGCAGAAAAATAGTAGATGTAAATCATTTTCTCTTGCACCAGATTGACATAGTGCACAACACTCAGTATTTTCCTCTCCTTGTTTGCAAGCCCATTTAGATGTATTTGAATTTATTTGCAAGACACCATATCGAAATTTCATATATAATGATTTTGCTAGTTGTGGCTGCACTTCATCCAAAAATGGCTCAAAGCACCAGTTTTGTTTCATTGAAAGGAACCGCATTGTTAATGTACCAATAACTGAGTTATGGGACACACTATCTTGAATATAGGCCCAGAAAGTTGCTTTTAATATTTTCTTGGAGACCATAGACAGTTGAGCAGGCTCCTCCCAAAAATGCTTCAGCCCTAATTTGTTTAACCAACAGTGAACATGCTTAAGCCACGGCAAACCTGTACCGTGGTTGAGCCTTAAAATTTCCTCTAGCCCTTCTTTATAATGCACGAGCTCTGCCGTGGACCACAGTCTCACCCAGAACAATAACGGTTTTAAGATTGCCTGATGATCCATACGGCGCACATTTAGATCCATTACAATAGGTATTAGAGGTGTACGCATTGGAAGGCGAAATAATTTCCTAAAAAAACTTATTTTCTCCTACCATGAAAGTATTATTGCTTGAGGGCCCCCATAGTTCTGCCCCATAAAGGGATGCCGACTGCGCCCTATACTTGTATACCTCAAGGGCAGGGGATACCGCTTTAGACATGCTACTCTCATGTTTCTTTAAAATTGGTAGAGAGTTTTGGAGTAAAATAGTCTTACTTTTCTCCAATTGCGGTTTCCAAGACATTTTAGTGTCCAAGGTTATACCTAAATAGTTAAAATTTTGCACATATTCTAGCTTCTGATTTTTAACAGTTAAATTCTTTTTTAAACACTTATGTGGATTAACTGCCATATATTTGGTTTTGCTAGAATTTATTTCCAGGCCCTTAGTCTCACAATATGCATCAAATTTATCTATTAAGCATTGTAGGCCTTTTGGGGTTTGGGATATTAAAATGGTATCATCTGCGAATAAAAGAGCAGGCACTGGAGCCCCACCTAATTTGGGAGAATCATGTTTGCAGCCCAATAAATATTCCGGAATATCATTTACATACAATGAAAACAAGGTGGGCGCCAGCACACATCCCTGCCTTACGCCCCTGTTTACTCTTATTGGCTCAGTGAGCTCTCCCCTTGGACCCCATCTGACCTTTGCAAAGTTATCCTCATGCAGTCTTATAATTTGCATGAGTATTTCCCCCGGTACCCCTTGGTTTTTTAAGATTTCTAGGGATAAGGTCAAAAGCCACCTTTAAGTGTTGACTTTGTTGACTGTTGGTCAACAAAGGCGATGTACAGATGACCCTTCTTAAAAACTGTGTATTTCCAAGTCATACAAAGGAATCTAAAGACCTGGTCAATTGTGCTTGTTTTGGCTCGAAAACCAGCCTGATAATTTGATAAGATACTATTCTCCTCAATCCAAACGTTTAATTTTATTAAAATTTGTCGAGCATATATTTTTTGTAAAACATCTAATAAACGAATCGGTTGATAATGCGAAGGGTCTTGGCGGTTACCTTTCTTAAAAATTGTTGCAATTTCAGCCCCCTTCCATGATCCCGGTATTGGTGCGCCAGCGGCGACTGAATTACATAAAAAATTAATATATGGACCCCAAACCTCTTTATCATGCCTCAATAGATCACCTGGTATCTTGCCTGGACCTGGAGCTTTTCCCGGTTTTACTGCATCCATAGCTAACAAGGTGTCTTCCAAACTAAAATGTAAAGGGGCTAATGTTGGGATTGATACATAGACTTGCATTTCAAATTCTATATCTTTCGTAGATATTGAATAAAGACGGGAGAAATGGCTAACCCAGGTTTTAGCGTCTAAAAAAAGGTCTTTGCTACATCTACCGCTTTATTTCCTTTAGATATCAATCGCCAGAAACCAGAATGGTCTTTGGCTTTGGCTGCACTAATCAATTCAGTCCAAATGTTATCTTCCCATTGTTTCTTAGTTTGTATTAGTAATTTCTTATACTTGCTCCTTTTCTCTCATAAGGCCACTATATTTTTGATTTTTGTTGCCAAAATAAGTTCCTTTTTTGCCTCGCGACACTCTTTGTTATACCAAGGATTATCTAAATTACTTACATCAGTTTTCCCTTTTTTGCATTCTTTAGGAATCCTACTTAGAATAGGTGTCAATGCATCTACCAATTCACAATGTATGTTCATAATTGGGAACTCTGAAACAGGCAGATCTACGTACGGAGAGATAATGTCTACAAAGGTTTCGTAAATCTGCTTTATGGCCTCATCGTTTCCACCTATGGAAGGCCATTTTAAAGCTCTACGATTATTACTTAATAATGGTTCAATGGCACTAAAGTTACTAATTCCATTATTCGGGGGAGTTAATTGAAAAAAATGAGCTGCTAGTGTCAAACATAGAGGGTAATGGTCACTATCAGATCTAACCTCAACTACCAAATCATGTAAAATTGGCCAAAGGCCAATAGATACCAGTATATAGTCAATGCTGCTTTTACAGTTATCCCTGTGAAATGTAGCAGCATTCGGGCTATCAGAGGGCAATCGGCCATTACAAGCTCGGAGTCCATGTCCTGACACCAATCTTATTAACTGTGCAACGGCGACTGTACAGGGTACAGCTGAACTACTTTCCAATGGGGGAATGTTGTTTACCATATCCTCTTCTTTGAAGATATTGTCAAATCCCACAACAGGCTCAAATTTACGATTGAAATCGCCCCCCACGATCACCATTGCTCTTGGATCTATTGAACATAAGAATTGGTCTAACTGTTCTATTACAGGGGATTCTTTGCTGGCTAAACTAGGTCTGTTATAGATATTTACTATATATAATTCAGTTTTATCCTGAGTTCGGATCTTTACTCCAACTATATCTTGTGATAGAAAGTCCAACTGAGTTATATCAATACATAGAGTAATTTTTATCCAAATAACAAGACCTCCCGAAGGCCTCCCTCTAACCGAAGGAATGGCATTAGCGCTATATGTTTTAAATCCTACTTTATGAGGGGCTTCCAAGGCCCAAGTTTCTTGCAAAACAATTATGTCACTTTGTCCAATGTACTCCTGCCACTCTGCATCCATTTGTTTTCTTGTCAGCCCCGCTATATTCCAAGATGAAAATCGTATTTCTGATTGCCATTCATTCCTTATTTGCTGATTGAGTACTACTTCCATCTCAATCCTGGTTCCTAAAATTCCCTGACCCCTATTATCTGGGTTGCAATTATAATTGAGAAGATTCATTCCATTACTTTGTAATGGCTGGTTAGCCTCAACTGTGACCACACTATCACCAGGCAGAAGCACTGACGATACCCCCGCTACATCATGCAGCGTAACTGCTTCCTGCCCGTTTATCAGACTTATCCAATCCTGTTCATCAATCATCAATTGTGGTTCACCTGCATTTCTATTCGAAGTGTTTAAGTGGCAATACATGTTTTTGGTTGTCAAATGATGTTTCTGCATGTTGTTGCTCAAAACAACATGGTCATAAGCCACTTCGCTATCTGAATGTGCCTCAATCATAAGCCCCAGGCATTGCAAAGTAGGGTTGCCATTTAAAACTTCAGAATTGCTATGGTCAATGTGTACGGCCTCCATTGTATCCATGGGTGCCGACATAAAGGTAGGGAATTTGTTTCTAACAGGCCCTCTAAAATCTGCTTGTTTTATGGTAGGGATGAGTCAGTCTATATCTTCCAGAGATGGAAGTATTTCGAATCTATTTTGTAAAGGGAGACTAAATTGTTGGCGAATAATAGGGATTATAGGCCTCTGTAATAAAGGCTGAGGTACGTGGTGCCTAGGTGGATAAAAGTATCCTAATGGTATAACACTAATTCCATCTTGTGACACATGGTCACTACCGAGTCTACACAGGATCTCACGTACAAGGCTCGGTGACCTAAAAGTAAGGACAATGCAGTCGCCAGGCAGCGTTTTTTCCCTTCTCCCTACCCAGCCTATTCTTCTCACCATCTTAAATTCGCCAAACAAGGCCTCTGTGAGCCCGGTTTTAGGCCCGATCCAACAGAGGGCCTTGTTTCTCAATGTCTCCCATGATTCAAATACCTGGGTGGTAGGATATGGTACATTCACTAGAATTATGGTATATGGGGTGGCTTCGGGGGGCAAGTTCAGTCTCGCCTCCTCCCTTACCATAGGCATTGTGTCAGGGGGTGATGGAAATTGGGTTTCACTAGACTTGGTATGGGCCAAAACAGGATTAGATAGTGGGCCAATAATAGGCATGGGACCTAAGCGCCCGCAGTTTAAAGGGTGCGAAGAATTTGCCTGGGTCGAAGAAGTCACAACTCTATCAGCCAATAAGCAATCTGAGGGGTTGCGTGAAGAATTAGTGGTATGTGCTCCATGACCTTTTCTCAGCAAATCCTCAATGGCTTCAAAATCTGTTGCAGAAGGGGGCTGGTGCTGATCATCCCCAGTGGAGAGCAAACAAATAATAGGCAACCCTCCCGCGGTGTTAGAGTCTAGTAAGGGGCCTAATGAAGAGCGTCTCTGCAAAAATAGAGGTTCTAAGGACAATCGTCTCTCTGTGAGTTCAATCTCGTGTGTTAGCATTGATTCTGCCCTAATAATGAAGGCGTTGGGGTGCCCGCGACTCCCCTATGTTTGCTCATTATGAGTAAAGGGACGACGCCACAAGATATAATTAGAGAGCACAGTAAAAGGGAGGGGGTACCCCAAAAGACTGGCAAGAGTGCAAACAAACCCTTAACCAGAAGGCTCAATACGGTAGCGCCCTGTCCCGTTAATAGCACAATAAATTAGAAATAGAATGTCACGGAAGATGAACAGTACCTTAAGGATCACAACATAAGCCCATGTACGTCGCGATCTGGCGATATTAGAGTCGTGGCCCAGCCCAGCCTCTTCCAATCGATGACGGGCGCAGGACGGGCCCGCCGACGGGCCCACAGGCACTTTTGAAGCGCCTCCAGGCGCGTGATGATGTCGCTGGCGGCGATGGCCGCACGGGAGGCTGGGGGCGGTAGTCCTGACTCCCCTCCTCTCCCCTTCAGTGGCAAGCTTCGTGGCAGGCAGCAGATGCTGGCAAAGATCGGGTGTCCCGCGCCGCGGGAGCCCACGGGCCCTTTTAAAGCGCCTCCAGGCGCGTGATGATGTTGCTGGTGGCGACTGCCGCACGGGAGGCTGGGGGCGGTAGTCCTGACTCCCCTCCTCTCCCCTTCAGTGGCAAGCTTCGTGGCAGGCAGCAGGTGCTGGCAAAGATCGGGCGTCCCGCTCCGCGGGAGACCACGCGCACTTTTAAAGCGCCTTCAGGCGCGTGATGATGTCGCTGGCGGCGACGGCCGCACGGGAGGCTGGGGGCGGTAGTCCTGACTCCCCCCCTCTCCCCTTCAGTGGCAAGCTTCGTGGCAGGCAGCAGATGCTGGCAAATATCGGGCGTCCTGTCGCATTTGTACAATTATTTACATGAACCCTCATCCAATTATTATTCTAAAAGTAGAGGACAAGGAGACTGTGTGGACATGGATAATTATTAACGTCGACGTTTCAACCCTTTCACAAGAGCGCAGAGTGTAAAGGGTCAATGCGGGTCTTCATCAGGACAAAAAGACGAAGTAGACAGCCTATGGAATTAAATTCAAACAATCAGGTGTGTTCTTATTGCTCGGACAATTGTATTTATATTAGGGTAAGTGAAGAGTGTCTTACCACAGCGGAGTAGAATCTCCTTAGTAAAAATTGGTATCCGCAATGGGAGGGAAATTCTACAACCAAACAGAGGACAGCCATTAATAATATGGCAAAAACTTATTTAGCACTGTATCAGGGCAAGTGGTATAGGACTTACCAATATAGATTACCCTCAGTGCGTGAGGGAGCAATGAGTTCCAATTGACAAAGAGTAATTATTTATTGCGACCTCCTCCATCCGGTAGGAGTCTAGAAATGAATATGAGAACCAATCAATCTAAAGTACTGAAATCTTAGAAAAATGAATATTAATCAAGGGGTTAATGGCCCAATGAGCGAAGTTAACGACATACCTGATTTAGAACTGTAAAGCTTCCACCCGCCGGTTGGAAACGAGAAAGTATTATATTACCACCACAATGGGTCGGGAACTGAGAGGAAAACAAATCAAACATTAAGTTCCAGTGTATACTAATACACAGGGGGTATTCGCAAGTGCATTGTAGTGAGCATTACTAACTAACAGAGACCCTTTTAGGTATTAGCACGAAAAAATGCGTTGCTCATTATGCACTGGCGCAACCAGAACGTTCAACAACATCTATAACTTAGGACCTAGTCCGATTAGGATTCCGTGGAAACTATTTCAAATGCGCGTTGCTTCTCATGCGAACCATTAAGTAACAGCGAACATTGTTACAAAGGGGGTATATGCTGGTGCAATCTATTTAGCATTCCTACCTAAAAGAGACCTGTTTTTAATATTATCGTGAGGAAATAAATAAGCGCTGCTCATTATGCACGAGCGCAACGAAAACATTTCAGACTCAGGACCTATTTATCGGTTGGACACTACTTCTCGTGTAAAGACCTCGGGGCGTGCAGAGAGGGTCATTAAAAATACACACGCTGCTGTCTGATGCTAGGAGGGCATACGCGAAAGCGTTAAAATGCCCATATCTCGGGGCCATGGCTTCACGAGTACGGATTCCTTTCTGGAGATGCCGCGGGGATGAAGGCCTTTGACAGCTTCATGACGTAGAAACAGCTGCAGCCGGCTGCGTGCACGCCAAGGTGTAGCAGCTTGATCAGGCTATTCTAATTCAAGGCGTTGGGCCGCGCTATAGCAACAGATCACATGGGCCCTTGGAATGCGTGCCTCAATAACGATTATGGATAGCGTGTGACATTGCAGATTCACAATACCAGACCCAATATTCATTTCCGATTTGGCCAAATGTATTACTATGCCACTCCTGATGGATGTGTCACGCTAGTGCAATTACATGTGGGGTTAAAGCAGTTCGCTGTCTAGCACCGACTGTGATGGTGCCCTTAAAATTGACAACACATTTTATATGCATGAACTTAATATTGTTAAACATTTAACTTTACACAATGAATGATCCATATTTAAACATATTTTCTTAGTGCAAGCGGCATGAATTTCATTTTTATATGAACACATTTTGGCTCATGTTCATTTAATCAGTTTAAGGACATCTGCTAGTACTCATCATTGTTAATTACAAAAGGGCAAAAATAGCTTGATTTTGCAACGCACCCCGCATGCTTTCAAGGACAAAGATGGTATCATTAAAATAAATAATAGCGGGGGGCGTGGCTTAAGAGCCGTTGATGGCGGACGCGTGAGCTGAGAGCTCCGCGCCAGCCGTGCTTAATATCCTGAATTTTGTGGATTCCACCCATGCCTGGGGGTGGGCTTCTGGGGGCCTGACCTGCCGGAGGTGCTGGGGACCCCTATCCCGTCGCTTGCGGCTTGAGAAATAAGCAGGGTGTGGTAACAGAGCAATGCGGGGCTGGCATTGCTGTAGCAAGATGGCGGCCTGAAGCGGAGCTGGAGCAGCGGGACGAGAGGCAGCCTGATGCCAGTGCCGGGTACGGACCACAGGAGACGGGCTGCTGACTCTGGAGCCCGAAGCACCGCTGGTGAACCGGGGCCCAGCCGGGGGCCGCTGTGGTAGTGGATTTGGTGCCCGTAATCGGCTTGATCGATTTCCCCGTGGAAGACGCTACTGTGTATGTAGCATGGAGGACCCCGGGAGAGGACCGCGCTGTGGAACGTAAGACAGCCTCCTCAGGACATTGATTGGAGGGTGCTGCTTCTTGCCTGGAACGCTTTTCCAACTGCTGCAGTGCATAAAGAGGGCCATCCGATCCCCATTGCAGCTCAGCCACCTGGCGAGCAGCCGGTGAGGCCAGAGTATCATACCACTCATAGCGGAGGCAGATGAGAGGACGGGCTGCTGCTGGCGCCATCGGCACAGTAAAGGCAGCGGGAGGTAGATCGTTATGGGGAGCAGCCCGATTGGGTCTTCCCCTGCCTCCGGGTTGGTAAACGGCAGCCGCGGCTGGGAGCAATGTGAGCTGTGCGAGATAGCTCCCGGGCTCGCGGAGGTGAATCCTCCTGCTGGACTTTGATGGCCGGGTGGCCTGGAGTGACAGAGCCGATTTTGTGGACGGAGCTGGGCTACGCCAACGCTAAACCGCAAGCGACCGCGGATGTAAGGGGACCGCTGATGGCCAGTACGCACTCCTTGGCTGCACGGAGAGGCGGCTCAGCCCCGTTGTTGGAAGACCAGGGTAGGATTGACTTTGGCGAGGCACAGCGGCGCTGCACCGGGTGAATGATGGCCGGATGCTAAGCCCTGGGCAAGCTCTTGAAGGTAGTGTTCCCTGGAGATTGGGGCACGTTGGCTCAACTGAAACTTGAGGGCGTCCCTACAGGGCTTGCTGCCACGCGCTGCTGTCTGCCACGCTGTGGCCTTGGTGGTATTTGGCCGTGGGACTCTCTGGTGGTGAGCTGGGAAGTTATCTGCACCTGAAGCAATTAACTACAGTGCTGCTGTTTGCCGTTGCTGGGGCCCTTTCAGTTCTAAAAATTACCCGCTGACCTGCACCCTGCATAGATCGTAAAGCCGCATCAGGACATCCTTGGTACTGTTTCTGGGGGACCGCCCAGGTATTCTCTGCTCCCTTATGGGTCACGGGTCCCTTGACTGATGACTGAACTGAGGCCCGGGCACAGCCAGGCTAAGATATGTTGTAAAGAGGAACAGCATGCTGCAGTGAGGACCCTCTACATGAGCAGCGTTGCCTGACCCGGGCACTGTCCGTGCACGATTTTAGTGGAAGACCCTGACGATCACGCCCGGTGGTTTTCTGGGCTGTTGCGGAACGAGGCCAGCTACAGGGACACTAGATCCGTGGCTGGAGAGCGGACCTCTCGGGTGATGGGGAAGCCTAGGGGAAAGCAGGTGGGACCCCCCCCGGAGCAGGAGGACAGTGCACCAGACCCAATACCAAAAGAATCTGGAGGCGAATCACCAGAGGTACCTGTGCACCAGCAATTGGCTAAGATATTGGAGGCCATTGCCGACACCAAGGCGACACTACATCAAGATATTAGCACAGTTGCGGTGGGCCTGGGCCTGCTGAGGACAGAACATGCTAAACTGGCGGATAGAGTGAAACAAACTGAATCGACTCTGGATGTGCTCGCCCCAGCACAGCAGGCTTTGATTGAGCAGGTTGGAGACCTATCCAGTAGGGTCAACGTACTGGAGTGACGAGCAGAAGACGCAGAGGGGCGAAATCGGAGGAACAATGTGAGGGTCCTGGGATTGCCAGAAGGAATGGAAGGCCAAGACATGGTCAAATACCTGGAGGCATGGCTCCGAGAGGTGGTGGCACCAGAGGGACTGTCACAGTTCTATACAATGGAAAGAGCTCACTGTGTGCCCGCCAGGCCGCCAGCACCAGGAAGGCCACCGTGCCCTGTGGTGGCCAGACTGCTTCACTTCAGGGACAGAGATCTGTTGTTGCAGAGGGCACGCTCAGAGGGGCCATACACAGTTGAGAACAGTAAGGTGTCTCTGTTTCCGGATTACACATTGGAGGTCCAGAGACGCCGTACCTCTTTCCTTGAAGTTAAAAGAGCCCTGCGAGAGGAGGGGATTCAATATTCTCTGATGTTCCCGGCTCGGCTTAAGATAATGATGGAGGGGAAAACCCACTTTTGCGAGGACCCCAAGTCTGCCTGGGAGTGGATTGAGGCCTATAAAACGGAGGGTCAACCCATGAAACAGGGTGAGAGAAACCCGACCAGAGCCAGAGACCCTGGGAAGAGATTACGGAGATGCCAAAAGCGGAGGACTGCTAAGAGGCCGAGTCCGTCGCAGACAGCGACAGAGAGAGCAGAAGCATTACAGGCTGTAGCAGTCATGATGCAAAGCAGGAGATCGTCGTCGGAGAGAGGTTCGGGGTCAAAACGAGGGACTGATGGTTCGGACTCGGACACGTCCCATAATGGCAGTGTCGGCTTACCGGTGGTGACTCCTCAAACAGCGGATGGGATATGTGATTTATAACTGGTGATTTTTACCTTCCCTCTTCATCCTTTCCTTTTCTGCTCTATTGGGCTAGGTGGCCGTATTCCTGTTCTCTTACACCTGGTTTTCGTTCTCACAATGGGAGTCCAGAGAGGGGGCGGGGAGGGTGGCCGGGGGGTGCTCCTGGGCACGGGCTGGAACGGCCAATCAAGGCTGAGGCGCCACGAATGAATATTTGTACCTTGTTGGATATTAGTTAAGATAGTCGCGCTCCTCTGTAGGCCCTTGCGCTAGCAGCTTCGGGCCTTAACTACTTGCTGTAGTTTAGTATAATGCAGTATTTTTGTGAGTTTGGGCAGCTGACCGTTGTCAGTCCGCTCGTGGGTTGGGGAGTTGAACTGTTGGGTTTGTTGTTACATACCAGGAGGTCCAGGACAATTCCACAGGCTAAGGCTCGGGGGGGTACTGGGAGGGGGAGATGTGTTGAAAGATGGCACGGGATATTGGTCAGGCCGAGGAGCTTAAACTCCTCGCTTGGAATATCCGGGGTATGGGCTCACCCTCAAAACGCTACAGTATCCTGAACTATATAAGGCGTAGGGGAGCACATGTGGTAATGCTGCAGGAGACCCATCTTACGGAGATAGAGGTAACTAGGTTGAGACGCAGATGGAGAGGGCAACTATTTGCAACAACTTATTCGGCTTTTGCAAGGGGGGTGCTTGTGTGGGTCCGGCCAGGGGTCCCCTTCCAGGTCTCCCGGAAAATAATAGATGCAGACAGGAGATTTGTAGTGATAAGGGGCAAATTGAAGGGCAGGGAGATAACGTTGGGAAGTGTATATGCACCAAATCGTGATCCGATTTCCTTCCTGGAACGGCTTTCTGGAACACTGGCAGGGGTGGCGCACGAGGATTTGATACTGGGAGGAGACTTTAATTGTATATACGACATAGGATGGGATAGATCTACTCCTCCACTACGAGGTACACTTGCAGCCACTATGGCTAGGGGACTCAGGAACTGGACTGTGGGGTGGGACTTGATAGACGTCTGGAGATTACATAATGTACAAAAGAGAGAATACTCCTACTACTCCCACCTATATTATTTGCACACAAGACTAGATATGTTCCTTTGCTCCGATAAACTGGCCCCGATGCTATCTGGGGTGGAATACCTAGGTAGATCTATTTCAGATCATAGTCCCTTACTACTACGATTCGCCCCTACTCCCAAGAGGGCCCCAATCCCACTGTGGAGATTAGACCCTGCCCTGTTGGAAGATGATGGATTTAGGCAGCTCCTCTCTGCAGCCCTAGCTGCCTATTTTGCAGACAACCACCAGGGAACCGCTAGCTCCCCCTTGGTGGAATGGGATGCATTTAATGTAGTAACCCGAGGACAATGTTTAGGACAGGTGGTAGGAGCTAGACGGGAGATTACCCGGGAACTTGACGCCTTGGAAGCTCAGATTATGGTATTGGATAGAGAAATAGAGGGAGGGAATGATGTGCAGAGTCGACTAGCAGATGTGAGGAGCCTTTATAATTCCACATGGGATGGGCTGCGGGCGCTAGAGTACCGAACTTACCAAGAACGGCACCATGTAGAGGGGGGCAAGGCCGGGAGGCTATTGGCCTGGTTGATTAGACCGGAAGGTAGGGGAGCTCCAATTCCCAGTATCAGAGACATAGATGGGCAGGTACTCTGCTCTCCGAGGGCCATTAATGATGCGTTCCGGGAGTACTATGAGAACCTCTATGAGACACCGGGTGTTATCCAGGGAGATGTATTAATGGCATATTTAGAAGGGTTGCGGTTACAGGGATTAGACCGGGACTCTCGGGACTCGCTGGCATTGCCAGTTAAGGCAGGGGAAATCAGAGCAGCCATCAAGGATATGGCACGGGGGAAAACGCCTGGGCCTGACGACCTTCCGGCCGAATTTTATGCGGCCTTTGTGGATATATTGGCCCCGAGGTTGGAGCAGATGTATGTGTCTGCACTGCAGGAGAAGCAACTACCGCCATCGATTAGGGAAGCGCTGGTGATTCCCTTACCAAAGACCAAGAAAGAACATGCAGAGGTAACGGAATTTAGGCCTTTGTCAATGTTAAACATTGATTTCAAAATCTTAAGTAAAGCGTTGGCAACCAGGCTCCTACCGCGCATGCAGAGATTGGTCCATACAGACCAAAGCGGTTTTATCCCCTCACGTTCCACATCTAATAACCTGAGGAGACTATATAGTGTTCTGTTCCATAAAGACTTGGGAGATTACCCTGACGCAGTGGTAGTAGCGGTAGACCTGGAAAAGGCCTTCGATTCCCTGCGCTGGGATTTCTTACTAGCAGTAATGGGGAAGATGCAGATGGGAGAAGGTTGGTTAAAATGGGTCCGCCACTTGTACGAAAATCCTAGAACTCGAGTGCGCACAGGTAATACGGTGTCGACCCCATATTCCATTAATAGAGGAACCCGCCAGGGATGTCCCCTGTTGCCATTGCTCTTTGCTCTAGCAATGGAGCCGTTGGCAAAACGATTCAGGCAGGAAAGTGAAAGACTAGGGGTGGTTCTTGACGAGACCGGTCATATAGTATCATTATACGCAGACGATGTGCTAATATATCTATGTGATGGGTCTAGTGGGATCCGGTTAGTGTTACACATTTTAGAGGAATTTGCTGAGCTCTCGGGATTATGTATCAATAAGAGGAAGACCTATGTGTTCCCGTTGCGTCCTGCTCTTGCTAGGCCTCTGACCCTCCCGCTGGACCTGGAATGGGCATCGGCCTCCTTTAGGTACCTGGGGATTCAGATCTATCATAGTCAGGAGGACCTGTTCGAAGGGAACCTTGGAGGTGCCCTGAGAGCGCTATGGGCGAATGTGGCCTTTTGGCGCACACTCAAACTGCCAGTCATGGCTAGGGTGGCATTGTCTAAAATGGTGGTATTACCACGACTCCTATACTATTTTGTCAATTTACTGGTGGTGATACCAAAGAGTTGGTTTAAGACCTTGGACGCGCGATTGAGGGACTTAGTGTGGGATGGCGGACGTAATAGAGTATCTCTACAGACTTTGCGGCTTCCGCTCTCGGGCGGAGGATTGGGGGCCCCAGATTTTGAAGCCTACTACCTGGCGGCACAGCTCCAGTGGATGGCCAGGTGGCTCGATGGGAGAGGGTTAGATACATTGTCACTGCCAGCTGGCACCGCACAAATGGTCTTGCTTCCTAGAATGCTCAACCGTCGCCAGAGGATCAAACATATTGGGACATTACTCTCGGTGGCGGTGACGTGCTGGGATAGATGCACGGCACGATCTAAAGATGCGCCGCTCTATGCACCAAGTATTCCCCTTGTGGGGTTCCCGCAAGCGGGAATGGGTCCCCCCTCATGCAGCGGCAGCTGCAGGGCTGGGAAGACGCGGGAGTGCAGACGGTTGGAGATTGCTACCGGGATGGTGAACTACTCCCGTTGGATACGTTCCTGGAATACCACGAGTTACCACAGGGGCAGTTTTTTAACTACCATAGGGTGCGGGGGCACTGGTGGAACTATGGGGAAGAGACGTGAAAGAGCCGGTCACACATGCGGCCCTTCAGGCAATGGTGACTCTGGGCTCGGCGGGACATCTGGTGAAGTGGCTCTACCTGGCAATAATGGAAATAACACATCGCCCATTGCCTCGACTACAAGAGAGATGGGAGTGCACCCTGAATAGGCAGTTGACCGAGAAGGAGTGGAAGAAGGTTTTGGGAAGCCCGAAAAAGATGTCCAGGAATGCAGCTTTCAAGGAGCAAGTGGCCATGCAAACGGGAGCGTATCAACTTTTTATTTCTAATCGCTCTAGTTTAGAAAGCTTCTCAGAAAGTGTCGAATCTGCAGGAGCTAGACTTGTTCCCAATAGGTTAATTTCACTCTGCTCCTGTATCAACCTATTAATATATTATTCGCTATATGAAAGCGTTTCCCTTTCTGACATAGTATAACTCTGATTAACAATCAATTGTCTCGGGTTGGGGTTCTATTCTGGAACCACTCAATAAATGTATTGATAGTTTCTTGCAACCACTTGTTTTACAGACCCACTCCTTCCTTCGGGACACCATGCACACCATACAGATAATGGAGAATCAACCCTTTGACACACTAACTCAATTTCTGGTTACCATGGATGTCACATCCCTTTAAACCAGCATACCGCAGGAAGAAGCGATGGAAGTAATCAGGAAAATCCTTGACGAAAGACCAAACCCCTGCTGGATTCCAACTGACTTTCTGGTGGAACTCCTGAGGATAGCAATGACCAGAAACTATTTTGTCTTCCAGGGTGGCTACTACTATCAATGTAAGGGTGTTGCAATGGGAGCTGGGTATGCACCTAGTCTAGCCAACCTCTATATGGATCACTACGAGGATATCCATATATATGATCATTCAAACCCTTACATTGACAATATCGCTATTTGGAAGCGATACATTGATGGCGTCCTGATGGTATGGACAGGGACCGAACAGAGTCTGATTGATTTCAACATCTGACTGAACGGACGTTCAGCTGATATTAAGTTTACTATGTCCTACAGTAATGAAACTATCAGTTTCTTGGATCTTACCATGCAGATTGAAGAAGCAAAAATGTTGACTACACTCTACCGTAAACCCACGTAACAAAACACCCTTTTAAAATATAGCTCCCATCATCCTAGGAGCTTAAGGGATAATCTACCGTATGGCCAATTCTTGAGGATACGACGCAACTGTTCACGTAGACAGGACTTTTTTACGGAATCAGACACCTTGATCATGAGATTGAAGGAGAGGGGCTATCCCAAAGGGTTGTTGAATCGGTCCAGGAAAAGGGCCTGGTACAGCCCCCATGAGTCCTTATTGGAGGTACGGCAGAAGGATGAAGGAAAGATGAATAAGTTGGTTTGTGTCACCACCTTCAATGCAAGAAGTAATGAGATCAAAAAGGTGATAAAGAAATACTTGAACCTTGTGAGTACCGAGATCGGCATAAGGGATGAGCCCTTGTTTGCACTCAAACGGGCAAGGAACATAAAAGATCATGTTGTCAGCTCATACCTTGAAACAGTAAAAACACCAGATATTAGACAGCAACTCAATCTACCACCGTTAGTTGGACATTTTAAATGTAGCAGTTGCAAAGCGTGTAACCTTGCATTGGTTGGCTCTACATTCACACACCAGGGCCGGACCTATTCCTTAACCGAGCATACCAACTGTAACACTTCAAATGTTATCTACACTATAAGATGCCCCTGCGACAAGATTTATGTCGGTCAAACCACCCAAAAAGTCAAGACGAGGATTCTGCAGCATTGCAGCAGAATCCGTTGTAAAGTTCAAGGAGCCCCACTAGTAGAACACTATGGTCTAACTGGGCATACAGCAGACAACCTACAATGGTGGGTCCTGGAGAGTTTCCATCTACACCCTAGAGGTGGTGACATCCTTTCGGCACTCAATCTGAAAGAGTGCAGATGGATACATGTTTTGGACTCTGTCAATCAGGGCCTCAATGAACAGGAGGAAACCTATAGGCAGATGGCTAGGTTGTGATCTGATCTGATTGGTTGATTCTCTGTTCAGCTCACTAGACAGATGCTACCTCTTGTCTGCATTCTTGAGACGAAAACTATAAGACAAATGGTTTTGTCTGTTATTGATGAAATGAATGACGTGTTTATATAAAAAATGATACCTATGCTGCTTGTACTAAGAGAAAAACACATGCATATGCGAATTATTCATTTTGTAAGACACAGGGCTCATATATTGACCTTTGGACTAATGTGTTTAAATGTTTAATAATATTCGTTCATTTTAGGTATACAAAATGTGCTATTATTTATTTTAATGATACCATCTTTGTCCTTGAAAGCATGCGGGGTGCGTTGCAAAATCAAGCTATTTTTGCCCTTTTGTTATTAACAATGACGAGTACTAGCAGATGTCCTTAAACTGATTAAATGAACATGAGCCAGAATGTGTTCATATAAAAATGAAATTCATGCCGCTTGCACTAAGAAAATATGTTTAAATATGGATCATTCATTGTGTAAAGTTAAATGTTTAACAATATTAAGTTCATGCATATAAAATGTGTTGTCAATTTTAAGGGCACCATCACAGTCGGTGCTAGACAGCGAACTGTTTTAACCCCACATGTAATTGCACTAGCGTGACACATCCATCAGGAGTGGCATAGTAATACATTTGGCCAAATCAAAAATGAATATTGGGTCTGGTATTGTGATTCTGCGATGTCACACGCTATCCATTATCATTATTGAGGCACGCATTCCAAGGGTCCCATGTGATCTGTTGCTATAGTGCGGCCCAACGCCTTGAATTAGAATAGCCTGATCAAGCTGCTGCACCTTGGCGTGCACGCAGCCGGCCGCAGCTGTTTCTAGGACACGAAGCTGTCAAAGGCCTCTTTATCCCCCGCGGCATCACCAGAAAGCAATCCGTACTCGTGAAGCCAAGGCCCCGAGGTATGAGCATTTTAACGCTTTTGCGTATGCCCTCCTAGCGTCAGACAGCAGCGTGTGTATTTTTAATGACCCTCTCTGCACGCCGGAGGTCTTTACATGAGAAGTAGCGTCCAACCGCTAAATAGGTCCTGAGTCTGAAATGTTTTCGTTGCGCTCGTGCATAATGAGCAGCGCTTATTAATTTCCTCACGATAATATTAAAAACGGGTCTCTTTTAGGTAGGAATGCTAAATATATCGCACCAGTGTATACCCCCTTTGTAACAGTGTTCGCTGTTACTTAATGGTTCGCATAAGAAGCAACGCGCATTTGAAATAGTTTCCACGGAATCCTAATCGGACTAGGTCCTAAATTATGTATGTTGTTGAACGTTCTCGTTGCGCCACTGCATAATGAGCAACGCATTTTTTCGCGCTAGTACCTAAAAGGGTCTCTGTTAGTTAGTAATGATCACTACAATGCACTTGCGTATACCCCCTGTGTATTAGTATACACTGGAACTTAATGGTTGATTTGTTTTCCTCTCAGTTCCCGACCCATTGTGGTGGTAATATAATACTTTCTCGTTTCCAACCGGCGGGTGGAAGCTTTACAGTTCTAAATCAGGTATGTCGTTAACTTCTCTCATTGGGCCATTAACCCCTTGATTAATATTCATTTTTCTAAGATTTCAATACTTTAGATTGATTGGTTCTCATATTCATTTCTAGACTCCTACCGGATGGAGGAGGTCGCAATAAACAATTACTCTTTGTCAATTGGAACTCATTTCTCCCTCAAGCACTGAGGGTAATCTATATTGGTAAGTCTTATACCACTTGCCCTGATACAGTGCTAAATATGTTTTTGCCATATTATTAATGGCTGTCCTCTGTTTGGTTGTGGAATTTCCCTCCCATTGTGGATACCAATTTTTACTAAGGAGATTCTACTCCGCTGTGGTAAGCCACTCTTCACTTACCCAAATATAAATACAATTGTCCGAGCAATAAGAACACACCTGATTGTTTGAATTTAATTCCATAGGCTTCTACTTCGTCTTTTTGTCCTGATGAAGACCAGCATTGACGCTTTACACTCTGCGCTCTTGTGAAAGGGTCGAAACGTCGACGTTAATAATTATCCATGTCCAAACAGTCTCCTTGTCCTCTACTTTTAGAAAAATAATTGGATGAGGATTCATGTAAATAATTGTACAAATGCGACAGGATGCTTATTTTGTTAAACCTATGTCACTTATGTTTGTCTTGTATATAGCTTCACTATTGACATCACTTGTCACCTTTTCCTCACTTTATGTCACAAAGGTCACTTCTGTCTCTTTGCAATACGTTTATGCAATTCTTGACAGCCATATTTGTTCTCGTTTATAAAAAAGAAAAAGAAGTAAATAATTCATTTTTTGGCATAAATTATTGATCTGGTGTGTGTTCTTGCTGTTTATTCTCAACAAGTCTTTATGAAACTTGGGCAACATTTTGATTACTCTGGTTGTTTTGTTATTAATTACATGTTAACTTAGTTATTGTATTACCCAACAGAACCACTTGTGTGTTATAGCGTAAATACCCAGGTTCTGCGGGACACAGGGTCACCCCATTAACTTTACAGTTCATGACCAAGACAGCTCCTACATTCTCTCCCACCAGGTAATGGGGTTGGATTATCACTTGGGGGGATTCTTGGCTTCATACCCACACACTCTCTAGATACATGCAGAGTAGGGGTTGCATAGTAGGAGAATGCCTGATTGCTGCCTTGTATCATGTGCCTGCATATATACACTGTTTTAGCACCATGGCAGAACTGTATCTACTATTTACTCTTTTGGTGCTTGTAATCACTTTCATCTGCTTCTGTCTACTGATTTTCGCAGCACATGTATTCTACACAAGAATAACTTTGGTTCAATAAACATATTGAAAATGCCCCACTGTGTATTCTCTGTATATTTTTCTGTGAACAAAAGAGCACGAATGACTGAGTGAAAGATTCTGATCTGTTACCACGATCCCTGAAGGGTCAGGGTTCTCATGTTTAGTGGTTGCCTGAAACTATTCGCTTCCTGGTAAGGTTAGGGGGGCTTATGGTGGCACTTTGAAATAGCTTGTCTCTTGGCCAACATATTCTATGGGGGTGCATGGAAGTAGTCTGGACACCTCACCCAGAGATTATGTTGACCAACAAGCACGCAGATCCTACGGATTAGTGAGAAGTACACGACATGGCGCGGTCAACGTTGGTTGGGTTTTTATTTGACGGTCTATCCGAGTAGTTTTAGTGTTGCTTTTCTTAGAGACCCCTACTCACCTCCAAAACGGAGACGTCTTTGGTGGGAAGGGAAATCTGCCTCAACTGAATAGGTATACCCTATGTATTGGCTGTAGGTTATCCAAGCTTGTAGGATAAAACTTTTCCCACATTATGCATACCCTGTCTCCATAAATTCATTGAATAATTTCCAAAGAATGTTAGAACATGGAGATAACGGAGATAACAATGTAGTCGAAGTAGTCACTCTAAATATTACAGAAAATTGCAGACATGCAGTTACTTTGAAGCTACTACAATATGGTCTCCCATCAACAGGTGGAGACGTTACCTTTGTGGTTGAGGCACACAAAGCATTCAGAACAGAGGTATTCCATTCTTGGGTTACATTCCCGACTGCGGATGCTCGCTCAAAATTGTTTCACACATACAGTGAAGAATGAAACACCAGAGGAATACTTTCCATTTGTGGACATAGAAATTCCATTAACTTATCAAGAACACATAAATTGGTTTAAAGGCACCCTCCCACACACCATAGAAAATGTGAGACTCGGCCCACTCAGTAAAGAGGGAGCACCTTAGCCAGTCTTAGCTGCTTATACACCACATCCTAATATTGCTCATTTAGATGCAGCAGAATTAAGCACACTGTACGAAGATGTAGTATAGATTTACAGAAATCCTTCACAGTTCATAATGAGAACACTCACAATTAACCCTGCGTGGACTGCTAAGGCTGCACAACCGCAGTGGCTACTATGGGTTTCAGCCCATAAATGCTGAATGCCTTAATGGGAATGATTCCCATCTGTCGGGAACAAATTCAGTTCTGGATAACAAAAAAAACAAGCCAGCTTGAATCAGTTTTTCCCTATATGGACCTGCAGGAAAAACACAGAATATTAACAATTTGCTTGCCAAGGGAGTTGGCTCCCCCGGTGGAAGATCGTGCCACTTGGGGTATAGTCTTCGCTGCCGTTTACACTAGAACTCATGGTACCCCTTCACTGGCTGTCTTACTTGACATATTGAAACAGCTTATAAATGAGTATGGGGCAGCACCTGCCCTGGACTTAGGAATGAAACTGATGGGAAGAGCCAAACCTGGGAAACCACAGGTTAAGAGTAATTCTAAAATAGATAACTCTAAGCAAGCACCAGATTCTTCTAAGAAGAAATGGGACAATAAACAAAAAAATAAACAAAATAAGACACTATCACGGGTGGGTCTCCTCAATAGGAAACCACTGAAAAGAAACACTGTCTGAGAAACCGTGCTAATATTAAAAAGCCTGATAAGAATTAGGCTACTAATTCACATTCCTCTCGTTCCTGTCAGGATTCATCCGAAACATGTTCGGAGAGAGGTGGACGGTCAGAGCACAGATCGGAAGAGCTTGTGAAGACAAAAAGGGAAACACATTACACTTCAGACTACATCCTTAAAAAAGAGGACAAACAACAAACTCCAAAACCTCAATTCAAAAGGAAGAATGTAGCAGGGATTAAGATAAGAAATGCCCAGGCTACTGTAGACTCAGCTTGGAATGGGCAGTGACAATGCTAAACAGTATGGCAGAAGTCACGATAGCTCGCCGGAACCTGATGGATTATCTGGCAGTAGTAGCACTGAGTGAGCAAATCACAGTGGAAATACAGGATACAAGGGTAAGTGTCCCCCATTGTTTACACCAAATAACACTCCAATTGGAGGCGGAAATACCCAGGAACATCAGGCTCTCTCTTGTGAGAACTTGACATACGGTTACAATATTCTTTTGCCCAATGGGGGAAATTGTAATTTTACCTGCTTTCTCTGACCTCGTTCCAGAATCTATTAAACATTCTTACGCCAAGGAGTGGGCGTTAGTGCTAGATCCTGCACTATACTGCAATCATGTTGGGTGGGATGATGAGTCACCTCATTAGGAGATCCCATTAAAATCAGTTCCTCAACCGTAGAGACAGTATCCAATTAAACATGAAGCTAAAAAACAAGTTAGGGAACTCCTAGAACAACTTGAATACCAAGGTGTAATAGAAAATTGCACCTCATCAATGAATAATCCCTTGTTTCCCGTAATGAATCCGAACAAATCATACCATGTAGTTTTAGACTACAGACATTTAACCACATCTACACGCACGTTTGCAGTACAAAACGCACATAGTGCTGCACTGATGAACAACATTGTGCGTAAGAAATACAAAACAACTCTAGATATCTCAAATGGATTTTTCTGCCAGAATATAGCACCTGAAAGCAGATATTTGTCAGCGTTTTCAGTGCTAGGTTCGCAACGGCAATTTTGCCGTTTACCTCAAAGGTATAAAAATAGCCCTGGGCTGTTTTCAGCCAGAGTAATAGAGTTACTTCAAAATTTTGATGAGGAGGCATTGTGCTATGTAGATGATATCTATCTGATGGAGGATGAGTTAGTGGAACATTTGGACAGAGATTTGCTCACCTGGGCTGCAAATTTAATTTTAAAAAAAATAAAAATTGCCCATCTCAATGTCCTGTTTCTGGGATGCGAGAGGTCAAGTGAAGGCACAAGGCTGGCTGCATAATTGTTTGAAAAATGCGCATTGCTCTAACGTCCAACGCCTCTGAAAAGATTACAATCCATTTTAGGATTTTTACATTTTGGCAGAACATACATTTTGGATTATGCAGAACGAGTAAAACTGTTCTACAATTTAATCAGACCTGATTTTTCAATCAACCATTAGACACAGGAACATACAAACATTTTACGTTCCATACAAGCCTATATGATAGCTTCCAAACATTTACAGATGCGTGTAAACACGCACAACCTGGTGATCGGTGTAGTCACTGGACCAACTGGGTACACCTATATCACCTTCAATGTAGGTGATACTATGCCTATTGATATACAAATCACAATTGTACACAAACGCTGAAATGCGTTTTGCACCCAGTGTGAAAATTCTCACAGCAGTACAGACTGAGTTAGTGAGAGAGCTAGAGCACTAGCTCAGGGAAAACGCGTAATTGTTGTGACCCCGGTACTGACCTTAGAGGCAGTTAAAAAAGCGAGCATTCCAAATGCCAAAGCATTACATCTACGATGGATTCAATTGGCTAACTCTCTCACTGCAACATAAACATTTCTGCAGTACAAACATGAAAATCCTCTGCGGAATGAAGTAATGCCTCTGGATCAATATGATTACATCATTTACACTGATGGATCTGCTCAGCCTGCTGTAGGGACAAGACACCAATATTCCATGGAGTGTGCAATCGTAAAGGGATGCATGCATGGCAGAAAGTTCCATCCTGAAAAAACACACACGCAGTCCCTAGGGGATTGTACAGTGCAGCTGGCAGAACTCAAAGCTCTAATTCAGGCACTACAAAGTATGGATCATGGATTCCCCTTACGTATAGTGTGTGATTCATATTACTGTGTCCAGTCCTATGATGAATATCTTCACTATTGGGGTCAGAATGGATTTTGAGATTCCAAGGGTTGTGCAATCAAGCACAAGCTGCTTTGGGAACAAGTGGCAAAGCTGAAAGAATGCTTGACATGTTATCCATACATTGAGTCACCAACATGTTGGTGTTCACGTTGCAGGGAATTGCATGGTTGATGAAGCCACTAAGGCAACAGTTTGTACAGCTGCCTTTGCTGCAATCACTCTTTCAAGTACGAGATTAGACAGAGACATCAAGGTGGTTGTCAATGCGGCTCGTAATGACACACCCCTGCCGAAAGGCTTTCCACTCAAGTACTCCTACAAGTTAAACACACAAATTATACTGTGTGCTCAGATTCCAGGAGTGGGGGATACAGTTTTACCAAACACTGATCGCAGATTGGGGTTAAGACTAGCTGCACACAAGGGTAGGGTCAGCACACACAGGGGTTGCTGCTACAGTCTTGCTACTAAAGCAGCGCCATTGGTGGCCAGGTCTAACTAAACAGTCCAAGGACTTTGTCCTCAAATGTGACATCTGCCAGCAGATGAAAGTCTCAACCATAGCACATCCACCACAGACACCTCTATTGATCTCAGCAAACCGCTAGAAGTCGTGTATTTGGGCCACTGTGGCCCCTTACACTCAGATGGGGCTTACAAGTACATCTTGGTGGCAGTGGATTCATGCTCCAGATTCCTGTGGGTTTGGCCACAGCAGTCGGTTGACGCTCGAACTGTTAGAAAGGATTTGCGAGTTTTCATCGGGACATACACAATTGGCACACTACATTCCGACCAGAGCCCCGCGTTTAGCACTCGGGCTTACAAAGAAGCCATGGGAAGTTTGGGTATGGCCTAGCGGTACTCCTCCCTCTATCATCCCAAGGGAAATTCGATAATTGAGAGGAAAAACTGTGACTTAAAGCAGTCCTTAACAGCAAGGGTATTAGGCTCGGGTTGCAGTTGGGTCAATCACGTATATGAGGTCCAGAGGGTACTCAATAACATGCCAAGAAAATCCCTGGGGGGGTTGTACTCCATATAAAATCATGTTTGGTGTGAAAATGTGGGTAGCAGACCTTGATAATGTCGGCACAGTGTGGTGGAAACACTGTTTGAAATTAATGAATGTTTGGCTGTTTTATAGGAACTCAATGAATTCCGGGGCGCACAAAGCAACGTCCAAGTAAAACGCACTGCCACTGGAGAAAGTGAAAGTTGTACTGGCAAGAACCAGCTGGGTACAGAACATTGGGGCCCTGGTCAAGGAAAAAATTGTGGACAAGAAAGAATTTGAGCCTGTACCTGTCCTGGCTGTCGAGGGTACCAACACAGTACTTCTTCCGCCTCTTGCTGGCTGCCGAGACAAAAGGTGTGTCCCCATTGATCTGATCAAACTGCACTATGTGGCCCATTCTCAACAGTAGGGCACATGGGCTCCTGGGTAGCTGCCGCACTCCTCTTGCTACTGTTCAGGAAGTTCAGATGGAAGCTTTAATAACTACAGAAGATTCCCCTCTCCAAAGAGAAACTGTAAACAACAATGAAGTATTACTTCTTCCTGTTGAAACAACTACAACTGTACAGTCAATGAGTACAGGAACACAAATCTCAATTCGGAAAATTGAAGACGTCTACATGAATATGCCACAGATCGAGTCATCTCCCAGTTCTACGAAACCTGCAGAGCTGCCAAAAATAGACTGGACGGCATCTGGTTACTTTGTGCATTATGACGAGTTCTCATCAGATTCAAGTGAACCTGAGATACCACCGCCTCTCCATTTCAAGCTTCAACTGCATGCTCTCTACCTTTGGCTGAAAAGGACATACTTTGTTACTCCTTGGTTATTCCTCTGGATTACAATCGGATTACTACTCCAGGTCCTTTGCACTGGTTCGGTGACTGTCTTTTTCCTACTTTTAAATGGACACTATCTCCCAGAACGCTCTGCAGTACAACTTGTGAACTTGGTTCTGAAACCACATGCATCATCGCACCGTGAACTAAGGGACCTGTCCCTGGTGAACATTATCGCAGTTCCAGTTCCGGAAGAAATAGTGTGGGACGGGGTATCGTATTATGTCTATGATCCAAATACCATATTTGTTTAAAATTTCCTTAAATGATATCATTACCTCTAGTACTTTCTCGGATGACTGGGACATTGAAACTGTGCACAATTTGCTTGCAGATCTAGAGCAATCAGCTTCATTTTCTTCTGATGCATCGTATAATCATACATCTAATTTCGGTGACATGTTTTGCTGTCAACATTATGGTCACCACTTCCTACATAAAGCTTGTATCTCACGTGCTGTCTATAATTACACCTAATGGGAACATTGTCCAACACCACAGAAAGGTAGTTCAAAAACGTTTGCTTATTTTTCTGGTTTTAGCACATCAGACCCAGCCTCTTACTACTATAGGCTTGCACCTACACCTGCAAAGAGAAATATACTTACAAACACCAAGCTGATATACTCTGCTTTCTTTACTTCCTAACTGTCTGTACAGGGTTTTGACTTTTGGAAAGACACCATAGACGCAAAAATCTGTCTGGGGACAAAAGAAGACTGGCAGGTTCAGGGAACTGAGGCCTTATTCAGAGCATGCCTCATACCACATCAAATAATTTTCCTGAATAAAGCAGTGCAACAAACTTCCTGTCCTGGAATAGCCAAGATGAAGTATTTGAACACACCTCATATTCCCGCATTCTCAGGCTTTGAGAACTGGCAGCATTTCACACAATACAGTAAGGATACACAAGATACCATGATATGAAATGGATCTTACAATTCATTAGAACCCAATTGGAAGGGATGGTTGGTTTGACCTGTGGACACAAATGGGTGTCAATCTAGATTCCTGAGCAACACCGAAGGGTTTAGGATTAATAGGCCTGATCAGCATTATGTACAATCAGAACACTCAGGGTGGTGACATCATAAAGTGTTGGGAAGTTGTACCTCGATTGGCTAAAAAACCCCAACACTCTCTCAGGTAAAGAAACACTTGTCCCTTCTTTCTGATGACATGGATCTCAGGGATTTCTTGTTAGGTCCCTAGAACCCATGTCAAAAGCGCTTCTTGTATGCAATATACAATGAGCTGTGGAAAGTTTCTCAACCAGAGGCTGCTGAGAGACTGCGCGAGATTGATAGGGTTAATTTAGAAAAGGCGTTGGCTGTAATTGACAACGGTATGACCACATTAACATCCAGAATTTATTCACTGGGCAACATATTATCTTCTGCAATTGACATAATACAGCAAGATATGTCTATTTTACAACATGTACAATCACAACTCCGGTCCATTGTATTATTAAGCTGGACACTTCAAACTTTACGTTCTGCCCACGTGCCGTAGCTTTATATCAACAGCACAAGTTTGTTTTTTGCATACGAGCCGACTGAAAGACAGATATTAATGACACGAAGAGATGCAAAATATACCATGTTGCACATTGAAAAGCTAGACCAATTATCTTTCACCGCAGCTGAGACACCATCCAACGACAGGATAATCAATGGTTACATCACCATACCGGTCATGACTTTCCAATTCCAATATTGTCTACCGTACCAACAAGTAGGCAGATATGAGACACTCGGGGAAGGTTATGTGCATGAATACTGGGAATTTCCATTCAGGTTTAGATGCAGGAAAGGGGACACAGACGTTTTCCTTAGTGGTTCTGACTGTGAGGATGCTTTAAGCGGGTCCTTAGTTTGCAAGGACATTTCACTTCATGGGACATGCAATGCTTAAGTTGCTAAGTTGGCCTGTTATCCGAAGGGTTCACCAGCTGCCGTGATTCATCCGGTTTTCAAGCTGCTCTCGAATGGGAGCTATTTGATGCTGAATGATCAAGGTGGTGTGGAATGGAACCGGCATCACCTTTCTGGTAACGGTTACTTCCATAATCACTTGTTGCACAAAGGTACTGTTTCCACCTGCCCCCCCAGTTAGGGAGGCAATGCTATGGCCTTCGATAAATGTTTCCAACATATGCTTTGATTCTCTTAGCAAACTGAAAGCCATCCTTTTTCAAAAAGACGTTTTGAAAAGGTTGGTTGAGATATAAAAAGCTTTCGTGAGGTGATACCTTAAAAGATATAGGTATTAGTATACTAAAGCCTTATTATTTGTTTGTTTATAGATAACATATCTGCTGTTACCATTCATCAGGCTGGTGTGAATGTCTGCTGCAATGTTGCGGTTCAGTAGACGAGCCCCTGCATCTTTTGACTCCACACGCTCTTCCCATCCCAACCCTCTTCGCCCTGGGATTTGCCATCGGAGCAGTGTCTCCTTCTGTACATCAAGGGCTAGTCTTGAGGGGATTCGGGAACTAGCGTCACTGCCCATTTGAATCACCTGGGATCCAGGTAGGTGGCTTATGACACTTATGTTGATTTGTTATTTTAAACATCTGTGATGATGGTGCCCACCTTGACTATTTTGGCTTGTTGTTTTATTGAGATATTTGTACTATGGATGGGTCATTTATTACTGCACCTCCTACATTTTTGCAAAATCCTAGTCTTTCAATAATGCCTTGGGAGGGTTGGAGGGAGTCATTTGAAACTTATTTAGAGGCCATAAGGTGTACTTGTTTGTAGCCAAACCCAAAATGGCCCTCGGGAAGCAAATCTTGGGAATTGAGGGTAGGAAACTCTTAAAAATGTTACCCACTCTAGGTAGTCATCGTGATGGTGGTGATGACATGTCAGACTTGGATGATGTGCATGTGCATGAATATATAGATGCCATAAGAGCTTTGGAGGAGAATCATAGCAAAATAATCAGCAGTGTGGTAGAGAAACATAAATTGTTCTCTCATGCTGAGTTACCCAATGCATTGAACAGTCTGTAGCAGTTCTCAGAATGCTGGCGGTGATGTGTAAGTTTAGAGACTTACATGAAGAGATCATAAGAGATCCATTAATTATTAGGACCAGTAATGTGAGAATCCACGAGAAATTATTATAGGTGAAAGATCCATTACTGGACAAAATGATTAGTATAGCACGTTGTATGGAAAATACCGCAAAATATGTTTAAGAACTTAATGAAGGTCAGCAGAGGGAGAAAGGTGATGCAGTGCATGCTGTGCATAAAGGTCCAAAGGCAGTTGTCAAAACACAAGGAGTGAGGGAAAAACAAACATGTTTTAGAATCGGAAGCACTAGACACACTGTTGATTCCGACATGTCTCGCCATTAAGGCAAAGTGTTTTAAGTGTAAGAAAATCGGGCCCTTTTCCCATGTGTGCAAACAGAAGGGGTGGAAGGGAAGCATACCGGAAGGAAGGGTGGTGGATGAAGGGGATGTGGAAGTGCTGGTTGTAACAGAGAATGTGATAGGTGAAGTGCGGGAGGCATACCATCCTCTAAGGTGCACTGTAAAGATTAACAAAGAGAACATTTCCATATGGGCTGAATTATGCTCGCCGTACACCATAATAGACAGAACTGCATGGGAAAGGTTGGAATGTTACAAGTTGGTATCAACAGACATTGAGCCTGTGGGATACTGTGGTAGAAGGCTGCCTGTCATGGGATATTTTGAGGGCATGATTGAGTATAAGGGCGGTACTGCTATGGCTAACTTGTAGATAGTGGCGGAAGGGAAAGCATTACTGGGTGGAAGGAACAAAGGTCCTTAGGCATAATACTTGATCCCAACCACACAGAGCAGGTTCTATTGATGGAGGATGCCAACAGGGTGAAGTGGGCTGGCAGGTATCCCAAGTTGTTTGCAGAATGGTTGAGGTGTTTGGAAAAGTTTGAGCACCGTATCATACTGAAATCAGGCAGAATTCTCAAGGTGCATAAGGTGAGAAATGTTCCTCTGGCTCTACGAGAACAGCTTATTGAATTTAATCATTTGTGCAAGGCTGGACTGATCGAACCCATTGAGGAGTCAAAATGGCTCAGACCGATAGAGTTGACATGCAAATCGAATGGAAAATTATGAATGTATGTGGATTTGAGAGACCTAAACGAGAGCATTTGGGTTGCCCATTATCCTCTTCCTCACACAAATGAAATGATTATGAGAGTGAAAAATGACATATTTATCATTAGATCTTTCCACTGCATACCACCAGATGCAGTTACACACTGAGTCAAATAGCTAACATCTTTCATAACCCCAGAAGGTGCTTTTCAATTTGTGTGGGTGCCATTCGGACTAGAGTCAGCATCAGCTGTGCTTTAGAGGATGATGAGTAGTGTTTTGAAGGGATTAACTAACATACTATTTGCCCAGGGTGATATCCTGGTGTGGGGAGCTGACATTAAGGAGCATGATGGCGTTTTAACCGAGGTACTGGAGAGATTGGTGACAGCTGGTTTAACTGTTGGGATTATTAAGTGCAAATTTAGTGTGCCTGCAGTAAGAAACCTTGGAAATACATTGTCTGCTGATGGCATAAAACCCAAGATGAAATTGGTTGAAGCCCTCAAGCAAGCTCATGCTCCACATGATAAGGAACAACTTCGTTCTATTCCCAGTGTGGCCGAGTATTATTCCAAGTTTGTGTGACACTTTGCCGATAAAGTGCATGTGTTGCAATTGTTAATGAAGAAGGGTGTGCAATATGAGTGAACTAGTGAGTGTCTAGAGGCATTCAACAGTGTCAAGCAGTCTATTGTAAATGCTATGATCCTAAAACCGTTTGATCCACGGAATAAAAGTATAATTGTGGTGGAGCTAGTGCCTATGGCTTAGCGGCTGAATTAATGCAGAGAGAGAAGAATCAAAAAAGAGTAGTCACATTTGCATTTAGGACACTGAGAGGGGCAGAGTGTTCATATTCTGTAATCGAAAAGGAGGCTTTAGCCTTTTGGTGGGGCATGCAGCATTTTAAAACATTTGTATGGGGTACTGTGTTTGAGCTCCGCACTGATCATACGCCTCTGAATGATTTTTTCTCCACGAAGGGAGCTGGGAGAGCCACTCCAAGAATTGCCATGTGGCTTTATCGCTTACAGGGCTATAATTTTTAAAACAATGATGTTCCTGGTATGAAGAACATAAATGCAGATTGTCTCTCGCATTTACCATTGTCAGATGTGAGTGAGGTGTTATTGTAACGAAGATGAAAATTGGGTAGTAGCTTGTGTAAGTGAGTCATTTAAGGGTGCTATTCTGGAAGATGAGTGTAAACAGGCACTGAAGGAGGACAAAATGTTGCTACATATTTTGTTGTGTTTGTCTGAAATTTCGAGACAAATTAACAGTAAAAGAAATGAGCTCGGAGATTACAAAATGGTGTAGTCAGAATTGTCGCAGTGAATGGAATCCTGAGGAGGGATGGAAGACAGGTGGTGCCTGTGAAAAAGCAAGTCAGATTGCTTGAGTTGTTGCATGAAGGTCATGGAGGAATATCAGCCATGAAGAGGAAGGCTAGAATGTGTTTTGGTGGTCTGGCATGAACAAGGAGTTTGAGAGGTGTGTACGGAGCTGTGTTGCATGCATGTGCAGCCACAAATCTCACGTGGTGAGTGAGCCAAGCAAGTTTCCTGAAAGAGCGTGGCAAAGATTGGCAATGGATATTTGTGGACCATTCCATTGTAAGGGGCTGGAAGGAAAGTATGCGTGGTCTAAATGGACGACTTTTCCAAATGGTCATAAGTAGCTTTTGTGAAGGAGGTCAGAGCTGCGAACATTGTGAGTTTTTGCAAGGAAATTTTCAGAAGAGAAGGTTGTCCTGAATGGGTGGTAACCGATAATGAGCCGCAGTTTGTGGCAGAAGAATTTCAGGAGTTTTGGAGGAATGAAGGGGTGAAACATCACAGGACAGCTGATTATCATCCCTGTGAGAATGGTCTTGTGCAGTGGTTTAACTGGATAGTATGCAATTGGCTGTCAAAGAGGTTGTAGATCGGAAACAGGCGATTAAGAATCTGTTATGGAGATATAGAAATACTCCACATTCAGTCACTGGTGAAACACTGTTTGTTTTGCTTAAAGGCAGAAAAGCATGTACCATAGGAACTCTAGCAAGGATGGATAGACTGGGGTGTACAAATTTGGATAAAATTAAATTAGAGAAGAAGGTATTCAATTACCAGAGAAAATGTGAACCAAGACACACTGAAGCCTTAAAGAGAAAAAAGACGCATATTCACGTGTGGCGATTGGATGAGAGTGCATGTGGGTACCAATATGGAGAAAGGTTGCTCTAAATGGTCTGATCCTAAAGAAATATAAGAGGTAAAGGGCAACAATGTGTGGCTAAGTGATGGGAAATAATGAAATGTGAGAGAATTAACTATATGCAACAAAGAAGAGCGTAAGGTTTGGGTTGAAAAGCATGCAGGACATAGTGTGGTCAAAGGCCACCTGACAAAAATAAATACTGATATGGTCCATGTAAAGAGGAAACCTGTCTTATGTAAGTATTATGTGTGAGGTAATCACATAATTGCTACTTTAGCAAATTGTGGATTGTAACCCTCCACACCCTTATAAATGGGAATTTGAAAGTATACATTGTTTGTACTTTGTTGTTGGCATTTTGTTTGTTTGTTTTTTTGCTTTAATTTAGATAAGAAGATTTGTTGTATCCTGTTAGTAATGTGTAAGAAGGGTTTAGGGGCCAATGCATGTTATGCCACAAATGTACTCTGGTGGAATTCCAGAATGAGTAGAGGTTCTAGTATACCAGGACTCGGCTGTTGGTGGAGGAAAGCCAGGGGTTGGATGTCTACACTTGAGCTTAATACATATTAAGCTGAAAGGATCACTTTCCTGTGGTGTCTGCTTAAAAGTCCCTACTTAAAGAAATGGAATAGAGCTGTTGACTGGTGTGTGACCATATCCAGGAACCAGAGAAATTCCAACAGGTTTCATGGAAATGTATGTATGTATGTATGTATGTATGTATGCATGTATGTAAGACAGTCAGACAGATAGAAAGATAGATAGATAGATAGATAGACTCACTCTTAGGAATTTCTCTGTTCCTTGATTTTTCCATTCATGCTCATGTATACATGTCTATCTATCTTTCTATACATCTATCTTTATCTATTTGTCTATCAGTTACACCACAGCAGTCATCACTAGACAGTTGTAGTTAAGTCAGATTTTCCAGAGGAAGAATGTTTTTTTTGTTTCGTTAATAACTGAGGTGCTGTTTGACAAATCTTAACAAAACTTTCCAAAAATAGTTTATCCACCTTGACTCCTTTATAGATGGTTTCATATCAATTCGTCAAGCGGGGGCCAAGAAAAAAAGTCCCAAAATGCTGATTTTCTATGCTTATTCCCATTGAAAATTGTGCTCTCTGAACATAAAAAAACTGAATTACACTAAATTTGGCAAAAGGTAAGTAACTAACACAGTAAATCCGTTCAGATGTCTTTGGAGAAATTTGAAAATACGTAGGTGCTTGGCTTGGACTTGAAGAGTTTATAAAGTTAGGCATATCTGGACAGTTGGTCTCACAGAGTCCTGTGGTGTCAGAAATTAGAAAGATAGGGCCTTTTGATTGGCCAAGAGAACCATTTTGGTGGTACCAATTAATTCAATTGTCTGGCTCCATCTGATAACGAAATGTTGCAGCTGCCATTGCAGGACTCGGGACTCGGGAAAATATTTCTGTAAAATGGCATAAGGGAACAAGGTAGAGACACTGTGACCCCAGGCACTAGTAGAGGGGACTCAAAGGAAAACCCCTCCAAGAACCCAAAAAAAAAAATATTCGTGTCACGGATATTGTGGTACTCCCATGGAACTCAGTGCAGCCCTCCTGTGAAGTACTGCAGTACTCCAAGAGGAGCCGCTGCTCAAGTTTCACCCTTATGATACAGCACTACTGTGTATGCTTCACATAGAATGCTTGCACAGTACTGCAGTACCATAGGTTTGACTCTTGAGTGGTGTGTACAATGGAAATGGCTCGAGACCCCAAAAAGTTAACAAAAAAAAAGAAATGTGGGTTGGGTACCTGTAGTGCGATCGGGTGTTGACAGGTATTGGAGTAGGGCCTGGCTGGTAGCCGAATATTGTCAATAAAGCTAATATATTCAGAGAACAAAACACAGATTTAAGTGACGTTATAGTTAGGTGACGAAATAAGATAAAAAATAACTTTTTTAAACCACAGAACACTGATATCCACCAGTTATAGTCTACTGAGCTAAGTATAACTTGCACCCCCACCATGCATTACTTATTACCTAACATATTACATCACTGACGAAATGTTAAATGACATTTTTGATGACATCACTGATGACATCTCAAAAGACATCTTTGATGACATCACTTATTAAATCATCCAGTCATTATGAAAGCATCCTATAGGATTTGAAGTAATTTAACACAGTACACTGATAGGCAATTTTCTATCACCAGTCATGTGTTAATGGACATAACATTTGATCACTTGCTGGACAGATAGCATAACTGTCAAGTCACCCCCATTTGGTAGATGGTATCTTCTTTTAGCTGGGACTCATCCAACTGACAAACAAAAGGATTCCATGGACTTTAAGTGAAGGCCACACCCTTTTAAACCCACCAAAAAAGAGATTGTACTTGATTCACATTAATGTGATCTCCTTCTTAGAGGCTTCACGTGACCTGCAACTTTAAATCAAGAGGTTGACAGCTATACATTTTCCATTGAAAATACCCTTTTGCCAGGCCGTTTTGGCAATTCTCCGTAGTTTGGTAAAATGCACTACTTACATTTTTGAGATAGGCACAATGGCATACAACCTTACAGCCATGCTTACAACTCCAGTGTGAGATAAACCACCTCTATATATCACTCTATTCAACAATCTGAGCACACAGTAACTCTATACTGTAGATGACTATGAAGTTACCAGGGATGTCATCAGTGATGTCATGATTGCTGTAATTTGGTAAGTAGGCATAATATTGATGTTTTAATATCGATATACATAAATATCGAGTTTAGTATATCGATAGTATTAAATATCGATGTTATGTATATCGATATTAAAAATATCGATTTTAAGTGTTGTTAAAAATATCGAAGTATGTAATGTCGATTGTAAAAATATCGTTGTGTAAAAATATCGTTATTGTACTATATTTTAATTTTTTTAAAGTTTGTTTTGAGTATAATAATAGTTAGTTAATGTAATAAAAAATAAAATTTGAATAATATTTTTTAGAAGCGGGATGTTGGGTTTATAGGGGATAAGGGTGGGGAGTGTTTTAAAATAATTGAATTAAATTTGTAATAAATCCCAAATATAAAATTATAATTTAGAAAATATATTTTTGAATTTAGTATATATTGTTTTAGGAGCGGGATGTTTGGTTTATAGGGGATACGGCTGGGGAATGTTTTATAAAAATTGAAATAAATTTGTAATAAATACGAAATTTAAAATTTGAATTTATAAAGTATATTTTCGAATTTATTAAATATTGTTTTAGGAGCGGGCTGTTGGGTTTATAGGCGATAAGGGTGGGGAGTGTTTAAAAACAATAGAATTTAATAATTAATAAATTCGAATTTTAAAATTATAATTTTGAAAATATATTTTTAAATTTAGTAAAATATTGTTTTTGGAGTGAGATATTGTGTTTATAGGGGATAAGGGTGGGGAGTGTTTGAAAACAATTTAATTAAATTTATAATAAATTCGAAATTTAAAATTATAGTTTAGAAAATATATTTTCAAATGTAGAAAATATTGTTTTAGTAGTTGGATGTTGGGTTTATAGGGGATAAGTGTGGGGAGTGTTTTCAAATTTTTAAATTAAATATTTAATAAATACAAATAAATATGTTTGAATTTAGAATGTTTTTGGTGAATTTAGAAATTATTGTTTTTCTATTTTAAAGTTGTGTTTCTAGGGTATAATTTTGGTGAGTGTTCTAAAAAACTTGAAAAAATAATTTACAGTTAATTTTTTGTTAAAAAAGCAAAAATAATAATATGTGTTTGTAGTGTATATTTATACATAAATAATATTTAATATTTAATTCATTATTAGTAATATTTATAAATTACAAGGTTAAATAATGCAGCATTAATAATGCCCAATATTAATTTATACATTAAATTATGGAAATATGATAGTAATATATATAAATATGTATTAATTTGTAATTTTAATATAAAATATAAAGTTATGAAATAGTCAACAATCTATTATTTTAACATTAAGTATTATGTTTAGTATATAAGTTAAATATTATTGAAATATAAATTATAATATTTATAAACAAATATTGTTATTTAAAAAAATGAAATAAATATTTTTAACTATTTTATAATATTAAAAAATTACAATATGTACTGTACTAAAAATTTATAGCAATAATTAAATAATTAAATTATAATGTAGAGTACAGCTAGTGATATATTATTTGAATTGTGATCAGAAAATTAGATATGTTTAGTGTTTGGCTAATTATTTGACTTTAAAGTAATTAGAGTGGGTATAGTAAATTAATTAAGTTTAGTGTCCAGCACCTACCCAGATAAAATGGTAACTGGAGTGGGAATAGTAAAATAATTAAGTTTAGTGTCCTGCACCTACCCAGAATTAATCCTATATTGGAGTGGGAATAGTAAATTAATTAAGTTAAGTGTCCAGCACCTACCCAAACTTAGGGGCTGATTACGATGGTGGGCGGACTTGCTCCGCCCACCATCGTAGCGGTGTTTGGGACCGTCCGCCATGCATGCGGCGGTCCCGCCTACCCGATTAGGATGGGACCGTCACCGCTGCCGTCAGATTCCGCACCGTTAACATTGCGGCGGTGGCTGCTGACAGCAGCACCGCCGCGATGTCGAAAAGAGCATGTTGTGCATTTCACTGCACTATGTGGCAGGCACTACACTGTGCCTGCCACATGGTGCAGTGAAATGCAGGGGGGTACCATGGGTACACCCTCAGTGCACCCACACCTCCCCCCAACACAAGGGGGGCCCGCAACGGGCCCCTGAAACCAATCCCCGCCAGCCTTTCAATGGCGGTTCACCCGCCACGGAAAGGCTGGCTTCCACCAGCATCGTAATTCGTCAGACGGAGCCTGCTAGGCTCTGCCACCATTGTGAGCATGCTGACCGCTCTGCCAGGCAATCGTGACGATTGCCTGTAGCGGTTCTGTGGCGGACGGGCTTTGCCACCGCCGCAGTCGTGGTCTGGACCCCCCGCCATCGTAATCTGGCGGTCGGAGAATCGCAGTCCGCAGGGCCGGTGGACCTCACCGCAGGGCCGGCGGACCTCACCGCCGGGTCGGCGGTGGTGATCGTTCCGCCATCGTAATCAGCCCCTTAATACTAACTGGAGTGGGAATAGTAAACTAATTAAGTTTAGTGTCCAGCACCTACCCTGATTTAATGCTAACTGGAGTAGGGATAGTAAATTAATTAAGTTTACTGTTCAGCACCTACCCAGATTAAATGGTAATTGGAGTGGGAATAGTAATTTAATTAAGTTTAGTGTCCAGCAACTAACAAGATTAAATGCTAACTGGAGTAGGAATAGTAAATGAATTAAGTTTAGTGTCCAGCACCTACCCAGAATAAATACTAACTGCAGTGGGAATAGTAAATTAATTTAGTTTAGTGTCCAGCACCTACCCTGAATTAATACTAATTGGAGTGGGAATAGTATATAAATTAAGTTTAGTGTCCAGCACCTACCCAGAATAAATACTAACTGGAGTGGGAATACTAAATTAATTTTGTTTAGTATCCAGCACCTACCCAGAATTAATACTAACTGGAGTGGGAATAGTAAATTAATTAAGTTTAGTGTGCAGCACCTACCCTGAATGAATACTAATTGGAGTGGGAATAGTGAATTAATTTAGTTTAGTGTCCAGCACCTACCCTGAATTAATACTAATTGGAGTGGGAATAGTCAATTAATTTAGTTTAGTGTCCAGCACCTACCTAGAATTAATACTAACTGGAGTGGGAATAGTAAATTAATTAAGTTTAGTGTCCAGCATCTACCCTGCATTAATCCTAACTGGAGTGGGAATAGAAAATTATTTAAGTTTAGTGTACAGCACCTACCCTGATTTAATGTTAACTGGAGTGGGAATAGTAAATTAATTTAGTTTAGTGTCCAGCACCTACCCAGATTAAATGCTAACTGGAGTGGGAATAGTAAATGAATTAACTTTAGTGTCCAGCACCTACCCTGATTTAATGTTAACTGGAGTGGGAATAGTAAATTAATTAAGTTTTGTGTGCAGCACCTACCCAGAATAAATACTAACTGGAGTGGGAATAGTAAATTAATTAAGTTTAGTGTCCAGCACCTACCCTGATTTAATGTTAACTGGAGTGGGAATAGTAAATTAATTAAGTTTAGTTTCCAGCACCTACCCAGATTAAATGCTAACTGGAGTGGGAATAGTAAATGAATTAAGTTTAGTGTCCAGCACCTACCCTGATTTAATGTTAACTGGAGTGGGAATAGTAAATTAATTAAGTTTAGTGTCCAGCACCTACCCAGATCAAATGTTAACTGGAGTGGGAATAGTAAATGAATTAAGTTTTGAGTCCAGCACCTACCCAGAATAAATACTAACTGGAGTGGGAATAGTAAATGAATTAAGTTTAGTGTCCAGCACCTACCCAGATTAAATGCTAACTGGAGTGGGAATAGTAAATTAATTACGTTTAGTGTCCAGCACCTACCCAGAATAAATACTAACTGGAGTGGGAATAGTAAATTAATTTAGTCTAGTGTCCAGCACCTACCCAGAATTAATACTAACTGGAGTGGGAATAGTAAATGAATTAAGTTTAGTGTCCAGCACCTACCAAGAATAAATACTAACTGGAGTGGGAATAGTAAATTAATTTAGTTTATTGTCCAGCACCTACCCAGAATTAATACTAACTGGAGTGGGAATAGTAAATTAATTAAGTTTAGTGTCCAGCACCTACCCTGAATTAATACTAATTGGAGTGGGAATAGTTAATTAATTTAGTTTAGTGTCCAGCACCTACCCAGGATTAATACTAACTGGAGTGGGAATAGTAAATTAATTAAGTTTAGTGTCCAGCACCTATCCTGAATTAATACTAATTGGAGTGGGAATAGTAAATCAATTACGTTTCGTGTCCAGCATCTACCCAAAATAAATACTAACTGGAGTGGGAATAGTAAATGAATTAAGTTTAGTGTCCAGCACCTACCCTGATTTAATGTTAACTGGAGTGGGAATAGTAAATTAATTAAGTTTAGTGTCCAGCACCTAACAAGATTAAATGCTAACTGGAGTAGGAATAGTAAATGAATTAAGTTTAGTGTCCAGCACCTACCCAGAATAAATACTAACTGGAGTAGGAATAGTAAATTAATTTTGTTTAGTGTCCAGCAACTACAAGAATTAATACTAATTGGAGTGGGAATAGTAAATGAATTAAGTTTAGTGTCCAGCACCTACCCTGAATTAATATTAATTGGAGTGGGAATAGTGAATTAATTTAGTTTAGTGTCCAACACTTACTCAGAATTAATACTAATTGGAGTGGGAATAGTAATTTAGATATATATGTATTATTTTGTAACCTTAAACAATTAATATAGTTTGTAGTACTAATGTATTTTAATTATGACATAGTTAGAAATGAAAAAATATAACTTTAGATAAAAAGTTACTTAAAAATATTATTTAATACAGTACATTTTATTAAAACATTATTTGTAACATTACATTTAATAATAATAAAATGATACACAAAAACATAGACATTTCAGTTTTTTTATTGATGTTTATTGTAAATTATTTTCTAATGAATAAAAATCTATATTTTATTAAGTTCATATAATGTAAAACAAGAGATATAGGGACAAAATATTTATTTTACAAATACAAAATATTTTGTACATATGTATCTTTTTACATTTGATAAATATGTAAACAATATTTTTTAACACTGGTAAATTTTTTAATACACATGTGAACTCTGTAATATTAAATGATGTACTTTTAAATTTGTTGAGAAGCATTTGAGAAAATAATATAATTATTAATAGTTTTTCATTTTAATTTTGCATTTTGAACATTTGTTTTTTAGTTACATATACTGTAGATATTTAAAAAAAAAAGATTCTATATTTTGTTAATACATTTTTAATTTTAAACCTTGTAACATTTTTTGAACAAATAATAATACATTTTAATTAATATTATTAATATATAAAATATTGATATTATTAATTATTAAATGGTTTAATTTTTAAACATTTTTTTATAAGGTTGACATTTTTTAAACTTTGAAAAAGAATATTACATGTTTTTAATACACATTGTATATAACTTGTAAAAAAAGGAATTATAATCATAAATATTATGGGGCCGATTCCGATCTCGGCCGGTAGGGCTCCGAATCGGATTCGGCTTTACCGGATCCGAGTCGGAGCCCTATTTCCCGACCGATTCGTACGCGCGTCCGGGCGGCGAGTACGATGCGGATTTGCCGACCGACTCGTCCGGGCGTCCCGACCGCTCCGACCGACTCGTTCCCGGGTCGAACCGCACCGACCGACTCGCTCGGACTCGACTCGCACCGCGCAATGGAGACGTTCCCCGGCCGGGTAAGGTACGATGCGCGCCGCGAGCAGTTCGACCGAGCCGCGCACTCCGGCTCGTAAGAGCTGTCGGAGCCGTACTTTGGGGGTGCGTGTCGGACCCCCTGTGCGCGTAGCCGCGCGAGTCGCACACAGGGGGACCCATGGGTCCCCCTACCTGTGCGTGTACGGCGCGAATCGCTTCGCCGCGTACACGCTGTAGGGGCGCACTTGTCCGCATCGCACCCATTGAGTCAATGGGAGCCCGCGCACGCTTCATACGACCGGCTCCCATTGACTTCAATGGGAGTCCGACCGACTCGAGTCCGATAGCATACGGACGCATCGTACTCGTTCGGTCGGACTGCACGAGGTCCGATTCGGTCGGAAATCTCTCCGGGTCCGGCTCGGTCGGAGAGATTTACTGACCCGAATCGGAGATTAGCCTATATGTTTAATAATATTTATTATTATATTTTACAATGATGGAAACATGTTAAATGAATAGAAACATATCAGAAATATATCGTAGTATTTTAATTACACATTTAAGTAATTTATATATAACATAATAACATTTTTATTAATAAAATACATTTATTTTATATGTTTAAAGCTGCCATATTTGTTTGGTGCTTGTATTTTGTATCCGCTCGCGTTTGTTTTGGGTTATTTTGAAGGGGACAAGCTCGCGGTTGGGAGCTGCATTGCGTTGAGTAAGGTAAGATTACTTTTCTTTATTTTAACTATATTTTAAATTAAATTTGAAGGTAGTTAGGTTGTACTTATTGTGTCTAGTGTTAGGTTTTTGTAGTTGTGGCGATTTTGGTTTGTAAGTTAGGATTTTAGCGATGGATGTATCGTTATTTTTTGAGGCCTACTTTAGAAGACGTAAAATAGGTTAGAATATGTTTGAATAATGTATGTATAATGTTTGTAATAGTGTTATAGTGTGTATTATGTGTATATTTCTATGGGTGGGAATGTTTGTGTGTTTTTTACAGGTTTTGGTCGATAGAAGTTGCGGATTCGAGAAGATTGCGTTTTTTTATTAAGGAAGTGTATATTAGTTAAAGTAACTAATACTTATTTAACACTTCCTTAATTGTTCGGGTTTTCATGGAGCGTTTCTTTTTTTAAAACACTTTTTCAGGTTTTTTATGGTTTATCGTTGGTGGATTTACGAACGGAGGATTACTTTTGGAACAGCTGTATTTTTACATTTTTGGGGGGTACTTTTTTGTCCTATTTGGATTTTGAGATACCTGGATTGTTTTACAAAATTCGGGATTTTCTGTCTCCAGCTACGGAAACGGTAAGTTAATTTACTTATTTATTGTGGGAGGGAATGCTAAGAGAGTTACTTTTATTGTTGTTTATATTTTCATAAATTCAATTAATATGTCTATATATATTTTTATTGTTTTAATAGAAATATATTAGAACAATTAATTAATTTTGTGAAAATATAGAAATTATTTGTATGCATTTTAATTATTTTTACAGCAAAGTATTATATATTTTAAACTTTATTGACACTTTAGAGTCGGCTTTTGGCAATGATTGCTAAGTATTCTAGGCCTCTTGTTGTTGGGTATAGTCTGACTTGATGTTGTAGGTATTCAAACATTTGTTTAGTTTGTTTGGATAGTTTAGGCCTGATTTGTGTTACAGATTGCTCCATTGTTAGCTGTTGGTAGCTCTGTTCTTTCTGGAGGGAGAGTAGGAGTTTGTGTAGTGTAGGT
Source organism: Calotriton arnoldi (assembly GCA_963921515.1). NCBI lineage: Eukaryota > Metazoa > Chordata > Amphibia > Caudata > Salamandridae > Calotriton > Calotriton arnoldi. The sequence goes on from CAWUFW010003155.1 coordinate 698,944, forward strand.
GGACCTCGTCCTGTTGTTGCTTGGAAGGCATTATGCCAACCTTCAACAGCATTGTTTTTTTTTGCCTCTTGGCTTAATGTGCTAAGGTATACATTCCACCATGGAATTTGGTATTTGGGTTGTCTCCTATGTCCCGATCTATGGAGTCTTCCCACCCAAGTATCTTCAAAATAGTCTAGGAGTGGACTTAATTTTTGTTCGTGTTGCTGGTAGTAAGGACTTTCTATTAATAGGTTGTAATGTTCGGCAACGTCAATAACTGGGACGTAGGCCAATGCAATACGTTTTTTTATTTGGTATGCCATTGAACTGTTTGTTGCATATTCAACACTTAGGGCCTCATTATGACTGGCTAGGAAAGCTCCGCCGTACCGCTCGGATCCGGCAGTGGCGGTCCTTGCCGCCATGCTACTGAGCAGTTTGACCCAGCGCGCCAATATAGCCGTATGGCGATAGGATTCGCGCGCCGGACGCCATGAAGTCCGTCCGGCGCCTGTGTACAGCCAGAGTGCACATGGCTCCGATTGCAACTGGCGGATGGGGAAAAGCGCCACCTAATATGGTGGACGGTGCCTAGCAGGCACCATCCGCCATACTGTGCATGTGTCTTGGAATAGGCCTTTCCATGGCGGTGCTGCCACCATGGAAAGTGCCGCCGAGGATGAGTTTGGGGGCCTGTTGCGGCCCACTCTGTGCTGCTGACAGCCGTTGCACCTCGCATGCGACCAGGTGGCAGGCACCGCGTGGTGCCTGCACACGTTGCTCGCGTCGGAAATCGCGCATCCATGGCTGCTAACATTGCAAACGGTGCTGCAGCCAGCAGCACCGTCCGGAACGGTTCAGGTCCAGGATGCGATCCGGTCAGTATGGCGGACGCATCCTACTTGGACTGGTGGGACTCGCCGCACGTCTGGCGGGTGGTCCAAGCAAGCGCTACGGATAGGGTCGGGCGGACCAAATCCGATCCGAGGCCTTCGCGCGATCGTAATCGAGCCCTTAGTGTTGATTTCTGAAGGTGTCTCCATATACACTGATTGAAATGATAGTAGCAACCCTGAATTGATGTGTGTGGGTAGGATTTTAGAATTGCATTTATCATTGCCTGTTCAAAATCAATAATTATTTTCTGTGGAAAATAATTATTTGTTTCTTGTTTAATTTTATTTAGTATTTCCATATATGTGGAATTTTGTTTATTAGGTAGTAAGGCGTAGATAAAAGGGATGTTGGTGTTCTGATATATGGCATGGATAGTATATAGTTGATAGAATGGTTTGGGACAAATCTTAAAAGTCCCATCCATCATCCATGTTTCTGACTGTTGTAGTTTGATTAAATTATTTGCGGTTCCAAACATAATTATTCTTTTTTCTTTATCATTTGTTGTCATAAAGAACAAAGGGTTCTTTGTTATGAGTTATAGCTAGTTCTGGGGGAATTTCTACCTCTTCAAATGTTTTTGGGGCAGGTGTGGTGGTAGTTGTGGCTTTTTTTGTTCAAGCTATAGTCCTTTTTAATATGAAGAAATAGAGGGCATTTGGCCAGTAGCATGTTTGGGTACTTCGGGCAGCAATTGTTTAAGTATTTCAGTGGTAGGTTTTTGTGAGCTTGTGCTAGCTTCTTTAATGTTGTCTAGGGCACTCCTCACCTCTATTTCTGTAACATTTGTGGGGTGGTTATGCTCTCTTGTATACAAAACAGTTGTTTCTCTAGTTGTTGCCCTCCCATAACACTTATTCGAATAGTACTTGCTACATTTCCAATTTACTTTAAGTCCAATTTGCTTTTCCTGGGTATAGACATACCCCATGTAACATAGCAAGAACTTTCCTTTCTGGGAAGTGATAAATTGGGCGCCTTCTGTCATTGTTGTGTTTTAAATGCTACGAAAAATGTATATGAAAATTAATAAAACCAATAATGTACAGGTTTTTTACTTAATACATACACATTGTTATTAATATACTTACGATGTCGATTTTGAGCTTGTTTTCAATGTAGATGTCCTTTGTTTGTTAGTTGAATTCTGTTTTATTGCTGATGTTTCTGTTGGTAGAATAAAACATATTTTAAATTATTTTGTTCAATTGTATATGGGGTGGGGTGGGGGTTTGGGATGAAGTTGGCATTTGGTTGGGTGTTTTAGATAATTTTTAAAATGCTTTTTGCTGAATACTTACTTTATTTGTTAGATGATTTTAGAAGGTTGTCTGGAATTGTTGAAATGTTTTGAGAATTATCTGTAGAGGAGAACATAAATTGCAAAAAGATATGTATTAATTATTTGTGCATGATAAATAGTAGTTTTAGAAGATTAGCAATACTATAATAATATAAATGATATTTTACTTACTTTTTGAAGTATGAGATATATTTTTTTTAATGAAGTCCTTGCTTCTGGCAGAAATCCGGCAGAGTTTCGTCTTCTTTATTCTTTTTGGTTTAGGGTGTAAAATAAGAATAATTTTTCATTCTTTATATAGTGTTTAATTAATTGTGTGGTTAACGCTATTGGTTTATTTTTATATTGTGTGTATTTCATTGGTTGATCTTCAATGTTTTAATTGTTTTGGTAGTTGTTTTCCATGTATGGAAAACGCTAATTAATAGTTAGTTACTGTTTTTAATTTATAAAAAAATAGGTTGAATGATTTAAATGGGTATTATATTATATGTGATGTTACATAATGTGTGTATATTATTTAAATATAAAATGTAAATAGGTATTAATAGTGTATTTATGATTTATTGTTGTATAATATGTGTTACTATGTTTTAAATTAATTGTATTTCATTTATTTTGTATGCAGTGTTTGTTTATTTATTTAAATATATTTATGGTGTTAAGTTTTGTTTGTTTTCTCTGTTTTTAAGTTGTCGATATTTTTTTAAAACGATATTATTGCTGTCTATATTTTTGTGATCGATATTTTGGACAAGTGGTATATTTTTAAATGATGTTCGATATTTTAAATGACGATATTTATGTGTTCGATAATAGTGTTATCGATGTTAATGTTTAACTATATTTTGGTGTCAATAATAGTGTATTTTTTAAATTAAGTATAGGGTATCGATATTAGTGTAGTCAATATATTTGTGTCGATAAAAAGTAGGTTGATATTGTGTCTGTCGATATTATGTCAGTGATTCCCTCTGAAGGCCTTGCCATTGGGTAGAACCTTGATAGCCTCTCTTATATCCTCCACAGTGATCAGTGAGTTAAGGAGCTCCTGTGTTTCACTCTCCACCCAGGCCAGGGCCACAATATCCAAATAGAAGGCTAGGTCTGGTGAGCCAGACAAGGGCTTAGTAATGTAAAGGTCAGTATAGTACTGAACAAAAGCGGTCAGGATATCTATTGGGGAGGAGGAGATGGTCCCATCACTGTCATATGCAAGAGAGTGGGGCGGTATCAGTGGTGTTTCTTAGCAGCCAGTCTTCCCAAGCCTGTCCACCACGCTCCAGCATGTTTCCCAAGATAAAGCATTTACTGCCTCCTCCCAGGACACCACCAGTAGTTTCTGGGTCCTAGCTAACGTAGTCATGGATTTGGTTTCAGCCTATTCGGTTTCCAGCCTTGTGAGCTCTCGCCAAGGTAGCCCAGAGAGCCCCGCAGGATTTCAAGATGCCTGCCTCTTTTAAAATGAAAACTTCACAAATATAGACCTTGAAAACCCACTACCAATATTCTGAAATAGCAGCTTTGACCTCAGAGCAGAACACTAAGTCCCGCAACTCGGCTCCCATGAGCCGCCAGCTGATGAAGCCCGGTAATAGTGGGAGGTCTTCGAAGACGAGTAGACTCGCCGAATGATCTGCTAACTTTCTAGGCAGTATAGTGGTGGTATGGATCGCATCCAAGAGAGCTTGGAATAACAGCCATAAATCTATGTGCGATAAAATGTTATGCACAGTAGAGTAGTATGTGTATTTGCTCTCTGGGATGGATGAAGAGCCCTTCACTTATCAATCAAATCATACTTCTGCATTATATGACGCATGATGGTCTCTGCCTTCGTAGGATACCAGCTGACATCAGACATTCTGTCTAGATGTAGAGACAACACCGCATTGAAATCGCCACCCCACAGGATAGGCCAGTTGCTCTATTTTGCACACTTTACCATAACTTCATCAAAGAATTCAGGGACATCAACATGCAGCCTATATACATTAATCAATACCAAGGATTGGGCATTAAGGTGGGCTTTCGCAATTACCAGGCAGACATTTATATTAAAAACTAATTCTTCATGTGCAAAGCACAGAACCCCTCCTGCTAAGTGTAATTACCCCACAGGAGCAAGATGGGTAAGAGAAGTATCAATGGAGCCCTAATGTGGATGCAAATATGAGATTAGTTGATGGCAGAAGGCTAGTCTCTTGGAGGAAAGCTATATCAAAGTTTGTTATGTAATGCCTGTCCAAAGAGGCCAATACTTGTTGGGCTTTGTGTGGGTTATTTAGCCCACAAGTATCCCAGCTAAGGTAACGGATCATATAGGCCGCTAGGACAAGATAGCGATGTGAAGGGGCCAGTTGCCTTTGTGGAAATTAAAGAGGTGATTGTTTGTAAGCTACCTGGTATAAATTTGTAGGCACTGCAAGAAATTATTAGAAAATCGGAAAAACCCAATAACAAGTTTACCCCACCCAAGTCATCAGCGAAGACCCAAGTGAATCCAAACTAACAAAGAAACTCATTACAGTATCAATAATTGATAGTCATTACAGTACATGCGAGTGGAGCACAGTGGAGTGCATGCTGGCCCTGGGTAATAGCCATAAATGTAATGGAAACTTATATCTTCCCAGGCCTGGTGGTGGGCTGCCAATAGGATAAGATTGGAAGACAATAACACAGAAAAACAGCATCAATACATTAGCCAATATCTTAAAATATTGCAGCCGCTGTCAGTGGTGGTGTAAGGCAATATTATCACATAACAGATGTGTAGAGGAGGCCATGTCTAAAGAAGGGGGAAAAAAGGATCAACTTCTGTCATTGTCACTATGGTTGGAATTGCCAAATGCCCGGTTACCAATGGAGGAGGATGGGCTGCCAGACGCTGTGCCAGGAGTGCCGTTGTGCTAAAAATATAAATTGATGTATTCCAGAGCAGTTTCAGGTTGCTTGCAAAAGTGTGTTTTGCTGTTATGCCCCATACGTAGGTGCACTGAAATCAACATGAAATATTTAACAGCCTGTATGCGTAGCAACTTCTTGGAAGGACCTCCTCACCACCTGGACTTTGGGAGTAAAGTTCAGATAGAAGGCAATTGGGAAGCCTGCTTTGTTGAGACAGAGAACTTGATCCCTGTCTCAGTATTTAAGACGTTTTGCTATAATAGGTCTGCAACTCTGCCCTGCACAGGGCCTGGGGCCTGAGAGATGTGCACACTCCACTATTAAAATATGGAAAAATGGGTCACGGCCAAATAGAGTTTCCAACAGCTGTTCTACAATGTGTTCCATGTTAGCAATATCCGTGGACTCTGCCACACCTAATATGCAAATATTGTTGGATCAATCCTCGAGGTCTCCCTTCCTTGCTTTCAACATCTGGAGGTCACTGGATGGGCACACATGTGTGGTGGACGTTTGCTGCACATCTAATATTCTGGTCTTGGCCTGGGTGAGCTTGTGATCTCACTTGTCCACCCATTCTTGAAAACGGTCCATTCTGGCCATCAAGGTGTCAACTCTTTAGTGAATGAACTCTCCCGCATTTTGTGTAAAAGCTCCGCAGCATCACTGGTGGCTGGGTCTTGGGTATATGCCAGAGGATCAGACGCCAAGCAGGGGTTCTCACCATTTTTCCAATTGGAGTTTTCTCTTCTTGTGATATATTTTAGCCGTTGTGTTTGTCCAGAGGTGTGCTACCCAGCACTCCTTCAGCACTATCAGTTGTTAGCAACTTGCTGGTGGAGCACTGCTGATGGGCTCAGGAGGGCAGGAGATGTCCCACAGGCCACCTCCCTGCATCTCCTATGCAGCTGAGGGAAATAGTGTACCCCTCAGTGCAAGGCGCTCAGAAAAATGAGTGCAGGCTGGTGAGACAGGGTGTCACATCAATGGTTTTAATGGCACTTGCCTCAAAGAACAAACATAATTTCTGGGCCAGAGACCATTCAGCTAGGACTGACACAAGTGTGCTAGGCAGAGCAGGGAAAAAAGAATGGTTCAGTATTATGGCCCAAGCATGCAGGAAGATTGGTGATGGATCCCCAGTTGTCTGCTCAACAGCGGTTCCAGGTCATGAGTGACTAGAGTCCCTATGACCACATACAGCAGGGAGCCAGAGTCAGGCACTCACCAAAGTGCCAGAACATCCAGCCGCTCCATGGAGAGCTCTGCACCACCAGTCGCTGGCAGCATGTTACTGCTGTATCACAGCAAGCCCGCTAGTCGTAATGCATAGAGAGATCGCTACACCAGAGAGCTGTCTGATGTAGACTGTCAGGAGTAGGGTCCCCTGCAGCCTCCCCCCAATATGGGTTCTTGCTGGGCAGTAATAGCAGCACAGGATCGGCCACCCAAAGGTGTTATAAAGACCCAATCCAACCTCGCTAGATCGGCCACCCGATGGTGTTATAAAGTCCCCATCCAACCTTGCTATGTCGTGGGGTCACAGGCTCCAGAGGTCACGTAGGTCTCAGCAATTCAGCCGACCAGAAACAGCTGGTTAACCGCAAACGCAGGGTATGCCTCAGAATCTGTAGGTGAGAGTGGCGCAATATTAGCAGCCCAATGCAGCGGTACAGCTGCTTTTGATGTGAGAGCTCAGCTCTCCGGCACCCTCCAAGCAGTACAAGTCTAATATGGTTTTTGTATTTATAGGTCATTGAATATATGATTAACAAAAAATGCATTTTTTAATAAATACATTCACAAAATATATTTGCAGAGTGAAATTTATGATACCTGTTATTTTAGTAGGTGCCTCCCAAACCCTTTTTACTACACACGAAGGGGTTTTGCTCACCTGGAAGGCTATGGAATGGGCATGTTGACCTTCATTATTCAAAGAAGATTGTTTTCCCTATGAATTATAGATTGTGTGCTTTTTTATGTGCTCTATCGCCTTATGGGTTTATTGCAGATCACATCTACTTTTTTGTCTAAAATACAAACACGATAAACCTATAACAAGATTCTACAGGTGCAATTTCCTTCTTGATGTGGCATGAAGAAAATGAAGTAATATATGAATAATGATTTTTAAAACACAATTCCTCTTGTTCTCCTTACTGTAGCCTGAATCAAATTACAACCAACCTTCTATAGACCTTCAACAAATGAAACTCAGTTTAGCATAGCAATGAAATCAAAGGTGAATGCACTCCTATCAAATTTATAAGACTTTCAGTATTCCTCATACAATTATGCTCAGAGGTACCCCTCTTTACTTGCCTACAAAGATGCAAATTTCTGGAAGTCAACTGACTCTCGGAAGCACTGAATCCCTCATGTTGGAACCACCATCTTTTAAAAAAATAGCTCACAAAGATTCAACTATTCTCTGGGTGTACTATGAAAATTTGGAACTCATTGCCTCCTGTTTCAAGCACATCAATTTCCATATTATTTATAAGAAGGATTTGTCCTTGATTTTGAGAGACATTTTCATCCTGGCTCTGTATGAATCAGTTTATGATTCCCACACAACACATACTCCTTTGTCCTGGTATTGTCACCTTGTGGCATCCTATTGTTGTACATCTATCTGTACCTACGTGATAATCTGTGAAGTAGTTGAATTCTTCTGAGACGTATTTGTGCTTTATAAAACTGCAAAGCAATAAATCAAATAAACAAATTCGAAATTCAGTGTTGGAGCTCTTTTACATAGTTAGGATGTGTTTGATTATTAATTGAGTGCTACATAAACTACCTAGAAATATATGTATAACATGATAACTATTCAAAACTCAATGTGGCCAATTTAAAGTGTTAATCCCGTGTAAAACCTCAATCTCTGGGGCATATCCATTTCAGTTAAATTTGGTTGTATGTCATTATTCATCCATGTCATTTGTGTGTGGCTAGCTAGCATCATGATAACTTACAAATCACCTGCAATTTGATATCAGGAATGTGTCTGAGAAAGGATAGTGTTTAATGAACAGTTAGTAAATTTGAGCAGAAGACAAACATATTGATGCGAAAATCAGGTATAGAAGATATATCTGAAATACAATGATAATTTAGAATACAAATAACGAAAACTAACTCCCGAAAGGATGTTAAAAAGGAAAACACCTGCCTAGCCTTTGTGGGAAAAAGTAGCTCTAATTTTAGGTTGTAAGGGGCATATCAGCAAGGGACGGCGATAATTATCGCAAAGCGCGCTTAGCGCTAGGATAATTATCGCCGTCTATCTCTGGAATTTATCGCCCTGGTAGCGCGTTATTAACAACGCGTTACTCCAGGGCGATAAGAATTCCAGAGATAGCGAGGTTATCGCCGTTTTGCAGGGAACATCGCTAGTTTTCCAGCGATGTTCCCTGCAAAACGGGATAACCTTGCTGATACGACCCTGTGGTCGTATCAGCAGAATCCATCTCCCATGAAAAGTATGCTTAAGTCAGAAATTTAACAGACGTTAAATTCCTGAGTTAAGGCTGAGGTAAGCGCGATTATTTTTATCGCTGCACCTCCTTGTTAATATCGCGAAGCTGCCTTCGCGATATTAACATGTGTTGTTTTCACAGCCACGCCTTCTTTGCATCTCATTAGCGATGCAAGGCGAGGCTGTGAAAAAACGGGCTCTACATCAAGGAAACACGCGCTAGCGTGTCCTTGATGATATTGCGATATAATTATCGCCGCTTTTCGCCCGAAAACGGACGCTAAAGCGGCGATAATTATATCGCCAGCTCTTGATAATATGCCCCAGAGTCATTTGAAAAACATGGCATGACTAAATGAGCATTTAATGCAGGGCGCAAATTAGACGGCATCCTTGTTAAAGATGAGTATTTAAACTGTGAAAGCTCATACGTCTCGAGCACACGAGAAAAAATCTGAACTCACTTCAGATTTTACCGCAGCTGCCAAGTTAAATTGTGAACTTGAATTTTCTTTTAAAATCAGATTATATTAGCGAATTGCTGTAGTCAAAACGTGGAACATTCTAAGAAAGAAGACCAGGTAAATTTGCAAAACTACCTACTTCCATGAAACATGCTTGTATGGATTTATAAAAACATCGCATGTTTTCCCTGCCACATTGTTTATAAAATAAGACTGACCCGGGTAAAGAAAGAGCAGAAGAGCAAAAGCCCAAACTGTGTGATTTGATAAATGTGGAGTTCAAAAGGTAAAAGATGTGAAACAGCAGGTCGATGTGACACGTGGGCATTGAGGAACATATATGTAAGTCTTATATAGATGTGATTGCTAAAAAAACGGGTTTCTAAGGAACAGATATCATTAGACTGTGTGGGTGGCCGAAGAAACCACAAATATTTTGGAAACGTATTGCATAGAGTTTTGAAAAACTCAAATATAGGCAAACTTATTTCCAGACAGAAATCGACACTCCTGCACAGTAAAAACGGTGACAGTAATAGTAATTTAGAATGTAGGCACGGGAGTTTACACCAAGGACACACTATCAGAACCGTGGTTAGCAAGAAAATACCATCAACTATAGCATTCTACTTTCTGGTAAAAATGAGGTAATTTTATAGTACTAAACGTGCCAGGTCCATAAGTGCCCAAGTAAGTTCTAAGTATTGGGCCTAATAGTGGTAGCAATGCCTTGCTTCTAGGGTCCTCGAAATATCTACATACCTGGCAGTTCATTGCTCTGGCTAGACAATGTGGAGCCACTTCGCAAAAAAGCTGAAATAGGTCTGATGAAATCCTACAGAAGTATCAGCCTTACCATGTACAAGATTAATTCCAAGCTAACTTTCAGGGAGGAGAAAGGATGAGTCGGTACACTGTTAAAGTGTTTGCTGAATAAATCTACAATTTGGTGGGGATTGGCCTGGAGCTCCAAGATGGCGGATGCACAGTCTGAGTGCTCTGGCTCCGCCACTACCATCCTGAACTATCCGAATGTTTCCAGGGGCTGAAACTGACTAGACCTACCCTAGTCAGAACCCAGTTACCTTCCAGTGCGGAGAGCTGAGAGGGGGAGATACGCCCTGTGTGCCTCGAGGGACAGTAGACTGGGCTGAACTGCGTGGGGCAAAGGCTGCCATTTCCATCTCTCTCAATGCGGCAATTGAACCAACTACCAACGTGGGACACGTGCGGCGACCAAGAAGCAGGACACGGCTGCCCTGAGGGGGGGGGCTAAGGCTTGCCACCGCAGCATTGGGTCGCCCAAACAGACCTACTATCGTGGGGCCCCATGATGAGGCAGAAGGGGGCCGCAACTGAGGCCTGACCACTGGTGTGACCGGCTGGCAAGACCTCAAGGAGCGTGAGTGGTGGCCCAAGAACCACTCTGCGTACACAGCATAGTGGGCTGCCACTCTGAAAGAGACTGTAGCCTGCCATTGCGTTGCTGAGCCGCACCTAAAGGATTGCTGCAGAATAGCCATGCGTTTGGGGGAGAGGGCCTGCAGCCGCAGCACGATTGCTGGGGAGGGCCCCTGCAGAGACTGCGAGATGAGCCTGACGCTGGCAGATGCTGTTGCAGCTGCCACCCAGCACCGTCTCTGAGCTGCCAGCTGTGGTGGGTGGCAATATGGGGGCCACGCAACACCTGAGAGGAGTGCACTGCTACCACGAGGGGCACCAAGGCTTGCCGGTATGACACTGGGCCATATACAGAACCTTGATAATAAAGGACCCTTGTGAAGAAAGAGATGGAACCCGAGATTGCTGGTGAGGTCAGGGGGAGGGGCTGACTGGAGGATGATTGTCTGGGCTGAGACTGCATGCCTGTCCCTGCGTCCAGGCAGTGCCCGAGAAGGGGTGGACGCGCAGAGCTACAACACCCAGGGACGCCGGAGAGAAACTGCCTGGGTTCATGCCTGTTGGGAAAGGCGATTGCTCCTTATAAAGTAGGGACGCTGACAATACCTGATGGGAACCCTAAGAGGAGGTAGATGGACATGCATGTGGTGCCTGTCGATGGGGAGCTGGACGGCAAGGGCGAATGACTTGTATTGGCTTGATCGCCCTGCCACATGAGGTGGGGCCCATGGCACGGAAGCTCCAGGAATGAGATTCCCTTTCTCGATCATTCTGGACTACCCCAGTGGATAGCACTAACACCTATCCCCACTGAAGAGAGTAATATTGGGCTATGTTTGTAATGTTGATTGTTTTTTTGGTTGAAATGGTTAGAATGGATGAGGTATGTTAAATCCAGACCCGGTGGAGGGGGGCACACTCACACACAGTAGACGTAGGCTTGCTTCTACAATAGCCCACCCAGATGCAGAGTACAGGAAATAGGTACCACCCGCTCACATACCGCTCTCGTCTGCAACCAACCTACCCACACCACGGTCATTTTTTTCCATGAACAGGTACCATTTTCTGTCCTACTATGTTCAAGGGCTAGGTTCCCTGGCAAAAAGGCACATAATCTACTATCCATTGAAGGAACATACATGTTGCCTGCCTCCACGAGATGCACATAACCAACCTTGAACTGCCAAAGTTGTACAAGCGATGGCGTGACCAGATTTATGGAACGGGGTACTCTACATACACTAGGGTTATTTTGGTGTGGATTGCTCCAAGAGTGCCACTCACAGTACTATAGGCACACGCCAACCCAGAAGGCAGATTCATAGTACTGGATGCCATGCTGGACGAGAGGACATTCTTGCTTGCAAGTATATATGTTCCCAACACCAAGCTCCACTTTCTTCCCACATTGTCCCCCTTCCTACATGGGCCCATTGATACAAATTGTATGTGTGGGTGACTTTAAACTGGTCCTTTATTGTGATCTGGGTCGATAGATGCTACCCATCCCATCCGGCCCCTGCGGTTCACTGACAGAGCGTTTCTGACAGTGGACTACTGTGAGAAAGTCATCCCTTTTGCCCTAATCACCCCCATTTTATGCTTGATACCAGTGGTAACTGACTCTGACTATGCCCTGGGCTTTGCTTACAGACCCAGTGTCAGTGCTCTGATTATAAGGTATATGATAATTAGGTTTCATTATAATTGGGACTGACAGCCTAGCTGTAAGTCCCTAGTATATAATAGGGCATGTAGGTTTAGAGGCCCAGTAGACTTAATGCACTTAAGTGTGCACTACTATGTTGCCTGTTGTCATTTAAAAGGCAGCACTGCTTTTCAGGTTGGCTTTACATTACATTAAAGTTATATCCAAATTCGACTTTGGAAATAAAGGTACTTCTAAAGTCTTGAACTACCTCATTTTTACATATAGGGCACCCCTAAGGTCTCCCTTGGGTGCCCCTGCCATAGGGTGCCTTGTAACTATAAGCAGGGACATTATAAAAGGTGTATTATAAGCCCTGGTGAGGGAAAAACTGCCAATTTAGTGTTCCCCATTGTAGAAAACTAGCTCCATAGGCTAATATGAGAATATTTTATTTACTTATTTACTTATCTATTTACTTATAAATATTGACAGGAGCAAGCTAGACATGTCATTCAAAGACTTAAATTAAGAGCTGACCTTAACGTTACAATCTATCAAAATAGCACCATTCGGATCCAAGCCGCAAACAAGGATCTCAGAAAATTCGATGACCACTTCACCACCCTAAAAGAGCAGGTGTTTGGCTACAATACTTCAACGCACCCCCAGCGCCCTCTGTCTCAACCTACCACACGTCAGAGCAGTGTCCACTCCAGTTCAAAGCTAGCGTCATGGGGTAAGGGCCTCCCGCTTACGACCACCAAAGCAGAAGCTACCTCTTTAAGCTCCCTAACACCTTCTCCTAAAGAATGGACTGTCACTAATCTCCCCAACGTGATGTCTTTACAGCACGGTGCTCAGGGCAGCAATTCCACTAACCCCAAGAGAGCACCACCCACCTCACCTCCTCAATCTCTCAAAAAGGCAACACCTGCAATCCCATCATCCACTCACCATCTCCATCCCGCATCCATAGCGGCATGCACACAGGTCATCCAGAGCTCGTCCCCTGCCCCCCAAAAGGCCCTTTGGCCACGCTACTTAGTAAAACAGGCTCTTTGCACACCTCTCCATACATAAACGCAGCCACAGGGAGATTGAACTCCAGCTCCTCTGCCAGGATCTCCGAGTGTACTAGCATACCAAGCCCTAATCCCTGAGTCCCTTTGCCTCTATTACAGTCTACACTAACGGACCTCTGAATCTCCGAACAGTCAGCATAGCTCAGAGAATCCATAACGCTATTCTCGAAATGAAGAGCATCCTACACCTTACCGACCACTCTCTCGCTAAAATCAAGCCCATTCAAAAATCAGTACTCAACTTTCAAAGCAAGCCTAACTAACCCCTTTCACTGGCTAAAAGACACTATCGCCCTCGCAAACAACTTAACTATCTATTGGCGGATTAAACACTAGCTCTTTTATTATCCTACGAGGCAACACCTGTCCCCCTGACAAGAATGACGAAAACAAGATCCATATGGTCACAATTAACACAAACAGAATGTCCACACTCAAAAACAGAAGGGTAAACAGCAACAACTTTAAATGAGTATCCTTATCCACCATAACTCCCAACATAACCCAGGGAACTCCACGACACAGCTATCTGGTCTTCTACTTAATTGCCAATCAGCAGTGAAGCATGCCTCCAACATCGCCGAACTCATCCCGAGTCAAGAAATTGATGTGGCAATCTTAACTGAATCATGACTCAACAAAGCATCATCGTCATGCATGGATTTATTGGTTCTTCCAAACTACAACATCTTAAGGCTTGACAGCCAAATAAACAAAGGGAGAGGTATCGCTTGCATCCACCGCTCCGACCTCTCCATTACCCAATTCACTCTGATCCTCTTGACTCCTGTGAATATCTCGCACTCTCCATAAGAAACGACTCTAACCAATTGTGCAAATTGCTCACCTTCAACCACCCCCGGGTAAGAATGACCGATTCATTGACCACCTCATGGAAATCATTACAGCAAATGCCTCCCCCCACTCCAATGATATATTCCTAGGAGACTTTAATCTTCATTGGAATGACCTTAATGACATTCAGGTCAACATCCTTAACGATATCCTAGCAGACTAAACCCTTACTCAAGCCTGCACTCTACCAACTCACACGAAAGGCTCCATGCTGGATTGGATCATCTCAAAGGAAAAGGCGGTCCAGCTAACCTGAATTGCTCCTTGCGATTGATCAGACCACCACGCTATTACCTTCCTAATGCCGGGCGTACATAAGAAAAGATCAGTGCAATCACTGAAACCTAAATTATGGTTTAGGGGCACAAAAAGCCTAGAATATGAGAAGCTGGCAGCACAATGCGAGAAGGATCTCCCCCTCTCCCCCCAAGCTATCAAATGTCAGCAAACTTACAGAGCACTACAACTCAACAATGTCTGATATAATTGACAAAAATCCCTGGTTTAATGGGTCCCTAAACAATGAAAGGAGAAATCTTCGTCTAACAGAAAGGAAATTGAGACAACACCCATCCTCCCCCCATCCAAAACTTCTCAGAAAGACCAGAAATGCATACAACAAAAGCATTCTTAAATCAAAAAAAAGAATTCTTTAGATTGGAACTGGAGAACGCTAAGAATAGACCTCGTAAGCTCTTTGAAATGGTAAAACAACAATCAAACAAACTGGCAAAAACCTCTAAAGAAGCAACAAAATCCCTAATAAACTGTGATGAGTTCTCCTCTTTCTTTTCAAAGATGAGGTATAGTGTGCACAGAGTCCAGTGGAAGCCCAAAGGTAGGCAGAGATAAAAGTAGATAGCACCTTACTCTCTATTTGTGGTAGTGTGGGCGAGCAGTAAGGCCTTATCAGAGGGTAGTGTTAAGCATTTGTTGTACCCACTCAATCAACAAATGATGTCACACACTCAAAGACTGAACTCAGACCAATTTGATTTATATAACAATATTATTTAGTTGTATTTATTTCCTAGAACCAAGCAAGCCTGGCACAGGTAAGCGTATATGATAATTTTCAAGGCAGGTTGAACAATACAAGCAAGCTGAATGAAAATGACTTTGTTACAGGTTTGTAAATGCTTTCAATACAGTAGACATTACTGTCGGTGGATTACTTTGGATTATTTTACAGATTACTTTCTGGATTACTTTTTCTACTCAGTGTGATATTCCTAGATATCACACTGGGACATTTCCTAGAGAAAAGGTAAGTAAGCAATTTTTAGTTATTTGCAGTTTTTCAGAGTTCCATACAAAACCAACTCCGCACATTTTTCAAGGAAAAACAGTCAATGTATTCCTAAGGATGGAAATGAAGTTATCGGTTAACAGGTAAGTACTTTATTGTGGGAGTTGGTACCCTGGGGTGGGATCCAGGGTTCCCCCAGGGTCAAGGATGCCCTGTCAAAGCACCCTCAGCGGCACTAGGGCGGCCGGGTGCAGAGTGCTGAGGCCCAATGTTATCAAATGGAGGATAGGGTGCCTCCGGTTGGTGGCTGCTCACGAGCAGGCCACAAGGTTGTGGGAGCAAAGCTCCTGGGGTTAGGCTCAGGGCAAAGGGGGATCCGGTTTAGCACACAAAGTGCACAGCGGCACAGGGGCGGCCAGGTGCAGGGTGCTGTTTTAGCGTCGGGAGCCCTGTTGCAGGAATCTCCCTTCTTGGTTCAGGGCTGCCCCCTAAATACTGTATTTAGGGGGTGTTTTAGGGGTCTCGAGGTCAGTAGCCAATAGGCTACCAACCTTAGGGTGACTACACCCTTTGTGTGCTCACCACACGTTGGGGAGTGGGCACAATCCCTAGTCCCGATAGGAGAGTGCTTGTCATCTGCAAGATGGCGGGCACTGAAGAGTGGGCTTCACCTCGCCTCCCCCACCTGAGTGGTGGGGTTGGCAGAGGTGGGCACACCTTCTGGGCTGTGCTCATTTTTCCCACCTATCTTCCCGCCGAAAACGAGGGGAGACAGGAAGGGAGCCTGCTCCTGATAGCAGGAGAGGCTGGGGGTCCATTAAAAAGGCGGCAAGGCCTTTGAAGCTCCCCTGCCACAGATGGCTCTTCCTGGCCTGGGGGAGGTATGACCACCTCCACCCAAGAAAGGCTTTGTTTCTGGGCTCAGAGAGCGAAGGCTCCCACCCCAGGGGTCCAGAAACATGTCTTGTGGTGGCAGGCTGCTGTGTACCAGTCAGGGAACCCACCAGAGGCTGGTCGTTTTATAGGGGGCATCTCTAAGATGCCCTCTGAGTGCATTTTTCATTAAATCCCACACTGGCATCAGTGTGGGTTCAATGTGCTGAGAAGTTTGATACCAAACTTCCCAGTTTTCAGTAAAGTCATTAGGGTGCTGTGGAGTACATAATGACAAACTCCCAGCACCATATACTCTTAATGGTATTACTGCACTTACAATGTCTAAGAATTGGTCTAGACACTGTAGGGGTACAGGGGTCATGCACCTGTACCCTCACCACTGGTATAGTGCACCCAGCTAGAGGGGTGGCTGACCTATGCCAGAGCAGTGGGTTGTAGGCATGGCACACAGGGATGTGTGCCATGTCGACTCTTCACTTTGTTCTGCACCAAAACACGCAGCCTGCAATGGCAGTGTGTGTGTGTAAAGGTACAGGGCCTCTAAGGGTGGCACAATAAGTGCTGCAGCCCTTAGAGTCCTTCCCTGGCCACAGTGCCCTTGGTACCCATGGTACCTTTTACAAGGGATTGACATGTGGCCAGAGAGGTGCAAATTGGGGGTACAAGGTAGAGTTTTGGAAAAGAATACAGGCCCTGGGAACCTGCTTGGCAGGGACCCTGGGCACATCAAGATAAAGTGCATCAGTAGTCTGGCAAAAAGTGGGGGGGGGAATACTGCAACAGAAACCCAGCTTCCTACACTTAGCCAACTCATCGCCAAATTAAATCTGCTTGACGAATGCCAATCTGGTTTCAGGCCAGATCACAGTACCGAAACTACTTTTCTCCATATAATAGATGATATCCTTCAAGCTCTAGTACAAGTAAAAACGTCTCTCTTAATTCTTTTGGACCTATCATCGGCGTTCGACACAGTTAACCATGAGAAGTTATGAGACGTCTTGAAAACAGGATGGGATTAGGGGGAGCCATTCTCGAATGTCATAAATCTTTCTTACGGAACTGCTCCCAAAGATTCTTAGTTAATCGAAATCTATCCTCTCCTTCTCTGATTAGGATCGGAGTCCCTTAAGGCTCAACTCTAACCCCAACTCTTTTTAACCTCTATCTGGAACCATTAACTGAAATACTGCATATCGCCAACATCTCTTTCCACATGTATGCAGAAGGAACACAGATCTACATCAAAATTTCATCCTTAGAGGAGATCAAAACAGTGAACGAGGCTCTAAAGTTGACTGTACAACGGCTTGCTAGCAACCAGCTCAAACTCAATGCGCAAAAAAACAAATTCCTACTAATCTTCCCTCCTAAAAGTTCCACTGACATACATGAATGGACCAAATCGATCACTGCGCTGAACTGCACCCAGAGCATAGTGGACTCGGCCAAATCACTAGGAATCACACTGGACAAGAACCTGAACATGCAAGCCCACATCAACACACTGGCCAAAAATGCCAGGTGCCACCTGCGCTACCTGAGAAAACTAAAACCATTCCTAAATTCGTCGGACCTTAAAATGGCAGTACAGGCTTTAGTTATCTCTAGGATCGAATACGGATGCTCAACACTCTCCGACCTACCCAAGATCTCAACGGCTCCCCTAAAAGCTTGCCCCAACTCAGCCGCAAGACTCTTAAAAGGCTCAAATTTTCGACCGCATGTCACCGCACCTGAAGGCGCTGAACTGGCTTCCTCGCGAGGCCAGAATCCAACTCAAATTGGCCTGCATCACACACAAAGCGTTACACTCTAACTCACCTTCGTATCTTGCTCATAAAATTGTGGTATCTGGAGGAGGCAGGCACTCCCAATGTGCCAGGGATTTTGAGTTGAAAGCACCCCTCTTCCGGAAGAAGAAAACATACAACAGAGCTTTCTCTGGGGCCGCACCTAGAATCTGGAACTTGTTGCCGCCAAACATCAGAAGAATAACATCTTTGTCAAGTTTCAAAAAGGAAGCTAAGACTTTGCGAATGGGCAAATTCCTCCCATAAACTCTCTCAGTGCATTTACAGGTCAGCAGCTTAGTAATATTCTATTGCTCTTTACAGGGCCGGACTGAGAACCAAAACCGGCCCTGGCAAAGTGCTCGGCCGGCCCCCCCGGGGCTTGGGGGGGTGCAGCCGAGCTGTTTGTCATGGCCAGTTTTGGCCGATTTTGTTACAGGGGCCGATATTGCAGCTATGCTGCAAAAACGGCCCTGTAACAAAAACGGCCCCCAGGGGCCCAAAATCGGCCCCCACCCTAGCGGCCCACCGGTGCCTGCTATGGCCAGTCAACTGGCTCTTTACTTGAGCACTACACTTTAAGCCGGTCTTTATTTCATAGATGTAATCTATGCGATTCTTGTATCATGCATTACTCATACTTCACTGTCACTTTAATAGGCAGAGGCTGGTGTTGTGCAGTCTTCCTCTGCTCCGGCTAACATTTGTATTATCTCCCTCAAGTGTACTCATGATCCCCTGTTCTTACTCCATGTAAATAGCTTGTTAGCTCTGCAAAGTGTTCTCATGATCGCCTGGCCCTAAATTGTAAATAGCTTGTTATCTCTGTAAAGTGCTCTGACACCCTAACGGGTCACGTTCGCACTCTATAAAACACTAAATATATAAATATAGAATGTTTTTTTCTGTAAGCCAAAATCAAGCCTTCCAGCTCCCCTCTCCTGGTAGGCCAGCCTCTGCCAGACTGAGTGGCCTGCTAAAAAGACAAATGATTTCCTGTGGGGGGAGAACTGCAGAAGCAAAAGGCCGGATGGGGTTGGAGTAGTCAGACTGGTCTTCAAAGGGAAAATGACACTTTAGGGCAACACAGGCTTACCCCCACATCCTACACCCTTAGCCACACAGGAGTCCCTGTAATTATAATAGTCAAGGGGCTGGAAGGGGAGTGTTAGAGAATCTGAGCCACACCAGTGGGTTGGCTTAGCCAGACCTAACCCTCCAGGAGAAAGTTTCTCCATTTTGGATTTTAGCAGAATAGTGCTTTCTGGGACAAGAATATGCCACACTTTGGAAGAAGTGTGGCACCCTGCATCCCATTGGTCAGGGGTGTCCCCCGATGGATGCCCAGGAACACTGAATACATTTTGGAAGAGTTGCCAAGTAACTCAGATCTGCTGCCTGAAACAAGAAGGAGAAGAAGGACTGCCCTGCTGGAACCTTTATCTGCACCCAAAGGACTGCACTCTAAAGGACTGCACATGCTGCACAATGTGGAACTACAGCCCCAAGGACTTTGCCTGGCTTCTCACAGAGTAAGTAGACTTCATGTAAGCTACAGGTTAACAGAGTCCACCTGCATCATCTCCACCAAGAAGTCCCCATACTGGCTTGCTTTCAGTGGACGTTTAAGGACATGGCCAGGTGCATTGTGGGAATTGTAGTCTCAAACTTCTAAGGACCCTCTCAGAGCTTTTAGACCATTGAATCTGTGTTTTTGACACTTTGAACCCACAAGAGGAACTTCAGAAAGGAATTCCAGAAGTGTAGAAAAGTTTGGAGCAACTTTTGAAAAAAGCTCCATAAGGTGACCAACTCGACGTCGAGAGTCAAGCCAGGGATGTCGAACTGCGACTCGGCCTCAATTTCAAGTTTGTTCCGCTGAAAGCACCGGAGCTCCAGACTTCCAGGATTTCACTGAGGCCTTACCCAGAGTCAAGCCGACGATGTCGACGCAGATATGGCTTTAAGAAAAGCCTCAGTCGATGTCAAGAGAAAATTCCTCCAGAAAAGTTTCTAAGTGCAATGGTAAAATCTTAAGAGAGGCCTCTTGCCTAGTGTATCCAACCAGGGCTCCATCATGGTTGGCCTCAAACTTTGACTTTGTCCCTGTCAAGTGCAACCAGATGTCCGAAATTGGCACTATTGTTTTTTAAGCACTAAACAGTCTTTATTATTTAAAAATTCATATATCCGGTTCCCTACATTGGATTTTTTCCTTTTGGTGTCAATTTGTTCATAAAAATATAACCTATTTTTATAAATTGTTGTTGAATTTTTATTGTGCATTGTGTTTACTTATTTAATGTGCTGGTGCTTTTAAATGCACCTATCTCCTAAGTTAAGCCTGCCTGCTCGTTGCCAGCTACCAAGGGTTGAGCAAGGGACTAGATCCTTGAGACATTTACTGAACATTTTATTGTGTTTGTGGCCTTATTACTAGTGGTAGCTTCCTATTTATCACTACTAATAAACCACTTTCCAACAGGTACACAAAGGAATATGGTGGACCTCTGTCAGACATCACACCCAGAGACCCGTGAGCATTCATTCTACTCAGGGCAAAACGGGATGAATACTAGACTAGACAGATTTATGGCGTCCCTTAGCTTCCTACTCATGGTCCAAAGCTCAGAATACCTTTGTGGCACCTCTTCAGACCACAGCACCATCCTTTTAACTCTCCTGGGATGTGAGGCAATGTGCTTCTATTCCCCTCTATTTAAGATACAGTGAGCTGACAAGCTTTTGGAGATGCACCTGTGAGAGGTACTGAGACCTGAGATGACTGTGGCAGCATACTCAGTGGACCCTGATAAAATATGTTTTTGATCTCTTTTGATGAAAGCTAAAATCCAGAAACATGTGTCTAGAGAAGAACAGCACTATCTGAACCAACGTTGGTGAAATACTACTGCTAATATTAAAGTTAGCACTATTTGTGAGCTGCATTCACCATAATGCAAAGGGGCAAACTCTGCTGGGATGTAAGGCAGTGTGCTCCCTTCCCCCTTCTGTTTAAAAAAGCTCCCATGAGCTAGTGAGCTGACCATTTTTTTGAGAAGCACCTGTGCCCCTGTGAGAAGTACTGAGACTGTAGAAGACTGTGGCAGCATACTCAGCGACCCTTGATAAAGTTTGTTTTGGATCTCTACTGATGAAGGATAAAATCCAGAAACACGTGTCTAGAGATGAACAGTACTACCTCCACCAACTTTGGTGAAATACTACTACTATTATTCAAGTTAGCGCTAATTGTGAACTGCATTCACCATAATGCAAAAGGGTGAACTCTGTTGAGATGTGAGGCAGTATGCTTCCATACCCATGCCATTCTTTTAACGTTATCACTGGGCAGGACTCTGGCAGCGGTGCCAACCTGGCGTCTACAACCTGATGCTTTACTGGGCCCACCTTTCAAATCTGCCATCTGGAACTCGATAAATGAGTACTTACGAGACTATGAGGTTACATCCACTCACATGAATGTGGAGTGGGACCCCTCTAAGGTCATCATACAGGGTATCTGCATCAAGACCTGTCAGGTGCGGTTTTGTGTCTGGGCGAAAAACTCGTGTGAATCTTCGCCGACTTTTCCATACTATGGATATGTTGGGCCGGTATCCAGAGACACCATATGTATCCTACCTGGATATCAAAAAAGCCTTTGACACCCTACTATGGCCCTACCTGTTTGTGGTGCTTCAGGCCCTGGAGATTAGAGGGAACCATCTAAAATGGATACAATTATTATAAATGAGGCCCCTCGCCAGTGTTCGTACCAGTGAGGTTTACTCAAATAAATGGCGGCTGCACAGGGGCACCAAATAGGGATGCCCGCACTACCCTATTCTATTTGTACTGGCTTTGGTACCCTTAGCATGTATCCCGCATGAGAGGGGCCAAGAGTGGTGGATCAAAGTGGGAAATAGATACTATGTAGTGGGCTGGTACGCAGATAATGCACTGTTGTTTCTCAGAGACCCGGGAGGTAGTTTACCCGCACTAGGACAACTGCTGGATGATTTTAAGGAGTAGTCAGACCTGAAGGTGAATTGGGACAAATCCTGTCAGTTTCTGCTGCATCCAATGATGTCGTTGGAATGCCCTCCATTTCTAGACGGCCCTCTTCAAACCCACTACCTTCAAGTACCTGCGGTACTTCAAGTACCAATACTTAAATACTGATTTGGGGAACCCAGAGGCAACAACTTTCAATAGAAAAAGCTATGAACCCCTGGGCATGGGCGCCCCAATCCAGAGATGTACTGTATAGCGGTTCAGTGGCTGGCACACTGGCTGGTGGTGGACATAGACCTGGAAGGGCAAAATCTCATAGGTTTGCTAGCTAATGGGGACCAACAAAGGCAAAAAGGCAGCAGGGTTGACGGCAACTGCACTACCTAGGCTAGTCACGAGAGGTACTTTAGACTCTTATTGCCCACCTCAAATGGCCAGCTGCCACATGACCACAAATGGATACAAAGAAAGAAGGTTGATGAGAGGCAATACACACCATCAACAAAAATTACAGTGTACACAAAGCAAAGTTCATTCAGCAGTCGTTGTAGGTTTTGTTGCATGTGTTTATTTTTCATAAGTCCTTTGTGCAAATGTAGAAACAGCCAACGCGTTTCACCATTTACAAGGGCTTCTTCAGGGCAAAGAAAAGGCAACGAGGTTCGTTTGCCAATGAATTGAATCCAGCAATAGGTATGCCTACAAAGCGTCCTTCTTGTGGACGTGGTCTCCAGAGATGAGGCCTTAGGCCGGTGATGAGTACCTTTGTTTCCTCAGTTCAGTTGTAGTATACGTGGCCTCCAATGGCGGAGAAGTAACTCACATGGCCGTTCCCAATGTAACTTGTCGTAACTGCTACCTGGCCTATGTCATGGCCGACTTTCGCCTGTACTCATGTCACTGTTGCTCCTGATGTATATTGCCTTAATTGCCCTAATTTTCTCCCACCGCTATTGACCTGTATCCTCTTCAACCCTCATGTAAAGCCCTCTGATACCCGCGGGGTCATGTTCGCGCTATACAAAACTTTTAAATAAATAAATAAATAAATAATAAATGGCATTCATAAGCCTCCAGTGTATTCTGTAAATGTACTATTTCGAGCACTGCTGCAGCTGCCGGACACGGGCCCAGATCGGACACATACACTGATCGAAATAGTACATTTACAGAATACACTGGAGGCTTATGATGGTTATAGAAACTCACCCCCACCACTCAACTCCCCAAGTGCGACTAATTTACTGAATAATCGAATAATGCAGGTTCTACCCCTGAGAAATAGAATCGTTTTCTGAAGGCTAAAACTGCAAAGATTACTCCACAGGATCACTGACATTCCTGGGTATGTGACAGCAAGCTTCTACTAATCATACATACATGTGCTTACATGATGTGTACTGACTGACCTTATCAAATACAGTGCTAACTTGACTAATGCTAACAGATAGGGCAGAAGGGCTGCTTTAGAAAAGTATGCTAATGTAAGTATGTAAGTTGAACACCAAGAACAATGCATCATGGGGCACCTTTACCCCCTTCAGTGAAAAAGATATCAGCAAGATTCTTCAGAGTATCAACCCATCTAATCACTTCAGCGACCCATTGCCTCCGTCAATCTTCAAAGAAATCAAGAATGTCCTCATCCCCACCTGGACAAAGATTGTAAACGCTTTCCTAACCTGATCAAAGATTGTAAACACTTCACTGTCACAAGGCACGATCCCAGACTGCCTAAAAGCAGCTCAGGTATCACCTCTACTAAAAAAACCTAACGCAGATAGAGCTGATCTCAACAACTTCCGCCCTATCTCCAACATCCCCACCCTAGCCAAACTCTGTGCTCACATAGAGAATTTCCAACTCCTAGACCAGCATCAATCTGGCTTTCAGAGGGGGCACAGCACTGAATCGGCTCTCACTCACGTTATTGATGACATTTTAAAAATGCTTGACCAAAATGAATCCTGTCTCCTAATCCTCCTTGACCTCTCCTCCGCCTTCGACAAGGTCAATCACGACAACCTCCTATCCATTCTGAAGAACAGGATGGGTTTCTCTGGTCGGGGGTTACAATGGTTCTCGTCCTTCCTCCAACACAGATCACAAAGAGTCAAGGTGAACCACTCTCTCTCCCAGCCCTCTCCAGTACTCATGGGGGTCCCCCAAGGGTCCGCCCTATCTCCTATACTCTTCAACCTATTCTTGGAACCATTAGCTAATTCACTAAACTCCACGAACATTCTCTTCCATATGTATGCGGACGATACGCAACTTTATTTGAAAATCTCCTCCCCTGATAACATCATCTCTCTCAACACTACCCTAACGTCTACTCAAAACAGGTTAACCAAGCACCACCTCCTGCTCTAAACCTCCAAAACAGAATTCCTTCTCATCTCTCCTCCGAGCCACATCCCCAAGCTAGACCTTTGGTTGAATCACCTCACCGCTTTCAACTGCTCCCCCCTCATTATAGACTCAGCCAAATCTCTCGGAATCACCCTGGACAAGCATCTGAACATGAAGATTCATATCAGCAATGTGTGTAAGGGAGCCAATCACTTGATGAGGACACTCGGAAATATCAAACCATTCCTTCCACAAACTGATTTCAAGCAGGTGGTCCAAGCGCTTGTTTTGCCGAGGTTAGACTATGGCAGCGCTACGCTCTGTGGCCTCCCCAAATATACCCTGGCTTCACTAAGGGCATCCCTGAACGCTGCGGCTAGACTGGTTACAGGTACCAAAAGAAATGCGCACATATCCCCAGTCCTAAAATCTCTTAAATGGTTACCCTATGAAGCTCGAATTTAGTTAAAGATTGCCATTCTGGCACACAAAGCCCTCCATTTCAAAACTCCCAGTTACCTAGCGCAAAAGCTTGAATTATCCTGTGGTGGTGGAGCCTCAAGAAGCACTAACACTTTCCTCTTGAAACCACACATCTTTAGCAAAGAGAGAACCTGCCACCGAGCCTTCTCCGGCGCTGCCCCGAAGATATGGAACTCTCTTCCACCGGAAGTACTCAGAATCTCCTCCACGATTGCTTTCAAACTGGAAGCCAAAAGATTCCTAATGAACAAGTTCTTACCTAAATTGGGTTAGGATTATCGGCTCTAAGTCACTGATCCTTCAACCGTTAGACCTTCAGTGGATGCTACTCTTCTTTACCTCATCGTGTGCCCCTCTCTTAGCCCGTTATGTACCTGGTATTGTATTACTCTCCTCTGACCCCTTGTCCTGTAATTTTGTAATTATTCATGTTTGTTATTCTTACTTGATGTCGATTTTGCATTTATTACCTGCCTTCCATCCTTTTGTAAAGCGCTCTCATATCCTTCGGGATCTTGTTCGCGCTATATAAAACTTTATAAATAAATAAATATAAATATAAATAAATGTGCCTGTTTCCTGTTTCCTCTTTCCTGCAGGTATTGCACTGAGCACACTTCCCATGTATTTGAGTGAAATCTCACCAAAGCATATCCGAGGATCCTTGGGGCAGATTACAGCCATCATGATCTGCGTGGGTGTGTTTACAGGACAAGTTGTCGGACTACCCCAGCTCCTTGGGAGGGTAAGCTAGAGCAATACTCCTGCAATAACGGTTGTTGCATATAAGATTTGGAAAATCCTGACAGGCTCTGCATTATAAATGTATGTACCTGTTTTATTAAGCGCTTGACTTGAACGTGCAGAATCCCAGTGGGAGAAATAGCATAAGACTTCCAATTACATGTGGATTTAGTGCCGGGCAGAATTGGGACAGCTGCTAAAAAAATATCTGTCGTCATGTGTTACCACTCATTTAGAGTCAGGAAAACTGCTGACCTTCTGATAGTGGAGAATTAATTTGCTCTACCCGCAGCCCATCTCTGAAGTCTGTTGAATTTTCAGCTTTAGGAACGCTGCCTTGTCCAGTGTGGGTCTTCCAACATAGATTCTTCTGTTTGCATAAGTCATAGAGGGCATGGAAGTCACGACCAGTAGAAACGCTAAAATTATAGTGAGCCACACAGTCTTTCTTCTTTTTGAGTAAGGCAACAATAAACATCCTTTATCTCTCAAAAGCATCTCCTCCTCAGGGGTGAATGTGCACTCTAAAAATCTACATGTTATATATCTATCCAAAAAGGAACGTCGGTAAATTGAGAGCAGACAGTCATATTTGTACAATATTATCCATATGTTTGTATCTTTTCGAATTCATGTGTAATAAATGCAAGTCATAAGTGGAGAGCCATGGTTTGTGTTCATATGCACCATTCTGTCCGTAATTGTGCTCTGTGACACCAGCTTAACTTCCCATTAGGGCCAAAGAATAAACTCTGACCTTGTAGCCCATCGTCTCCACTGTCGAAATCACTGCTACCATAAAGACCTTTTAATCAGGGCACCCCACACCTTCACCAAAGGACTCCTAAGGATTAGTGAATCACTAACACACATCCTCAATGCCTCCATCGATTCCACCACATTCCTGGGCACCTGGAAAAAGGCACCATCATGTCCCTGCTCAAGAAACCATGCCTGACCCAGCCACTCTTTCCAACTACAGACCCATATCTCTCTCTGCTATACCCGGCAAAGGTCTTAGAGAAACTAATGAACCAATGCCTCACCTATCAACTTAGCAACAACCAGCTGGTCAATGCCACACAGTCTGGATTCAGGCCCAACCACAGTACAGAAACAGCACTCATCACTGCCACAGAGTACGCCCGTTTGATTCCTGACAGAGGAGACATGGCAGCCCTCGTTCTCCTAGACATCTTAGCAGCATTTGACATGGTCTCACACCAAATCCTCATCAGGTGACTGCACGAGAGGGGCATCCAAGGACCTGCTGCTCACTGGATCAGTTGCTTCTTAATGAATGGAACACAAGCTATCAGTCTGGCACCTTACTCCTCAGAAACCCGCTAACTCATCTGCGGAATGCTTCAAGGTTCCTCAGTCAGCCCCACCCTATTCAATTCATACATGATCCCTCTGGCCAACGTCACCTGTGTACACAGCATCAACATCCTCATTTACATCAACTCCACACAGCTCATACTCTCCCTCTAAGAAAAGACCCCTGAAACAAAAATCAATTTCAGTGCCTGCAGGACAGAAGTCACTACTGAATGAAAGACAACTGTCCAAGCTTAAAACTGACAAGAAAGAAGTAGTGATCTTCAGCAAGAACACTTCATCATGGGACTCCAACTGGTGGCCGGCCTAACTCAGACCCACGCCTAGCATCCAGGCCAGGAACCTCAGAATAATCATAAACAGCAAACTGGACATGACGCACAAGTTCTCGCTGTCACTGCATCCTGCTTCCACACCCTGAAGATGCTGAGGAAGATCTTCAATTGGCTCCCACGCAAATCTAGTAAAAAGGTCACTCACACTCACCATCAAGTTGAACTACACGAACTTCTAATCCAAGATCACTAAGCAACTCACCCGAAGGATACAACAATACAGAACTGGGCAGCCGGACTCATCCTCAACCACCCACACAGAACTCACATACCACCACTCCTCAGGAAACTCCACTGGCTCCTAATACACATATGGGCTCTTTCCAACCTTCTCACACACACATTCAAGGTATTACACAACTTATGCACCGACTACCTGAACAGTTGCATCTCCTTCCACTAGCCACCCAGGCAATTCCGCTTTGCAGGACGCCAACTCGCACACATTCCACACATACACAGAACAAGATCAGGAAGACAGGCATTCTCTTACAATGCTCCTAAAGCGTTGAACAGCCTGCTACTCCACATCATGGCCTCCTCCTCTCTTCCAACCTACCATAGACAGGGCTCGGCACACACACCTGCTCAACGCAAGGAAATCCTTGCGGATGATAGTGTGATACACAAATTGTTAGACATGAGATTTCTGATTGGTTAGGGCAGGCACCTAAGCCAGGCAGAAACCATCACTCTAGTCATGGCAAAGGAGTTACACGCTGAAGATAACCCCTGCTCACCCCTTTGGTAGCTTGGCAGAGCAGCCAGGCTTATCCCAGAGGCAATGTGTAAAGCGTTTGCGCATCACACTCACACAGCAGCGACACACTAGGCACACCACAAAAGAAACTCCACACAAGGGTATATTAGCCCTTGTATTATCCATAAAAACACATTAGAACACAATCACATACATTACACTGTGCCACCAAGCACTTGTCATACCTTCACTGGTATTATATAAGTCACCAAGCCAATCGGGCCCTTTTCATAATCACCACTTTCAGGACAACTAGTAACTCCTGGTAACATTACACTGTGTGTAGCATATTTATGCAGAGCATCATTATTCACAGTGCATCCTTGTGATATCCAGCACCAACATCAGTAGTGCACCACAAAACACTTGCAGCAGTGTACACATTAGGCAAGAGCATTAGTTAAAAACCATAGCAACAGTGTACCTCAATAACTACTTATAAGGTGCACACACTACCACATGAGCACCACAATCAGCGTGATACCTGCACTCTTCTTTAGGGTCCTGTTCGGAGGCTTCTGGGCCATGTGCCCGCCTATACCATGGAATGTGGTAATTCTCATCCCCGGGGGCCTCCGTTGAGATCTTACCCCGTTCCGGGCACAATGCCACAAGCAAGGGGGCGAGGGTGCAACTCACCCTGTCTCTGAAAAGAATAATGCCCCCAATGCTGTGAATTTCTCTGGTGCCCAGCGCACCACGTAAGGGGCGGAGGTGCAACACACACTCCTGTTCTGCCCAACACGAGCAACAACTGCTGGGTGTTTAGCAAGGATCCCGCTACTCCAGCCCTACAGATCTGCAGCCTGTCTGGAGTCCTCCTGGGCATCGCGGACGGCTGTAAGGATGGCGCACATGGGCGGCCTCACCTCGGGTATCCTGGTGACGCGCTGCAGGGCTCACAGTGCAGTCCCGCTGT
The DNA here is from genome assembly GCA_963921515.1 of Calotriton arnoldi. NCBI lineage: Eukaryota > Metazoa > Chordata > Amphibia > Caudata > Salamandridae > Calotriton > Calotriton arnoldi. The sequence continues at coordinate 727,866 of CAWUFW010003155.1, forward strand.
GCCCGATGCAGCAACCCTTGTCTTCACCTTCTCCAGATGCCAGCTGCGCTCTCAGCACTCCGGTCGGGCCCCCTCCTGGGCCGCGAGGGTACGGAGCAAAAAGTCTCCCTTTTGCAAGGGCCTTTCTCCTCTCAGCTTCTCACGGCAGGGGCCCCGCCCACACCCAGGCTCGGAGAACACGCGGGGCTCTCCTCTTCCTCATGGGAGCCCCGCCCACAACCAGGTGTCATCCGCCTGACTTCCTGTTCTTGCTGCAGCTTCCCTCGCCGTGTTACCTGCAGGAGCCCACTTCTCGGGCTCAGCAGACAAAATGTGAAGCACCCACAACGCGCTTCTGATGTGTGAACACCGCACTTTTTTCATGCATAAGGGAAGCGCTTGGCTAATGAACGCCTCCTCCCGGGGGGGAGCACAGAGCTCACTCAACGCTGCTTCACTTCTTCCAAAGCCAGCCACAGAGCCTTGGAAAATCCCCGGAGACCAGGCTCAGGCAGGCCAGCGCAGTGGGTCTCTGTAACAGAGCAACAATCCCTTCAGCTGCCCAGCGGGCAGCAGGTCAGCCCCCAGCTGCGGTTCCTCCTGGCACACTGCAGTCCAACACAAATTTACATAACATAATAGCTTTCCATGATAACAGATTGTGGCAGGCTCATCTCTTCATGTTTGTCTGATAACACAGTATAAACTTAATTTAAATATTAGTGTATCTCTACAGGCATATATACAGAGACAGCTACATCAGTTTTGCATCCAAGGTGCTCTAAACAGCAGATGCTACTATTAATGCTATGATTGTTACTCAATATGTCGACCAGGAAGCATGAAAGGTAGAACCAGCCTTCCCTGGATTCAAACCTATGCTCTGTAGGTTTCTTGCAGGTCTCAGTACCTGTTGCCTTACTTATTTTTAGTTTTATATAGCACAAACATGACCAATGCGGGTATCAGAGCGCTTTACAGGTACACAGAGAGCAGCGCAATAATAACAATAACATCATATTTGGGAAAAATACAGGATAAAGTAGTGACCGGAGAGGAAGGGTGAGCTTTACATTGTTCAAAGAGCAGCAGAGTGAAACCAATAAGAAAGAAATTATCATAGTCAAGAAAACTGCAGGATCATGTAGTGTCGAGAAAAGTGGGGGTAGTGTCAGTACTGAGAAGTCCAAAACACCAGGTCGTCGGTATGCCGTTGTCATGAGGAAAATTGAAGAATTGTGATGGGTATCATACGCTCAAGGAAGAAATCTGTTCAGAAGTAGTGAAGATTTGCTTCCCTTCAGCATCTGTTGGTGTGATAATTCTGGGGTGAACTCCATTGAAAAGGGTCTGCGAAGAGGTTGTATAGATTTTCATGCGGAATACATATTTGCTAAAGCAGATACTATACATCCTAATTTTTTTCATTCAGAACATTTTCATATGTCAGCAACAATGTATTCTCTATTGTAGTTACTAATTCAATTTGTTATTTTACCACACACTGCAAACCAATTTGTCTATTACTACTTAAATAGTAGGCAATGATTGTATTCCTCTTAATAAAACACATATTAACTTTCCTTATGGTTTGGCTTGAGCGTGCAGCTGTTGCCAAACAATTAATGAGAATCATCAGTAGAAGGGCTTTTGGTCTTCCCTATCTTGGTAGCCAGGATTACTTGTTTTGATTGATGAGATGTGTGCTTCTACAAAAAAGTGCTTGCCCTCCGTATATCTGTGTTTTAGCTATCTAGATAATTTATGGTGTTTTTCTCTGACAGCAGCACAGATCTAGGAGAGCAGTCATTAACCTACATGGGTTTTTAGGTCTGGCATGACGGTCCAATCGTAACTTGACCTTATGCGATCAACAAAAAAGAGCTTTCAGACTCTTACTTAGAGAGGTTCTTTGCCTTCACTTACTAGTTGGTCCCCCTGAGTACAGGATTTGGTTGGGTCAACTTTGTGTACTTTCATTAAAAAGACTGCCTGCATTGCATTTTTTGCCTTGTGGCAAAGTTTATACTAGATGCAGCAGAACTGAATTGGTTATGGTGGCAAGCCAGTGATCATGGCTGTAGGCCTGATCGGTTTATTATGACATGTTATGATAAACACAGTAGGCCTGACATATGTATTGTGAAAAGCATGTGTTAAAGTCAATTCAGGTGTGTATTGTTATTACTTCATTACTTTTTTAAAACTCTACAGGCATTTTGTTACATGGACTCTCACAGATCATCCTAGTAGGCAAGAATTGTGACGTTGGCTATCCACTCTGACAAACCCTAGGGGTTTCACAGTGATGATTCTTATTAGGCCCTGTTGAGAGGGGATGTATATAGTTTTGCAAGCTGTATTTTTTATATATATTTGTAATTTAATAACTTTATGCATGATGCTTGTCAGTTTATACGCACTGAATAGGCCGACGTTGGGTAAAGTGTAAAGTCAATATTAATGAACTAGCTTCATCAGTTTATTCATGAAAGCTTGCCAGATTTCATAGGTTTGATCTGTTTATTATGAAACAGTATGACAAAGCCAGTAGGCCTGGCCTACTTTTTATGAAAAGCATGCTTTAAAGGCAATAGGCTTTTAAGGATAGATTGGTATTCTACTGTGCTAAAGATTGTAGGCAGGTACATTGTTATATGGAATTCCACAGATTACTGTAGCAGGCAAGGGTTTTGGTGTTGGTGACCTACCTGTACAAACTGCGGTGCTACAAGATATGCACTACAATAATCCTAATTAGGCTCTCTGAGGAGAGATTGTATTTCGCTTTGGCAACAGTAATTTTGTATACATTTGTATTTTTATGACTGTATGCTAGATGGTTGCCTTTCGGAAAGCTTATGCTACGTACAATGGAATTAAGTTGGTTATGGTGACAAACCAATGATATAGGCTACGTACCTGATTATGTAGTATGATAAATTATGATAAAGGCAGTAGGCTGACACAATTTTTGTGAAAAGCTTAAGTTGAATTTAATAGGGACTCAAGGGGGATTGTCATTACTCTGAATTGAAGTCTATACATAGTTTTTTTGTGCCATGGAATTTTATAGATTACCTTAATAGGCAAGGTAGTTTAACATTGGTCACCCCCTCTGACAACCTGTGGGTATAGGAGATTTGTACTGTTGGAATCCTTGTAAGCCCCTCTTAAGCAAGATAGTGTTTTGCTATGCCAACTGTAATTTTACATAATGTGAAAATTTAAGACTGTGTGCCTGATGGTTGTCTTGTAGGAAATCTTACTTTCAGTACAGGACGCCTCAGTTGATTATGCTGACAATATTGTCAGCTACCTGCCTAATTGGTTCACTAGGCAAAACATGTTTCTATTGCTATAGGCCTGATCTGTTTAGTGTAAAAAGTTATGATAAACACATTAGGCCTAACATACTGATTGTAAAACGTATATGTTAAAATTAGTAGGCATTTAAGAGTAGATTGTTATTTCTCTTTAGTAAAGCCTTCAGACAGGTATTTCATTTAATGAAATGTCATAGACTATTTTTGTAAGGAATGATTTTGGTGTTGGTTAGTGCCTCTGAGAAACCCTAAGGGGAGAAACTTTGCACTGTAATAATTCCTACTTGAATCACTCCTTAGCTGTGTACTAGGATCTTGTAATAAAAAGAATCATTATATAAAGTTTAACTATTGTATTGCTAATATTCTTTATCAAGCCTGGATACTAGAGGGGGAGTTCGGGTAAACCTACCCACTGTTACCAATTGTAAAGCTTTTAAGGGTGGATAGTTATTACACTGTGCTAAAGACTCTAGGGAGGTATTTTGTTACATCGAATCTCACAGATTACTGCGGTTGGCAATGGTTTTGGTACTGGTGGCCTACCTGAACAAACCATGGGGATAGACGATTTGCACTATGGTAATCTTTATTAGGCTATATTAGTAGGGATTTTGTATGGTTTTAACAACTGTCTTATGTACATATTTGTCATTGTATTATGATATACCTGATTGTGGTCTTGCAGGAAATCGTATGAACCAACACAGTAGGTCTCGTTGCTTATAGTTATAAGCCAATGATAAAGGTTATAAACTTGATTGTCTATAATGAAAAGTTACGATAAAAGCCTGACATATTGATTGTGAAAAGCATACATTAAACCCAATAGATATTTAAGGGTAGATTGTAATTACTCTGTTTTAATGCCTACAAATAGGTATTTTGCTACATGGAATCTCACAGACTACCATTGCAGGCAAGGGTTTTGGTGTTGGTTACCCCCTTCAACTCCTATGAGTATAGAAGTTTTGTACTGTCAGAATCCTTGTTGGGCCCTCTTAAGCAAGATAATCTTTTGCTTTCCCAACTGTAATTTGTATACTATGCCATTTTAAGACTGTGTGCCTGATGATTGCCTCGTGGGAAGCTTACACTCAGGCCTCAGTTGGTTATGGTGATATGGTAATGACAAGAGCTACTGGCCTAACTGGTTCAATAGGAAACAATATTTCTGTTGCCATCGTTCTGAAAAGTTATGAGGCTTGACATTGATTTTGAAAGTGTATGTTGAAATAAGCATTATAATCAATGAAGATAATATTGACTCTTTGGAAATTGAATGAATCTCTGCTTCTCTCTCCGTTATATTTTTGTAAGCATGTTAAAATCAGCAGACATTTAAAGGTGGATTGGTATTTCTCTGTGGTAAAACACATATATTCTATTTAAAAAATGTCACAGATTAACATTTTAAGAAATGATTTTGGTGTTGGTTAGTGCATCTGACAAACCGTAGGGGTAGAAGATTTTCACTTCTATATCCAACAGTGACAGAGAAGGCACTTTTATTCATAAGCTAGGCCTATTGGCTTTGCCAGTGCTTGTTGGAAGGATGTTGTGAAAAGTGGATTATTAGTTGGGGTAGATGGTAGTTTACCACAAGTAATTCTGGGTCTATTTGTGTTAGATACAGTGAATGGTTCAGTAATGTACACCCTGGCAGTTATGATGCACAACAGACAGGCTTAACTTAAGAAAATGTGTAAAGCATTTAGAAGTACCAAAACAGTTAAAAAGTTAAAAACACACCACAATCAGAGTCCCACTTCAATTTATAAAAATAAAGGACATTTTAATGAACAATATGATACCAAAATAATGACTAGAATTCAACAAGAGGAACCAGAGATATGAATCTTTAAATAAAAAGTGCACCCAAAGCATTCAGCGCCAACCCCATTCATCTGGGTGTGCTTGACTGGTACCCATATGCGAGTCAAGGCCAACCACGAAGGACAGCAGGTCGGATACAGAGACCATGTTCATCCCAGTTGGAAGTTTTACTTTTTGGACTAAGGGGCCGATTAGGATCTCGATCGGAAAGCATTCCTATCGAATTGGTCCCGGAATGCTTTCTGGACGACACGGATCGGGTGAGTCCGACCAAGCGATTTTGAGATTCGGTCGGACTCCCATTGACTTCAATGGGAGCCTGTGATCCGAACGAGAACACAGGCTCTCATTGAAGAAAGTGGTGGCTTGGGAAAACCTTGCACCCTGTGGCAGGCACCCCATGGTGCCTGCCACACAGTGCATGGTTGGAAAGGGGGGTCCCTTGGGTACCCTCACAGACCGGATTCGGAGACCCCCAGGTGAGGGGGGGCCACCTACAGGCCCCCAAAGACAGATTCCGGCAGCCGATTCGGAAAACGGGTCCATAGAGCTGTACGATTCGGCTCCAAAAGACTTGACCTGTCCAAATGCCTTTCGGAACCAATTCGGACAGCCCTACTGGTTTACAGGCATCGTAATCGGTCATTGGGAACTGTGTACGATTTCATCAGTAACAAGGGTTCGGCAAATCCGAATCTGATTCGGAGCCCTTCCGAACGGCATCGTAATCGACTCCTTAGTCTCTGATATATAAGTCTAAAATCTTCAGTGTATTTGTCATGTAGTTCATAGGACCTCCCAGGACCTGCGCGTTTTGGATGACCTAAATTGAGGGCTTGGTGTGCAGACAGACTCTGGACACCCCTACAGGATAAGTCAGCCGTTAGACCAGCTAGCTCTATGGTGCCACTACCACCCCCCTGTATTCTACAGTGGTGTATGTAGTTTCTGGCAACCACTGAACATGACAACCCTGATTCCTCAGGTATCGTGGAAACAATACGGTATCTTTCGCTCAGTCCTCCGTGCTTGCTTTTCTCAGAGTACACATAGAATGACGATTGGAACTGTTTCAATAATTATTTATTGGTCAAGCGTCAGTCTAGTGTGAAACATATTAGCTGCGACAATCAAAAGACAGGAGCAGACAAATGTGATCGCTAGCACCAATATCGTGAATAGCAGATACTTTTCTACCATAGTGCTAATAAGATGAATAAAAGTAGATTATATAAAACAATAGCACTGGCATACTCCTACGATGCGTAGCCTACCTAAAGGTACCTAGCCTAGATATGTAGGTGAAGCATGTGTATGTAAATGTCAGGATAGATCCTAATGGAGCCAAGAAACTTCTGGGGAAGTGCTAACCCCTCACCTAATGGTTCTGAATGAAGGAACCCGTCCCTGCATCGAGGATGGCACCCTGCAAGGGATGTCAGGTCTCTGCCTGTCGAAGGATCAGCCTGTAGAGTCTTGGTCCAGTTTGGAAGGAATTCTCCTCTCTCTCTGTAAGGAGGAGTGAGGGTCTTTTATACTAAAGTGGTCACTCAAGGGTTTCTTCTAGAATCGATATGTTTTGAAAACATTCACTAATCCTCTTTTTATACACAAACATGATCATGCACAGCAGGCTGTTGGTCCTGGATGAAAAAAGTGGTGACCCTTATACAGAATAAATCTGCCGTGCCTGGGGACATGTTTATGTACGTCAGGTACAGGGATTAAGATAGGGTACCAAGAGCCTGATGTGGGAGAGACAGAAGTAAGCTACTAGGTAAAAGGTCACCTGTGTAGGACCCTTATGTCGTGTGGATGAGAGAAAATGTATGTAATTGGTATGTACCTGATAGAACTATCCTAAAGGACATGACACCCACTCCTCATCAAAAGGTCAACAAGGTCAGCTTGGTAATGACAGAAAATGCTACAAAAGGCATAAAATCATGTACTAAAACATACTAAGCACTTAAAAAGTCTTAAAAATGTTCATAAAAGCAAGGTCTATATCGAAAGCATTCTTCCCTATAAAAGCGTTCATAAAAGGTCCTGTATATGTCTGAATATATCGTCATTGTTATTCTGAGCACCTTGAAAGCCACTATGTTCAGATAGAGCAGAGAAGAAAAACAAAGTCAGTTCGACCTTCAATTTGGTACATGTTTAAAAATTGTCCAAACGGTTCCCAGCACAGGAGAGGCCAGATTGTTTAAGAATCCTGCGCTGAAGATTCAACATCACTGAACATGTCATCCGCAGGAGGCAGTCCTTCTAGCACCTCCAGTATGATATCAAGTGAGCAGAGGTGGTCATCACTTCTTCCCACGGCAGCCGTCGGGGAAGAATTAGATGCCTGTGTGCCTGAGACTGATGCCTGCAAATCTGTGGTAGAGCAGATCTCCGTTCCAACAAGAGCTGAAGCGTCCCGTGGAGGCTCTAGGAACGCCATCATCAACATGGGAATACGCTGTGGACAACTGTGCACATGGGCCCGTAAAGGCGCCATGAGCATGTCTATATCTGGCGGCGCAACCGATGGAAGTGCCAGACAGAGGTCCAACACGTGCCCGAATCCGCAAAAGAGGCAGCGATACTGGCAGAATGCAGTCAAGCCAGGCCGGTCTGAAAGGCAGGAACCAATGCTCACTCAGCTCTCGAAGCCGAGGTATACCCAGGAAGAACACCAATCGCTCACGACAACGTCGCTCCAGTAGTGTTCTCTCCATGTCTTGAGTGATGTTGACATCCATTGCGAAGCAATAGGACTAAAATCAGGATGCCCGCCACTGAAAGCAGGACTAAAGAAAGCCCTCCAAAACGCTTCCAAGTACGGAGTGTATGAATGATGGAATCACTCCAAAGATGGTTTGAAAGGTGGTTAACAGATCTGATCCAATGCTCTAAAATAAGTGTACTATCCCCTTCGTATCAGACATGTTAAAGATACGATGGACCATTTCTCCGAAAGGAGCGGGAAGTTCGTACGGACCAGAGCCTGTATGTCTGCCGAGGACCTTGCAACTTGGAGATCAAGGATCTCTCGAGCTGAAGTTAAGGCCACATTTTGCTGAAATAGCATGGCTTTCAGTCTGCTCAGAGAATCAGACCCTATGTTAGAAACATACAGTGAAGGCCACAGTGGTGCCTTCCTAACTGTGTGAGCTGGGGGAAACAATACTTGCTTGCAACAAATAACCCTGGAGTTGACGGTCAATAGATAAGCAATGCCGGGCGTCATGCCACAACAGCCTTGGTCATTCAGCATCAAGTAACTCCCATTGGAAAGTAACTCAAAAACTGGATGAATTACAGCAGCTGGGGAACCCTTCAGGTAGCAGGACAAGTTCGCTATTGACGCATTACACGCTCCGTGCAGCAACACTTCTTTACACACTAAAGACCCACTCAGGGCCTTTTCGCAGTTCGAACCACTCAAGAGAACTTCCTAGTCCATATTCCTGCACCTATATGTGTTTGGCAACTCCCAGGTTTCTTGTATGTACTCTTCGCCCAATGTTTCATACCTGCCTACTGGGTAATATTTTAGGCAGTATTGGAATTGGAATGTCGTGATCGGCAGTGTGATATAGACTTGGATTAACCATTCCGTAGACGGTGACTCTGCTACAGTAAAAGGTAACTTCTCTAGTTTTTCAATGAGCAGCATGGTGTACTTCGCATCTCTGCATGCCATGGTCATTTGTTTGTCAGTCAGATTGTAGCTAAAAACAGATTTATGTCTTTAATGTATCGCCATGGAACGTGGCCAGAACGCAATGATTTAAGCATTCAGCTCAGAAGCAGAATAGCGTGTAGCTGAGATTGCCCATGTTGTAGAATAGACAAATCTTGTTCCATTATGTCGATAGCCGAGGACACAATGTTGCCCAGTCAATAAATACAAGATGAGAGTGTGGTCATGCCGTTGTCTACCACAGCTAAAGCCTTTTCTAGGTTAATTCTATCGATTTCACGAAGTCTCTCTACAGCTTCCTGTTGGGAGACTTTCCAAACCTCATTATAGATGGTGTATAAGAAGCGTTTCCTACGTGGTTTCTTGGGACCTAACAAGAAATCCCTAAGATCCATGTTGTCTGACAAAAGAGACAAGTGTTGTTTCTCCTGTGATAGTGTCGAGGTCTTTAGCCACTCTGGGCACAACTTCCCGACACTATAGGAAGTCACTACCCCTGGGTCGTCTGTGTGTACATAGCGTGGGTCGGGCCTATGAATACTAAACCCTTCTGTGGTACCCTTGAATCTTGAGTTACACATATTCGTGTCTACAGGCCAAACCAACCAACCCTTCCAATCGGGAGATGATGAATTGTACATATTTGTACCATGTGTCCCTTCACTTGTTAGTGTGGTATTTGAAATACCCTTAATAGGTGAGGGTGAAGGTATGCTTGGTGTTTTCAGGTCTTTTATTTTTGCAAACCCGTAACAGGCAGTCTGTTGCACTGTTCTGTTCAGGAAAATCATCTGTAATGGTATGAGGCAAGCTCTAAATAAAGCCTCAGTTCCCTGAACCTGCCACTCTCTTGTCCCCAGATAGATTTTGTGTCTATGGTGTCTCTCCAGTAGTCGAAACCCTGTATAGACAGTTGGGAGGTGAAAGGTGCTGAACATATCAGCTTTGTGTTTGTTAGCATAATTTTCTTTGCAGTTGCATTAATCTGTACAAGTTTGTAGTAAAACAATTCTGGGTCTGATGTATTGAACCCTGAAAAGTATGCAAATTGTTGTGCGAATGTAACAGAACTACAATTTGGTGGTGTCGGACAATGTTCCCATTAATGGTAAATGTTAGCAGTGAGTGGTACACTTGCTCTATGCAAAAATTGATGACCATAATGCTGGTAACAAAACATGGTATCGTAATCGGTTGTATCTTCATACAATTCCCTGTAAGTAAATACAGCAGATTTTTCTAAATCTCTGAGCATAGTATTTACAGGCTCAATGTCCCAATCATCAGAGAGCGTACTGGGGGTAATGAAATCATTTAAAGAAATTTTAAACAAATGTGGAACTTTCAGATGTTCAGTAGGACCAAATACATCATATGAAACTTTATCCCACACTATACTATCAGGTATTGGAATTGCTGTAATGTTCACCAGAGACAAGTCTCTTTGTTCACGGTGTGATGACGTATGTGGTTTCAGGACCAAATTCACTGATTGTACTGCAGAGCGTTCTGGGAGATAATGTCTGTTCAGAAGCATAATAAAGACAGTCACTGTGCCAATCCAAATTAACAGGTATACTACCCCTATTGCAAACCAAATATGCAACCAAGGTGACACTAAGTAAGTCTTTTTGAGCAAAAGATAGAATTGTAGAAGTTTCTCTTTCCTTGAAATGGGTGGCGTTCGATCAGGTTCACTTGGATCTGAAGAGAAATCATCAAAGTTGATGAAGTAGCCAGACGCAGTTCGATCTATCTTCGGTAGCTCCGCAGGTTTTGTAGAACTGGCAGATGTGACGTTTGAAGGCACATTAATGTAGACATCATTGCTGGGCTGAATTGCAACTTGCATTGTTGTTTCTTCTTGATGTTGTTCAAGTTCAACTGGTGTGATTTGTACTCCATTATTCGTTACTATCTTCACTTTGTGTAGTGGAGTCTTCTTTCCATCTGAACTTCCTGTATAGTAGCAAGAGGAGGTCTGCGGCTACTCAGGATCCCACGCGGCCTACTGTTGAGAATCGGCCACATGATGTGGTTTGATCAGATCAATGGAGACAAATGTTTTCTCTTTTTTGCCAGCAAGAGGCGGAAGAAGTACTGTTCTTGTTCCAACTACTGCCAGGACAGGTACAGGTGTTCTGTAAGATGGCCCAAACTCTCTTCTGTCTACAATCTATTCCCTGACCAGGTCCCCAATCTGCGGGACCCAGGCAGGTCTTGCCAGAACTGGTTTCACTTCCCCAGTGGTGGTGCGTTTGACTTGCACGTTGCTTTGTAACGCCCGGAATTCATTGAGTTCCTGTAAAACATAAGGGGTACGGCCTCCCAAGGATTTTCTTGGCATATTTTTGAGTGCCCTTTGGACCCCATAAAGGTGATTGACCCAACTACCACCCGCGCCTAATACCCTTGCTGTTAAGGATTGCTTTAGGTTCCATTTTTTCCTCTCCACCCCCGAATTTCCCTTGGGATGGTAGGGGGAGGAGTACCGCAAAGCCACACCCATACTTTCCATGGCTTCCTTGTAAGCCCTAGAGCTAAACTCAGGGCCACGGTCGGAATGTAACGTGCCAATTGCGTATGTCCCGATGAAGACTCGCAAATCCTTTATAACAGTTCGAGCGTCAGCCGAGCGCTGGGGCCAAATCCATAGGAATCTAGAGCATGAATCCACTGCCACCAAGATGTACTTGTAAACCCTGTCTGAATTAAGGGGCCGCAGTGGTCCAAATAGACACATGTGAGGGGTCTGTCTGAAATCAGTAGTGGTGTTTGTGGGGGTCTGTGAACGGTGTAACCCTTCAACTGCTAGAAAATATCGCACTTCAGGACATAGTCCTTTGTTTGTTTTGTCAGCCCCGACCACCAGTAACGCTGCTTCAATAATGAAATTGTTGCAGTGACTCCTGCGTTTGCTGAGCCCAGACCCTCGTGTGCAGCTATTATTAAACCTAATCTGCTATCTTTGTTTAGTATTAATCTATCCCCATTCCTGAAATTTGAGCATACGGTGTGTTATGCGCATCTAACTTGTAGGAGTACTTGAGTGGAAAGCCTTTTGGCAGGACGGCAGAGCCTTTTTTTGTGGCATTGATAGCTACTAGTATATCTCCGTCTATTCTCGTGTGTGAGCGAGTGATTGCGGCAATGGCAACAGTTTGCACTGTCGCCTTAACGGCTTAATCAGCCAGTGAATTACCTTCAAGGTGTATGCCAACACGCTGAAGACTCAAGGTGTGAATCACTTGTGCCCATGGCAGGCATGCTTTCAGCTTTGCCACTTGTTCCCATAACAAGTAATGTTTTATCGTGCCACCCTTGGCGTGTTTAAACCCATTCTGGCCCCAGTAGTGAAGATATTCATTGTAAGATTGCACACAGTAAAATGAATCGCACACAATCAGTGTGGGGAATTCCCATCGGTATACTGTAGTGCTAGTATCAGGGCTTTCAGTTCTGCCAGCTGCGCTGTACAATCTCCCAGAGATTGCGTAGTCATATTGCTGGGATGGAACTTACCATCCCGCATACAACCTTTCACTATAGCACACGCAGCACTATATTGCTGTTTAATTCCAATGGCAGGTTGAGCAGAACCGTCAGTGTAAATGATGTATTCATACTGATCTAGAGACAATATTTCATTTGGGAGAGGGTATTCTTGTTTTTTACTGCAGAAATGCTTGAGTTCTCAGTGTAGGATCATATCTGTATTCTACATCTGTTGCAGGGAGAGAATTAGCCCATTGTATCCAACGTGGATGCAGGGCCTTTGCATTTGGAATGCTGGCTTTTGTTACCGCTTCTAAAGTCGATATCGGGGTTACAACAATGATGCGTTTCCCCTGTGGTAGTGCTCTTTCTCTCACTACAGCAGTCTGTACTGCCGTCAGTATTTTTTCTGTAGCTGCAATTCGATTTTCAGCATTTGTGCAGGTCCTGCCCCGTACTCATTTTGTGTCTATTTCAATACTTCGGGAATAACTGATATGGTCGGGGTACCGTGCATTCTAATGTAGACTGCAGCAAAGATTGTTCCCCATGTGGTACAATCCTCAAGTTAGGGAACCATTCCCATTGACAAGCAAATTGTTAACATTCTGTGATTTTCCTGCGGACCCGTATGGGGAAATACAGCTTCCAACTGTGTTATTTTTTGAGCAATCCAGAATGGTACTTGATCCCTTTTTGATGGGAAAGCACCCATTATTGCTTTTAGTGTCTGAGGACTAATTATTGGTGTGTGTTAGGACTGGACTGTACCAAGTGGAGCAGATCTCGCAGGTTGTAATGTGAGTGTTCGCATGACGAACTGGACAATATGTCTATATAGCCTGACTACTTCTTTAAAAAATGTGTACGCACTTCCCCTATTTAGAGTGTGTCTATCTCTTGATGTGGGGTGTAAGTGTCTAAGACCGGCCATGTCGCTCCTCCTATGCTGAGAGGACCGAGTCTTACGACCGAAGTTGTGTATTTGAGGGCGCCTTTAAACCAGTTTTTATGTTGCTGGTAAGTTAACGGAACTTCAATGTCCTCGTATGGGATGTATTCTTCCTGTGGATCCACTTCAATGTATTTGTGAAATAAATATGTTTGTGGATCTGCAGGTGGGAATTTTACCCAGGAATAGAATACCTCTGATCCGAACACCTCGTGTGACTCAATCACGAAAGTAACATGGCCACCTGTTACAGGTACGCCATGTTCTACCAATCTCAGAGTTACTGCCTGTCTGCAGTTCTCTGTGATGTTTAGAGCGTTAGCAAATTCGTCTCCTTCCGCGCTTCCACTACTACACACAGATTCAGTCATTTTGAAAGGAGAAGAAAGTAAAGATTTAGCACAATATGGGAACCTTTAATCCCTACAAGCTTGTCTAAACCTTCAACCAATACACAGGGTGTACCTGCTCAGCTGAGGCGGATTTTCCTTCCCACTTTAGACGTATCTAAAAAATGTGAGTAGGGCTGTCTGAGAAAGCACGACTGAACTACTCAGATTTTACTGTTAATATAAGAAACAAACCAACGTTGGCGGCGCCATGTCGTGTAGTTGCTAGGAGCCCCCAGGACCTGCGCGTTTCGGATGCCCTAAACTGTGGGCTTGATGTGCAGACAGACTCTGGACACCCCCACAGGATCAGTCAGTCGTTAGACCAGCTAACTCTACTGTGCCACTACCACCCCCTGTATTCTACAGTGGTGTGTGTAGTTTCTGACAACCACTGAACATGACAACCCTGATTCCTCAGGTATCGTGGAAACAATACGGTATCTTTCGCTCAGTCACTCGTGCTTGCTTTACTCAGAGTACACATAGAATGACGATTGGAACGGTTTCAATAATTATTTATTGGTCAAGCATCAGTCTAGTGTGAAACATATTAGGTGTGACAATCAAAAGACAGGAGCAGACAAATGTGATCGCTAGCACCAATATCGTAAATAGCAGATACATTTCTACCATAGTGCTAATAAGATGAATAAAAGCAGATTATATAAAACTATAGCATTGGCGTTCTCCTACGATGCGTAGCCTAACTAAATCTACCTAGCCTAGATATGTAGGTGAAGCATGTGTATGTAAATGTCAGGATAGATCCTAATGGAGCCAAGAAACCCCCGGGGAAGTGCTAACCCCTCACCTGATGGTTCTGAATGAAGGGCCCCGTCTCTGCGTCGAGGATGGCACCCCGCAAGGGATGTCAGGTCTCTGCCTGTCAAAGGATCAGCCTGCAGAGTCTTGGTCCAGCCTGGAAGGAATTCTCCTCTCTCTCTGTAAGGGGGAGTGAGTGTCTTTTATACTAAAGTGGTCACTCCAGTGTTTCTTCTAGAATCGATATGTTTTGAAAACATTTTCTAATCCTCGGCTAATCCTTTTCTAAACAAACATGATCATGCACAGCTGGCTGTTGGCCATGGAGGAAGAAAGTGGTGACCCTTATACAGAAAAACTCTAACGTGCCTGTGGACATGTTTATGTACGTCAGGTACAGGGATTAAGTTAGGGTACCAAGAGCCCGATGTCAGAGAGACAGAAGTAAGCTACTAGGTAAAAGGTCACTTGTCTAGGACACTTATGTCGTGTGGATGGGACAAAATGTATGTAATTGGAATATACATGATGGGACTATCCTAAAGGACATGACATAGTAAGGAAGCAGGCTGTGGCTGAGATAGGTTCAATGAGGCTGGATAGCTGTCAGACTAAGTTCTGTTGAAGCTGTTGACATTGGTGGGAAAGCTCAGAGCATAGAAATTCAAAATTGAAGCCAAAGGAGAGTCAGTCACTGGCCAGATACTCTTGGCGCCTTCACACGGAGTAATTTGTACCATGCAGGAACAACCTGACTCTTCAGCCCAGCAGCAACGCACCTTTGCCAGATTGATATGGCAGGTTTGCCCCGGTGTTCTGTGGGTTCTCCAGGAGAAAGTCTTGAAAAAGTTTCTAAGTCTCAGGGTTTAGGGTTGGGCATGAGGAGTACACTCTGAGCCCAGTCAATGGTTTCAGGACATCAGGAACAGCACTTGGTAGGGTCAGGACTCACTCCAACAGAAGTCACCAGCTGGGTCCAGGGCAGGTCCAGTAGCAACTGGTCAGCTGCGCTCTTCCAGGAAGGTAAGCTTCTCATAGCTTTTGAGTCCCTGTACCTTAATTAACAGGAGGTTAGCCAACTGACTCTTGAAGTCCATGTTTTAGTCCTGGGTACAAGAGGGAGCAGGTCCAGCCCTTAGGTTTTTTTTCACAGGTCACAACAGCAGGTTCAGTGCTTCTTCTGTCTTCCACAGGCCCAATAGCATTCTGAAGAAGGCGCCACTCATGCCCAGTGCCTACCTATCGGTGGAGGGCAGTAATTTTTACACCCCCTAGACCAGTTCTAGGCAACTCCCTTCTTCCCATTGGGGTTGGAGCCAGCATGGCTAGAAGGACAAAAAGGGAGGAAGGCCCTGGTGTGAGCTACATCAGCCAGTGACATGGCAGACAGCATCTGAGGCTCAGGAAAGGCCTGGACATAGCTCCAAGGCCATCCTACTCAAGGAGGGAAGTTACATCCCCACTCCCAAAGTTCTTTGTCCACTGTTTGGAAGCAATCCACATGTCGGTCCAGGGGCACCATTAATGGTCAGGTTACACTGGACACTGGCAAGAAAGCCTTTTTGTCTTTGGGCAGAAAATAGATATTTTTCCAAAAGTATATGTTTCTTCATAGTAATATGAAATCCAACTTTACCATTAAATTGGATTTTAAATTACTATTAAATGAGAGTCCGTGAACATTTTTCTAGCTATTCTCAAACTGAATTTAAATAATTTAAATATAATAGTGTAAACCAGTGTTAGCTTGTTGGATAGCCAGACTTGCCACAGTAAAAAACAAATACTATGAAGGTTTTTTCATGCGATGGCATGTTAAATATTAAACATACATCTCCTACATTTAAATGTGAGGCAGTTAAAGTCTATCTTAAGAGTGGCTTATAAGTATTAAAAAAGACAGCCTAGGCCTGGAAAAAGTTTTATTTAGCGAGGTCAAAATTACAGTTTTAAAACTGCACCACCTTGTTTCAGTGGCAGGTATGGAGACATGTTTTACCATTTTACTTTAATGGTGGCGCAACGAGTACTGCAGTACTCTAGTCAAAGTTAACTTACAAGCCCTGGCTACCTGAGGTACCATAAAGTAGTGACTTATAAGGAAGTAATATGCACCAAACAGGGATTTATCCAATTGAACATTTTTTAGGGGCTAGAGCTCTGCACTGGTCACCGGACAGCAGTATCCCTGTGTCCAGAGTCCAAACACCAACAATAAAATCTAGCAAGAAATACATGTGACCATGCAGAAAGCTGCATTTTCCTACTGATGTGATGCCAGCCTGATGAATTTGGTTCCCAAGATAGATGTCCTCTAGCCCTCAAATGGAGTAGTTAGCCACAGAATAGGGAAAACAGACAGCAGGTTTTAGTGGCCCACCTGCATGAATTGTCACGGGATTGGGTAAGTATGAAGACTACTCTAAACCTGCCAAGGATCATAGCAAGATGATTTGTTTAGATAGAAACCCCCATTTAATTCTGAGAAGTCAGTGAATACAACAATAGCATATTTAAATGTTACATGCCTTTGTCCAAGCAGAGTCTGAAACAAGTGCAATCTTTGTGTTGTCATGCAACTAAGTCTGTTGGCATGTCACTTGGGTGTCCTTTGAACCATCTCCCAGCACAGAATAGTCCTCTCTAGCCTGCATGTAAAATCTGGGGTATTTTAGAGGCTTTGTCTGGATAAAAAAAATGTGTGATCAGTCTTTATGTCCTTCCAAAGGTGTATTTGGGAATGCAACAAGAGAACTGAACACATATAACTCAAAGAACATTACTTTGTCACACTCATAATGGATCTCTCATTCCCTTCATTACAAGTGCATTATATTCCATGGCACTTGTAATAAGATGGATAGGATCTCCATCATGTATGCGACAAACTAACCCTCTGCAAACTCTAAATCAGGCCTATAGTGATTAAATTACACACTGTGAGGCGCCAAGAACGCCTTTATTTTCTTATTGCTAAATAAAGCATTAATAACAATAACTCACAAATATGTTGTCAATGCAAACAAGTAACAAACATGATAAACTGACAAACTTTCGTTCCAGGGTTCAAGCGTCAAAAGTCATAGACCATAAATCATTGATGAATGCAATCCTTAACATCTCCATAAAAGTTTTATATGACGATGATGTTGTTTAATCACCACATCGATGATGTTGCCACAACAGACTCATAGTCAGACCACATGAATTCAGGCAGACTGATTGCACGGTACTGCATGCAGAGCCACCAGTAGGAAACAATTAACAGGTAGTAGGAACTGCTGGAGTGGGAATCAGATTACATAAAACTCAGTTTACCATCACACACAAGGTTGATCCCTGCTGTGCTGGAGCCCATCAGGTCAACTGACTTGGCCATTGTAGTTAAGAAGATCAGGAGCAAATCATCACATAAATAGTAATCACAATTACTATGTAAAGTTTAACCAATAATGAGAATTACTTAAAGTTTTAAGGGTTTTATTTTTCAAAGTTTAGTAGATCATCTTTATTCAGAATCATAAGTTTTATTCATTTTTGTTTCATAAAATCAATCTTTTACAGAATTGTTGCCCAAATATGAATTTACCTTGAACAAATGAAAGACAAGAGGTGTATGGCAAAACAGAAACAGTTGGTTTAATTAAATGCAATGCCCGGGAGAACAGGCAACAGAGTTGGGGTCTGAAGACTGTCTCAAAGTACATTGGTTGCGGCCGTCCTTTTATACATTACATGAAGCGTCATAAAGCAATTTGAAAATTCTTTTGGAGAGAGAAATCTGGGCCTAGTCATGAAGCCATAAATCTGGTCATTTGATAAGAAGCACAGGTGAGTCTTGATCTTGCTTGGACACAATGTGGGCCCAGTTGGTAAATGTCCAGATGTCCGGCATGGGAGCGCGTGATCACTGCTTGTTCTGATTGGCTGAGTGTTCTTAACTTAGTGTGGCATCTGACTTTATGGTGTTTTGGGAACATGCGCCTCTCTGGCCAAACGCGTTTTATTGGGGCCAATCTCCTAAGACCGTTGTGATGTTGCTGCCTATCTGTGGGATCGATCTGGGTTCTTCTGTTCATGTGTTTGTCTAAGGGTTACGTGTCACTCCACCTGTGATCTGTCAATCAGTTGCTTCAGGCCTAGGTTGCAGGGCCTGTCTGACCACTTATTTCTCACTCGGGTTGATGGGGAGGTCATATCGGGTGAATTAGACAACAGCGATCCGAGTTCGTTGTTATACGTACATATGTCAATGGGTACATTGACATCGTATTTATCAATATTAACAGAATAGATTAATGATGCTGGTTAATTCAAATTTAACAAGTGCATTAAGCATGTTCCATAAACAAAGAAATCCCTATTATAAGAATAGGGCCAAAGCTATGAGTAGGAACCCATAAAGAGTTACAATGCGAAAGAGAGTGAGATCAAGCAAAAAGCTCAAATTATATCCAAAAGTCAATAATCGATCAAAGCAAAATTTCCCATAAAGAGAGGTTCACGAAACGCAGTAGAGTGTCAGAACAATAAGGAATAAGTCAGGGGAAATGTGCACTAGCTGTAGCAACCGCAATCCATGGCGAGGGTAAATGGCGTAGTAGAAGGGCATGGAATAGTATAGAATGGGGGTCAAAAAGAGAATGGTGTTCGGCGGGGAATGGCGTTGACTTACTCTGGGAACATGTACTATTATAAACAGTTGAAAAATGATGTTGCAGTTAGTGTTGTATCTTCTCCTCCTCTCGTTTAATCATCTTTCAGGGTTCTTCCTGTGAACAGATTCACTCCTCTTCTCACACGAACACAAATGAATCACAGACAGTGATCTTCAAATGTGCAATTTTGTTATTTTAGTCTAAACTACACACAAGGCTTTTTCATTCTAAACATCCTTTCCCACGAATTGGACTGCATCTCTAATCTTCTAATAAAACAAAATGTATTTTAGTTAACAATAGGCTATGTAGAAATCAAGACATCTGTTGTCAATCAATCAATCAATCAGGAGCTTATATAGCGCAGCTTCTCACCCGTGAGGGTCTCAAGGCGCTGGTGAGAGGCTGCTGATCCGACTGGGCGTGGAGGTTCAGTCGAAGAGCCAGGTCTTGAGATCCTTCCTGAATTGCATCAGCAACAGGAATTGCTTGAGGTGGAGGGGCAGGGTGTTCCAGGTCTTGTTGGCGAGGTAGGAGAAGGATTTTCCTCCGGTTCTGGTCTTGTGAATCCGTGGGACGGTGGCCAGGGCGAGTTCGGCAGAGCGAAGTTGGAGTAAGCAGTGAGGAAAGAAGCTTATTTACTCAACATCATTCTTTGGAAATAAAACAAATTTGTTAAAAGACTTCAAGTTCAGTTTATGTGCTGCATTCAGTGTGTGGTTATTCTTCATAAATCTACTAAATGATATATTCCAAACAAGCATTTCAAACCTTTCTTTGTATAAGGAGAAACATTTTGCAGAGTTATGTGAAACATTTATTTAATACATCATGATCACGGAAAGGTCAAGTATTAAACATTTGATGCATGCTTCAGGACATTTTTGTCAGACTACTCGCTAAGCAATGCTGCTTTAAACATTTTGAATAGGTGTAAGTGCAGCTACTTACCTCATTTTTTGCACATTTTTAACCACATTTTGTTCATTTAAGTCTGCACGTTAATACTGCACTTATATTTTAGCAATATTATTTTGTCTTTTGCTAAAAACGCCTCTTCAAAAGCACTAATTTCAGAAGTGGTACTACAACCTGGAGCATGGCACCTGCGATATTCAGAAAAGGCATGTGTCTTGAACAGAATATAAAATGTACTGAGGGGCATAGGATGCAAGTACACCCCACCGTATTTTTAAAGCACCTTAAACAGTTAAGACATACATTATGTTAATCCCAAAGCCACAACAAGACTTACTACGAAAAAGATACAGACTGTTCTAGAGAAGAAAACATGTTGTTGTAAAATGTGAGAAGTGACCTTGAACCTACACTGTAACCCGGTCCTATTAAATTCACATTTAAATTGAATATTAACCTTGCCAACATTCTATATACAAACAATAGGACTGTCACGAGAAGAACCACTAATTTAAATAGATGCATTTTCAAGTAAACATGGATAATAATAAGGTTAACTCCAATAATGTAAATTGGAATCATGCATCTTCTCACGCCGTCCCAGGGGTTGTTATTCAGAGCATCCTGTGTATTTGTATGCAAATCCCGGGAAAGGTATAACGACGTGCATAAAGTTTGTGGTCATTTACTTGGCATAAAGGAGTCCTATCAATTGTTCTACTGATATGAAAGTATACCATCTGTCTCTGCGTACCATTGGAGGCTGAGTGGCACTAGAAATATATGGTGCAATCAGGTTCAAACACTGGATAAACTCTATAGAATTGTGGGCATCTTACAGGGTTCTAATGCCAAACTTGTGCGATAGCACAGATGAGCAAAGAGAATGGATTTTCCTTAACAGTATTATGTGAAATCTCAGAGACAGTGTAAATTTTCTGAGCAGTAAGTGACATGAATAACACAGAATCTCTGGTGCAGTTCGTGTTTACCAATGTCCTGAATTTGCTTAGTAGCTTCTTTCTGTGAATATGAAACTCTAGAATTTAAAAGTTTAAAATGGGTAGCAGTAATCAGCTAATGTTTCCACTTCATGGAAGAAGCAGGTTCTAAAAGGATTGTGTTCATGCCTGTGAGAAGTTGCCTGTGAGACTTGAGAGAAGCGATGGGTTATTTTTGAGACCAAGATCCCCAAGGCAAAAATGTAGTGCTAGTAACAGGAGTATGCTTGGCAACTGGTCTATATGCAAGTGGACCCGAAATCTTACCTTGAAAATGTCAGGTACACTCACTCATTTAATAGAAAGGGTCACAGGGCAGTTTAAATATGCCAATTAGGTGTATGCCAACTTTACCATGTTTTAGGGAGTGAGCGCAATCACCGAAGTGGTAAAGTGCATAGAGTCCTAAGGCAAACAATAATTAATTCAGCAAAAAAAAGGAGGGTGAAGGCAGAAAGTTCGGGGGAAGATCACCCTAGGGCTGACAGGTCTAACATGTGTCTCCACTTGCTAAAAGTGAGAACTACCCAACCTCCAGGGAGTACTCATCACTAAGGCAAAAAAAACTGAAGAGACCATCAGCATTAGAGTGGTCTGACCCAGGGCGGTGTTCCACTAGTCCTTTTCCTGTAGGGAGATGGACCACCACAACAGTTTGGGATTCTTACCCCTCATCTGCATGAGCCATCTAAGGGACCTGTGGTATGTCTGAACTCGTGAGTCCCAAACAGGTTGGTCACTGCTTCTTCAGTGCCCAGACCACAGCAAAGGCTACTCTTAGACGTTTGCCTTCAAACCTCCTATTTTGCTGACTTCATTTTTGCTGGCTTTCAGACTCTGCACACTTTACCACTGCTAACAAGAGGTAAAGTGCCTGTGTTCTCTCCTTACAGCATGACAAGATGGGCTTATACCAAATTGGCATACTTAATTTATTTTTAAGTTCCTAGTAAGGTGGCACTAGCTGTGCCGATGGCCTGTAAATTAAATGCTGCTAGTGGGCCTGCAGCACTGATCATGCCAGCCACTTAAATGGCTCTTTAAACATGTTTCAGTCTTGCATTGCTGCCTGTAAATACAGTTTTAAACAACCATTTTGACCTTGCAAAATAAACCTTTTGCCAGGCCCAGACCTTTTTTTCAATACATATAAGTCACCCCTAGGGTAGACCCTGAATAGCCCAGAGGGCAGATTGCAATTTTATAAAATAGAACATGTACTCTTAAGTTTTACATGTCCTGGTAGTGCATAAACTCTTACAATAGTTTTTCCTTACTGCAAGTTCTACCTCTCCCATAGGATAGCATTGGAGTTACCTTACTCCATTTAATAAGCTGTATTTTCCAAATAGCAGTAGGTAACTGTTCATGTTTGATTTCTTTGGAATTGTAATGGAAAATCCTAACTTATGGTGAAGACCGATTTTAAATTACAATTTTGAAAATGTCCCTTTTAGAAAGTTAACTATGTAAACAGAGTCCACTGTAGGTGTCTTTTTAACTCTTAGGTCCCCCTCTTCCAAATGTATGGAGAGACCCCTCATCAGTGTATTCTTCTAACAGCCCACTGGTCAGTTCTCACTTGGATTGCATCTACAAAATTAAATAATACTCATACTGTGAAGGTTTCTGTTGTTGTTATGTATTCTCAAATATATATATCCAATGACAGTATGACTTAATACCAAAAGTGCAGATGACGCAGTGCTTAAGTGTGAGTGAGTGCATAAATACATAAAATATATATGTTAGAAATGGGATTTTTGGTAGGCTAGGGCTTGTGCTAAAGCCAGGCAGAAACCACCACTCTAGTCAGGATAAGGGAGTTACACTCCTAAAATAACCCCTGCTCACCCCCCTTGGTAGTTTGGCACGAGCAGTCAGGCTTATCTTAGAGGCAGTGTGTAAAGCATTTGCACATAACCAACAGTAATACAGTGTAAGCACTACAAAAGGACACCACACCAGTTTAGAAAAATATCCAATATTTTTATATACTTAAGACAAGACCAAAAACATCAAAAATCCACAATACCGTACTTAAAAATCTTCAGTTATCAAAATATGCTTGAAAAACAGTTCCTTGATGTCGATAGCTCCGTCCGGGGCTATCACGGCGTCGTGAGCAAAAAAATCCAAACATTTCTGGCTGACCGTGGCGTCGCGAGCCAGCTAGGGCGTCGGCGACCTCACATTGAGCTTCGGAAAGCACGGCGTCCGCAGGCGTCGGTTCCGGAGGTCGGTACAGGAGTCGTCGGGGCCCTCAAAGTCACACGCGTTGCAGATCAAACTCCCCTCTGTTGAAGTCAGTAGCGCTAGTGTCAGCAGGCATCGGGTACTGCGGTGCGAAGTGCTGCAATGCGGCGTGCGGTGCCCTCAGGTCGCGGTGCGAGCAGCGGCTCGGTGGCGGCGTCAGATGGCGTCGTCGGTGAGACCAGGGTCGCGGTGCGAAGTGAATGCGGTGCTCGTCGCGGTGCTGGCAGGTCACCGTGCAAGCAGCGGCGTCGTCGTTGCTGAAGCGCTGTCGTCGGCTGACGAACTGGAGTCGATGGCGCTGGCGTCGGTAGGCCAAGGCTGCGGTGCGGGATGAGGGCGGTGCCTCATGTAACTTTACGAGCGGTGCCCTCGAACCACGGTGCAAGCAGCGGCGTAGATTTTGGCGTGGAGCGTCGGGGATACCAAGGCGTCGTCGTGAAGCGTGGTGGTGCGGAGTGCGGTGCCCACTGATCGCGGTGCAAGTAGCGGCTCGGTGGCGGCATCAGCAGGCGTTGGCGGTGAGACCAGGGTCGCGGTGCTCTCTGCGGTGCCTTCAGGACACGGAGTCGGCAGCGGCGTCGTAGACGGCGTCGGGTGGCTTTTTCTTATGTTGCAGCACAAAACACACAGTCCCCAGTGCTGCTGGCAGAAGAACTTGAAGTCTTTGCTGTTCCTGAGACTTCTTGAACAGGGGGCAAGCTCTACCTCAAGCCCTTGGAGAAACTCACAAAATTAGATTGCAGAAAGTCCAGTCCAGTTCTTTCACAGCCCAAGACAGAAGCAGCCGCTGCAGGCCAACACAGCAAAGCACACAGCAAAGTAGTAGTTCCTCCTCACAGCTTCTCCAGCTCTTCTTCTTGGCAGTCTTCTTGGTCCAAAAGAGTTCTAAAGTTCAGGGGTCTGGGCCCCAATATTTATATTCCAAAATCCTTTGATCTTAGGCAGAGAGTGTCTGTGCCCAGCCAGAACCAGTTCTGCCTTCTCTGGTGTGGCTTCCTGGCAGGAGGTGGAGACGGCATTGTCAGAGGCAGACCAGGCCCATTCAGGTGCAAGGAAATCTCCTCCCCCTACTCTAAATGCAGCCCAGGTCTATTCAGCCCTTTCCTGACCCACCTAGACTATCCAGAGCCACTCCTGCTCCCCAGGCCCTCTGTCATCCAAAACCCAGACAGTCAATCCACATTCTAGCAGAGGCACACTGGATGTCTGAGCAAGAAAATACCTACTTTCTAAAAGTGGTATTTTCAAACACAGAATGTAAAAATCACCTTCACTAAAAGATGAGTTCAGGCATACTAAACTTTATTTTCCTACCTAATTCCCCGGGCCAGTTATGTTTATAAGATGTTATAAACAAACTCCCCATTCTGTCCTATGGGGAACAGGTAGCCTTGCAATAGTGAAAAATGAAATGGGCAGTAATTCACCATCAGGACATGCCACACACACCAGGGCATGTCCTACCTTTCACATACACTGCAATCTGCCCACAGGGGTACCTTGGGCCTACCTGAGGGTTTTCTGACATGTAAGAATCCCATAGGATGTAATGAGATTTATATTTCGGCAGATGGGATATCCATCACCGTTGTGATGGAGTAGCCCGTCCGCCAAGATTTAAATCAGGCTTTTAGTCTTGAAAAGACCCGTTCACTCATATGGGGTTGAGATGTCGACAGTTATTTCTCTTTTGGTCCCAGATTAATTGTGATCTACATTGTGCAATTGCTGTACACACGTGTAACAAAAAAACTTTGTAACAAACCACAGAGAAAATATGGGGGCATATGTACAAGGGAAGTGGCGGAGAGAGGCGTTAGCCTTCCTTGCTTAATGCCTCTCTCCGCAACTTCATAAACGCAGGGCTGCACCATATTTACAAGAATATGCTGCAGCCCTCCGTTTCCCCCTGCACTGGCGGTACACTTAGGAGCCTAGCGCCAACGCAGGTTCCCTTGCACCATAGTGCAAGGGTGTCTGCGTGCAGGGGAAGATTGTTTATGTGCAGGAAGGTCTTCCTAGAAGTTGCAAAACGGCATTTTTAAAAAATGATTGTTTATGTGCAGCAAGGGGGACCTTCCAGTACATAAACAATCATTGGCCTTTTGCTGTTTTCATGTGTGCTGCACAAGTCAGCACACATGAAATCAGCAAAAACGAGGAGAAATAAATCATTTCTCCTCGTTGCGCCAGGGTAAGACCAGGTTTTCCCTGGTCTTAATTCTAGCGCTGCCTCCTATTTACGCCTCCCTTGTAAATAGGAGGCAGCATCAGAATCAATGGGTGCTGCGGTGGAACAGCCACAGCAACACCCATTGCCCTCCCCTTTCACGCTAAGCATAGCATGAAAGGGGGCCTTATTTACAAGGCAGCGCTGCCTTGTAAATAAGGCGAAGCACCTATCACCACAGGAACGTCGCAAAAAGTGTTGTTCCCGTGGCGATAGGGGCTTGTACATATGCCCCTTGGTGTCTTACGTATGTATCTTATGTATTTATGCACTCACTTAAGCACTGCGTCATCTGCACTTTTGGTAGTAAGTCATACTATCATTGCATACATATTCGAGAATATATAAGAGCAACAAAAACCTTCCCAGTTGCAGTACTATTTTTTTGTACATGCAATCCAAGTGAGAACTGACCACTGGGCTGTTAGAAGAATACACTGATTGGGGGTCTCCCCATACATTTGGAAGAGGGGGACCCACGTGCTAAAAAGAGACCCACGATGAACTCTGTTTACATATTTAATACTGACCCTGGTCCCCGTGGGCATATAGGGTTGTCCTTGTAACACAATATACTTTTAAAAAGTTGGCATTTTCCTAACTTAGCCATTTGGTGCCTGCAGCCTGTCTCTGGGTCACATGACTGGGTGTAGTTGACAGTTAGGCTTTGCGTATTTCTTCTGCACATCCACACAGAATAGGGAGGTTAGGTATGTCTGGATGGGCCATCACTGGCAGGATGGGAGGGAGGAGCTGGGCCCAGCTCCACTTACACTTGAATTGTCTGTGTTCTGCCTCCGCACAAAGGTCTGCACAGCTCCTGCAGTTAGTCTGGGGCCAGGGCCAGGGCCAGGAAGGCAGGGCACCTGTGCACATCAAAGTCCCCCCTCTAGAACTTCTCCCCACTGCTGAGGTACAACTGGCTATAAATACTGGACCTCAGACACCAAATCTTCAGTACACTTTTCGACCTGTGGATACTCTGCCAGGAAGAAGGAATGCTGTGCTGCTGAAAGGACTGCCACTGTTCTGGACTGCTGCTCTGAAGGATTTCTGCCCTGCTGTGCTGACATGCTGGCTGCTGCCCTCTTGTCAGGGTGAGAAGGACTCGACCTGCATCTGTTGAACCCAGGACCCCAGAATGACTCCACGGGCTATTTGGCTGGTCTCCTGACTTGAGCCATACAAAAGGTGATGGGAGGCAGCCTGCAATAAGTCTAACCATTGGCAATAGCTCGGGGTAGCACTCCAAACCATTGTTCTTTTGTTCACCATACCATCTCAGTTTGGACCCTCAGTCTTGACCCTGCTCTTATGGAAGCAATCCATCCTTAAATGCCGAGCCAGGTCCTCCCTGAACCAGAACACAACCCACCCAGGACCAGTTTCACCCTAGTTATGGGCTCATCAGCCGGGTAGAGCTTGGTTCCAGTGACACAGTGAGCATGGGACCTGGGCATAACCATGCCACTTAGGGTGGTACATGAAACATGCAAATGGAGATGGAAGGCTGCTTGCAATATGTCTAACCACTGGCAGTAGCTCAGGTAGTACTCCAACCCATCGTTCCTTTGCTCATCAAGCCACCTCAGTTTGGACCCAGTCATATGCAAATCAGTCTTGACCCTGCTCCTCATGGGAACAGTCCAGTTCAATCACATAAGGTGATGACCTAATGACCATAGGTTCTGCTGGTTCCCTTGTTTGCTCACTGTTATAAAGCAGGTAATGCATGCGGATTGCAACAAACACAAAACAAAAACATATCATATGTAAACCTTCAAACCAAAGCATCCGATAGAAGGGCATGTGTTTCACAGATAAAGCACGTAAATAAACCATGAAGTAAGGGCAAGAATGGGTATTTAAGGGGGTTTGCTCTGCCTTGGTTAGTGAGCATCACTGCTTCGTAATTCACACAGATGCTGTGAGTCACACTGCTGCTCCCCGGGGCACTGCATTTCATTCCACCTCATAGATTCGGCCTTTTTAGCTGACAGGAAGAATAAGCGCCCTAGACTCATTTGATGTTTTTGAAGGTGATAGTATACGCGGCAGTGTTTTTCTTAGTTTGAGTGGAAGGTTATAATTGTCTTCCTCAAACATCGAGTAACGGTGCTGGTATTATTGGACCCAGTTCTTTGTAATCTGTGAAATCGAGAGCGCAACTAGATTTGCTTCTATTAAAAAAGGTAAATTCGTTTCATTCATTTTACTTTTTCGAACTGCACACCTTGCAGTTATAGTTAGTTTATTGTGACATGCCTTGCTTCATGTGGATGCACAGTTTACGTGGTTTGTTTTTCAACCACATATTAGAAACAATTCGCTGTACAGTCAGTTGTGTCCAACACACTTTAGGCCAGCAATTTCTGCCGCTTCATTCCAATGCTTTTGCTGGTGCTTTGGCTGCACTGCCTTCAAATGAGTTTATTGGGGATTATTCAAATTCTGTCCTCGGTGGTGTCTTCATGCTCCGTTTTACAGAATCGTTTGCTTAGCCAGCCATTTTATGAGGCGATGCGATACATATGCGCGATATTTACAGGAGGCAATGGCATTTGTCTTGCTGCAAATTACATGCAGACTATAGTTTTCTCCTAAGGCAGTGATCTGATCCCTTAATACCTGCTGTGTTGCTCTTTGATTCTTACCCCCCAGTGTGCTTCATTTCACGCTCTTTTAATTGAATGTTGTAGCTTCGGTCCAGATACTGCTTCATTTCCTTAAAAGCACAAACCACTGTAACACCATCAAAGACTACCAGTGCGGCAGCTTATGTTTAAAAAGGCTTTGGTAGCCATTCATTTATTTATTTATTCAATTGGTCATTGCCACCTGAAGGTCATGTCAGAGCACGTGTTTGCAAAATTGATGAAGAGAGGAAGAAGGACTCTATAAAATGGGTATACATCTGGTGGGGAATTACTTTGGGTCTGATTAACAAGCTGCACAATTTTCATCACTTTGGGCCTGATTCACAAGCTGCACTCTGTGGGGCAGATTTACAATAACTGGCGCATTCCTGCATATTAGCAGGGATGCGCCAGTTATTTTGCGTGACTCAAAAAACCCCTTGCGCCACCATGGATGCGCCGCATTTACAACGCATCTGTCGGCGTAAGGGTGACGCAGTGCTGGAGTCGTGTCGCAAGCGCGACGCAACTCCAGCACTGCTCAGGGGTGCCCTATACCTAACATGCTGCGTCACTCCTTATGCCTGCTTCAATAAGGCGTAAGGATTTGACGCAGCGGGGACGTAAAAGTGACTCAGTGAAATCTTGTAGATTTCACTGCGTCACTTTTACGGGGCTTCCTTGCGACGGAACGCCCACCCTGCATACATTATACCTGACGCAGGTATAATGTAGCGCAGGGCTTTACAACGTGACGTATCTCACTAGATGCGTCATGTTCTAAATATGTCGCACAGTGGAGCATTGTTTGCACCGCCGCTGCAACGGCGGTGTAAAAGTGTCGCAGGGGGCTTGTAAATCTGCCCCTGAATTACTATAAAACGTACGACAAATTGGAATTCACAAACTATGTGCAGAGATTTACGCCTCTGCAGTACCTACACTTATGTATGCGGAGTTCTGTGCCCTGGCTGTGGAGTCTCCGTACGTGTAGGTATAGGATTTAGTAGTGAATGTGGGAGGGGCACAGGGGAGTGACATAAATGAGTGTCCCTTCCTACAAAAGGGGATGGGATTAGGGAGGTGTAAGAGGTGTTTAGAAAGGGTAAGGGAGGGATTTAGGAAGGGACACCACCTACCCACACCAGAGTAAGCCAATTGCAATACTCAAGTGGTGAGGACATGAAACTTACACTTTTGTAGTAAGTTTACATATAGTTTGTGAATGTCAAAAGTGGTAAACTTACTCCAAAATGTAAACGTACTTAAAAGTGTAAATTACCTTTGTGAAACAGGTCTCATGTGTCTAAGCTTCCCTGTCACAGCCACTATGCAGTAAGGGCAGTGACGAGGAAGGTAGACAAGGTGGTAATTGTAACTGTAGTGGTAAGTGCAGGAAAGGTAGTCTGGATTTTATATCAGTTCCCAACCGTAAGACTTAGTCAGCTTTCAAACTGATAATGGACTGGGAGACTGAAAAGGTTAGTTGTTTTCTTTTGGTTTCGAAGGCAGAACTTAGTAGGAATTGGGAGAATTCTGCTTTGTTTCCATTGCATTTGTGTTTTTCTTGCTGTGGTTATTCCTGGTTTTACTGTTCTTGATGTTGGCTATTGGTTTACACTGCTTATATTTTTTGACGGTTTGCATCAGTTTTTAGGTATTACTGCTCAGTTGTCTTTAATGTTCTAGTTAAAAATGTTTGACATTTTTTCATCTGTTGATTTGTCATGTTCTCATTGATGCTACAGGGAAGATACATCACCCTCAAAGGGCAAACCAGTTGAAATAATTTTACCCACTCTCAACGTGACCCCTTGGTCTATTTGCATCTTAGCAGAGACTACAACATTTGATCTAAAGAGAGATTGTGCTACAGATAGCCGTTTGTAGGTCTTGCCAACAGACAGAATTAGCTGGCTGTTGACAAAAGCCTGTTGCATCGAATATAAATTCTAGATTTGATAACAAAGTGTTTTATTAAATTCTGACCTTATGCACACCCTTGTTTGCGTGGGGTCAGAATTAGGAGTCATGTGGATTTTAACAGATGCGATAAAGTCTAAGCTCCTTGTTGGAAAGTGGGTTATTAGTAGTGGCAAATATGCATCTGCCACTGGCAATGAGGCCACTAACATATTCCATGGCTCAGAATAGGTCACAGAAAATTATTGGCTGCGAGCAGGCAGGCTTAATTTCAGAGACAGGTACGTAAAGCATTTAAAAAAACCAATTCAGTAAATAATTAAGACACAGCAAACACAAGGAGATGATGGACTGAGTGCTGAAACTTTTCAAACACTCGCCCCCGGTCACAGATCTGGGTTGAATCCATCATCGTTCTTTAGCTCACTTCGCCACCCCAGTTCAGACACAGCTATATGCAAATCAGTCTTGACCCTGTGGCTCATCGGAACAGTCCAGCCTGAACTGGCAAAACATGTCTTCCCTGGACCGGAAACAAGCATCCTGGGACCGGTTTTGGGGTAACACCCCTCATCAGCAAGGCTAGCTTAAATCCAGTGGCAAAGTGAGCAAGGGACCCACGTCTGGGCATACCCTGCCAACTTAGGGCGAACAAAGCAAACACAAGGAGATGATGGAC
The DNA here is from genome assembly GCA_963921515.1 of Calotriton arnoldi. Lineage (NCBI taxonomy): Eukaryota > Metazoa > Chordata > Amphibia > Caudata > Salamandridae > Calotriton > Calotriton arnoldi. The sequence continues at coordinate 758,603 of CAWUFW010003155.1, forward strand.
GGAGTGCTGAAACTTTTCAAACACACTCCCCTAGTCACAGATCTGGGTTGAATCCATCATCGTTCTTTAGCTCACTTCGCCACCCCAGTTCAGACACAGCTATATGCAAATCACTCTTGACGCTGTGCCTCATGGGAACAGTCCAGCCCGAACTGCCAAGCCATGTCTTCCCTGGACCGGAAACAAGCATCCTGGGACCGGTTTCGGGGTAACACCCCTCATCAGCCAGGCTAGCTTGAATCCAGTGGCAATAATTAAGACACAACACACAGTAAAAATCCAACACCAATTTATCAAAATAGGAAATATTTTTATCTTTAAAATGACACTAAAGCGGAAAAAATCCACAGTAGGGAACCAGAGATATGAATTGTTAAATATTAAACACTTTCTAGTGCTTAGAAACAAATAGTGCCACTTCTGGACATTTGGGCGCCTCTGACCGGGACAAAGTCAAAGTTTGAGGTCGATCGCGATAGAGCCCTGTTCGGATACTCTAAGTGGGAGGCCCCGGTCAAGATTTTACCTTCACATTTAAAAACTTTTCTGGAGGATTTCTCACCAGATGTCGTGCAGCCTCCTCCACCAGGCGGTATTCAGTGAGGGTTTGCCGATTGCCTGTCTGTGAGAGTCCGGTCACCCTCTGGAGCTTTTTCACAAAAGTTCACCAACTTTCCCAAACTTCTGGAACTTTGTCCGGAAGTTCCTCTTGAGGGTCCAAAGTGTCCAAAACACAATCCAAGGGAATTTCCAAGATGGTCCATGAAAGGTTTGGACCACAATTCCCACAATGCACCCCTAAAAGTCCACTGGATACACTCCAGGCAGGGGACTCTTGGTGAAGTTGATGCAGATGAGCTCTGTTAACTTGTAGCGTGTAGGGAGCCCACTCTTTATTCCTCTTGAAACAAGATACATCCAAAGGGCTGTAGTTCCAGATAATGCAGCAGGCGCAGTGAGTCAGAATGCAGGGCCTGATGGTGCAAATGAAGTTTCAAGCTTGGCAATCTTTCTTCTTCTCTCCATTTCAAGCAGCAGAGCTGAGAGTCACTGCCCCTCTCAGATACTTATTCAGTGTTCTCTGGGGTCACACAGGAGGGCACTCCTGTCCAATGAGGAGCATGACCATTTCCTTCAAAGTGTGGCACAATGTTCTCCTAGAAAGCACTATTTCTCCAAAATTCAATATGGCTGAAGTCCCAGCAGAGAGGTAAGAGCTACCTAAACCAACCTATACGAGGGCTCATCTCCATAGTCTCCCTCCCCTTGACATCTGCACATTCCTTCCTTAGCCTGCCATCTGGCTGGGTTCAAAGAGTAGGTGTGTAAATTAAACTGGTTTCTCCTGCCTGTCTCCTCCTTCTATTGAAGATTATTGTTTATGACCCCTCCCCCTGGCTCCGGCATGCCTCTGTAGCAGAACTATCTCCTCCAGAATGGCTCCCGAACCCGAGGGGCTACTTATCACCTCTTCAAAGCAGCCTGGCTAATCCACTTAACTCTGGCCAATCAGGACAGAGCACTGGAAGGCTGAATTTTGGCTTACATACAATAAAGTCGTATAACTTCTTGTCTGTACATTGAAGGATAAATTCAACAATAGCATATTGTTGGATTTATCAATACCATTCTAGTAAGTCCTTGAATGATATTTTTATGACTTTCCTGGCAGGAATTATTAGTAAATAATTTCTTGCCATGCTAGCCTATGTGGCTGGGGACCTGCAAGGGGGAAAATTAACTGTCCAATTTCTCCAACACTAGGGTTTATAAAACATATTTTATAAGGGCCCACCCTATATGTACAGGACCCCTCACCCCTAGAACACCTAGGGGAGACCTTAGGGGTTCTGAATATGCACAAATATTGTAGGTCCTCACTCCCCAGTGCTCCGAGCACAAACGTCGATTTTGGGAAGCACTTTACTACAATGTGGGGAGTGAAATGTGCAATTTCATTAAACCCAAGGCATACAAAACTTATTTTATAAGGGTCCTCCTTCTATATACCTGACCCCGCACCACTGGGACGCCTAGGGGAGACCCTGGAGATACCTAATATGCCAAAACATTGTAGTTTATTAATTTGTAAGTGCCCCAAACACCTAAGTCGAGTTTGGGCACATTTGCATTTTAAAAGCAGTCCTGCAACACAGGGCTGCTTTTAAACTGACCTCAGGCCTCAGCAATGCACACTTGCAAGTGCAAAAAGGGCTGCTGGCCTCTAAACTGCCATGCCCTATTATATACTAGGGGGCAGATTTACAAGCCTCTTGCGCCACTTTTGTGTCACTTTTCCCATGTTAAAAGTGACGCAAAAGTGGCGCAAGGGGCTTGTAAATCTGCCCCTAGGCACTTAAAGGTAGTTTTGATCCCCCTGCCCTATTATGTACTAGGGCCTTATAGAGGAGATCATGCCAATTATAGGGGTGCCATAACCTATAGTGTACCCTAGTCTATGTAGGTCTTTTCAGCATAGCACTGGCCCTGGTTAGGCAGAGCCCAGGGACAGTCAGAGTCAGTTACCACCAGTATCAGTCAGCAAAAAAAATGGGGGATGCAAGGGTGCAAGGATGACTTTGCAACACCCCTCTGTTAAATCTCAGCGGGTCAAGCCTGCCGAAATGTTACAGGAAAAATATCCCAGTCAATACCAGGATATGCAAGTTTTGGTGCTGAAGCCAAAATCCATATGTTATGTCCCTGTTTTGAGGGCTAAACATTGTATAGGCGATTATTATTTCACCCAATTAATTCCAAGCAGTGCAATGTAAGATTTTTTTGTGCTCGATAGCTATCCCATCCAACACTTGTATACTTATAATCAAAGCATTAGAGGGGCCTTTGGGTCCTCCCTTTCATATGTTTAAATCGGTTTCACGTCTATTTCAGTTCCCTTCTCCTGATTTGATGGCCTCCCCCCTTATTCTTTTATTTGCTATGCCCAAGCAGTACTTCTGTCTTGTTGTATTTTGATTAGATGAGTTCTTTCATTCCACTAATACATCATGGATTTCAGTTAAAAATGCAGCTATTTTCTCTGTATACCTCTCATTGTTCTCCCTTCTCTTCCTTCCTTTTCTGCTCCACTCGACCACTCTGTCTATTGTATTGGCGAGTGATCAGCTTTCAATGCCTTGCAAACTTTTTTTAAACGGATGCCTATGTGTGCCCAGGCACAATGACAATCTTGGAATGCCTTTTTTAGCTTCAAGAAAAACACTCCAAGATGGCTACTGAGCATGGTCACAGACAGCAACTGTCAGAACCCCGTTCAGAGGGCAACGGGGAAAGCAGGAGCTACTAGGTCCAACAATGGCGGCTGAGGCATTTTACTCCTGGTAACGCAGGGCCTGTCCTTCTATGGATCTTTCTCAACTGGGCCAAGCACCCCATCTGCACCTGATTCTTAGCTAGGTAGCATTGGGCGAGCAGTCAAAACTCCTTTGGGGGGAAGCACAGATACAGATCAGTGAACATGACTCATAACTCAACATGCAGCAGCCTGAACAATAAATCAATGCCCAGTCAAATACTTGTTTTTAAATAAAAAGAAGTATTTTAATCCTAATTCTACACATGCAAAGGTAAACAACATTCAAAACGAATAATACAATTCACCTAGTATTTGTCCAGCCACTACCTGTCCCACTAACTTTGGTGCACCTGACAGATGCAGACTCTCTCTGCCAAGTCACTCTACCGGCTTGTTTCAGCGATCTGGGCTGTAACCACTCCAGTGATCGCACATTAAGTCACACTTTCCTTTGCAGGGGGTGGTGGGGGTTGATCTCCTTGCTCTGGCGGGTCTCCTGCGATGTCCTTTGGTCCTCAGGCTTCCTTCGGTGCAGTTCGCTATGCGGGCCGGATCTGCCTTGGTCACAGCAGCAGTTTTTCACTTCTGGGTAAGGACCCGAACCCTTGGCCTCAGCATCTTCTGTGGCCCCTCCTGGCATACGGGGTTACCGCCACTTCACTCACAAGTCTGGTGATGCTGACCTGGCATTGATGTTCATGTTGGCCCCTTCTCTGGCATACGGGGCAACCTAGACGAGGCCATGCAGGCCTGGAGCCCTCCACACAGCCCTTGCTCCTTGGCTCAGTCCATGGCACCCCCTCCTGGCACACGTGGGTTGACTAATCAATCCAGCACTAGTGCTACAGCCTGATCAGTGCAGGAAAGGATTCCCTAAACCTCTCACAGGTAGTCCTCATGCTAGGGCTCCCCCTGGGCCTTACTCCTTCCAATGCTCTTATGTTCCTTACAGGTCACACTGTTCTTGCGAGCAGGCAATCGCTGGTGCTCCAGGCTCCAGAATGGTGGTCTTGGTTTCCCTGGTTGATGTCCCCCCAACCAGCAGGGAGACTGAGACCTGGGCCCCTTGTCCTGGTCACAGTCAGAAGTCTTCCAGAGCTTACCCTCCTCACACAGCCCGTCTGGCTGCTCAGCAGATGACAAAGTTTGGGGTCTCAAACTCCCCTACTTATAGTCCTTTTGCAGACACAAAATGTAATTTAGTGTCTGAGTCTCTAAAGTTTTATGTTAGGGTTCTGCCTTTTTGAAATGGACATCTTTTCCCTTTTTTCTTCCTGCTGAGGGACATCTGTCACAGCATGCAAGACTCCAGAGATGACTAACCCACACCAAGGGTCATGGGAGTGACCAGAGTTCACACCTGGATGCCAACCATAGTGATATGTGCATCAAAAGGTTAATCTCTACAGTTGCAGCGTTACTGGGCCCTTTATAACATTTACCTTTATCATTTATCACTCGCTTTTGCTCTCACTCATTTGGTCCTCCGATGGATCTTGAATCATGCTGAGAGGGGTCGGACATAGGGGATCCAACTTCAGTTATCCAATGAGGACCAGGAATTGGATAACTGAACTATAACCTCATGACTAAGCTCATCTATATAACTCTCAGAACTAAGCTATGCAAGTAAAGTATTATCACTGCTAGACCAAACCTCCTGAAGAAATTCAGTCGAGCTAAGGTCATACAAACCAATAATTCAGTTAAAGCTATGCGGAACAATAACATTAGTATCTGCAGTCCAGAGACCTCTAATAGAACTCCCTCTATTCATTTGTATCACAATTGGAATGCACAGTCAATAATTGGAGACAACCAGGTTTTAGTTAAAGTTAGATTTTTATAATAATTTTAAAAGGAGTAACTACATCAATGTCAGGCCTTTAAGATCTAAAAGTATGATTAGGCAAATCGATTTCAGGTTGGTCATTAATTTCCAAAGCTCAGGAAAAGTTCAGGACGGGACATGAACCATAACAGCTCAAAGGCAATTCCCCGGGAAAGGGAAAGAAGTCCGGGAATAGCACACACAGCGTATGCGTCAGCCAGTGGAGTCCGCAAGTAAGTTTGGAAAGTGAGAAGAAGCAAATGCCCAAAAGTGTGAATTCCTTTTGTCAGCTTAATGTATAATATAATCCACAAGTTCTGGGGTGACACCTACTGAGTCACCTTGTTTAATCAGACCACTCAGTCCATTGGTCAGTTCATATAGGGTGATTGTCTCTCGTGATGCTTTGGTACAAGAGCTGACTCTCTAGGACCTCCCTCAGGACCAGTGCACGAGCCCCAGTAACATGAGCCCTCTCAACGGCTTGGCTAACCTGAGTCGCTGTCTCTCCGTAACCACCGGCACTTCCAAAATAAACATTGTGTCTTCAAGAGGACATGGAACCACCACACTTAACAGCAGTTGTGGTTACCAGGCGCCCCTGGAATGGCCCACGCCAATAAGGTTCCAAATACGACTTGCAGACGTGGTTCTTCATGAGGACCCAGTCACTAGGACTGAGGTCGTGGCACCTCTTCTGTTTAGGCGAAGTAGCAGCTTACCCAACTTGCTAAGACACAGAGTGTACCAGGTCAGCCAGTCCTTTACAGTAATCGAGCACCAAATCATCTCTAATATTCACCAATGCATTTGAGGGAACTGCAGGCTGTCTCATAGACCTCCCCATAATTACTTTGTGAGGAGATAATTCTGTTCTTCTGTCTGGGGTACTTTTCAAATTCATCAACACAAGAGGCAATGAATCAAGCCATTTCAGAGAAGTTGAAGCACACACCTTTGCCAACCTAGATTTCGGTGTTCCATTTATCTGCTCCGCAATTCCAGAGGCATCTGCACAATAAGCTTCTGGTCAATTTGTAATGATGTACATAACATCTTTGAGACCTCATTATTAAAGTGTGGTGCTGCAGTAAGTGTCTAAGCTCTTCCGTGGAGTGCGAGGTCTGACTCCAAAGAAGTCGAAAATCCAAAGTGCGGTATCAACTCCCTCAGTAGCAACTTGGCTACAGTTAGACTGTCATTTCATCTTGTTGGGTATGCTTCCACCCAACGCAAGAAGATACAAACAATGACAAGAATATATTTTAAACCACTGCACATGGACATTTCGATAAAATCGAGCTGCATTCAGTTAAAAGGACCTCCTGGCCTCCCTACATGACTCATTGTAACTGGTGTTCTTTTCCCGGAATTTAGTAGTTGACACACCATGCAGTGGTGACACAAAGCTTCTGCCACTAATCTGAACCTTGGGTTAAACCATGTCTTTCAAAAGAAATGCATCATAGCATCCCTCCCAACGTGTCCAGGGCCATGACAGTATCGCGCCATGGGAGGCAGCAAAATAATACATGTCTCTCATCAGTGTAGACCTACACCTCATCTTCTTGCCTTCTGGTGCAGCCTGCTCTGATCCATCCCTGTTTCTCAGCATCTGACATCTCATCCTCTAACGCCTTCACTTCCTTCCACGTATCTACAGTGGATAAAAAAAGTTTGCAATCTGTGACATCAGTGTTCTCTCTCAGAGGATCTCCATTGAAGGTGCAAGAATTTAGAGTGCAATAGAGCGCAGTCTCATTGGTATAACAGTTTCCAACTGTGATATAATCATTGCTCCACCGATGGGCAGCACACCTCACCACTGCAATCCAAGCAGGCAATTGTAGTGACAGCAAGAGGTTTTCACACTCTACCCATTTTGGATAGGGACCATGACATGGCCATAAAACATCGCTGTGACCACAATTGTCCAAAGTCATGTATGAAGCCAAATCCGAACTGACTGTCGGTGAAGATAGTGACTTGCATTTGGTCAGAGACAAGGCCCCCAACTCAGCCTCTTGAGCAGAAAACACACCTTGCAACCAAGAAGTTTCAATGACACCTTCAACAGTACCCACAGCATATGCAGCTTTCAAATTTCCTTCTGCATCTTGTAAACAAGATCGATCAACAAACAGTACATGATCTGATTCAGGAAAAGGGGTGTCAAGAATATCTGGCCTCGGTTACGTACACAGCTCAGTCACGTCCAAACAGTCATGATCAGCCTCATCAATTACAACCTAATTTCTAGGAAGGGCATCAAAGTTGCAGGATTCACTCATGCACCTCATCAAAGTCACGTTTTCAACTCCCAAGATCATCTGTACATACCTCGTAAGGAGGCCGTTAGTGAGGTGTTGGATCGGGTACGAGTAAGCAAAACCTCAACTGAATGTGGCACATACACTCTAAGTGGATGACCCATCACAATGCTTTAACTCTGCTCCCAACTCACACATGTTGCAGGTACAGATTTCAAACATCCAGGCAATGTGGCGACAACAGGTTCAAGAGTTGCTGAAAAATATGCTGCAGGTCTGCGTGCAGTACCATGCATCTGGGCTAGTAATGGTAATGCGCACCCCTCGCTCTCACTGCAAAACAGAGTAAAGCTCTTCTTACAATTGGGAATTCCCAAAGCTGGAGCTTGACATAGACTCTCTTGCAGTTCAGTAAAAGAGCGCATGCAATCCCAGGGTACCAGGTCTAACACGTCTTTCTATGTCAGCCTCTGAGAGGTTTGGCTGTCACAGAAAAATTTGGAATCCATTGTCGACAATAGCCAACCATTCCAAGAAACATGCAAACTTCCTTTTGAGTACTTTGCAAACTCATATTCAGAATCACAGTGATCCTGTCTTGGAATACTTTCCTTGCTCCTTTCTCAATATGATGTCCAAGATACGGAACATCTATTTTGCAAAATTGCAATTTAGACGGTGACACTTTATGTCCATTCACAGCCGAATGATTCAGTAAAGCGATGGTATCACGAGTGCAAGCCTCCTGAGTAATTGACGCTACCAACAAGTCTTCAATGTACTGGACAAGAACAGAATGATTTGGCATGACCAAGACTCCACATTTTTTCTTTAAGATCTGATTAAATATTGAGAGGCTTTCCATATACCCTTGTGGAACTCGGCACCATGCCAAAACACAATTGCTGAACCAGAAAGCAAAAAGGTACTGACTGTCCTCATGCAATGGAATGGAAAAGAAGGCTTGACACAAATCAGTGACAGAAAACCATTCAGCTTCACATGGAATCTGGAACAAAATCGCAGCTTGACTTTGTACCATTGGACAACATGGGACTACAATCTGATACATTTTTCGCAAATCCTGCACAATGTGGTATTTACCGTTGGGTTTCTGCAAACCCATAATTGGAGAGTTACATGGACTTCCCCCCTATTTCTTTCAGGATTCCTTGCTCAATCATCAAATCAATCACGTCAATCAAATCAATCAAGGGAGTAATCCCTGCAATAGTTTCTGGACTCAAATTCTATTGCAGGATTTGTGGAAATTCAACATTAGGCTTCACAGTCATTTTCACTGGAGCCACACCTTTGATCAACCCAATATCTTTTCCTGTATAATCTTACACCGATGGAAATACGGTGTCTCTCAATTCCAAAGCAGTCGTGGCTTCTGCAGGAAAGGGCGGTAGAGTGGGGGGATGACGACAGATGATAGAATAGGGAAAATTAAATTAATAAATCCTATTCCGTCATTTGTCGACAACCCCCCACCCCACTGCGCTTACCTGCAGGAGCTGCGACTGTTCCAAAGGCAGATCATCTCTAGTTAGCATGGGAAACAATCTGTCGATCTCAGAATTTTGTTTAGCCAATTTGAAAACAACGCTCTCATCATTCGTGTGAAACTCAATTCCCTTTGGGGCACAGTAAATTGAGCAATTGAGCTTGCACAACAAGTCTCATTCCACTACGTTTACTGGACTTGAATCACACACAGCAAATTTGTGCAAGTCCTCAAAGGAACCGAGGTTCATAGGTACAGGTTTTGTTACCGGGTCTGACATTTGTCGATTTGCGACTCCCAGAACTTGGATTCTTCCTCCTAAGAGGGGTAGGTCACTGTAAGAACTTCCGCTGTTCTTACAGTGGAATGGGTAGCACCAGTATCGACAAGGAATGAGATAGGAGTCCTATTTACCTTGCCATTCACATAGGCACCTCTAAGGATGCGCCAAGCATGCATTCCTCCTCCCTTCTCAGTCACCCTCATTGTGACAGGTCTGATTCTGCATCATCTAGTTGGATCAAAGAGTACTGTTGAGATACATTCTGATTTACATGGGTTTCTGCATCTGTATGAAATCCTTTATTCGGAGTGTATTTCTGCACCTGACCATTCATTTGGGACATCGGGACTCGGGGCACATTTTGAGTTTGATTTCTTTGTCTGTGAGCCTGTTGAGTCTGTACCATGCCATCTCCATGTAACTGTGCATTTCCAATATTCTGAATCTGTCCCCCATTTCCTTGGTTAATTGGATTAAATTGACATTCGCACTTCGTATGCCTAACTTGCCGCAAATGTGACACAGGTTTGTCCTTTTCAACGCATCTATTGGTACACCTCGACCTCAACCTTGGGGCTGCATACCCTGCTGCTGTCCTCCACTTACCCCTCGTATTTTTGGGGGTTGCTGGTAGCCTCTCTGCACAACAAACATGGGATCAACACCTGTTCCACCTTGACCCTTCTGAACTGCATTCATTTGGCCAATCATTCGTTTTCCTTGAGTTTCTTGTGTTTTGAGCCAATTTTGTCCTCACAATATTTTGCATATTGGAGGATTTCATCTATTGGCTAACTCTTCTGACAAATTAAATGTTGCTGGATCATGCTGCTAATTTCAGGTCTCAGTCCATACACAAACTGATAAACAAAATGTGCCACAAATTACTCGGGACCACAATGTTAAATAAGGTGTTGGACTTGGCCCTTTTTGCAGGGCTATCCCCAAATATTTTGCTTCTTCCTCCTATTTTTTCCTGACCTGCTGTTGTTGGCTTTAGGGCTCTGGGCACTTTACCACTGCTGATCAGTGCTAAAGTGCATATGCTCTCTGTGTAAATTTTTATTATGATTGGTTCTCCCTGATTGGCATATTTGATTTACTAGTAGGTCCCTAGTAAAGTGCACTAAGTGTGCCAGGGCTGGTAAACCAAATGCTACTAGTGGGCCTGCAGCACTGATTGTGCCACCCACATGATTAGCCCTGAAAAGATGTCTCAGGCCTGCCACTGCAGTGCCTGTGCGCAGTTGTAAACTGCCATGTCGACTTGGCAAGTGCACCCACTTGCCAGGCCCTAACCTTCCCTTTTCTTACATGTCAGTCACCCCTAAGGTAGGCCGAAGGTACCCCTGTGGGCAGGGCGAGGTGTATGTGAAAGGTAGGACATGCCCTGATGTGTGTGGCATGTCCTGATAGTGAAATACTGCCAATTTCGTTTTTCACTATTGTAAGGCTATCTGTCCCCATAGGAAAGCATGGGAGTTAATTATAACATCTTATAAATATAACTTACCATTGGGACCAGATAGGAAAATAAAGTTTAGTATGCCTGAACTCAGAACTAAAGATGCATCTTTTAGGAAAGGTGATTTTTACATTCTGAGTTTGAAAATACCACTTTTAGAAAGTGGCTATTTTCTTCTTCAACTATCCTGTGTGCCTCTACCTGTTTGTAGATTGACTGTCTGGCTTTGGAGTGACAGGGGCTGGGGAGGTGCAGTGGCTCCAGGAGTCTGGATGAGTCAGCACTAGGTTGGATAGGCCTGATCTGCATTTGGAGTGGTGGGAGGAGTAGCACCTGTACCTGACTAGGCCTGTGCCTGCCTTCCACAATGCTGGCTCCGCCCCCCTGTGGTGTGTCTGGAGCCAAGGCTCACACTGACAATGGATGTTGTTGTGCACTTGCAGAGTGCCCTCAGAACTGGTTTGAACTGGGCTCAGAGCCCCTTGCACAATGAGAACAAAGACATTTTGGGGTATAAGTATTAGACCCAAATCCCCAGACTTTTAGACTACTTCTGGAATCAAGAGGAACCTTTGCCAAGGAGAAGAGCTGGAGAAACTGAGGAGAAGTACTGCCCTTGCTGTGTGTCTGGGGTTGGCCTGCAGTTGCTGTTTCTGCCAAGGAAAAGAGAAGGACTTTGCTGTGTGCTGTGTCCCCTGCTTGAGGAAAGTCTCCAAGGGCTTGAGTAGAGCTTGCCTCCTGTTTTGAAGTCTCAGGAACACAAAGACTTCACCCCCAGCTACCCTGAACTTCCTTGCTGGGAGTTCTGACCTGCCAGGAGTGCCTGTGGCTGTGTGTGGCCTCTGGAGGTTGTTTCTGCTACTGGGAGCTGGCAAGCAACGCAACAAGAAAATCGACGCATTGCTCTTCTTGCGACAGTTTTTCCGACGCAACGCCGTGGTGCGAGAAGAATCTCCCCGCACCGCCGCGCTGCTGCTGAAACCGACGCATCAAGGGATCGCGGCTGAAAAGTTCAACGCAGCGTCGCTCGCCACCGCATCGTTCGCCGACGCATCCCGAATTTCCACGCATCGTCCCTGTGCGGCAAGTTTTCCCCAACGCATCACCCGCAGATCGGAGTCATCTCAGAATCGATGCATTGCTTCCCCCTACAGATCGGACCCGACGCTTCGCTCCCCTGTGTACAGCAGAACTGTCGCATCGCATCCACGAAGGTCTCAGGAACTACGCATCTCTTTGTTTTTCGACGCTTCTCATTGCTGCGGCTATTTGGTTTGGTGAATTTTGTCGCAACAACAGGTACTTTACAAGAAATCACGCATCCAGTTTTCTATGGACTCAGTTGCTAAAACCTTTTGAAAGTCATTTTTCTTAATACTTGTATGTTGGATTTTTGTCATTTTGGTCTTATTAAGTTTAAATAAAGATACTTTATTTTTCTAAACCGGTGTGATGCCCATTTGTGGGGTTATCACTGTGTTACTGTGAGTGTTGGTACAAATACTTTACACATTGCCTTTGAGATAAGCCTATCTGCTTGTGCCAAGTTCCCCAGGGGGTTAGCAGGGGTTATCTAAAGTGTGTATCCCCCTTACCCTGACTAGAAGCAAGGGTCCCTATTTGGACAAAGGTACCTACCTCTGCCAACTAGAGACCCCCAGTTCTAACATTGGTGGTCAGCGGTGAGGATTCTGGACTTGCATTTGTGACTCATATACAGTGATTGGTGTACACTACTAGTCAGTGCAGACCAAACGCAACCACTTACATTTTGGTAGATTGTTTTTTCCTGGGATTTCTATTTTTGCCAAGAACTGGCAAGTTTAGTCACCATGAGCAAAATAGCGTCCATCGCATCTGTGGATTTAGATTTTGAAGAAGAAAAGCTGGAAAGTTACACTGTAAAACAGCTGAAATACCTCTGCAGGAAATTGAAAGTTGCTATGACCGGTCTCTCCAAGAAGGATGAGTTCCAAAAGGCGCTGAGGGCCTGGGTGGAAGCAAGGAGTACCCCTGAGCATGTGGAAGAGCATGAGGAGGGTGCTGAGGATGCAGGAGGGCAGCTAGATGGGCTATTGGGTCCAGGGGGGAGGAAAGCACCTTCCCCAGCAGGTAGCAGTGTTTCTTCCAAGGACCTGTCCCCAGGAGAGCTGGAGGAAAGGGAGAGAAGTAGGGTGCATGAAATGGAGCTGACGAAGCTTAAGATGGGTGGGCAGTTAGAATTGGAAATTAAGAAATTGGCCCTAGAGGAAAAGAGGATGCAAATGGAGCATGAGAGAAGTTTGAGGGAGTTGGAGTTGAAAGCTAGGTGCTTGGAGATTACTCCCTCTGGTGGCAGCACACCGTCCATGCCTGTTGAAGCAAGGGTGTATATACCTAAAGATGTGGTGAAAGAGTTTTATAAAAATGATGACATTGGGCAATGGTTTAAAGCCTATGAGGTAGCTATGACCTCACACCGGGTCCCTGAGAAGGATTAGGGAGTGGGGTTATGGGGGCGGTTCCTTAGTGAGGGGCGGGATACCTTATTAGACTTGCCCTCTGAAGTCCACAATTCTTATGGTCATATGAAAGAAGCATTGATGTCCAGGTATGGGTTGACTCCTGAACTGTATAGGCAGAGGTTCAGGAATTGCAAAAGTTGGAGGGCAGTACCTGGGTAGAATATGTGACTTTTTTTGCAGAGCATTGGATGGTTGGGTGGAGGGTAGCAAAGTGAATGATTTTGAAGCGCTCTTTGATTTGATTGCATGGGAGCACTTGTCAGGAAATTGTTTTCCAGAGCTACGCCAGCACCTTATTGATAGTAGGCTGACTAACCCTAGGAAGCTTGCTGAGGAGGCGGACCGCTGGGTGAGCACCCGGGTCCATAAGGGTCACGTGGGAGACTCCGCCAAAGGTGGGCAGTGTCCCCAGCAGAGGAGTGGGGGGGACAAGGGTAAACAGAGGGAGTTCCAGAAAGGGCCCCAAAGTAATCCCCAAGGGAACCAAGGGAAGGGTTCCCAGCCTACCCCTGAAAAGAAGCCAGGGGCCCCGACAGATAAGCCTGTTCACAGGGGGCCCAAGAGTTGCTTTAAGTGTGGTCAAGTGGGCCACTGCTCCTGGGAGACTAGATGTCCCTTGTATGGAAAATTAGCACCCACTGGAGCACCACCCCGACAGGTAGCTAGTGTAGCCCTGGGGGAGGAGATGGGTGCCCAAGGTGGGTGGGGTCCCGTAGCAATGTCCTTGGTCTCTTTAGGAGACAGTGAGATGGTCCCCAGGGCCCAACTGCCTGATAACACTAAGAAATACAGGCAGTGGGTGACCATCAATGGCCAAAGGGTGGAGGCTCTGAGAGACACCGGAGCCAATGTGACAGCTGTCAGTTGTCAGCTGGTGTCTGAAGAGCAGGTGATCCCCAATGCATTCTGCCCAGTAGTTGCCGCGGATAACTCAGAGAGCCACTGCAGAGTGGCTCAGGTTCCCTTTGAGTGGGGGGTCTCAGGTACCTTTCAAGTAGCTGTGAGGCCAGCCATGCCTGTAGACTGTCTGTTGGGCAACAATTTAGAAAATTCACCTTGGGCAGAGGTGGAGAGAAGGTCTCATCTAGAGATGTTGGGTCTGCCTGAGTGGGCGTGCGCGACCACTCGGTCTATGGCAGCCAGTAAACGTGTTCAAGAGGACCTGGAGCCTGAGAGGGGGGCCCAGGTGCCTGCCTTGAAGAGAAGAGGCAGGGGGCGCGGGAAACCGGCCCCCTTAGTTCCCACGGTTCAGGAGGAAGCAGAACCTGAGGGGGATGCTCTGGAACCTACAGGGGAGCAAGTGGCCGAACTGGGGGACCTGCCTGAGCTGACCCATTGGCAGCAAGAAGGAGGACCCTCCAGGGAGGAGTTCTGTGAGGAGCAGAACAAGTGCCCTTCTCTTGTGGGTTTGTGGCAACAGGCCACAAACCAGGCAGCAGGTGATCAGTCTGGATCACATTGGATCTACTGGGAGAATGGTCTCCTGTATAGCGAGCCTAAGGTTGCTGAGCCTGGGTCAGCCCGTGTGCTGGTGGTACCCCAGCGCTTCAGAGCCTTCCTACTGGGTTTGGCTCATGATGTGCCTTTAGCAGGACATTTGGGGAAGAGCAAGACCTTTGAAAGGCTTGTCACCCACTTTTATTGGCCCCAGATGCGCAAGAGTTCAGACACTCATTGCAGGACATGTCAGACTTTCCAGGCAAGTGGAAAAAGTGGGAGGAAGCACAAGGCTCCCCTCCAGCCATTCCCTGTGGTCAGCACCCCCTTTGAACGGGTAGGTATTGACATTGTGGGGCCACTGGACCCCAAGACAGCCATGGGCAACAGGTTCATCCTAGTCTTGGTGGACCATGCCACCCGGTACCCGGAAGCCATCCCTCTTCGGACAGTGACGTCCACGTGGTGGGACGTGCACTGATGGGGATTTTCCCCGTGTGGCGTTCCCCAAGGAGGTGGTGAGTGACCGTGGTACAAACTTCATATCCAAGTATATGAAGTCCCTGTGGCAGGAGTGCGGTGTTACCTATAAGTTCACCACTCCTTACCACCCCCAAGGAAATGGGCTGGTTGAGAGATTCAACCGGACCCTGAAGGGCATGATTATGGGTCTGGAAGAACCCATGAGGCGTAAGTGGGACGTCCTCTTGCCATGCCTTCTCTTTGCTTACCGTGAGGTGCCACAGAAGTCCTTAGGGTTCAGTCCCTTTGAACTGCTCTATGGTCACCCGGTAAGAGGACCTCTGAGTTTGGTGAAAGAAGGCTGGGAGAAAGCTCCCAGTAAACCTCCCCAGGATGTATTTAGCTACATGCTGGCCTTTAGAAACCAAACTAAGCGCTTCAGACAACTCGCTGAGGCGAATCTGGAAGCCAGCCAGGAGGAGATGAAACGATGGTATGATCAGAATGCCACTCTGATCGAGTTTCAGCCTGGGCAGAAAGTGTGGGTCATGGCCCCCGTGGAGCCTTGCGCGCTCCAGGATAAGTGGACCGGACCATTTGAGGTGGTGGAGCGCAAGAGTGAGGTCACCTACCTGGTGGACTTGCGATCTCCCAGGAACCCTTTGCGGGTCCTATGTGTCAACCGCCTAAAGCCCCATTTTGAGAGGTCCGAAGTGGGCATGCTCCTAGCAACAGATGATGGAATGGAAGAGGAGACAGAACCTCTTCCTGACCTCCTGTCTGCAACAGAGCAAGATGGGTCAGTGGAGGGTGTGAACCTCTCTAACTCCCTGACACCTGAGCAGCAGGAAGACTGTCGCCAACTGTTGGGACAGTTTCCTGACCAGTTTTGCCTGACTCCTGGTGTCACTGATTGGTGCGTCCATGATGTGGACACTGGGGACAGTCCTCCTGTCAAGCACAAGGCTTACAGAGTGACTGACAGGGTGAGAGCTTGCATCAAGGAGGAGGTCTCCAAGATGTTTGCATTGGGGGTGATTGAGTCCTCTCACAGCCCTTGGGCCAGCCCAGTGGTCTTGGTCCCAAAGGTTGCCGCGCCTGGTGCCACACCCGAACTTCGGTTCTGTGTGGACTACCGAGGACTCAATTCAGTCACCAGGACTGACGCGCACCCCATCCCCAGAGCTGATGAGCTCATCGATCGGTTAGGGGCTGCCCGGTACCTCAGCACGTTTGACTTAACGTCTGGGTACTGGCAGATCGCCCTGACTGATGGGGCCAAAGAGAGGTCAGCATTCTCCACACCAGATGGGCACTACCAATTCCGGGTTATGCCCTTTGGGATGAAGAATGCCCCTGCCACCTTTCAGAGGTTGGTCAACCAGGTGTTGGTTGGACTGGATGATTTCAGTGCCGCCTGCCTGGATGACATCGCAGTGTTCAGCGCCAGTTGGGAAGAACATCTGCGCCACCTCTGGGAAGTGTTGATGGCGCTGCGGAGGGCAGGCCTAACGATCAAGGCGAGTAAGTGCCAGATCGGGCAGGGTTCCGTGGTGTACTTGGGACACCAGGTTGGGAGCGGCCAGGTGGCGCCCCTACAGCCCAAGATTGATACCATTCTGGCTTGGGAGCCCCCCAAGACGCAGACAGAGGTGAGAGCCTTTTTAGGACTCACCGGGTATTACAGGAGATTTGTCAAGGGGTATGGCAGCATCGTTGCACCCTTGACAGAGCTGACTTCCAGGAAGCAGCCCAAGAGAGTGATTTGGACTGACACCTGTCAGAGAGCTTTTGACGCCTTGAAGACTGCCATGTGCACGGCCCCCGTGCTTCAGGCGCCACACTTCTCAAAAGAATTTGTTGTTCAAACAGACGCTTCAGAGCATGGTGTAGGGGCTGTTCTGGCACAGTTAAATGAGGAGGGCCTAGACCAACCTGTAGCCTTCATCAGTAGGAGGTTACTTCCACGGAAACAGAGGTGGAGTGCTATTGAGCGTGAGGCATTTGCTGTGGTCTGGGCGCTGAAGAAGTTGAGACCATACCTGTTTGGGACTCACTTCCGGGTTCAGACAGACCACAGGCCCCTCAGATGGTTGATGCAGATGAGGGGTGAGAATCCAAAACTGTTGAGGTGGTCCATTTCTCTACATGGGATGGACTTCACGGTGGAACACCGCCCTGGTACAGAACACGGCAATGGTGATGGTCTGTCCAGATTCTTCCGCCTTAGTGATGAGAACTCCCTAGAGGTAGGATAGTTCTCCCCACATTTCAGCTGGAGGGGACACATGTTAGACCTGGCATCCTTGGCGTGGGTCTCCCTTCCATTTTTTCACTATGCCTCCACTGTTGTTGATATGTTTTTGGTGGTCTAGATGCTTTGGGCACTTTGCCACTGCTATTCAGTGCCAAAGTGCAAGTGCTCCCTATGGTAAATTGATGTATGGATGTGTGACTCCATGTTTGGCCTATTTGATTCACTGTCAGACCCTAGTACAGGGCACGGTTTGTGCCCAGGGCCTTTGAATCAAATGCTGCTGGTGGGCTTGCAGCACTGGTTGTGCCACCCACAGGAGCAGCTTGTAAAGTGTGTCTCAGGCCTGCCATTGCAGAGCCTGTGTGCAGTCTGGTACTGCCATGTCGACTTGGTAAGTGCACCCACTTACCAGTCCCCAAACCTTCCCTTTTCTGCATGTTAGACACCCCTAAGGTAGGCCTGCGGGCAGGGTGCATTGTATGTAAGAGGTAGGACATGCCCTGGTGTGTGTGGCATGTCCTGATAGTGAATTACAGCCAGTTTCGTTTTTCACTATTGCAAGGCTACCTGTCCCCATAGGCCAGAATAGGCAGTTTGATTATAACATCTTATAATCCTAACTGACCCAGGGAACATGGTACAAAAACGAATTTAGTATGCCTGAACTCAGAATGATAAAATACATCTTTTAGTGAAGTTGGTTTTAACATTCTGTGTTTGAAAATACCACTTTTAGAAAGTAGGTATTTTCTTGCCTAACCATCCAGCCTGCCTCTGCTAGCTTGTGTATTGTATGTCTGGGTTTGTGAGTGACAGGGGCTGGGGAACTCCAGGAGACAGGGCGAGTCAGCACAGGGCTGAATAGACCTATCTGCATGTGGAGTGGTGGGAGGAGTAGCACCTGGGCCTGAATAGGGCTGTGCCTGCCTTCCACAATGCTGGCTCCACCTCCTGTGGTGCGTCTGATGTCCCTGGCCCACATTGACAAAGGAAGAAGTGTGCACTGGCAAAATGCACCCAGAACTGGTTTGGACTAGGTACAGGACCCTCTGCCTTCAGAGGACAAATGATTTGCTAGTATAAATATTGGGGCCCAGACCCCAAGACTTTAGATCACTTCTGGGAAACAAGAAGAACCTTTGCTGAGGAGAGGAACCAGAGAAACTGAAGGAGGAGACTATCCCTATGCTGTGTGCTGTTTGAGGGATTGGCCTGCAGTGGTTGCCTGATTGCCAAAGAAAGGAGAAAGGAACTTTCAGGCACATGCATCAACCTTTCTTGCGAGCGCAAACAGTGCGATTCGCAAAAATCGGCCGTTTGCGCCTGCAAAAAGGGCTTCTGCGATGCATCAAACTGTAAGCTCTCGCAATTTAAGAAATGGCAATTTTTTGCGATTTCTTAAATTGTGATTGCATTTAAGGAATCGCAAATTGCGATTCCTTAAATCCAATGCATGATGAAATCGCAAATAGCGATTTCGCTAATAGGGGCCGCAAATTACCATCGATGTGAACTTGATGGTAATTTGCAAAACCTTTGAAAAATGCACTAAAGTGCATTTTTCAAAGTTGTAGGTTACACACACACATGCCCTTGGGGCATGTGTGTGGGCAACATGTGTGCACAGATCAATTTCAGGGGTGCAACAGGGTGTCCTTTTGACACCCTTGCACCCTTAAAATTGCATGCGGAATTTGCGAGTACCTATTGGTACTCGCAAATTGCGCATGCAATTTCCCATTCATTCCTATGGGCCTGAAGGCCCATAGGAATGAATGGGAAGGCATTCCTTAATTGCGACTCGCAATTTGTGAGTCGTAATTAAGGAATGTTTGGGAATCGCTAATTTTATAGCGATTCCTACATGCATAGGCTTTTGCAATTCCTTAATTGCGATTCCTTAGTAATCGCAATTAAGGAATCGCAAAAGCCTACATTGATGCATGTGCCCCTTTGTGCCTACTTTCATCATCTTGCAGAAAATCTCCAAGGGCTTGAAGACTGAGCTTGCCTCCTGCTGAAGTATCAGGGATACCAGACTTCACCAACCAGGTCCCCTGAATTCCCTTTCTGGGAATTCGAAGTGCCTACTGTTGTGTTGGGCCTTCTGAGAGACTGCGTGTCACTGGGAGTTGGAAGAGCGACTCACGAAGAAGAAGCGTGTCGCCGCCGCAGCACTTGTCGTTGCATCGCAGAGAAAACGTGCCGCCGCTGCCGCTGTCGCCATCGCATCACCGAAGCGCCTCGCATCACCGGAGAAGAGTGTCGCCGTCGCAGCAGATGCCGTCGCATCATCGGAGAAGCGTGTCGCAGGGCCTGTCGCGGCTCAGAATTTTCACCGAGTCACCGCACGGCCGTCGGGCGTGCACGCATCGCCCTCTTCGCTGTTGCATCAAGAGGAAGACGCCATTTTGTTTCATTGCACCGGGTGGTCATCGCATCGAGGCGCTGATGGTCGCATCGCCACAGAAGCGCAGTAAGAAACCGACGCATCACCTCCCCATGCGGTGAAGAACCGGCGCATCACCTCCTCTCCGGTAAGGAACCGACGCATCACCGTCCCCTACGCAGCAGTAGGGAACCGACGCATCACCTCCCCCGGAGCAAGGAACCGACGCATCACCGTTCTTGCATGTAAGGAACCGACGCATCACCTTCCCTGCAACTCTTTTGTTTGTATTGCGTTACGCACCCAAAGGTACATTGAACGTAGAGTGTCGCATTTATCACCTGCATTTGAACTGAACTATTTTCTACCATTGACAGTCATATTTTTCATAGTGTATTGTGGATTTTTGTCGTTTTGGGTCTTGTGTTAAGTCTATATAAAAATACTTATTTTTATAATACAACCTGTGTGGTGTCCATCTGTAGTGTTGTCACAGTGTTACTGTATGTGTTCACAAATGCTTTACACACTGCCTCTGAGATAAGCCTGCCTGCTCGTGCCAAGCTACCAAGGGGGTGAGCAGGGGTTATTTTAGTAGTGCATCCCCCTTACCCTGACTAAAAGCAAGGGTCCCTATTTGGACAAAGGTACCTACCTCTGCCAACTAGAGACCCCCAGTTCTAACAGGACCCCCCTATATCCTAACTTCTTCGGACAGATAAACCATTGGACATGCTACCAGAGTTACTGTTGTAGTGTTCCTGGGTCCTTTATAACATTTACCTTTATCATTTATCACTCGTTTCGGCTCTCGTTCAGTTGCTCCTCCGCTGGATCTTGAATTGAGCTGAGAGTGGGCGGACATAGGGGATCCAACTCCAGTTATCCAATGAGGACCAGGAATTGGGTAATTCACCTACAAACCCATTACTAGGCTCATATATATAAGTCTCAAAACCTAGTTATTCATGTAAAGTTTTATCACTGCTTGACCAAACCTCCTGAAGAAATTCAGTCCAGCTAAGATCATACAAACCAATAATTCAGTTAAAGCTATGCAGAACAATAACATCAGTATCCGCAGTCCAGAGTTCTCTCTAATAGAACTCCCTCTATTCATTTATATCCCAATTGGAATGCACAGTCAATAATTGGAGACAATCATGAAGAGACAGAACCAGGTTTTAGCTAAAGTTAGATTTTTATCATAATTTCAAAAGGAGTAACTACATCAATATTAGGCATTTAAGATCTAAAAGTATAATTAGGCAAATCGATTTCAGGTTGGTCATTAATTACCAAAGCTCAGGGAAAGTTCAGGATGTATAATGAACCATGACAACTCAAAGGCCCTTCCCCAGGAAAGAGAAAGAAGTCCGGGAATAGTGCACAGAGCATATGCGTCAGCCAGTGGAGTCCGCAAGGAAGTTAGGAAAGTGAGAAGAAGCGAATGCGAATGCCCAAAATTGGGACTGCGATCTGCGAATGCCCTTTGTCAGCTCCATGTTTAATGTAATCCTCAAGTTCCGGGGTGATACCTCCTGGGCCACCTCATTTAGTCAGACCACTCACGCCAATGGTCAGTTCGTATAGGGTGATTGTCATACAGCATAAAGAAGACAAATAGTATAGCAAAAAGGTAGTAATGATCACGTAAGAAGTTGAACCATTCAATACGTAAATCTTTCAAACAATAGTCCCTTTGCAAAAGCATATGAGTGAGTTCAAGAGGACAGTTCCCACGGCAGATGTTCCCAAAGTAACACAATTGTTGCAGGCAGTCCTAGTATGCGAATGGGAACTGTCCTAATGAGACATAGTTTCTCTTCACATTGCAAGTTTGAGAAGTCTCACTGAGAACAAAATCAAGCAAAGTCAGCAAAATGCAGGCCTGTTGTTAAATTCAGCTCATGTAATACAGAATATAATATAATTAGAAATATACATTTCATTTATAACCTTTAGGATCTGTTAGAACTGGGGGTCTCTAGTTGGCTGAGGTAGGTACCTTAGGCCAAATAGAGACCCTTGCTTCTAAGCAGGGAAAGGAAGGACACCTTCTCAGATAGCCCCTGCTCACCCCCTCGGTAGCTTGGCACGAGCAGCCAGGCTTATCTCCAAGGCAAATGTGTAAAGTATTTGCAACCACGCTCTCAGTGACACAGTGATAACACCACAAATGGACTCCACACGAGTTTCATAAAAAACAATTATATGTTTATAAGAAAAAAAAAAGATATACGATGAGACCACATGATAAAAATCCAACATATGCGTATTTGTAATATTTCACCTTGCCGGTTATTAGGCCAGCAAGCACTGGTAGGTTCTTGCAGTATTAATGAGCAATTCTCAGTGATCTCATGCAGTCCTAATGTAATGCTATGCAGTTCGTAATGCAAGAATCAGGCAATTCGTAATGCACCAATCAGGCAGTTCGTAATGCGAAAATAATGCAATTCGTAATGCAACAATCAGGCAGTTCGTAATGCAAAAAATAAGGCACTTCGTAATGCAACAATCAGGCAGTTCGTAATGCAAAAATAGGGCACTTCGTAATGCAACAATCAGGCAGTTCGTAATGCAAAAATAAGATACTTCAGCACCGATCACGGTGCTCTGGTCGGTCTCTATGCCACTCTTACTGACTCGGGGTCAGCTACTGCCAAAACATGCCCCCAACACTGTTATGATGGATAACAAAGTGCATCTCCACACTCCGGCCACGGTACTGCCACTCCTCGGCAAGTATGGGCCGCGATACGGACTTGAGCGGAAGCTCGCGCTGCAAAGATGGGAAAGGCCGAGAGCGTTTCTCTCGGAGCCCGCACCCTGCCCCAGGCGGCGACACACGCACGCTCGCTGAGCGTTACCTGGGGGTTGCGATCTCACTCTCCTCGCGACTTGGGCCTCCGGTGCGACTTCGTTGATCTTTGGGCAGTGGAACTCGGGCCCCCCCCCTACAGGGATGGTTCGAGGTTCCTCCTTGGCAAAGGCAGGCTCGGGCTGGCGGCACAGCTCCTCTGGGGATGCCGGTCCCGGCCGATGGCAATGACGATCGCAGCAGCTCTGGTCACGCTGCTCGATCGACGCAGAGAACAAAACTGCTCCGGGACACACAGTCACGGGGCAATTCTCACGAAGGTCTCAGGCTGCAACAGGGCACACGCAAACAGCGTCGCTGAGACTCACTTGAGCTCCGGGTGTACACGATCACAGGGCAATCCTCACGAAGGTCTCAGGCTGTACGAAGCACACGCACACAGCGTCGCTGAGACTCACTTGGACTCCGGGTGTACACGATCACAGGGCAATCCTCACGAAGGTCTCAGGCTGCACGAAGCACACGCACACAGCGTCGCTGAGACTCACTTGGACTCCGGGTGCACACGATCACAGGGCAATCCTCACGAAGGTCTCAGGCTGCACGAAGCACACATACACAGCGTCGCTGAGACTCCCTTGGACTCCGGGTGCACACGATCACAGGGCAATCCTCACGAAGGTCTCAGGCTGCACGAAGCACACGCACACAGCGTCGCTGAGACTCCCTTGGACTCCGGGTGCACACGATCACAGGGCAGTTCTTACGCAGGTCTCAGGCTGCAAAAAGCACACGCACACAGCGTCGCTGAGACTCCCTTGGACTCCGGGTGCACACGATCACGGGGCAGTTCTTACGCAGGTCTCAGGCTGCAAAAAGCACACGCACACAGCGTCGCTGAGACCCACCTGGAATCTTTTATGTTCCTGAGTTTCCACAACAGGGAGCCCGCTCTCCTCGGGCCCTTGGGGACAAGTTACTTCAGGACACAGCACACAGCAAAGTCCTCTCCAGCAGGGGGACACAGCACACAGCAAAGTCCCTTAGCCTCTCCTTGGTTAAATCAGCAAACTGCAGGCCAGCCCCAGAACACACAGCAAGGGTCAGTCCTTTCCTTCAGTCTCTTCAGCTGTTTCTTCCTTGGCAGAGGTTCCTCTTGACCACGAAGTAGTTTCAATCCTTTTCAGTCTTGATCAGTCCAACGTTCAGGGGTTTCAGCTCTCATAGTTATACCCCTAAATGTCTTTGAAGTCTTTGTGTTCAGGGGGGAACTGACCCCTGTCTAAACCAGTTCTGGGTGTCTCCCTGCCAGTGACACCTTTTTCCTTTGATAGTAGGGGTCTGGGTCTTCAATCACTCAGCAGGAGATGGAGCCATTGTTTTATGGCGGCAGCCCAGGCCTCTTCACCTCCAGGGGCTACTCCTCCCCCCTACACTCCAGATGCAGGCAGTCAATCCACAACCAGGCAGAGACACACAGAATTGTTAGAACAAAAAAACCAGCCACTTCTAAAAGTGTGGTTTCTAAACACACAATGCAAAAACCACCTTTAGAAAAAGATGTGTTATTAAATTGTGAATTCAGGCACACTGCACTTCACCTCTCCATCTTAAGCCTATGGAAAGATAAGCTGGAAACATATTACACAGCCTCCCCCATTCTGTCCTATGGGCAAGATGGCCTTGCAACAGTGAAAAACTAAATGGAGAGTATTTCACTGTCAGGACATGGTACACACCTTAGTACATGTCTTACCTTTCACATACACTGCACCATGCCCAGGGGGGTACCTTGGGCCTACCATAGGGGTGTCTGATGTGCATAAAAAGGGTAGGGTAAGGCCTGGCAAGTGGGTGCACTTGTCAGGACAACAAGGCAGTTTAACAAACTGCGCGCAGGCACTGCAGTGGCAGGCCTGAGATCTCTCTTTGAGGCTACTGGTGTGGGTGGCACAATTAGTGCTGCAGGCCTACTAGTAGCATTTGCATTACCAGCCCTGGCACACATAGTGCACTTTACTAGGGACTTTACTAGTAAGACAAATATACCAATTATGGGCAACCAATTACCATTACACTTTATACAGGGAGCACTTGCACTTTGACACTGATCAGCAGTGGCAAAGTGCCCAAAGCATCTAAGTTGGCAACACCATGTCAGAAAAAAGGTCTAGGGGGAAGGCAAAAAGTTTAGGGAACTTTAGCCAAAAAGGGCCAAGTCCAACAGGATCTTATACATTTCTTTCAACTTATTTGCACTTCATGAAGCATTTTAGTTTTGTTGTAGGTAGCAAGTGTAACTATGACATATTACTGCATTTTCAAAGTACCAACATATAAAATTATTTCAAAATGTAAATTATTAATATAATTTTAGGTGATTCACATTAGTAGGTATATGTAGACTATTCCCTAAAAAAAGTGCAGACCCCTTTTCTCTTTTCTCAGTAGGTGTATAATTTCACGTGTGCAAAACATGGAGTTTTAGACTGAGACTCCTAAAATACACACATAATGTCGTCTAGATTAAATTAATTTTATTAATTCTTCACACATGTATTTAATGAGGATGATTAATGAACCCTTTAACACGTGAGTTATCGCTTCCATATTTCTACTGCACGCTAAAGAATGTTCCAATTAAATTTAGTAAAACATGAACCTATGTTATTCAACAAATATTTTATTCTAATCTACACTTTTCTGCATGCTTTTATGATGCAATAGCTAACTCTTTTCAATATTTTTCCCATACTTCTTCAATGTATAGTTTGCACAATTGATGCACATTTCATCATTTTTCTCTTTAATGTGTCATAACCGGTTTTATATGTTAGTTAAAAGTTCAGCAGCTTATCTGCTCCCAGACCTACTCTTATAAGCCCCATCTCTCTCTCTTCCTGAGATGTGTCCAGGCCCCTTCCTTGTGATCCATCACTGAATCAAAGAGCCCTTTGAAATGCACAGAGATAGATAGCCTGGATCTCTCATCCTCCAGTGCATGTCCCCCCCAGCTTATAGGAATGCAGCCAAATACAAATCTGTCTGGGTAGATTCCTCCACTCCTCATGTTTTCCACCAGGCAGGCTTGGGCTTCCCAAAATGGAATACGAGGTTCCCCGTGTAGTGCAGGCACACTTGCACTTATTGTACATCCACAGCACACTTACTTCGCATCACTGTTATCCTCATGTATTACACCACCACAAGCATAACTACATTCAGTAAATGCAGTCTGCGCACATTGTTCAGTCCTGAAGATTTTCTGTATTGTACCACAGTGTGTTGTTTTAAAAACACACAGTTTCAGCATACACACATCACTTACCATGTGCGCACTGTACCACACTTCGTCCCTTGTGTAGTGTACATCTTGTAAGCAAACATGTACTCAGCGCATGTTTCCATCACGCAAGCCCTTCCACGTCTACCTGATGTAGGCCAGGGATGCATTAAGCACATAGCAGTGGAACTTTTAAAAATGGGGGTTAAACAGTCCCATTCACTACTACTGATCATCACATGATATGCTGCTACCACCGTGCTTGTATTGCTTAACTCCTGGTGAAGGCAGTAGCCTTCAACCACTATAAGGGCTGTGCTTTGGGCACCCTCCATCCAGTTCAACAAGACTGCAATTCGTGAGACAGGCCTATGTCATGTTGAACACACATTATTCGTGTTCGCCTATGACAAAAAAAGACAAAAAAAAATCAGCATTAGGGGTCAGATAACAGTACAGTTTGGAACTCAGGGAAGGAGTACATATCTCTTACCATGCAGAGGTCTTTTCTGGCCCAACAGCATCCATCCTGGAATGTTTTTGCTTAAAGCAAAAGGAAAAAGCATTCCAAGGTGCCCACCATACAAGTGCACTACAAATGTCTTGGAATTCTTTTTTCTTAAGCTATGAGTGAGGAGTTGGGTTTGGTTAGGATGGAACTCGGTGATGTCATGAACAAAGTCTGGTTATCCCGGGCTTTGGAATGTTCCTAGATTTGAATGTGTTTTTCAAAAATATTGAGGGACGTTAAGATCCTGTTTTTGACCGCCAGTCGCATATACAGGTGCTTAACTAAGAACATACATTGTGATATAGTAGCTGTGGTATATATCAATCAAACATCTACCAACAATACGGGTAGTATCTGTCTTTAACAACATGCATGTCTAACTTGCAAGTACTATTTAAAGGTGTTAAAAAAGTGTTACACACCCTGCTACCACTTAGGTACATTAGATCAAAAAAATCCATTCCAAACAACTATGTAGTCATTGTTCCTGTTATTTTCACCACCTTGACTGTTGTTGATTATCTTGGCATACACATCTGGCAGCCGATATGTATTTTGTCTATCAAGACGTTTTCAAGACTGCAACATACATTAAGATATACATTGTGCTGAATATATATAGGGGCATATTAGCAAGACCGGCGATAAAATTATCGCCGTTTTAGCGGCAGGAAACTGCCGCTAAAACGGCGATAATGGGCTTGCTAATATGCGTTATAAAATTCCAATAGAAGCCCAGGTTAGATGTGCAGGACATCTAACCTGGGCTTCTATTGGAATTCTATAACGCATATTAGCAAGCCCATTATCGCCGTTTTAGCGGCAGTTTACTGCCTCTAAAACGGCGATAATTTTATCGCCGGTCTTGCTAATATGCCCCATAATTTTCTAAAAACCTTTATAAATATATTGCATTACCCTATAGCCACAAAATCCATATATAGATAGACATAAAAAGTCTACCTATTCAAGAAAAAACATGCATACCTGTGAAATCAATATAAGAGTAAACATGTCTCCAGACAGTAAAGCACCAAAAGAAAAATCTGTGAACAAAAAAGAAAGAAAGAGAAAGTAGTGCCCAGAAAATGTGAATCATGTGTGTGTCATTTCTCCATTGTGTGTCTATTGCAATGCATAGTCAAAAAAAAAGGGGCCCCAAATAACAAGAAGGAACGTGACGAATTAGTGTTGATAATGATAACTAAAAGAGAGAAGGTACCTCTGATAATATGTGATCACCAAATGAAATTTTATTCTGTGTTTATTAATTGCGTTTTACTTGTGCTTTGTTGAATATAAGGGGAAATATGTGTTGGGTCTTGGATATGATGGAACTTAGTGATGTCATGAAAAAAGCCTGGTCGTCTGGGGCTGTAGTGTGGTTTGTGGACTCATGGTCTGCATTGCTAAGTTAGCTTAGGCCTGGCTGCCATGATGCCTCTTTGCGCACGTTACTTTGTGCATTTGTTTTTCCAGCCTCTGTTATTTTAGAACTGTTTGCCTTTCACCTTTCCTCCTGTTCCCTTTGGGTTGCGTCTGCACATCATGTACAAGGTCGAAAAACAATGTCCCTTGTTCTTGCTGATCTGGTCAGCCCCTCGCACTTAGACATAACACTGAATGCAGCTGCACTGGAGAAATTCGTGTGCTTTTAATATTGTGATTTCAATGTTAGAGACACTTGGAGAAAAACCTTTCCAGAGAGAAGAGCTGTGCTTGTCTGATGATGTAAACCTTGCATCTAGATATTGAGGTATGAGGGTCTGCCCGACAATGCCCAGAGGTCTTCTATTTTTGATAATAAACTAGCTACTAGCACGGGGAGGGTGGTATGGTCATTTAGCCCTATATCCACTGCTTTATGAAATGCTTTCCCCGTTTGTATTCTATGGAATTGTAACTATGCTTATTGTTTTATTCTTATGCATTATGCTGATAGTACTGGCACGTGTACTGTATCTTAGAGCACGATAGTTGAAATAAACATTTAAACTATACAGTGACTCTTATTACGCACGTTGTGGACTGGTATGAGTGAGTTATGAAAGGGTGTCCTTGCTCCCGCGAGTCCTGAGAGAGAGAGACCGTGTTCTGGGTTGTCTAATCATTGGTAACATCGTTGCTAATGAGACGCTAAAGCTAGTCGGATTGGGATTGTGGGTACTAAGGGGCATGGTTGGCTCACCACAATACTCCGAGGTCCTATTATCCTGTGCATAGCTCTGTGTATGTGCAGAATCCCTACAACATGGCGCCACCAACGTGGTGGGCTGCTTATCTGCGAGACGCTTGAATAGTGTTTGTGCTTGTCCACAACACCCTTCGCATACGTTTCCGGAAACGGGTGTGATGGTGATACCTCCTATATTGATGTTTTTATAGGTTCTTTCAAGCTTGAAGTTATTAAAAGGTGTTTATGTTAACCCTATAGAGTGCTGCCTCGTACTAGATCGTCGAACATTCTTAGCCCTAATGGCTGTAGCCATTGCGGCATGTAGTCGCGCAGCGCTCCGAGCTCTATTGACAGTGTATGGAGTGCCTGACGCGGGTGTTGATCTGATCTTTGTGGTACAAGCGGATCCTGCTTACCACTTTGAGGTGTTTTACTCTTGGGTCACTTTCCCGGCGGTGGATGGGACTGATAATCTGTTCCACGAATATACAGCCACCGCTCTACCAAATCTTTATAGACCTTATCGGACTCTTGAAGTACCGCTCACGGCATGGCAACACCGTGTTTGGTTTAATGGCGCCCTCCCACAACCGGTTACCCCGATTCGTTTAGGCCCCTTTTGATTGAGGGGGCCACTTTGCCAGTCTTGGCCGGGTATACCCCACATCTGCGTTATATGACGCTTGCGGTTGCTGAACTGCGTGAATTGCATACGTCTTTGATACGTGTGCACAGAGCTTTGGTACAATATGTTACAGGCAACGTCCAGGGAGTCCCTCCTGGAGTTGCGGCGCATCCAGCTGGACCGGGCGGTGTAACCATAAGTCCTGTCATGGTTAATTCGGTGATGGGCAAACGCCCACAAAATAAGGATGATTTACCTTATTGGTTTGCAGAGAAATTTGACCAGCTGGAGGCAGTTTTTCCCAATACTTCTCCTGTGGACAAACACAGGATTTTGACGATTAGTTTGCCGAAGGACTTAATTCCCGAGTTGGCAGAATGCAACAACTGGGGCAAGGTATTCGCAGCAGTATATGCGAAGTGTTTCGGCACTCCTTCCATGACAGTTCTCCCCTCTGTAATTAAACGAGTACAGGATGAGCATGGCCCTGAAGCGGCTGTGGAATTAGGGATGAGATTGGTGGGAGTGTTCGATGTAGTGGCTGATTTGATCCTTGCAAATGTCAAGGGCGATGCCGTTAACTTTCAAGTAGCTAATGCTTTGGCTTTAGTCCCAGAACCGGACAGGCCGCGCGAATTACCGAAAATTATTGCACAGGCTTACAAAACCATAGGCCGCAATAGCCTGGGAGTCAAGCCTTTTGCTAAAACGTAAACACAATCGCAGCCACAACCAAAAACTCAATCTGTGAAAGATGAGAAACCGTTCTTTACTAAAAAGAGCTGGAGGTTGAAAAAACAGGGTAAGCAACAGAAGAAGCCGGGGTCGCGAGGCGCTTTCCCAGTTTCCGTCTCTTCTGAACGCACATATGATTTGCGCGATAGAGCGAGAATTAAATCTCCAGAGAGATTTCAGGTCCCTGATCCGCGTTCTCCTCGTTCTTCACAGGCACCATCGACCTCCCAGACTGGTGGAGGAGATCGCCAGGATAGAGGCAGGGGTCGTGAAGCTCCACAGGGACGAGACCAACCTCGACAACCAGTCCGAGGGAAACCAGAGGAATTTCAACATCCTCGCCCACAGTTTCAGAAGAAAAAAGTTGCAGCTGTAACAGCGAGGTATGCCACAGACGGTGAGAACGAGACTCCTGAATTGGACGTGGGCAGTAACGCTGCTAGACAGCACCGCGGAAGTTACCATACTGCGGGAGGCACTGCGTCCTCATGTGGAGGCGACAGCAACTGAAACATTCATTACTGTCGAGACAGCTGTCACCCGAGTGGCACCCCCTGACAGACTATTTAATATTGTCATTCAAATTGAAGGTGACATTGAGCGTGTTATTAAAGGGATTTTTTGGGAGAATCTGACCTCTTCGTACGACATTTTGTTGGCATTCATACTAGCTGCTCGTAGAGGGGAGGAGGTAATCCTTCCGAGCTTTTCTCGTCATGTCCCCAAGGACAAAGCAGAGGCTCTCGCAGCTGAATGGGCTGGGGCCCTCGCTCCGGCGCTATACCGTAATCACATGGGCTGGGATGAGGATTCTCCACCCCATGATATACCATTGCGGTCGCTGCCACAGCCACAACCCCAATATCCCATCCGGCGGGAAGCTAATGGTCCCGTTTCCGATATTCTGACACAGTTGGAATATCAAGGAGTAATTGAAACATGCGTATCACCAATGAATAATCCCCTTTTCACGGTTTCTAAACCCGATGGATCGTACCGCCTAGTTTTGGATTACCGGCATTTGAACTCTCATTGTCGGACCTTTGCGGTGCAAAATACCCATAGTTCTGCGCTTGTAGACAGTCTTGTTCGTAAAAAATATAAAACGACACTTGACCTATCCAATGGATTTTACACGCACAACTTAGCCCCGGAGTGTAGCCAATGGAGCGATTTCACTTCCGGTGGTAAACAATTCAAATTCCGGCGTTTACCCATGGGCTACAAGAACAGTCCGGGTGTATTCGCCGCCCGTGTTGTCTCTTTGTTGGACAACATAGACCCAGATGCGTGTTCGTACGTCGACGATATCTATCTGACTGACGACGACTTATGGCCGCATCTTTCCCGAGTGGACCGCATTATTCTTGAATTTGCGGTCTTAGGTTATAAATTTAACTTTGCCAAATCTCATATTGCTGAATTTACTGTTTTGTTTTTGGGCTATGAGCTCAATAATGAAGGTAAGGGCTTAGCACCCCATTTCTTGGAGAAGTGCGCACATTTGAGCCCTCCATCCACATTGAAAAAGCTTCAGTCATTTCTGGGTTTCCTAAACTTCGGGCGTACTTACATTCCCGAATATGCCCAGCGTATCAAGCCTCTTTATGCCTTGATACAACCTACCTTTTAAAAGTCATGCTGGCTTCCAGAGCACTCAACAATACTGCAGTCTTTGCAGTCTGATCTACTTGAATCTAAATTCTTGTTGACTCGTGACAACCACACAAACCTGGTGATTAGAATTGTTCCAGGGGCAGTGGGTTTCACATACTTAACATTTAACGAAGGTGACACAGTACCGATTGCATACAAGTCACATCTGTACACTTCTGCAGAAATGCGGTTTTCCTCTGTGGAGAAAGTTTTGACTGCAGTGCAAATGGCTATTCTAAAAGAACGCGCACTGGCACAGGGAAAACGCATTTTGGTGGTAACACCATATCCTGCCCTTGAGGCAGTGACGAAAGCAAGCATACCGAACTCTAAGGCTTTGCACCCCCGTTGGATACAATGGGCTACATCTCTGACATCTCCGGATGTCACGTTTATCTTTGATTCTTCACTTCAGACACAGGAGTTTTTACGGTATGAACTTGTTCATCCTCCTCCTCTGTCTTTGCTACCGCTTGAGGAGTACGAATGTATTATCTATACCGATGGTTCGGCACAACCGGCCACGGGTTCCAAGCATGCTTATTCAGCAGCATGTGCTATTGTTGCAGGTACAATGGTGAACGGTGAGTTCAAACAGACTGTAGTGCACACTCAGGCACTAGGAGACAGTACTGCACAATTGGCCGAGCTGCGCGCTTTAGTGCTTGCGCTTGAGTTTGCTAATCCAGATGTGACTACCCTTATTGTATGCAATTCTTACTACTGTGTTCAGTCTTTCAATGACAATCTATTCTTTTGGTCATAAAATGACTATAGAGATGCTAAAGGCAGTACAATTAAGCATAAAATGCTTTGGGTTCGAGTGGCAGATCTGAAACAACGTCTGCCTTTCACGCAGGTGATTCACACTCTTGGCCACCAGCGTGTGGGCGCACACGCTGTCGGTAACGGTTTGGCAGATGAAGCTGCCAAATCAGCAGTAGCCACGTGCACAGTCGCAGCAGTTACAAGATCTATGACTAAAATCGATAATGATATTTTGGCAGCTATTGCTGCGACCAAGGAAGGTGCTAATTACCCATGGGGTTTCCCTTCCAAATACTCTTATCAACTAGGTCCCGAACAGGCTCCTTATGTAAGAATTCCAGACGTTGGTGATCGGCTGATTCCCAACGCGGACCGCAGACTTTCCGTGATAACTGCCGCACACGAAGGCATGGCTTCGGCTCATGCTGGCGTGTCTGCGACGGTTTCCATCTTGCAGCAGCGTTACTGGTGGCGTGGTTTATATAAGCAAACCCGTACTTATGTGCTTTCTTGTGACGTTTGTCAGCAAATTAAGCCTTCCACGGTTACACGACCACCACAGGCACCGCTCTGCATTTCAAACAGACCTTTTGGGTGTGTTTACCTGGATCACTGCGGTCCATTTTCTTCTGACACTGCATATAAGTACATCTTCGTTGCAGTGGATTCGTGCACACGTTTCATCTGGATCTGGCCACAACGAAGTGCTGACGCTCGAAATGTCATCAGGGATTTGCGTGTCTTTGTGGGAATTATCGCCTGCGGCACCTTCCATTCTGACCAAGGTCCAGCGTTCGCCTCTAAGGCCTACAAGGACACAATGGGTTCACTGGGGGTGCAGGTGAAATTTTCGTCTCCATATCGGCCTGAGGGCAATTCGATTGTTGAACGAATGAACCGTGACTTAAAGCAATCCTTGACAGCTAGAGTCTTAGGTACTGGCAGGAACTGGCTGGCCCACTTGTATACCGTACAACGTGCACTTAATAATCTCCCTAGAAGACCTCTGGGTGGGCGGACCCCATACGAAATGCTCTTTGGCATAAGAATGTTTGTGCCTGACCTTGATGGTCTAGACATGGCGGCGCAATCCGCAATCTTTGACGTAGATAACCATTCTACTATGTTACAGGACTTACAAGAAGCCCGAGACAAACTAGCACTCAAACATTTACCTTCAGCCACAGACGCTGCGCTGCAGATTCCGGTTGCCGGCTGGCTTCCGAAAGTTGGAGACATGGTCAGAGAAAAGGTGGAGAACAAAAAAAGAATTTGGCCCCTCTTATCGTGCACCGGTTCCAGTCCTTGGCTTGAAGGGTACTCGTACAGTCATCTTACCATCGCTTCCTGGTCGCAAGGAAAACAGATACATCTCAGTGGAAAATGTCAAGCTACAACATCTGGCCGATCCTGAATAGTGTAACACCAGCGGTCTCTTGTCCAGTCATTTCCAGGACAAATGTTTGTGGTCTTCCAGCCCGAACGGTCACTGATGTTGCCATTGAGATGGTAGATTTGCCTGATCGCCTGCTCGACTACCCGGATTCCCCCTGCAACGAGGAGACCGAGTATACCTACCCCGCCACCGAGTCCGTGGCTCATCTACCAACAATGCCACTGAACCCAACACGTTATTCTTTTGACTCGGATTCCACCTCAGCACTTATCCCGTCCAGATTCAGTATTTTTGTATCCTGGTTCAGAGACAATTTTTGATCCCACCATGGACATACATCTGGTTGGTACTATTCCTGATTTTTTTGTTCATGTCCATTGGCTTTGTCACAGTATTTTTTCTACTCATTAATGGTCACTATTTACCAGAACGCTCTGCTGTGAACTGTGTCGTTGGAACTTTAGCTCCGCATTCTTCATCTCACATCATGAAGCGTGACCACACATTTGTGAACATTTCAGCTTTTCCAGTCGCTGATGGCATCGTATGGGATGCGGTAAATTTCCAAATTCATGGACCAACCGAGATTATTAATGTACCAAATGTCCTCCGAGTTTCAATGGATGATGTCGTTAAAAGTAATATTCATTCTGACGATTGGGATGTGCATGCAGTTGAATCGTTATTTACAGATTTGAAATATTATGCTGCTTTTAATGCTGAAGATTTATACATGAATTCTGCAAGTTATGCCGATTTATATTGTTACCAGCATTGGGGCAACCACTTTCTCCATAAACACAGTACCCTTCGGGGTCCTTTTAATTACACCCAATGGGAACATTGTCCGACCCCTTTGCCAGGTAGCTCCCAGACTCTTAGAAATAAGTTTATTTATTTACCGACTTTGATAGATCGAACCCTGGGTCCTATTATTTTAAATTGAACACTTCGTCCACTCAGAAAATCATGTTGACCCACACCAAATTGCTGTATTCGGGTTCCTTTTTGAACGCCTTAGCTGTGGGTGGGTATGAACATTGGCGGGACACCATTGACTTAAAATCTATCTGGGGCTCCAAAGCATGGCAGGTACAAGGCACAGAAGCCTTGCACCGTGCTTGCCTCATCCCGGCCCAGATTTTATTCTTAAATCAAACCATATATCAAACAACGTGTTGGGGTTTGGCTACTTCCAAACAATTAAATGCACCTTCCATTCCTATATTGTCTTCCACTCCCAACGAAAGCTTGCTTTTCAATATTTCCATTGTAAATTTGCAAGCTTTGTTCCAGAACAATTCGTTTAATATGTCTACGTTTGTTCAGTCACCCTGGTTGGCTTGGCCCATAGCATCTAATGCCTGCCAACGGCGTTTTCATGACACGGATCCTGGTTATAAACAGGTTAGGCAGGACCCCAGGTTTTCTGACTCTCGTACTGTTACTACATATTCTGTTGGTAAATTGTGTAAACAGTGGTTGCAGCACTCTTCTTTAGACTCTGTTAAACAACATTTATCCCTCCTATCAGGCAACATTGATCTGTCCGACTTTGTTCTGGGGCCTCGTGGTCCTCGACCAAAGAGATTCATTTATGAGACTTACAATGAACTCTGGAAGCTTTCGCAAATTGAAGCTGCTTCCAGTCTTCGGGAAATCGATCAAGCAAATCTAGAAAAGGTGCTTGCTGTTGTTGACAATAGTATTAATACCCTGTCTTCCCGCATTTATACATTAGAGAATATTATTTCCTCTGTTGTCGATATTGTACAGGATGATGTTTCTATGTTATATCATGGTCAAAATCAATTGCGTTCGGTAATGCAGTTTGCATTGACTTTGCAAACTCTTAAAATGGGTAAGGTTCCTTGGCACTTTTTGAACACCTCTGCCTTATTCTTACCTTTTAATTTAACTGAGAAACAGCGGTTCATGTCCATGAAAGATGCAGCATACACTCTGTTACAAATGGAAAAAATAGAGCCCTTACCATTCTCTGTTGCAGAATTAGATTCTGCTGTGTGGCTAGTACACGGGGTTATCGCTTTGCCTTTTTCTTTATTTGAGTTCAGTTCCTGCATGAAACATTATCCTGATGGCCGCTTTCAGCCTTTAGGCAGTGCTTTCCTGCATGAATTTTGGTCCCTGCCTTTCATGTATAAATGTCTTAGGGACGGTAAGGAAGTTTTTCTCACGGGGGAGTCATGCGATTCTACTGTGGGTCATTCTCTTGTTTGCAAACACATTAGAGTGCACGGGGACTGTAATGTTTCGGCTCCGAATCTTGCTTGTGTTTTAAAAGGCATTCCTGCTCCTGCTATATCTCCTACCTTCACTGTGCTTGCAAATGGTAGCTATCTCCTTCTGAATAATCAGGACTGCTGTGGCATGCTTGCCGGTATACCCTATATTGTAACAGTTTCCCACAGAGTTGTCTGCTGCAAAAATGTGCTTTTCCCTCCCCCGCACGGCATCGTAGATAGTTCCATTTGGCCTTCCATTCCGACTTTGAAGGCGGATTTCAATAAATTGAGCAGAATAAAGGCACTATTATTGAATCAGGAGGTTATGCTCACATCCGCCCGGGAGACATTCATTCTCCAGGTGGCGAGTACCCACAGTGAAATACAGGCCCTGTTGAACACTAACCTCCCACAACATTTCGGTGAACTGATTCACCGTGTTTTCAATGCTTCACGCACTGAAGGTCTTGTGCACTTTTTAAAAGTTGTGGGTTCTGGCCTTGTTACCTCCTTTCAAACTATCTTTGGTGTAATACCGGCTTTTATTCATTCCATTTTTTCCAGCGTCTTTGGCGGCTGGTATATTGCTTTTGGTCTGTGTGCTACGCAATGGCTGCACTTCATGGAGCCCTCCTCGACCACGGTCGCCTTCGGGTACTCCGTGAGCGCATCCTCGCCGGCTTCGGCGTCCTGCCATTGGCGACACTTGGTGTGTCCTATAGACTTTCTTTTCGCTTTGCATATTTCACTTGCGTGCAACCTGTGATGTCTTGCATCCGATGTCCTTTCTCATGGTCCATGGATTACTGCCTCTCCAATACGTCTCTGTCTCGCCCGGATTTTGTCCAGTTGGTGGGTCCCTTAGAGGCCCATGAACGTGACTGTTCCGGTGCTGGCTACATGGCGCGTGCAGCTGCACTTGGCATTTTGGCACAATGGGATGTCTGGGCGGCTGCTCAGGCTCTCCTACAACAAAGTTATATTGAGTATCACGCAAGTTGTCCCGCAATGCTGAGCACTGCTCCCTATTATGAGGAACATGAATGCAGTTTTGATTTATTGGACTGGATGGCGTCTCTTTTTTCTGGTGATTCCAACGATGTCCTCTTGGAAGGTGTGGCGTTTTTCTGCACTTACACTCTCTTTGATTAGGGGGCCTCCCCGTTCTGCGTCCTGCCTCACTGGGTTTTTAAAAACATTTTTTTTTATATAGTGTGTTTTTATTTTTTTGTCTCTGTCCCACTCGTTGTCCTTCATTGGGGACAATTCCGAGACAAACATTGCCATTCTGCTCCATCTATTTGAACTCTGTCTTCGTCCTATGTCTTCGCCGATGGACTGACCAGGGGAGGGTGTAGTGTGGTTTGTGGACTCATGGTCTGCATTGCTAAGTTAGCTTAGGCCTGGCTGCCATGATGCCTCTTTGCGCACGTTACTTTGTGCATTTGTTTTTCCAGCCTCTGTTATTTTAGAACTGTTTGCCTTTCACCTTTCCTCCTGTTCCCTTTGGGTTGCGTCTGCACATCATGTACAAGGTCGAAAAACAATGTCCCTTGTTTTTGCTGATCTGGTCAGCCCCTCGCACTTAGACATAACACTGAATGCAGCTGCACTGGAGAAATTCGTGTGCTTTTAATATTGTGATTTCAATGTTAGAGACACTTGGAGAAAAACCTTTCCAGAGAGAAGAGCTGTGCTTGTCTGATGATGTAAACCTTGCATCTAGATATTGAGGTATGAGGGTCTGCCCGACAATGCCCAGAGGTCTTCTATTTTTGATAATAAACTAGCTACTAGCACGGGGAGGGTGGTATGGTCATTTAGCCCTATATCCACTGCTTTATGAAATGCTTTCCCCGTTTGTATTCTATGGAATTGTAACTATGCTTATTGTTTTATTCTTATGCATTATGCTGATAGTACTGGCACGTGTACTGTATCTTAGAGCACGATAGTTGAAATAAACATTTAAACTATACAGTGACTCTTATTACGCACGTTGTGGACAGGTATGAGTGAGTTATGAAAGGGTGTCCTTGCTCCCGCGAGTCCTGAGAGAGAGAGAACGTGTTCTGGGTTGTCTAATCATTGGTAGCATCGTTGCTAATGAGACGCTAAAGCTAGTCGAATTGGGATTGTGGGTACTAAGGGGCATGGTTGGCTCACCACTATACTCCGAGGTCCTATTATCCTGTGCATAGCTCTGTGTATGTGCAGAATCCCTACAACAGGGCTTTGCAGTGTTACTGGGTTGGAATGTGTTTTTTCGAAGATTGAGGGACGTTAAGATAGTCCTGATGTTGACTGCCAGTCGCATATACAGATGCTTCAATTAAGTAAAATAATACTTAGCTTTATTGGTGTCCTTGCCATCTTTTCAGAGTGGGAGCTATGAGTTATGAAAAAGATTTTCTACTTTATATAACAAAGTAAATTAGGTTACCATTTCGATTGAAGTGTATGAGAAATAGAAAATGGTCAAAAATTGCTTGTGTTTGCAGCTGTGGGTCTGTTTGGTAAAACTGAAATGAAGGAGCAGGCCAACTATATCAAAACTATATCTGCCTAGCACTGGTAGGAGGGCCTCGTTTAAAATGTAAGCTTCCACTCAGTTAACAGTGCTCTTGAAAGCCTGAAATGGTTATCACAAGCTGAAGTCTAGCAAGTGTTCCTTAACTTTTAATATATTGAAGTGGAGGATTCAGTAAAGAATCATTGCAGGCTATGGTTCAAGGGTGCTTGCATTGGCACAAGGCAGCCAAAATGGCCCCAGCTCAGGGACAAGGACAGGAATGCATTGTATTCTTTTAAATACAGCGCATTCCTGCCCTTTTGCTGCGTTGCATTACTTTCCGATAAATATGGTTCTCAGGACTTTTCTTCCGCATAAGTATGCCCAAATCCAGCTCCTCTTTTGACAGCTACAAAAAACACACTTTCATCTTGTAGACAATTCCTCAGCTGGTCCTTTGGGTTGTTTCCATGCTCTTGAACTCCACATCTATAAACACCAGTGCTTCAACCCAGCAATGTAGCTAGGGTCCCAAGCAATCAAAGCACTCCACTTTGCCTACAGGTTGATCAGATACCATTCTTCAGCTTTGTAGCCACATTTTTTGTCCAAGCAGGACACGGAGCAAACTAGAAAAACCTGTTGATTTATTTGCTGTGAGTGTAAGTCTGAATCTCCCCAAAAAGATATGAGACAGCTTAACATTAGTAGATGAAAAATTTCGAGGCTGATTGAAGTCATTGTCTAGACTGCAAGGCACGTATCAGACCCATTACCTCAGCTGGCGAACCCCCTATTTTGCATTCTGAAATATTGAGAGTATTCTTTTATAGCTACAAGTAACCCACATGTCACACTTTGTTGCACTTGTAAGATTACTCCTCTATTTACTCCACATGAGGAAGCTCACTCTTGATCAGGTAGATCAAAGTGTAAGTTTATCTCGGCGCAGGTCCTCTAAGTTGGCCAGTGCCAAAGTTCTGCTGCTGTCCTCTAAAGAATAATAACACTCACCTTCAAGTAAATTGAGCACCTCTTCCTGAGATTTTGCCAGGAGCATAATTTGACAAATAGATGAATCTTCGAGTTCGTGATGTGTATTGTCAGTGGCGGGTTAAATGTAACTATTTTAAACTCTCATAATGATACCAGAAATGACAATTGCATTTAACGTATTTTATGTGGATATCTGCATATTCTCCAAAAATTGAATCAAAATGCTCTGCCACCAGACGGATATTAAAATATGGGGGGGTGTGGCTTAGCCATCTAACATGGCGGACGTGCTTTAGCATAGCTCCGGCAGCCTGCCATTAATCCGCCAATTATCCTGCCTCTAAGTGACCATCCGCACACCTCGGAGCCCATGTGTTGTTGGTGATTGCATTTTCTAGCTGCGGTGCTCGTTCCGAGCCTGCTCTGCCTGGATTGTGGAGTGATGGCGGTATAGCGGCCGCGCTGACTGCCCTGCCGACGCCCATTCATCTGCCTGCGTGCCCTCCCGCCTCGGAGCCTGTGACCATATGGAGTCGGCGGGGGGCGGCGATGAGGGATCCCTGGCGCCTGTCTGGACGTGGACCCAGGGTGGAGGCCTGACGGTGTGGCGGCCTAGGAACTGTGGATTGCGCTCCTGCCTCATGGGCGCCAGTCGCTGCATCCTCCTTGGGACCCAGTGCGGCGGGGCTGCGGCTGCTGGTCTGGGCGGCTGGGTCCTGGTCGAAGGCGGTGGACGGCGTGAGGACGTGGCCAAGGCATCGGGCCGCCACCGGATTGTGCCCGGATTGTTGCTACAGCAGACCTGCCTGCCTGGGGGCCTATCCGCTGAGGTCGCACCGAGGCAGCCGGCGCCCGCAGAGTGGAGCCGCGGGTGTTGCAGCAAGAGCCCCCGCCCTGGTGGACGGATCGAGCCTGTGGGGTCCGGTCCCGCTCTGGCATCGTGACTGACCGGGTGAATGACGGCTGGGCGCTGCGGTGAGGTCACCATCCCGGGCCGTGCGGTGGTGCCTGCGCGGTGTGGGGTAGAGGGACGGGGCCGCGAGCGCTCTAGCTCGTCCTTGCCTGGTGGCTGGCTGCGGTGCGGGGCAGGAACCGAATAGACTCTGGGGCCTCAGCTGCAGGTTCTGTCGTCTGGACGACTTGGCTCAGGGTTTGGGAGTGTGGACACCGTGGGCCGTTACTGGACACGCCCTGATGGAAACACTATTTAATTTAGCAGCTGCAACATTGGGGCCACTCTCTGGAACCTAGGCCTGTCTGAAGTTCTTACGCTGCCCCCTGCCGAATAGGCCGCTGTCGCTGCCCACCTCCAACGCCTTATTGAGGACTTACCTGACTGGTGGCGCTGGCCGCTGACGCTGTTCCCCCTGGTGACCCCCCTCCTTGACCTGTGTGCTGCTTTGCTGCTCGGCCTTTCTCCTGGGTGCTGTGGCTGCCGCCAGCGGCTGGGGGACACTGACTCACGGATTATACGCCTGCTGTGGCATGAATTAGGAGCGGTGCCTGGACACCCGTTAGGGGAGGCTGGGGTGCCTA
Source organism: Calotriton arnoldi (assembly GCA_963921515.1). NCBI lineage: Eukaryota > Metazoa > Chordata > Amphibia > Caudata > Salamandridae > Calotriton > Calotriton arnoldi. The sequence continues at coordinate 799,591 of CAWUFW010003155.1, forward strand.
GCTCGCGGAAGCGGCCAAGCGCAGGCTTGGTGCAGCTTGTGGGTACAGCTTCCCCGCCTGGTCTGGCCCTCCCTTCCCCCCATCATGGCTGATATACCTGGCTCGCAGCGCCCGTGACCTTTGGTGCACGTGGTAGAAGACTGCGGCACCCGGATGGCTGGACCGCCCTCTCTGGCCCCGTGAGGCTCTGTAATGGCTAAGGTCAAGTTGCCTGGCGCGTCCTCCAAGCAATGCACTATGGACAAGTTTGCTGGGGCTGTGGCCACGGGACCATCGCTGGGAGGCCCGGAGACCCAGATGCCGGATAATGCGGCTCTGCTGGCGGCGATCACACAGTAGCGGGAAACATTGGAATCCAAGATAGGTGCGGTGGGCGCGGACGTCATGTTGCTTCGACAAGATCTCTGCAATGCTGTGCAGCGTATTACTGAGGCGGAATCCCGCATATCAGATGTAGAAGACACAGTGGGCACGCTGACGAAGAAGGTGTCTACCTTTGAATCCCTTACCCGGGGCCTGGCAACGCAGGTCGAAGATGGGGAGGGACGCGCTCGCCGCATAATCTTCGCTTTATTGGATTTCCGGAGGGGTGCGAAGGAAATGATGTGGTGGAGTTCCTCACTACGTGGCTCAGGGGTTGGCTAGCACCCGATTCACTCTCCACATGCTTTGTCCTGGAGCACGTTCACCGTGCGCTGCTGCAGAGGCCGCCCCCGGGCGCCCGCCCACGCCCCATCATCACCCGTCTCCTTAACTACAGGGACAGAGATGTCATCCTTCAACAGGCGAGAGCAAGGGACTCCCTTCTCTATGACACGCAACGTATTCTGATATTCCCAGACTATACCAGACTCGTACAGCAGCGCAGACAGTCCTTCCTGGAGGCTAAGGCTTGCCTTCGGGGTCTTAAGCTTCCGTACTCCCTACTATACCCGGCCCGCCTGCGGGTGATATACAAATTACGCACCCACTTCTTTGAGTCCCCGGAGGAGGTGTTCCACTGGCTTGAGGAGACGGTCCGGCTTAAGCCCCATACTCCACCCAGGATTGACTCCGACTCATCATCTAGCGGACCTGGGCGTGGGCCCCTGGGAGAGGGTGGCGGACAGAGGCGTCGATCGCGATCTAAGAAGAGGTCCAAGACTCGTGGCAAATCCAATAAGAGACTCCCTGAGGATCAACCAGAACTCACAGCGTCCTGAATGATGTTGCTCCGAGAACTGTAACTATGCATGTCATATGTCACTTACTGTATATTTTATTGCAGGCTTCCATTGTCTCAAGAGTCTCTGACCCTCTGTTGTTTGTGTTTCTATGGGCTGGAGACTTGTACAGGGGATCCATTGGCTGCTCCTTGCCGCTACCCCCTGTTGGGGTTCTGGCCTGGACCACGCCGCGACAGATGCTTCTATGTTCATGAGGTATTCGGGGTGGGGGGGTGGTTGGGGATTTCATGCGGGGTTGGTTGTTGTTTTCTGTTAATGCCACTGCGTTCTCTGCCATGTGCGCCTCAGGAGTTGTCATTGCCACTCAACTCGCTCTTTCCGTGCATTTACACCACTGCCAGTCATGTCACCGGAGTTAGACGGGGTCGGGAGTAGAGAGCTCTGAGTCCTTAGTTGGAATTCTAACGGCCTGCTTGATAAGATTAAGAGGGGAGCAGTGCTGGGCCAAGCTAAGCGCCACAGGGCGGGCATTCTCTTTCTGCAGGAGACCCATTTAGCGGGAGCTAAGACACCTTGTTTGGGGAGGTTTGGTTTTACACATACTTATCATGCTGGATTCACTAGAGGCTCCCAGGGAATTGCAATTCTTATACACCGTTGTGTCCCCTTTGTTCACAGTAGGACATGGTCAGACCTCCAGGGTAGATTTGTTGTGATATATGGGACTCTGTATGGGGAACCCATTGTTCTGGGCAGTGTTTATGCCCCCCCCCTCTCGTGGTCCTTTGTTGAAAAATTGACGACACTCTGGGCTGAACTTCCGTGGGGGTTAACCCTGGTTGGCAGAGATTGGAATGATGTTCTGTCTCCGTCGCAAGATAGGTGGCATGCCACGGCTCGAATAACAGGGACCCAGGACTCTAAACTATTACCCCTAGTTCAGGGATTGGGATGGGTTGACTCGTGGAGGACCCTCCACCCCATTACGTGTGCGTACACATTTTTCTCCAGAGCCCATGAGTCCTTCTCGCGGCTAGACTATCTCTTTCTCTCAGGGGCGCATACCCATAGATTGCTCGCGGCCGACATTCTCCCTCGGGGCTTATCGGATCACTTGCCGGTTTTCCTTCTCTTGTCTCTAGATCCCAGGCGCTCCCAGTTTCGGTGGCGCCTGTTGCCGTGGCTGCTACGAGATGATAAATATAGAGCGCATATCCATAAATCTCTCGCGGATTACCTTATATTAAACACAGGCTGAGTAGTTTCTCCAGTCATTTTATGGGAGGCGTTGAAACCCACCCTCAGGGGGGCGGATATTGCCTTTTGTACGGCGAAGCGCCAACAGCGCCATGACAATCTAATGCAAATCGAGGCCCAGCTACTTGACCTGGAACGCGCGGGTAGGGGCTCGGAGGGAAGTCTTGCGCGTAGACAATTGTTGAATGTACAGCAGACGTACGCCAGAGAACTTCTGGATGAAGCTCGTCTATACTGGCTCACCACTCGCAGCCGGATATACCAGTGGGGGGACAAATCTAGTGCCTTATTGCATCGTCTGTGCCAACAGACGCTGCGCCCTCAGACACTCCCATGCATACGCGGCCCCGACGAGACCATTCTTACGGACTCGTCCGCCATTGCGGACTGTTTTGCTTCATATTTTGCAGACTTGTATGCTCCTCATGAGGCTCTGCCCGCGGCACTTGTCCAGAAATTTATAGATGACTTTCCCCCCCGGGCCTTGTCTGATGAGGTGCGGGACACGTTAGATGTTCCCTTGTCAATAGAAGAACTGCTGACCACGCTGCTTAGTATGCGAGCGGGTAAGGCGCCGGGCCCGAATGGCTTCCCCTGTGAGTTCTTCCAGAAATATCACCCGCAACTCCTAAAACCGTACTTAGCGGCTCTTGAGGCCTCCGTGGAGAGTGGTGGTCTCCCACCGGATTGGCGGCATGCCGAAATTGTTGTGTTCTTGAAGCCGGGTCGCCCCCCGGAACAATTCTCGTCCTACCACCCGATCTCTTTACTCAATTTGGAAGCCAGACTCTTGGCCAAGGTGATTGCCAATCGCTTGGTCCCACACATTACGGAATTGGTCCACCCGGATCAGGCAGGCTTTATGCCTGGCCGTGCTACGCGGCATAATATCAGACACGCACATAATGCTATAGCTGCGTTCAATAGACTTGGGTGTCCCGCCGCACTCCTACTGGCGGATATGAATAAAGCCTTTGACTCCCTTAGTTGGACCTATCTTTTCACCTTGCTCAGCCGTCTCAACATTGGCCCCCGGTTACTGAATCTTATTCGCCTACTGTATACAGATATAACCGCATCGGTCAGGGTGGCTGACTCGGCTTCCAGACACTTCCCTATTGGACGGGGGACACGCCAGGGCTGCCCACTCTCCCCTTATCTCTTCGCGCTCGCCATGGAGCCATTGGCGGCCTGGATTCGAGTTGACACCCAGATGCACGGTTTTGAATGGGCACCGGGAATGTCCGCTCGCATAGCACTTTATGCGGACGACGTTTTGTTTTTCCTCACGAATCTTGACCGGACTGGTCCACGCCTCCTTCGCATTATGCAAATCTTTGGTGAGACCTCTGGTCTATACATGAATCGGGGGAAATCTTTTCTGTGGCTGCTGCGGGGCGGGGATCGGCTGGGCGACTGGTCGCAAGAAGTAGTGGTGGCTTCAGATGGTTTCAAGTATTTGGGCGTCTTTCTCTCAGCGTCCCAGTCAGTGGCGTGGAACAAGAACCTCGCCCCTTTGTGGAAAAAGGTGAGCGACCAGACACGTGTGTGGTCTCATGTGCCCCTGTCTCTTTTTGGCAGATCCGCCATCTTTAAAATGGTTTTCCTACCCCACCTTTTGTATCAATTACAAAATCACCCCTATCCAATCAAGCAGATGTGGTTTTGTCAATTGAACGCTGTTCTTGCACGGTTTCTCTGGGGGGTGGTGCATTGCGAGTTGCGCTGAGGACCTGCTTCCAATCTACCTATTCCGGTGGAGTGGCTACCCCAGACGTTCACGCGTACTACATCGCCTCACACCTCCTCGTCCTCAACGAATGGTGGTACGGTGATCGTGGAGACTCAGCATACGCCGTAGAATGTTGGCTGCTAGGAGACAATGCTTTACACATGGTTCTCTATTTGACGGCACTGCTTAAGGAACTACCGCCTGCCACCGTCACGATCTTTAAGATCTGGAAGTCTGCGCTCCGCCAGATGGGCTGGTGGGGGAGACTCACTAGGGAAACTCCACTATGGAATAACGGACAACTGCCAGAGCTGGCGCAACTGCCTGGCTTTCAGGGCTGGGGAGCCATTGGAATAGACACAGTGAGGGCGGTTGTGTGCGGCTGTACCCTCAAGTCCTTTGTCGACATACAAACAGAGTATCATATGCCCCGCACGTAATTCTACTGATATCTACAATTCAGGCATGCTTTTACCCCCTATATATCCCGCCTAACGGAGATACCCGAGTTTAACCCCGTTGAGGCTACAGTCTTTATGGGGGAATTGGGGGACCATAAGATAACCAAAATATACCGTACAATCATCAATAACACACCTACTACCTTACATAAAACTAGAGAGCCGCGGCAGCAAGATTTGGGCCCCTTAGACGAAGACGACTGGGTGGAGGCCCTGGAGTCCCCGCGCAGTGCAGTGATTGCGCCCGCCTGCGACTTATCCAGTTTAAATATCTCCATAGAGCCTACTATACGAGGCATAGATTGTGGCGCGCTGGGCTAATTGCATCTCCTCATTGTTTACGCTGTGGGTCAATGGAGGGTACTTTCCTCCATACTGTGTGGTCCTGCCCTACCCTGTCAAGGTTCTGGAGGGGAGTGTTTGCATGTTTATCTGAAGTATTGGGGTGGGATGTTCCCTCCTCCCCGAGGCTGGCCATGCTACATATTGCGGAGGATCTGGGTGGCAACAGGCACAAGCGTCACCTTCTATTTCTAGGCCTTACATTGGAAAAGAGGGACATCGCCCGAGCCTGGAAGGAGGAATCCCCGCCTTTGATTGGGATATGGAAAAAGGGCTTGGACTTCTGTATGGGCCTGGAACTCCCGGTCTTTGAAGCGAGGGGGTGTCCTCGGAAACACTATAAGATCTGGAAGAGGTGGGCTGACTATAGGGGTCTATATCTGGAGCCTCCTCCCCCCGCCTGATATTGCCGACTCACTGCTGTGAATCCAGTGAACTGGACTATGAGTTGTATACATGCTGGATGTTATTACAGGTGGCGCAGACTCTCCATATATATGCAACATTTCTCCTTGTCTGGCAGAGGCAACGTGGCGCAGTTATTTGTTTTACTGTTATTATTTCTTTTTGTAATTCATTATTTGTATGACCAATATCATGTCCTTGCTGAAAATGTTGATATCCATATTTGTTATCTTCTATGCGCACTATGGGTGCCGTGTGAGGCATTCTCTTTGTCTTGGCTGTCAACAATAAAATTATGTTGTGAAAAAAAAAATATGGATCTAATTCAGTTTCTTGGGAAATATGTAAAAGGCACACAAGGCAAATGCTTTTGTTGTACTGGCTTTCACAGCAGAGAGACAGATCAAGGCACTTGTGGGAAATGTTACCCACTGTCCAGATGCCCTTTTTAAATGTGTACACTAAAAATACAAGCTAACTGATAAAATGAACATGTAGTTGTTGTGTGTGTGTGTGTGGGCATGTTTAATATAATATCATTCTCAGAATTTCACCAACTCGTCTTGAAAATATAGAATGCATCCATTTTAACAATGTAGTTGTAACTTGTTTGAAGGTGTGATACATTGGGCAGCTTACACTGGGGTTGAAAAGGAATGCTATCCAGAAGTTCACTAGAATCGGATTTTGTTAATCCCATTCCGTATCTCACTGTTACTGTTAATAAATGAATATCACTCAGAAAATAATGCTAACAGGAATACCCCCAATAATTAGCATTCACCATGGCGGGTGAGTGTTACTTGTCTCTCTAAGCAGCCTCTAAGAATGACCTGTACCAGAAATCTGGCTTTTTTTTTTTTTTTTGATCCAAACGTTTTATTGGGTTTTATCACAATGCAAAAAATAAAGAGTTCTCCAAACAAATCTCAATAAGGCAGATTATTGTCAGGTGCTCAAGAACATTAATACGAAGGCAGCCACATTATTAGTTGACAGGCATCGGAATAATGATATCCTAGTAAACACATCACTTCAATCAATCAATCAGCATTTGTAGAGCACAGCATTGTCTCCCCTAGGGGTACCTGGGCGCTGTGGGTGCGATGTCTCCATTGAAAAGCTAGGTCTTGAGTTTCTTTCTGAAGTCCACCAGGGAGTGTGCTGTTCGAAGATGGAGGGTCAGGTTGTTCCAGGTCTTGGTGGTGATGTATGAGATGGAGTGGCCTCCGCTGTGGCTGCGACAGATCCAGGGGGTGTGCACAAGGGCTAGAGAGGAGGCGTGCAGGTGTCTTGCCGTTAGGTGGAAGTTCAGTCAGTGGTTGATGTAGGCCACTCCTTGATCGTATAGAGCTTTGCAGGTGTGCATGAGGATCTTGAACTGGCATCTCTACTGAATGGGGAACCAGTGGAGGTTACTGAGGTGGGGGCGATGTTGGGTCTGTTTGGGGAGGTCCAGGATCAGTCTGGCTGCAGCACTCTGTATGGTCTGGAGTCTTCTGAGGAGCTGGGTGGAGATGCTCGCTAGAGAGCGTTGCTTTAGTCGAGGAGGCTGGTGATGGGGGCCTGGGTGACTGGGACCCATCAGAAGATTTTGCATAGCATGTGAAGGGTGTGGAAGCAGGAGTAGGTGACTGCGTTGACTTGTCGTTTCTCTGTCAGTTCTCTGTCGAGGATGATGCCTAGGTTGTGCTTGTGGTCTGTTGGTGTGGGTGTTGGTCTGAGTACTGCTGGCCACTAGCTGTGGTCCCATATGAGAGTGTTCTTCCCGAAGATCAGTACTTCTCTCTTTTCAGAGTTTAGCTTAAGGCAGTTGCCTCTCATTCAATTAGTTACTTTGGTCCAGGCATCGCCGAAGTTAGTTCAGGTGGTGGAGTGGTCTTTGGTGAGTGAGAGGATAAGTTGAGTGTCGTCCGCATGGGAAATTATGTTGAGGCCATGGGTCTGATGATGTCTGTGAGGGGGGTCATGTAGTTGTTGAACAAGGTGGGCTCAGGGATGATCCTTGGAGTTCACATATTGAGGGCGCTTTACTGCATGCCAATGTCGTAGAGTCTGTTGTTGAGGGTGTGGTGGGATATGGTGTTGAGCACAGCAGAGAGGTCAAGGAGGATCTATGCCACAGTCTCTCTATGGACAAGGTGTGTTCTGATGTCATCTGTGGCAGCGATCAGCATGGTCTCAGTGCTGTGGTTGGCAAGGAATCCTGATTGGGAGGCGTCAAGTAGGAGGTTGTGTTCTAGGTATTCGGTGAGCTGTAGGTTGATGGCCTTCTTGAGTACTTCAGCAGGGTTAGGGAGCAGGGAGATCAGTCGATACTTTTTGAGTTTGTTGGGGTCAATGGAGGGTTTCTTTAGGAGGGGTCTGACCTCTGTGTGTTTCCATCTGTCCAGGAAGACTCCTATGATGATTGAGGTGTTGATGATGTTGGTGAGTTCCGTGCGGATTGGGTTGGATCTAAGGTTGAAAAGACAGTGGGGGCAAGGGTCAGTTGGTTCCCTGGAGTGGATGGATGACATGATGGCCGTGGTGGTCTGAGTGGTGAACGTAGACCAGTTGGTGATTACTCTGCTGGTGCGCACAGGTTGTTCGAGGCTGCGAGGTTGAGAGCGGTGGGTTAGGGGTCAAAGTTGTTGTAGATGGTGGCAATCTTGCTGTGGAAGTAGTCCGAAAGGGTGTTACAGAGTTCTTGAGAGGGGTGGATTGTGTTCTCCTTGCCCAGTTGGAGAATGTCTTGACTATTTTGAGGAGTTCCTTCATGTGGTTGGCCGTTGTATCGATGCAGGCTGTGATGGCTGCTCTCTTGGCTTCCTTGATGAGCCGGTGGTAGTAACTGAGGGCTGACTTGTGGGCGGCTCTGTCGGAGGGTTTCCTTGTGGCACGCCATCGTTTCTCGAGTTGGTAGCAGTTGAGCTTGGTGCTTCTGAGCTCTGGAGTCTACCAGCTGCCTTGTTTTGAGGTTTTGTTGGTTTTTGCTGTCGGCGCTTTTGGTGATCCATATTGTGAAGTTCTGGATGGCCTGGTCAAGGTCTGACAAAGCATCGGGTTGGGTGGTGCTGAGGGCCTGTGTCCACTGTGTTCAGTTACCTTGCCCCAGCTGCGGTGGGAGGAGTTGTGATGCTTGGTGATGGTGTGCTGAGCGTCGGAGATGGTGAAATGGATGATGGCGTGGTCAGTCCAGGTGAGTTCTGTGACATGGCTGAATTTTGTTTTCACTTATAATTTTGCTAAATAGCTGTACACTCAAACTATATGATCCTGGTGTGTTGCTAGAAAAAGGTATGTGCATCTGCTTTCAGCCTTCTGATAGTCGAGAGTCTGGTTAGTATTCTTGAAACATTATTCTTGACTTGGAGATAAATAAAAGGAAAAGTGTACAAGGGGATTTGAGGGATGTGAGATATAAAGAGAGAGTAGTGTAGAGTAGGAAATAGAGAAGAGAGAGTGGAGCCAAGAAGAAGCGCAGGAAAGGAGAGAAGAGAGCCAAGTAGTAGATTGCTAGAGCCACAATCAGAACAGCGTCTGACTAGGATTACTGACACTGGTCATAGGGAGAGGCTCAAGGGCTATTACTGTATTTCATTTATAAAGGGACCCAAGGTTCGCCAGATGCACCTAGACGGGACAGGAATGCCACTGTGATGTGACTGGGCTTCTAAGGTATGTAACCCATGCCCACCAAGTGTGATAAGAGACATGTTTGAAATCTTTCCAATCAAGTAGGATAACTTTAAGTGCAACAGTAGTAAACAGATCAAAGAGAATGAGGTCATTATCCGTAAGCAAGAGTGATTTCCCAGCCACATGCAGGCGAAGTGCGATAGTTGGGAAGTCCAATGAGATAATTGTGTTGAATACTTTACGTAATTGAGCCGCTATCTGATTCCAATATGTAGAAAGATAAGGACATGAAAAAGCATGCGTTCTAGGTCACCTCTCATTGTTTCACAGGACCAACAAGTATCAGTATCCCTCAGTTTCAGTTTAAAAGGTTTACTAGGGGTCCAGTAGAGAGAGTGCATGGCAAAGTATTTTGCTTGTAGCAATGAAGGGACACGTTTACCATGGAGCAGGAGAGGCCTATTTTACCCCAAGTTTCTTCTGAGGGTGCAGTTATACCTGTATCATTAAAAATGACTTGCCCATCTAGTACACAGTCTAAATTTGGTTTGGGCAGAACCCTTGCGTATTAACTTATACATCTTGGAGGCTACATGTCCTCTTGATTGGATACGCTTGAGGGCAGAAGAAAGGGGAGTAGAATCCAATGGGACCAGTTTAGAGATTCTTACCTTGAGCTTCAGAAAATCATAAAAATCAAGGTTGGGTAATGCATACTTCTCCTGCAAAGCACCAAATGACAAGGGTTCCTTGTATAAATATGTGATAAGGGAATGCCCCTTTTGGCCCAGTCCATGCCTGAAGCCAAAGGGCTAGATGTCAGAAGCTTCATACTATTCCACACTGAGATGGAACATGATTTATTAGTGTTGGTGGCTAGAGGTTTATCTAACGTTAATAGGCTTTTTTTTTTTAATTGTTTTTATTGGCATTTGAAAAAAGGTCATATATATCGTATAACAGGATTGCTGCAATATTGTAACATAAGAAGTGATATTTGAATGAATTCAAAACAGAATACAAAGAGAAAAAAAAACAAAAAAAAACGAGGTAGCATCTTGGAAATACAATAACAAAGTTACAACGCCAGAAGGATCTATACGTGAACTTGCGGCATGAAACAGCTATCTGAGAGCTGAGCAAATAAAAGGAAAAAATCAATGGCGAAACTCCGTGCCTACAAATGATCACAAACGGAAAATAGAAAGGACACATATGAAACACAGTTCAATTGGCTTCTGGAGTTTGAGTAGTGTCTGTGCCGCGAGAGGACAGCCATGCAAGAAACGGACTCCAAATATTTTTGGGTCGGGAGGTCAGAGGTAAAAGCTCCCAATAGGTATTGAGTTGGTCTTGGCAAAATGTGACATCTAATATCCAAGAGGTGGTGGTGGGTGAGTGTTGTTTGCCCCAGTGCATCGCCACGCGCCGCTTGGCCAGGAGTAGTAGCAAAGCCAGCAACTTGCGCTGCCCGGGTGGTACTGCTTTAACATAGCCCAAGAGACACAATTGTGGGGTCAGAGTCAGTTGAGTGGCAAGAATTTCGTTAATAAGACAGAGTATGTCCGTCCAATATTTCCCTATTCCCGGACAGCCCCAAGCCATGTGCAAAAAGGAGGCCTCTGGCGCTGCGCATCTCCAGCAGTTCGCCTCGGGCCGTAAACCCATCCGACAGAGTTGCAGTGGTGTCCTATATATACGATGTAAATATTTAAAGTGGATAAGGCGGAGTCTGTGGTTAGGGGAGAGCATTTCCAATTGTCCACAGCAAAACTGCCATTGTGCTTCTGTGAAGGGGTCAGGCAGCTCCGTGTTCCACCCAGCTAGGGCACGAGTGTTTAATGTCGAGGAGGAGCGTTGCATGCTGTTGTAAAGTTTAGTAACCAGTTTATTTGGCAAAGAGCTAGTCAACATCAACTCTAGGGCAGGGAGAGGGGAGGGGCGCCGGGAAAGTGTCATGTAAGGTGCGACAGGCTCCTCTGACCGAATAGAACAGCAATAGATCAGAAAAGTTAGTGTGTCCGCCTGGAGAGGGCGCAGGAGGGGCAAGGAACGAGTCACCAGGATATAAATCGTTAAATGTCTCCCATCCAAGAGCGTGGGCGCGCGAAATGCTACCCCTGTTGTCCATCGCCTGGATTTGTGGGTGGTGTGCGAGTGGGATAGATGGGGCGTAAAGAACGGAGAGGTGAGCATGATTGCGTAACTTGTCCCAAGCCCATCTCAAAGTATCGGGTGTGTGTATAATAGTTTGATGGCGCTTGAAGGGTTGATATAGGGCCACCGCCAGTGGCAGCGGATCTACTATTTGGGCTTCCACCGCAACATGTGGCTGGAAGGGAGTTGGAAATAACCAGTGGTGAAGGAATTGGGCTTGTGCACAGAAGGCATAAAGTGCCAAATCAGGAGCACCTAGGCCGCCTTGTGTTAGTGGCTGAGTGAGGACCTCCCATGCGATGCAGGGTTGTTTTCCGGCCCAGACTAAAGAGATCATAGAGGATCTAAGAGTTTTCAAGAATGATTGGGTAAGCTGCAGGGGAGATTAATGAATAAATATAAAAATTTGGGGAGTACAATCATTTTGGCTATAGCGATACGGCCGGCCAGGGAGATGGGGAGCCTGGACCAGATCTTTATCTTCTCTTCCAGCCAGGACATCAGGCGACCAAAATTCATCTCCCAAAGCACCTGAGTATCAGTGCTAAGCCAGATTCCCAGGTAGCGGACTGGGCCGGCGGGCCATTGGATAGGATAGTCGGATTCAAATATTAGAAAGTTAGGAGTTAAGGGAAATAGAACGTTAATAGGCTTTAATTGTGCCATTTAAAATGATGTGGGAGTGGGCAAAATTGTGATGGGACATAGTCAAATTTGCTGCTTATGGGAATGGGTAGCCTATGTGTTTTTAGATCCTAAGCCAAGGCAGGACATTGACTGGGTTCAGTTCCATCCAATGTATACACTGAGCTGCTAGGAACAGTAAGTGAGCCAATCTGGTAGGTTGCAGCCTCCTGTACGGATGGAAGAGCTGAGTTTCTTAAAATTCATTCTGGCCCTTGTTGCTCCAAAGGAACTTTGTACAAATGTTGTCTACCATTGGGAAAAAAAAGATGTGGATAGGTGGATTGGGTCATACTGGAAAGAAAGTTAATTAAAGGCATTATCATCTTCAGAGTTGCTAATCTGCCCCACCATGACATATATTTGAGGGATCAAGTTGACAGGAGGTGTTTAATTTTGTTGACTGTCTTGCTTTCATTCTGGGATATAGACTCAGCCGAATTGTTACAAAACCAGATCCCCAAATATTTGATAAATTTAAATTGCTACTGGAACTGAGATTTCCCGAGACAGAGTGAGTACATTGAACATGGAGAGGCATGACCTACGTTTTGTCCCTATTCAAAGAATATCCTGTGAAAAAGGAGAACTTATTAATTATATCCAGTATAGTAAGTATAGCCATAACCGTTAAATGCGTGAAGATTAAAATATCACCCACATAATCGGCTGTTTTACAGACCATATCTCTAATTTAAAACCCGTTAATGTTGGTGGATATATTCAACATCAGTATCAAGGGGTTGATGGCCAGTAAAACAAGCATTGGCATAGCCAATAGGTCTCGCCTTTGGGATCTTATGAGTGTTTAGCTATATATTTTGAGTTTGCGTAAGTGTTTAAGCTGTTTAAATGCTGGTAAGTTGTATGTACCTGTGTGAATGTTTGCTTGTTATGGGGTTTTTTTTGTTATGGGGGGTGCATAAATAATAGGAGGGTGAAGATTAGTTAGTTAGTGATAGTGAGAGAGTTAGTTAGTTATTGAGAGAGAGTGAGAGTAAGTTAGTTAGTGAGAGAGTTAGTTAGTGAGTGAGAGAGTTAGTTAGTTAGTGAGAGAGAGTGAGAAAGTTAGTTAGTTTGTTAGTTAGTGAGAGAGTTAATTAGTCAGTTAGCGACTGTGTTAGTTAGTTAGTGAGAGAGTTAGTTAGTGAGTGAGAGAGTTAGTTAGTGAGAGAGAGTTAGTTAGTTTGTTAGTTAGTGAGAGAGTTAGTTAGTCAGTTAGCGACCGAGTTAGTTAGTTAGTGAGACAGTCAGTCAGTGAGAGTGAGAGAGTGAGTTAGTTAGTGAGAGAGTTAGTTAGTTAGTTATTGTGAGTGAGAGAGTTTGTTAGTTTTTTAGTTTGTGAGAGTGAGATAGTTACTTACTTAGTTAGAGTGAGAGTTAGTTAGTGAGTGTGAGTGAGTTAGTTAGTGAGAGTGAGAGAGTTAGTTAGTTATTTAAATTGAGAGTGAGAGAGTTAGTTAGTGATTGTGTGAGAGGGTTAGTTACTTAGTTAAACGGGCATTGAGAATTTACGTATGCAAATTGCTTTTGTCCGCACACCCGGGTTGAAACTGGGTTTGCCAAAATAGTTACCTAATCAGCTCTAAATTACGAGAGACCGCAATAAAAAAAAGGCATTGTATGCTTCAATTAACATCAGGATGAAGTTAAACAGCATGAAAACATGAGCCTTGCATCTAACACGGATGCAGTCTCGGGGAACGGCAGTGGGGAACGGATTTGGGACGAGGGATGAGTTCCTTAGGCAGAAAGCAGTCTAAGGAGTGGCATTTTGTCAGCCCCTGGGATGGTTAGTCGCTGGAGAGGGCGGTCGCGACAGAAGGAAGTTGGCAGTCTTGAGGGGTCGTGGCCCGTGGGTGTGGCAATCTGACTAACCGGGGGTTTGGGGTAAAAGCAGACTCACGGGGGCGTTAATGGAAGGAAAGGCAGGCTCACGGGCGGTATAAGGGGGGAGCAGATTCGCAGGGGCAGATTCACGGCGTCGAGTCGAGGCAGACTCACGGGCGGTAAGGGAGGAAAGGTGGTGAGGCAGCCTCACGGGGGGAAGGCAGACTCACGGGTGGTGGGGGGGAGCAGACTCACGGGTGGTAGGGGGAAGCAGACTCACGGGTGGTAGGGGGAAAGCAGACTCACGGGTGGTAGGGGGGAAGCAGACTCACAGGTGGTAGGGGGAAGCAGACTCACGGGTGGTAGGGGGAAGCAGACTCACGGGTGGTAGGGGGAAGCAGACTCACGGGTGGTGAGAGGGGGAGGCATACCCTGGTTGAAAAGGGAAAGCAAGTGGAAGACAAGCACAATATGAAAAAAAAATAAGAGCAACGGCAAAGCGACGGCAAGAAAAGCAGTTGAGAAGGGATAACGAGGGCAACCGGGCAACCAGGCAAATGCAAACAGCTGTTTTCAAGCACTCGTGCTTGTGCTGGCATCCACCTTGCGGGAGCGAGCAGCGGTGTGAGAGCCATCTGTTTTCAATTAGCGCACGCGCCGCTGCTCGCTCCCGCAAGGTGGATGCCAGCACAAGCACGAGTGCTTGAAAAGAGCTGACCAATTTCTAAAGGTCATCTCCTAGGGCAGCGCATGCGCGCTGCCTAGGCGAGACCTAAAAAGCAATGGTGAGAGCAGGCAGCCTTGATCAGTGCTAAGTTGGAGTGGAACCTGGGAGGATAGTTCACCATTGACTCTTGTTCTTGCTATAGGCTTGGCATACATGACCATGACCATTTTGATGGGGTCATCCCCGAGGCTTAAAGTGCTTAATGTGGCCTTCAGAATGAGCTAGGAACCTTATTGAAGGTCTTCTCCGTGTCCAAGACTATAGCTGCAGCAGCGGGTTTTTACGGAAGGGATGCTTTATCAATAACATGGCAGAACAGTGGAATATTATTGCTTGCTAACCTGCCTTTGATGAATCCCGACAGAGAGAGATGAATTAACTTTCTAATTTGAGTAGCAAGTTGGGACTGTAAGATTTTAGCATAAATGTTGGTTTCCATGTTTATTACAGAAATTGGTCTAAAGTTCTGTGAATCGGAGGGATCCTTCCTCTGTTTGGGATCTCTACAATACTGGCCTCTACAGCGGTTTCTGAGACTTCCCCCGAGGATGCAAAGGTGTTTAGCATGCTTTCTAAGGGGACCATAATTGTGGACTCAGAGTTTTGGTAGAAACTTATGGGGTGGCCATCGGGATCTCACTATGCTCTGTCAGCTTTTTTCAGTCTGATACTATCCTCAGTAGAATGGCTTTTATTGGCAAAGAGTGAAGACATTTTTGGCAAATACCTTTGGAAGTGGAAACCGAGGGGGGGTATAAGTTGGTATAGAATTTCTGAAAGATTTTCCGAATATCGCTCATCCTCGTTTTGATGGTGAATTTTAAGTAAGTGACTAGTGATCTCCCAGCTTTGTTTAGGTAAAATAATTTTTTACTTTTCTGCACATGGACCCACAAGTGTGCACGTTTACTCACAATGTTATTATATTCACATTTTAGTTTTTTTTAATGTTGTTAGACATGAAGGTTCTTTCAAACCTCTGAATACAATTTCTTAGGATTTGATATCAGCCAATTATTTGTCCAGGGAAGTTCAGATTTCTTTGTTTTTCTTGGCCATGTGGCTTATTACTTGCCCCCCTCCCCCAAAAAAAAATAATTCAAGGTATCCCAAAAAGTAACTGGTGAGGAGACTGAAGATGTGTTGTCCTTTAGGAACAAAGCTAACTCCATGCTTAATTCCTGCACATCAGATGAGTTCTCCAAAATGTCGGTGTTTATGTGCCACAAATGGGTTTTGGGTTGAGAGAGCAGGATCCCAGGAAAGACAGAGATGGCTGCATGGTCAAAAATGGTGATGGGCTCAATGGAAGGGTTTAAGGTGTTTTGTAATAGTGTCTTGGCAAGTAATATGTAATCAATTCTAGAGAAACTATTGTGTGGGGAGAAAAAGAAAGTAAAGTCGTTGCCAGTTGGGTTATGTAGTCTCCATACATCGACCAGGCCATATGAAGTGCAAAGTAAGCACATTGCTTTGTGAACTTTAGGAGTTCTGTATTTAAAGGCAGAGTTCCTATCGAGAATAGTATCCATTGGTAAATTAAAGTCCCCTCCTAAAATGATACAGACCTTTGTGGAGAGCAGTACTAGTTTGGCAGCCAACTTGGACCAAAAGACAGGGTTGTCAATGTGCGATGTGTATATATGTTTATTGAACTCTGAGTCCCCAGCTTGGAGTCGGGCAATCAGCCGTCTGCCACTATCATCCTGCTCTGAGGTAATGATTGATAGGCCTGATTTCCTGGATATTAGGGTGCCCACCCCAATTTTCTTAAAAATTGCCGGGAGCAGGAAAGGTGGTTCACCCAAACATTGCACATAAAAAGTGATTCTTTTTGTCCGATATTTGTTTCATGTTGGAACAATAGGTTCCCACTCAGAGTGTGGCAGTAATCGGATACCTTCTTGTGCTTCACTGGATGATTATGCCCTTTTGTGTTCAGAGAAATTACATAGAGTGTTGACATAGGTCAGACATATAAGGCCATGATGAACTATTAGGTGTAAGGAATAATTGTGATCTACCTAACGACCAGAGGTTGGAGTGCACTGTAGGGAGGTACATGGTTCTGAAGGAGAGGAGTCGAAAATATAGAGGGGCGAGAGGGAGGGTTAAACCATATTATGCAAAGACTCCCTGAAATACGTGGGAAGCGCCTCAAGGAGTCGGAAAAGTGTAAACAGGTCAGTGGGGCACAAATGCAAGGAGGAGCAGGATCCCTCCGCACCGTCATATGCAAAACAAACCAAACTAACTAACCATCTCGATGACCGGGTTGTGTGTATACAATAGGGTAGCAGGTCATCACATTTTGTATAAAACAACATGACCCACTGGATTGGGGGACATACAGAACACAAACAATTGTAATTATCATGGTACATACATTCACCAAGAAAAAGGCAGTATGGTATAGCGGCTAGCCACCTACTCATGCAGCAAACAACCTGGAAAAAGACAAACTATCAAATGTATTGACACCTCTATGCCTAAACCGGGCATCATGAACAGCCCACCCAGGTCAACTGGCATTGCAGGGCCAGACCCCTAAAATGATGCCAGCTTCCAAATTAGCACCGTAGAGCAATACACTATTTATTCTCTAAAAAGAGGTTGATATTCCAGGAAACTGAAAATGCTAGCACACATTCACAAAACTATCAATGAGGCAATGAGCAACACCTACAGGTTCAACTAGTAGTGTCTGCTGGGGGGCAAATGTTACCAAGGTACTTTGAGTCCGCAACAAAGAAGCATGGTAGTTGCTTTGGGCTGCAGGGCCAGGCCCACAGAACTTTGCCAGATCCAGATTAACATTGTAGTACAATATTCCATATATGTTATGCATAAAAGGACATGAGGTGTAAGAAATGAAAATGCAATTAAACATACACAAAATTATCAATGAGGCAATGAGAGCAGCTTCAGAAACAACTAGTAGCGTCTGCTGGGGGGAGATATGCCCTGGTCGTTTGAATCCGCAACAAAAAAAGCATGTCAGTTGTGTTAAGATAGAAAAACTGTAGCAAGTCGTTAAACTCTGCGAAATTCATGCTTCCAAGCATCATCGGGAGTCCTCTAAGACAGAGTGATGGAGAGAGATGTATAACATGAGAGCAATGCCCCATGTGACAAGTGAGTAGATATGAAGACAAGACAGGCACCACGCTATCAGAACCCAAGGCCAAGGCGGAAAATGTCAGTAAAGACTGCGGTGCCAAAGTCCACCAGGTTTGTCACTACTCTCCTCCATATTTGATTTGACACTATTATCAAGGAAAGTTTCCAATTTCACTGGTTCCTACAAAAAATGTGGGATCGCTGCTTGAAAACAATCCTAAACTTGGACAGGCTCACAAAGGAATGCTGGATCGCTCTGTCCGCAAGGATTTTCCTAAGTGCCAAAAAGCCCTTCCAGCAAAATCCTGAGAGATGGAAATCTTGGCGTCCTTCCATTGGAATTTCTTGATTTTCCTCATGTGTGCTAGAATTAGTTTGCTATATTGATGTGGAAGCGATTTGAAGATCATTACTCGAGGAGATGTAGCAGTCTTGGGTTGATGGGTGGCTATCAGATGAGCATGCTCCAGTTCAAAGTCTCTACCAAATGAAAGGCTTCACTCTCAACACGCTCAGTGAGACCAGAAACCCAAAAGATTGCTATGTCTGTTGTGGTCCTCCAAATCAGTAATTTTCCGTTTGGGCAAGGTTATCAACGCATCGGTTCTAGCTAGACTCTTGTGTTGAGCAGAGATACGGTCTTTCACCATCCCAATACTGGCCTCTGCATTGGACATCCCGAGATTAAGGTCTTTGAAGTCCTTATGAATTCCCGAGATCTCCACTTGTATGAGATTATTATTTGTTTTGGTGCTTTAAGCTATATCATGCACATTGTTGAGATTCGTTAGGATAGCCTCGCCTCAAGAGTAGTAGAGTTGTCTTGCTTTTCCTTTATTGGAGAATCAGTGAGAGGGGGCTCCTGTTTTGATCTTTTACGGTTGCCCTCCCCTTCCTTCCCCTCCTTCTCCTTCTCATCTTTCAAATCTGTCATTGTAAGCTACCTGGAGGATAAGGTACAGTGGACCAGGATCACAAAAAGGTGCCACAGTTGTCTCTCCAAGAATGTACGCAGTGGAGCCAAGTCACATGTTAGAAGATTGGGACTGCAGTAACATGATAAAATATTGGCTGGAACCATGGTGGTATCAGAATATGGCATGACTTGGCCTACATAGGGTCCACATGGCACCAGGCCTAAGCATGCCGATCTGCCAACATCAGCGTTGTTGCCACAAGAAAAGGTCACCAGACTGTCATGTCGCAGGGTGCATTAATCCCTTGAAACATAGGGCTGTTGTAAGCCTGACCATCCACTAGGTTGCATAGAGTCAACAAGGAAGGCATTGGTGGCAAAGGGGGAGCCACTAATGAGAGACATGACAAAACATCCCAGTAGGCAGGGGATCAGATGTACTGAGGTCAAAAACAATGCCACTAGTTACCAGTATGACGGCGAGAAAAAAAACAAGCGTTGAACTCCCCCGGCATCTTGAACTTGCAGCGATGATGGGTACGAATTACCACAGCACCGCCATCATCCCTGACACCGCGCAAACAAGGAGGCTGCAGACCGGGAGGTGAATCCTCATCCCGTTGGGGTGTGCAACGCATTGCAAATCACTGTGTTGCATTATTTTGCCCTGGGAAGGCGTTCCATGGGCGTTACCACACAACTCTCATGGTTTTTGACGCACTCCCAGATTTGCCAAAAGTGGTAGACCTGGGAATGCGCCAAAAAGATATGCCTTCTCAGGGGAGGAGAAATATCATTATTTCTCATAATACCTCCTCTTTCGATGTGATCTGCATTCTGCAGCACACATAGAGAGAGGCATGTGCCTCTCTGGATAGTTTTTTTGCAGGAAGGTGTCCCTTCCTGCATAAAAACAATCCTGCATGCAATGCAGGCACCCTTGCACCATGGTGCAAGGGTGCTTGAGTTGGCGCTAGGCAGCCTATTGTGCACCAACACTCGGGAAAGGACAGGAATGCGCCGAATTGCAAATAAATACAGCACATTCCTTCCCTTTACCTGTAATGCAGCGCAGCACTGTGACTTGCTGCGCTGCATTGTGTTACAATCCAATAAAATGCCCCTTAGTTTGCAATTGTTCAGATATCACGTTTAAGGAAGCTTTTGCAATTTTGAGAACAGTAATTTAGGGGCATATTTATGGGATTGTAACGCAGCGCAGCAAGTCACCTTGCTACAGTGCACTGCATTACAGGGAAAGGGCAGGAATGTGCCGTATTTATTGCAATATGGTGCGTTCCTGTCCTTTACCCAACGCTGGCACACAATGGGCTGCCTAGGGCCAACAAAGGCACCCTTGCATCACTGTACAACGGTGTCAAAGTTTCATGCAGGATTGTTTTTTGTGCAGGAAGGGACACCTTCCTGCTAAAAACCATTCCTGCGAGGCATAGTCCTCTTTCTATGTGTGCTGCAGCAGCACACATAGAAAGAGGAAGTAGTGAGGAGAAATAAAGATATTTCTCCTTGTTACGCCTCCCTGAGAAGGCATATAGTTTTGGCACATTCCCAGGACTACAGCTTTTAGTAAATCTGGGAATGCATCAAAAACCATGGGAGTAACGCAACACAGCAATTTGAACTTTGATGCGTTACTTCAGATTAATGAAGCCAGTGAGCGCCACGCAAAGTGGACTTGCGTGGCTTCATAAATCTCAGTTTTGAGTTGCAGCGCTATTGCACCACGTTGCATGGTGCAAGCTTGGCTCATAAATATGGCCCTAAGCTTCCACAGCTAGAAATGGAAGGATCTAGGTTAGCAATGGGAGCGCACATCCTTTACGTCAATGCTATCATAAGTGTGGTAGCAAAAAAAGAGATCAGACCCACTTTACATGCACAGGCCCAAGCCTGTTAGAAGCCAGCATGGAATTATTGGAATTTAGATACTCATTACGAGTTGGCTGTTAAACTCCGATATGTATTTTAACTTTTCTTACCACACTTGTTGGAATTATGAGTATTGCAATAAATATTGCATCCCCTAGATAAATTATGGCAGGTCCTACCTGGTAATATTTATCAATGGAAATACCCTAGTACATACCAGGACATACAGATTTTGTTATGGCAAGCACCAAAATCTGCATGTTATTCGCCTTTATCGGGCAAGGAATAATACATTGGTGGTAATTATCACATTTGATAAATTCCACCCCAGCGGAGTCAGATTTTGTTGCGTGCGATATATATCCCTGATGGGCTCGTGTAGGTTTTAATTGAACTATGTCACTAGTTGTGATGTTTGCTGCACCGCGTTTAACTTCTTTTTAACTTCAGTAATCTAAGCTATTCACCCTTTGACAGGATCATTTGATTTTAATCAATTCTATGTATTTACATTTTTGTAACAATTTTTAGGCTATGAAAATTCAGTCTACATAAGCGTTCCAGTTAAATTCCTGTACAAACTTGAACTGGTCCAGAAAGTTGCAGCCTGCTTATTGGCCTGTTTATCGAGAGGCAACCATGTTAGACTCATAATTTGAGCACCACTCTGGCTCTTTGTGTTCTTCAAAAACATGTTTTACAGGTCTGCCCCTGACTGTTTTGTAACTGCGTTCATGTGACACTCTCCGGTCTGTCATCTTAACTCTGCCCACCATGCTCTCATCTCTTTTTCTAGGGAAGGATCTGTCCCATTTGGCTGCCACTTTTCTTGGTAGCAGCAGCCAGGGCTATGGAACTCACTCCACTTCTTCAAGTGGCATCTTCTCTGTTGGGTTTCCATTAACTGTTAAAGATCTGGGGGCATATTCAAAAGGAGCTATCGCCGAATTAACAGCACTTTATCGCAGCCAAAGTCGTGATAAATTTACCCCCCATTCACAAGCCTGTGTTAACAGCCCACAGCACCAGTTTACCCACGATAGCAGCCTCAAAAAACATCGCCACAGAGGACCCTCGCAAATATCGCTAATGAGAAGCAGAGTCGGCGTTCCCGTGACAAAAGCAGAGACAACAGCACACCTCAACATTCACAACGACCAGCCACATCCGCGATAAAGCCACAAAACAGGCGATAAGGCGCGTTAGCACCAGGAAATCTACACCTGCTCTGAACTGGTGTAAAGTCGGACGGCAGCCAGCACCACAAAAGGGAGCACAGCCCAGGGCCACATCCCAAGGGCAGCAGATGCCATGGAGCCACCCATCATGCTGCCCGGACACCCAAGAGGGCCACAACACCCATCGACACCACACCGAGGGCTGCAACACCCCCCCCGGGACCTCCCCCAACCCCGGACTAAGAAATTGCACACCAACACCACGAATCCCAAAACAAACATTTTGCCTGATGTCGCACAAGCAGGAAAATAAACATACATGCGTGGCCAGAAAATGGAGAATCAGTCATACAGCAATGCAATCACCAACACAAAACATCATACAAACAAAAGCAGAAACAACCCTTAGGATGAGTCCTAGCTGCTCCTCACTGGACAATTCGTAGCACACAGCCTGGAAGACCAAATACAAGAGAAGAAGGTGTGCCATGCGCCCAACAAAGGAAAGAGAGGGAGAGAGCGAGGGAGAGAGACGGAGTGAGATAGCACAAGCAGCGCAAGGCCGCTCGGGCACCTGGCTCCACATGCCAACATGTGTGTGTGCATCGCCATCCGTACACCATGAGCCCAAGGCTGTGTCCCAATCTCAGCGCCAAACCCACATCACATTCCGAAAACGAAAGTAGTAGTCAGACAAACATCAGGGATGAAAGCACCATTGTCCCAATGCAGAATGTGGGAGGACACCTGCACCTCTGACCTTGGACCAGAACGCGCCTGGAACACCCTGATAGAGATGCAATGGCAGATGGGGACGACTCCCACACCACGCATTCCGCAAATGAACCATCCGACTCATCCACAGCCCACACACAGAAGCCCCTGCCTGTGGTACCCTGAGTCCACAATTATGGTCCCCTTGACACTCACGGAACAGCAACCCATTACCCACAACATTGCACACACATTCAAATCATTGCTCAGAGCTGTGGCATATCCTCCACACAACTGCCGCAGTCCAGAAGAGTGCCTGTTCACAAGACGCACCAACGCAATGGCAGGCCATACCGGGCACATGCACAACCCCCGCCACGTGGAACAGTACCGTGCACGTATGCTGCATTTACTGGGCGCACTGCCACTGGCAGTGCTGCGGATCAGTTACAGGCTCAGCTTCCGCATTGCCCACGTCACCTGCATCCAGCCCTGGTTCCACTGCCGAACATGCACATTCGAGTGTCCCATGGATGTCTGCCTATCCAACACAACTGTTGATGAATTGGACTATGACTCGTGTCTGCGCCCCTGTTGGATCACGAACAGGAGTGTAACCAAGACAGCCGTGCATGGGATGCCTTGACATACTGCGTATGTATTGATAGTTGTGCATGGAAGATATCACAATTTCTCGTGTGCAGTGACCACATCGAGGCACTCCCCTATTGGGCTGTGTTGCAGATCGGTGAGATGGCATGAGCTGAGCACACCTGCCCGGACCACCTAATGGATTGGCTCACCCTGGTGTTCCTTGAACACGACAACGACGTACTATTGAAACACATTACACATGAAGCTGCACGGGCATTCATGGACGAGTAACTACGTTCCTGCAGCCACATCCCATTGCCACCCACAGCACATGGCCCATCAACTTGTTGCATCATGGGGATTGCTCACATATCCCACCACAACAGAGGACACGCCTGCCAACGTTTGGGCTCTGGATGCATGTGCGTGGAATAACGCGTGTGTACACAAACCTATGCAAGGCGACGCAGGTCCATGGTCGGAGCAACACAGCGTTGTCTGGCAACGTTGCCAATTCAGACACACTGCTGGGTCAGAGCACACACATGGCAATGTAGCACGACATGTGAACCTGTCGGACCCTCACACCTGATCACTGTCGGCAGAGCAGACAATGGGCGCACCCCGGAGGCAGAGCACCATGCAGACCCCACGTGCAGTGAGTCGTGCCCCCTCACACGGGGCAATGTGCAGACGCCAAACAACACATGACTCATCCAGCAAGGCAAGGTGGGCTGTGAGCGTTGCCATCCGTGATGAATGTTGTCCATTTAAGCCCCACCATCATCTGAACCTCGACATGTACCCATGCTGCGTGTAAGTGTCTTAAGCATGTCCCTGCCTGTTGTGGCCGTTGCCTCGTCCGTACTGACACGCACATGCCAATAAAGCCTATGCCACTCCACTGGTGTCTAACTGTGAGGTGTGTTGTTTAAATTGTCCACTCGTGTGCCACAATGAGCCTCGTCACAACACAGCGAGGAACTGACTGACGCATGTGCAATGGGTGTGTGTCCCTTTGGCAGGCTCCGCCTTTGTGAGCCAGACATTGTTTTTGGATAGGTGCTGGACGACATGTGCACTCACATGACTCCAGCTATGTGTGTATGGTGTCCAACCTCTGACCATGTGGAGCAATGTCATACATCACAACAGATTGTGTCCACACAGATGTGTGTAAGTCGGTATGCGATGTGAAGTTCTGCCGTCACACGTGGTGTGGGATACCACTCCTGGCCTGCCACAGTTTTGGTCACTCCTACACATGCCCCTATTCAACACATGGACGTGTGCCTACGTAGGGGTGTTGTGAGATTGATGTTGATGTGCAATGGGGACACAGCTAGTACTCACCTTCACAGTCATCCAATTGGCCATGTGTCTCAGGGATAGACATGCGCATAGATGTCAGATACCAGGGTGTACCTTCATGTGCAATCATCGTCCCCACATCCAGCCATACTTCCATACGTGAGTGAACATAGTGATGACACATCTGTGTGATTCAGAATGTTTAATTCACATTCAGGTGATTGACGGAGCTGGAGCTGTACCTGGCCATCCAAGCCCACATCACATGGAAGCATAGTGGTCGGCCAACCAGAGTCCTTTGGGGATTGCACAGTGATTGGGAAGGGAGAGAGTGCAGTCCGCAGCAGAATTGCTGTGTGATTGGCCAGCGGGGAAGAAATGGCAGTCCGTGTCGGGGTCCGGGTGAATGTCGCAGGGTGTTCCGGAGGTCAGTAGGAGGTATTTCCCAGGGCATGATGCATAGGTCAAGAGCAGGCAGGGACAGGCCATATGGCGGTGATGGATGCTACTGCCTCCTTCCTCACATAGTAGTTCCCATCCCCTTCTCACTCCCCTGATATGGGTTCTGTGTCCGGTGTGTCCGGTGTGTGTTGGGGGGTGATGGCTGCATCGCTGTGTGCCCCTGACACATCAGACTGCGTAGGTGATGGGGCAGCATCACAGTGTGCCACGGACACATCAGGGGTTGGAGCTGTGTGTGTCGATGATCCCGCTGCAGTCATCTGGGAACGGCTCAGTGGCAGCAATGGCAAGTTGGAGTACTGCAGGGCGTTGCTGTTCCCAGCCACTGCTCGCTGGTGTCCAGCCGTGGCAGACATACTTCCAGCCTGCATCTGCTCCATGGTCCCCATTGCCCTCCGCATCTGTGCCAACTCTGTGCTGTCATGGCTGGTGCCTGTCTGACCAGACAGTGCTTGTATTAGACTCATGGCAGCAGCGAGGTTAGCCAAGGTCTGTGGCGGAGCATGGTGCGTACAGGGGGTGTCCGATAGGGACTGTACGTGGTCCCTGATAGGACTCAGACACCCACGTATGGCATCGAGTTTGGCTGCCACGAGCTCGAAACCCACCCGCAGCTGATGAGCCAACTCCACCTGGCAACCCAACACACTCCGTTGGAATTCCATGTATTGGTCGGGGGGTCCTGGGAGACAGCCGTGGTGGTGTGTGTTTCCTGCTGTGTGGTCTGTGCAGGTGGTGGGGTCACCTCGAGGCAGCTGGCCTGCCCTGCTCCTGGGGGTGGGGTGCAGAGGCTGTCCAATATCCGTTGGAGGGTGTCTTGACATATATGCAGGTTGTCCTCTTCATCATCAATGGTGGGATGTGTGGTGTGCTCTGCAGGGGGTGTTGTTTGTCCCTCTGCAATGTAAAGGGAGATGCAGGTTAACAGTGTTTCACATGTATGGTGATGATTTGCAGATGTATACATTCAGACTGCATGCCAATGTACATTGTGACTGTTTGGGGGTGCTGGCTATTTGATGGCAGTCAGTGTGTTTTTCGACTACATGACGGATGTGTGGTAGTACCGGTACATTATCATCACACAGTGTCAGGCAATGCCAGATGTGGGTGGACAGTTACTACGCACGAGAGGAACCTGTTGTGGGCTCTGTCCTGTGGTGCTGGTGTTGCACTTTGTACCACATTGCCTTCATTGTGGATGTCCTGTGATTGCTGTGTGTGTGTGCTGCACTGTGGGGGAGTTGCCCCTGCAGCTCTGATTTTGTGTAGCCTTCTCCCTTTGAGGCGGGGTGCCTTTGAATTGTGTGCTTTTCGTGGCCTGATTTGCTTTTGACTTGGGTCATGTGTGCTCGCGGACTGTTTTTGTGGCCTGGTGCATTGTTCGTCTGCTGCGTGTATTGTAAGGCATGGGTTGTGGTTGCACGTGGTCACGTCGGAGTGTGACCTGCTCCTTTACGGATGTGATCCGCACTTGGCTACCTCCATGTCGCTTCGTGGGCCATGTCATTTTTTTGGGGTAGCTGCCATGCTATCGGACATGCAGTGTTACTTGCATAGTCAGTGTGTGTCACGGAGCAGCTGCTTTGCTGGATTCGGCACATGTGCACGAGTCGGTTGTGATATTGGTGATAGGGGGGGGTGCCCCTGTGCACATTGTGGATTGGGGCCTACTTGGCGTTTCTATGTGTGCTGCAGTGTGCCAAGGCATTCAGGGACATGTTCCACGGTCATTGTGGGTGTGCTGTGTGCTGCGCGTAATTGTGCATGTGTCCCATTGTGCCCATCTCCCCACATTCCCCCCGTCCCTAGTGGTTACTCACCCTGTTGCTGTTGGGTCAGGTCGTATCGTGCTGTGTCCATGCCCCCCAATCCTGCCACCGTCTCCTCACTGCTGACTGTGGCCACCATTTGCTCCAGCTCCTCCTGTGTCGCAGGACTCCCACCTCCAGTCGCCGTTGCTGCCTCCCTGTTGGCGGCAAGCTTATGTTTGGTCTGACTTTTCAGATCATGCCAGCGCCTCTTGACCTCCTCCAGTGACCTCCTGGACACTCCGACTGCATTGACGTTGGTGACGATGGCCTGCCATATTTGGGTTTGGGTTGCCAGTGCCACAGTGGAGGTGCCGAACAGTTGTTGATGGTGTTCGGTCACCCCCGTGACGATGATCTGGTCTTCCTGCGGACTGTACCCGGTCTTCCTCTTCCTCTTGTCCTTGCCCTTCCCCGACAGCGGGGTTCCTGGATGGTCCTCCGTAGGGCTTGTGGTGTTCGGCTTGTCCTCTGCACTCGGTCCGGGTGC
This sequence comes from Calotriton arnoldi, assembly GCA_963921515.1. Lineage (NCBI taxonomy): Eukaryota > Metazoa > Chordata > Amphibia > Caudata > Salamandridae > Calotriton > Calotriton arnoldi. Next base: position 826,459 of record CAWUFW010003155.1, read on the forward strand.
ATCCATGTTGCTACGCAGTTTGGATAGTTTTTGGGCTTTTTTTTTTCTTTCTTTTATGGTGCTATTTTCCGCCGGCCGCGTGGGATTTACAGGCCTGTGGCTGGTGTTCGCTGATTTCTGTACCGCGATTGGCCTCATCGCATGATTTCTCGCGTTCGCATTTTTTGGGCGTGGCGTTGATTTTCACGCCGACATTTTACGCGTTATCTGGTGGCTATCGCATGGTACCGCCTTGTTGTGAATTCCACGTTGACACGGTGTTATTTTCCCGTGATAGGCTGCGTTATTGGAAGTTGCGTTAAGCTACTCTTGCGATAGTTATCACACGTTCTTGTGAATATACCCCCTGGTGGTTTAACCAGTAGCTTTAGTATTTGTTTGGTTAGACCTGCCGGATTGTTTTACTGTGCTCTCTCTGCATATCACTAAAAACCTTCTGTGTATGCATGCTTAAAGTATATTACCTTTTGAAATATTACCTTACCGTAACCTTTTTAGGGAGACCAGGCAGAGTTAAATAACTCATATTGGCCATTGTTTTCTTCACTCAAAAGTGATATATTTGTAAAGAATAGAAACTTCTTTACTGAAGAGTTTTGCAAATGGTAATGACACAAATAACACAAACCTAACTAGAGAGCAACGAAGGACTTTAAATAATATCGAAGAAGGAAACCATTTGAAATTGGTCTGGAGAAGTGGGTCTCATGTTGTTGGGTCTATGTGCAAGGAGGTTCTTAATCAATGGCAGATGAGTTGGTCTCTAATAGGAAACAATGAAAATGGATCGAGATGTGTGGGGTGAGAGGTGTTTTGTTTACTCGAGTAGAATTCACGGTTCTATGTCACTCTCATAAAATTAAAAGTGGCTCTATGTAAGAAAATAGAAGCAAAAATGTTATTTCTGCTTATGTAGTTCATAACATATCGTCTTATTAAAACATGACATTCTCCTTAATGTATTCTGCTTTATTTTTCTTAATTGACCTTGCATAATATTAATTTATCATAATAAGCATTCTGTGATATGGAATTTTGCCTTATCATACTTCCCAGGAAAACATTTTAAGACGCCATTTTAACTTGATGATAATTTCAACAGTTAACGACACAAAGGCGGAGACCGAGTCTGATTCAGAGCATGCTTTAGAATTTCCTGACATCAGCACTTGGGGTGTAGTTTTATATTTTTAAAAGGAATATAAAGCATTTAGTACTGATAGCAAATTCTGATCAGGGTGCCCTATGCATTGCATTTCCTGCCCTCTGACATCGAGGTCAAGGGACATTATAACGTATTTCAGTGGCTTTGGACATTTTCATCCATAGCCTCAGGAGATAATATGAATCAAAAGCTCTGATCTGAAGGCTTCGAAGGAGCAGGTGCAGTCCAAGTGTATCTATCATGATTGCCGCCCTTTTAGAAGCTGAACACTAGAAATACTTTTGTAAAACGATTATGTCTACTTTTATCCCACTGTCCTTGATATAATTGAAATATGTGTAATAGTTCTGGCAAGTACTTTTACAAAATCATCTTTCTTGACTACCTTTCAATCACTGTCTAAGTGTTAAATGGAAAAAAAACAATTTTAGGAAAGTGATTGAGCGACTTATGTGGGCAGAAGTTTCTAGGTCTAGATGCTAAGCCAATTTTTTTTATGCACTTGAATGTTCGAATTCAACCCACAGTGTAATTTTTATAAAGCTGGAGATGTAGAAAACCAACAAAACTGTTATTTTTCTTTATCATTATATGTTGATCTTTTCCAACTAGAATGCATTGTCTGCTTGCAGATACTTGCGCATTCTGAAGTTAGAAGAATATCTAATTACTATGGCCCAGATTTAACATGAATATAAATAGGGGTTGCTTCACTTCTGTGACACAGCTGACACAAAATCCTTTTGCCATTTACTAAGGGAACCCAAACCACTTTGCGTGGTTTAGTAAATACAAAGTAACGTAACACAGCACATAGTGCTGAATTGTGTTACTTTGTCCTAGGTAGATGTTACATAGGTGGATCATGGGTGGAGCATGGCCGTTCCTTGGTTTGCTCCAAAATAATGCACCTACCTGACAGAGACGTAGCAAGGAGAAATATCTTTATTTCTCCTCATTGCATCCTCTTTCCATGTGTGCTGCATGTTGTAACACACATAGAAAGAGGAATATGCCTATAAGGTTTATTTTTGTGCAGGAAGATATACCTAGCTGCGCAAAAACAATCCTTTCTGCAACATGAGTACCCTTGTACTATGGTGCAAGGGTGACTGTGTTGGCGCTAGGCAGCACACAGAGCGCACAGTGCGCCTGTACAAGGAGAGAGAAGAAATGCTCTATATCTTTGTAAATATGGAGGATTTCTGCTCACTCCCTTTCACACACTGCAGCGTAGCAAGCTTCCTTGCTGCAACACTCTGCATGAAATAACAGTAAATGTATCCCAACATTATAGCTTTCACACTGAGACACTGCTCAACATGCCAACGTGAATGGCTCTTGTAGACTGAAAGATGGAAAATTGGATTACATTATTATCTTTGAAACTAAAGCCCAGCAAAACGGATTACATCTTCTAGCACATGTACGGCATGTGGGGCAAAAGCAAGTCAGACAACCTGCTATGGCTTGAGCACTTAAAACTACTGATAATCACATTTACTTTTGCCTCACCAGAAAAATGCTCTGGGTTATACTTTCTAACATTTTGCACTGGTTTAACATCACAAAAGTGATGCAAATTGTCACAAAATGTTTATTTGACATGTATTTTCTAGATCAAATTGTATTCCTAGCACTGCTTTTATTTACTTAGTTTCAACGGGGCGTTCCATGGATGGTACATGGATGTTCTCATGCAACTATCATGGTTTTTGAGCCAAAACTACGTCTATTAAAAATAGTAGAGTGGGTTTTGCAGCAAAAAATCAAGGAGAAATGCTTTTATTTCTCCAATCTTTTCCAGCTTTACATTGCGCTGCACTGTTCAGCATTAGGCTTGGGCAGAATTGGAGGAAATTTGAATTTCGCCTGACACTTGTAACGAGGAATTACTAATACAATTCTGCAGATTTGCAGGCAAAATTAATCTGCAGTGTCTGTTTTTTTAACAGGGCTGGAAGAGGGAGCGGTCCCTCTGTGTTTAAGAACCACTGCAGAATAATCTTTCATCTGCAGTGATTTTTAAACATAGAGGCACAGCTCCCTCTTCTGGCCCTGTTTAGTAACCTCTGTGTGCACTCGAGGGGTATGCTCCTCGGCGCCCTTACATACTCTGACCATGGTGCAAGGGTGCCAGTGTTGGCGCTAGGCAGCACACAGTACTCCAGCTCAGGGAGGCAGCAGTGCAGCAAGTTGTCTTGTCTGAATTGTTAGTAAATCTGACCCACGTTCTCCATGTATCTTGCATTTTGACTCCATATAACATGGTTTTTTGAATGCTGTTGGGTATGCATGGCTTGACATTTAGAAATTCTTAGTTTCTCAGCTTGTTGCCGGGTAGATTTCTTTCGGTGAGGCCTTTGTTTGTCCAACTCCTGAAAATCCCTGTCAGGATCTCCAGATTCATCTCTCCATGTCTTGCTTTCCTTGGTTGTTTGTTCCTTTATTCCTGGTGGCCCTTTGTCATGTCTTTCCCTGCTCCTCCAGTTCTCTTGCAGAGCTCCCGCACTCTTTCCAGAAGTCACCAGTTGTGATTGCATCTAAGAGGATCGCTATCCATGAAATCATTTATTGTTCTGGAATTATGTAATACTCAAACTCTCTGAACACCTATCCACCGAATAAAGAATAATTTGGAAAACGAATTAGGCATTTGACATATATGACAAACTACATACCTCAGAATAATCTCAATACAGAAGTCTGAGAAGTATCAGTAGCCTCTCTACTTATCTAAGACAGGTGAAAAATATACAGCGTCAACTGAAGGAAGACAGCTGGTACAGGTTAGAAGGCAGGATAAGGTATACAGAGAGTTCTCCATAAACTCCTTGTAATATGAAATATGTAAGGAGTACATTGTGTTTGATGTCTCCTATCTTCCTCACATCTTTCAACATCATCTGCTTCACCCTATTTGAGGCCAGAGAGTGTCAGAAGATCTGTATTTGCAGGGCTCACCTATAGTTCTTCTCATTCCCCTTTCTCCCTAGTGTGTGGCTATCTGTGCACTGCATTCCAGGGTGCTGTGTTAGAGCAGAGACTGCTTGGCATTTAGACTTCTCACCTCTAGCAGTTCTGAAGAACTGTCCTGACAAATTGCTATTGTCCAGTAAGACAGAATGGCATAGTATCTTTCCTTAAAGGCTTCTAAAGATCCCTGGGCACTGTTTAACAGGAATTGACTTCATCTCTATATGAAAATCAGCTATTGAGACAGGAAGTAGCAGCAGTCCATTTTCAAACCACTATGCTAGCCCACAGAATTAATAGACCAGATCCCTGTGCCACCTCTCAGCCTGTTGTGACACTTTCAACTACTTTAGGAGCTCCTGTCTCTTAAGCTGCTTCACAGACACAAAATAAACAGTAAGCATCTCTAACACCACCTTAGAGGTTGTATGGTTACCCACAACAGAAATAGCTATTCTCGAAACACACTGCAGCCTTCATCTTTTATACAGACCAACACTCTAGACCAACAGTGTTTCAAATCGCACAATCTAAAGTCGCTATCATATTGTTGTTTTTGACTGAGGAAGCAGCAGCCTTTTCTATGCTCCTAATCAGCAATGATGACGCTATTCTTTATTATGCTCGATTCAGAAAAGAGTTTACTCTACCGAGACACTACCCAGGACACCAATGGAAGGCAGAGTTCAGAACGAAATATCAAGTAATGTCATTAGTCTTGTAACATAGCTGCTACCTTTAAGAAATGTATGAATGACGTATTCTTTGACTACATCTGTACTTCAATGACTGTTTAGTGAAACAGTATATTGTTCTCTTCAGCTATCGAGAAGTTACATGGCACTCATTCACGGCAGTACTGCAAAGACGGAGGGACCACCGCTTATTCGCTTATTAGAAAAAATTGTGTTTCTCCCTTGTTCGATCAGCAGAATTTTTGAAGTTTGTCCTGGCCCACCCCCACTACTCAAAGGAATATATAATGTTTTCGAGGATTTTCAAACTTCTATCGATGATCTGTTCTGGTCTCGCAGGTGAAATCAGGTCTTAGTAAATTGAAAAGAAAGAGCAAGCTTTTCTGCTCGTCCCAGGAAGTCGAACCAGCATTCTAGAAACTGAAGACAACATTTACCACAACAATAGTCTTACTAGATCCAGACCCAAACCAACCTTTCTGTGTAGTAGAAACTGGTAAATGAAAGTGAGCAGTAGGTTGAGTTCTTACCAAGAGACACAAACAATCAGAAAGTTGCATCCAGTGGCCTGCATATCTCCTACATTGTCACCTGCAGAAATGATTTCTACTGCTCCAAAGAGCTGATTGCTATCATGATAGCGTTCCAGGAGCACAGACTCTTTGTGTAAGATGCTCAGCATTTGGTGGTGGTCTGTCCTAACCACAAGAACTTGCAGTACACTAAATGTGCTTGAACATTGGCACAATAACTTGGTTGCTATTCTTTGCACAACATCAGTGTTTGCTAAACTATGCACCTAGTAAAAGAATGATAAAGCTAGCATATTATCGAGACAGAATGCTAACAATGAGATAGTGACTTTGATACCTTTTCACATTTATCCAGAGAACTATTACATTGGAGCATTTTATACCACTTCTCATGAGAACGTTGTCCAACAAGCATTGATGACGAAGGAAATAGGGAATTGGCTGTGACAAGATAGTACAAGATCAGAGGGGGGGGAGGATGTGATGGCACGGCCAGAGCTGCTGACTTTGGAACTGAGGGATAAGGTGCGAGTCTCAGCGTCGGCTTAACATCCTGTAATTCTGGGCAAATCACTTAATCTCCCCATGTCTAAATAAAAAACCAATGAATGTGACTTTGTGTATTGTAACTGACGACCAAGTAAAGTGCTTCAATACTTTCAGGCCGAGTTTGCGCTATATAAAACTGAAAAAAACACTATTCAATGGTATCTGTTGCCATAATGATACTCTGTATTTACCTACTGTTGAACTACAAAGAAACACTCGTCACAAAGACATAAGGAAATAATAGGTTTACTAAAACAGAATTTCTGTTGTCTGAACACAAATAAACTGAGCCAGAGACTTGTTTTGATGAGCATTGTCGCTGCTAGAGTGAAAGTGCAAAAGACAGTCACCCCAGCACCTCCTGTGCCCTTTAACTACACCAACCTGTCCCTGGCACACACCTACCACTGTTTTATAGGGAACCTTCCATTTTGTGCAGGCTATGTGTCATTCTAGCTGTGGTAGACATATTCACTAACTTAAGTCATTTTATTCCACTCAAGACACAACTAGAACTGGTTTTGCAACACATTGTAACGTTACATGGTATGTTTGGCTCATTTTTCAGCCAGTTTAGATATAGAAGTATATAATCCAGACATTCCAGTAGTTTCCAATATGCCTTCGACAAACAGATTTATGCCTAGACCAGCTCCCACTTACCTAGACTGGTCCTCCGACCAGTCTAACCCCTTTTTGGACTCGTCCGTCTGTCTCGATGTCCTGACTCACTGCTCTCCTCCTCTCTCCCTCTCCCACTGCTGTCCTCTTGCTTTAACTCACTCTTGACCTTATTGACTCTTCTCACACTCTCATTCTTGCTTCTTTTCGCTCTCGCTTGTGCTCCCTTTCAATCTCGTTTCACCTTGCTATTGTGCCCATTTTGTGCTTTGCCCCATATTTTGTGCTGTTTCATTTTTGTGCCTGTTTTGTGCTTTGCCTCGTCTTTAATGCCTGTTTTGTGCTGTCTCGTCTTTTGTGCCCTTTGTTTGCTCTGCTTCATTGTTATGCCTGTTTAGTGCTTTGACTCGTTTTTATGCCCATGACTGTTTTCTCCTCTTCCCCTGTGTTTCTCCCCTCACTCAAGGGTCTCTCCTGCCTCTCCCCTCTCGCACTATCCTGCCTCCCTCCTCACCCTCTCCTTACCTGTTCTCCCACGTCTTCCTCTATCCTTCTTCTGCCTTCTGATTCCTGCCTCTCCATAGCTCCACCCATCCCCCTCCCAAAACCTTCTTAATGTTGGCACTCACGTACATGCTGAAGGTGGTGCGCCAAAGGCAAGCTCGTCAGCGCCCGTCAGTGCCTTGACCGCAACCAGCACCACGGTTTCTAGTCTGCCTGACCACCGCTGCTCCTCATCCACCAAGCCTGCAATCACTCAACACCGAACACCTCCACAACTGCTACCCACTTTACTCCACAGTAGGACCTTTCTCATGCACTCATTGCCACTTCTCATGCAGCAGCTGTCCTACTGCACCCGCCACAAACACCTCGCCTTGTATTGCATGCATGCTCCTTAACACCAGATCTATCTGCAAGCACTCCACTGAGACCTGGAACCTCATCTAAAGGCACTTCCAGACATACCTTTTTCTCACTGAAACCTGGCTCAACCCATATTCTACCCCTGCCATCACTGCAGCCATCTCCCCTGGCTACAAGATCGCAAGCCAAGACTGGCATCACAAAACCCGAGGAGGTCTTGCGATCATCCACAGAGATACCGTCACCAGCACCGCTTCCACAGACAAACCCACTGCGTTCCGGGAACACATGCATTTCTGACTACATGTCAGCCGCACCACGACCATCATAGGCTCCCTCACTTACCAACCACCAGGACCATGCACTGCTTTCAGCAACCTCTTCACTGACTTCATCGCTCCCATTGCCATCAGACCCAATGACTTCTTACTGCTCCGTGACCTCAACTTTCATTACAACCACCCAATCGACCTCAACTCCACTGCCCTTCTCGAGAGCCTTAACAATGTCAGACACACACAGCTTGTCCGCGGTCTGACTCACAACGCAGGACACACCCTCAACCCCATCTTCACAGCCAGCAACAAGATCACCTTCAGCCAACTCACCCCACTCACGTGGACGGGCCACTTCATTGTACTCTTCCACATCAAACAGGCCCACTCCAGTAAGCCAAAGATAGCAGAGGTGCACTGAACCCACAGCCCAAGAGCAAACCAGTCTATCCTCACTGGTGACCTACAAAACAACTTAACCACATTAAACAACTGGTTCTGAGACTGCGACAACATTGCAAGCAAGCCTGATGGTACATGGACAACCTAAGAAACTCTAAATGTTACTGTAAGCAACTACAGAGAAGGAAGACCTAAGAAACTCAAAAAGTTACTTTAGGCAACTAGAGAGAAGATATAGAACCAGCCGAGGCAGCACCTCAAGAGACACCGACAAATCTGCGCTTGAGACATCATGCCAAGATCAAAGAAGTCAGGAAAGCAGCCTTCGTACTGAACCTGGAATCCTGCTCCAACTCCGACAAAGAAATGTCAACATTGTCAGAGAATTCTCCAACCCAACTGCATCCACTAACACCATCACCCCTGCACAGGACCTCTGCAATAACCTCTCTGACTTCTTCCACAATAAAATACTCAACATTTTTACAGTAACTTCATATCCCAACCCACTTCAGAAGACCGCATCGGGCAACTGCCCCCCACCACCAAGAACGTCTATCAACTGACAGACTGGAGCCCCTCACAGCAGAAGACACCGTCGGAATTATAAAGACCATCCATTCAAGGACCCCGTGCCCTCATCACATCTGCAATTTGGGAGGAACACTGATCAGCGCCAGCCTCACTGCAATCATCAATACCTCCATCCTTAGGGCAACCTTCCCAGATAACTGGAAATACGGTGAGGTCGCAGTTCTCCTGAAAAAACCCACAGTAGACTCGAAATGACTCACAAACTAAAGGCCCATCTCGCTCTTACAATTCCCATCCAAAGTGATGGAGAAAGAGATCAACAGGCAACTCTCCTCCCACATGGAACAGCACCACCTCCTGGACATCACTCAGTCAGGGTTTCACAGCAACCACAGCACCGAAACCGCCCTCTTGGAAGCAGCAGATGACATCCGGAAGCATCATGGACAGAAGGGAAACTGCAGCTCTCATCCTCCTCGACCTCTCAGCTGCCTTTGACACTCTATCCCACAGCACCCTCATCTCTAGACTTCATGACTCAGGAATTCGAGGACTCGTGCTGAGATGGATTGCCTCCTTCCTCTACGACAGAACACAATGAGTCAGACTCACCATACACCTCCAAACCCATGAAGCTCATTTGCTGAGTCCCCCAAGGATCCTCCCTCAGCCAAACGCTTTTCAATGTGTACATGACATCCCTCTCCCGCATCATAAGAGCCCATAACATCAACATTGTCTCCTACACCAACGACACACAGCTCATCCTTTCTCTCACTGATGAGAACAACACCACCAGGACTAATTTCACCTCCAGCATGGCCAACATGGTCAAGTGGATGAGCGAGAACTGCCTAAAACTCAACATGGACAAAACAGAGATCCAAATCTTCAGGAACAAGAGCTCCCCATGGGACTCCTGCTTGTCGCTAGCCAAACTGGGACCAACGCCCACACCTAAAGACCATGCCTGAAACCTCTGTATCATCCTAGATGACAAACTCACAATGACTAAACAGGTGAACGCAGTGACCTCATCCTGCTTCCTCATACTCAGAATGCTCCGCAATATTTTCCAATGGCATAGTCACCCAGGCCTTCATAACCAGCAGACTAGACTACAGCAACGTGCTCTACGCAGCATCTGCAACCAGCAGACTCAAAGACTCCAGACCTTCCAAAACACTGCAGCCAGACTCATCTTAGATGTCCGCAGAAGTTCTCAGATCACTCCCTACCTCACAGAACTACCCTGGCTACCCATCCAGAAACTATGCCAATTAAGCTGCTCATCCGTGCCTACAAAGCCCTCCACAACACCAGACCTGCACCCTCAATGACCGACTTCAACTCTACCATCCAACCAGACAGCTACGCCAAGCCTCACTCATCTTCTCACGTGTCCCCTGCATCTACAGAAGGAAGTCAGGAGGGTAATCCTTCTCCTACATCGCCACCAATTCCTGGCATGAACCCCCTCAAAACATAAAGACTGGTTACTCAATTTCCACAAGAAACTGAAGATCTGGCTGTTCAACTAGGAACTCCGCCAGACCTACGTTCCTGCTCTAGCACCTAGATACCCTCACAGGTGATAAGTAGCGCCATACAAATCGATCTAACATAACATAACAATACAATGACAAGGTCGAAGAGCAGCCCACCTAAATATGAACCTGCAGACATTTTGTGACTATCCACTTAGAGCCCAGTTACGAGTCTGGTGGTCCAAGTACGGCCAGACTCATGGTGGTGAGACAGTGGCGGTCCAGCTACCGCCGCACCCTGGTACATCTTCCCAATTATGACATGGATGGTCGGACAGCCCTAGGACCTCCGCCGCCTGGGAACCGCATTTCTTGGAGGTGGCGCTGCGGTCTTGAGGCCGCAATATGCTTGGCCGGACTGCGGTGGTCCGGCCAAGCATATTACGAGTTTCCTCTACCCCACGGTTTTCATGGTCATTCAACCGCCATGAAAACTGTGGCGAAGAGGAAACAAAGGGGGCCCTACAGGGCCCCCTGATGCCTCACACCATGTGTATGCACACAGTGGAGCACAACATGTTACGGTCCATGCCGTGCAGGAACCTTGAGTGGCATTCCCCTTGCAGTGTCTTCTTCAAAGGCACCGACGCTTTTAAAAGAGGCACCGTCGCAGGAACCGCCATGCCTTCCGCCTGCTAGACCACTTTTAAGCTGTAATCTGGCAGGCGGGTGGCAGTGACTCTTGGTGGTGCAGGGGCATGGCGGTGGCGTGCCACTTGCCCCCACCAGAAGTCGTAATCATGCCCTTAGCGTCTATGCCTAGCTGACACTAGAAATCTTCAACCAAAAGATAATGGCCGCAATGTCATTACTAAGGCGATCCCTCCTGGTAAAATGTATCTTTATCTTAAGCAATTATTACCGTCCAGAATTTCCTTATTAAAATTGGCTTTCCATGTTTCACTAGCGAACAAAAACTGAGCAGTAGCGGATGTATTTTTCCTTGGTGCGTGTTTCTGCCTTAGCATTATGTTTGTCTTACAGTGAGTAGTGACTTAATCAAAATTCATTTTCCTCTAGGAAATCAAGTCATCTATTTTTAAAAATCCTTTCTCCTCAATATCAGTTGAGGATTAAAGGGCTCTAACCGCCAGCTACTGTCAAATGCTGAACCAGAGCACTATTATGTAAATACAATTTTTATATCACAGAATTGGAATACTTTGGACAGGGAGATTGTTTCTATTTTGTTCAGGACTTGAGAGAACTCATGCTTATCGCATTTCATTTAGAAACCAACCAATAAATGCTGCCTCTAGGAAGACACCATTTCTATATTAAATGATTGTGGTCCTCTGAAGACTAGCATTATGGAGATGGGAATACTGGAGCGAAAGAGAAATTCAAAAGACGAAACACCTTTCTTATTTATATCAAGAGGAACTGTAGCTTTTGCATTCCTGTTCAATATGATAATTAAATAGCAATATAAATTCTATATGTGATTCTGTGCAGTAACCCCTAAGTTTACCTCAGGCTAATCCTGCACACATTTACTCTTTTCATGAACCTCTCCTCTTCCAGTTATATTCCTATTGTATGTCACTATTCATTTTGAGAGCTATTTTAAAGACTGATGTCAATGTGAGCAAAACAATTTCACTAAGCATCAATCTTAGGAAACTGATGATGGTCTTCAGATTGTTAAATTCACTTGATAAAGGACGATGATGTATGACCTTGTCAGTTCGAGTGCTTTATTCTGTGGTGGAAGGCGTCTTGGTATACATGTCTGCCGTCAGGATAGTCAATAATCCATTTTTATAACTAATGACTTTATGCGTCCAGACCCCTCACTTACAAATGAGCCCGCACTGTGTCTAGACGCTCATTAGTTAAGTGGCTGTTCACGTATTTATATGAAACATGTTGGCAGGTAAAACAAGCATTGACAAAACTATAGGTCTGGCTTCTTTTAAGTGTCTAGGTTATTTGTTGTCCTTATGTTGTTTTGTGACACATTTGAATGCTTGACCTGAAAAGTCACGTACAGACACCCAAGCGCACACATGAGTACCAAGATGCCCCTGTGCGCACAAATGCAATCGCACAACGTGCATACAGGCAGAAACTGAGCATGTGTAGAGTGCACATATGAGTGAAGGGATGTGCAGAGTTGAAGACTGCAAAGTGAGGGACTGTTCTTTGATTGCAGCACTGCATAGGATGGGGGCTTAATCGCAATGTGAAGGACTGTGTGGAAACATGGTCAGGGTAGAGGGCTTTTGATTGATTGATAGATTGATTGATTTTTAATTTTATATAGTGCTTGAATGCCCAGAGGCATCTAGGTGCTGCCACTCACATGGATGGGAACCTTAACTGGATCTGCTCAATGATTAAAAAGCCAGATCTTTAGAGATTTCCTTAAGGACAGGAGATCTCAACAGTTCTTTAGGGCGATGGGTAGAGAGTTCCATAACCTTGCCATCCTCAACAGAAAGCTTATGCCACCCCACGATGCTAATTTGAATCTTGGTAGCACTAAACACTTGGTTTCAAGAGATCTGAGGTTTCTGGAAGGAACATACCAAATAAATCTATCCTGAAAATAGCTTTTGCCAATAATGTGCAGGGCCTTAAAGGCTAAGCAGAGGGCCTTCAACTCTATCCTCTTTGCTACTGGCAAACATCCTGACAGAAGTCAGGCCGATGCATTCTGTAACATCTGCAATTTATGAAGAAATCTTTTCTGGATGCCCATGAATAGGGCATTCCCATAGTCTAGTTTGGATCAAGCCGGAGAGGTAACCACCGTTTTCTGAAGATCTGTGGGTATAAAGGGGCACATTTTCCTAATTAATTTTAGTGTGAAAAATACTGATCATGCAAGTGCATTGACCTGATCTTCAAAGTTGAGTTTGTTATCAAAGACAAATCTCAGGTTCTTCACTTTCCGAACTGGCGAAGAAAGACCCCACATTTCTGAGGCCACCAACTTGGAGACCAAAATGAAACGTCTGTGCCCAAGAGAAGAACATCCTTTTTCTCGGAATTGAGCTTTAGACAATTTGACATCATCCAGTTACCTATTTGAGACATGCAAGCATTGAATCTTAGAGTGGTGTCTTCAGGGTTACTCAATATCGATACCACAATTTGGGTATCATCAGCATAAGACACCACCGAGAACCCACATGATTTGATCAGTCTGGCAAGTGGGGTGACATATAGATTGTCTGTGTAGGGCTCAGCGAAGATCCCTGGGGCACCCCACATGGCAGGCAGAATTGATCAGAGTTGAACTGTCCTAATGCAACATGCTGCACTCTCTGATAAAAAGGATTTTATTAGGATGAGGGCACAGCCACATTTCACTAGCTTGGCGAGTTGGTCAATCAGAATGGTAATATTGACCATATCAAAAGCCGTTGAGTGATTCAGAAGTATCAGTGCAGCCTTGCCATCACCATCTCGGATTGATCTCATCTCCTGTGAGGCTACTACCATGATGTCTCTGTACTATGTGCAAATCTAAAGCCATATTGGGTGGAGTCCAGCAGGCCGTAAGTATCAACGAATGACACGAGTTCCAAATTCAGGGCTTTGTCCAGTAACTTAGCTGGAACAGGTAATCAGCAAATAAGCCTATAACTGCTAGGCTCTAGTGGATCAAGTCCAGTTTTTTAAATTAAAGGTAAGATGGAAGCTTTCTTCAAATCAAGAGGGAAATAGCCAGAGTTGATAATTGCATTATAAGTCGTAGTCAATTGGGTACTTATTGTTTCTGGAACCAGATGGGCAATTTTGGGGGTGGCAGGGGTCTGTTGGAGATCCAGATTTAGTGGCATGATTCACATATACACCTGCTTTGTACTAAGCATAGAAAATTTCTCGAAAACAGCAGGGTTGGGTTGCCCTTTATTGCATGTCGGAGCAATGGTGGATGGTAAATTATTAGTTACAAATGAGTCATAAACAACTTCTACTTTATATTGAAAAAGAATAGCTAAGGTATTACAAAACTCTTGACTTCAGTTGTTACTGGTGGGCATTGGCATTTTCATTAACCTTTTTACAGCATTGAAGAGCTTTTTTGCCGAGTTCTTAGATTGAAACATTTTGCTGGAAAAGTATTTAGGGGCTTATTTACAAGCCCCTTGCGCCACTTTTGCATCATTTTTAACATGGGAAAAGCGACGTACGGGTGGCGCAAGGGGCTTGTAAATAAGCCCCTTAGTCTTTTCTTCAAATATTATCCTTTTATATTTTGCGATTGCTTGCTTATACATCTCTCTGTCTTGAAGATCATAGTGTGATCTCCAGACTCACTCCTTCCTTCTGCACAGATGTTTTGGGGCTCTCAAGCTCTCCGAGAACCAGGGTTCTGAAGGAGTTTTCCTTCGTTAGTAAAACCTTTTTCAGGTACGGGAATATCAAACGCCCTACCTAGCCAAGCGGAATAGTTCTGTATAGTAGAGCTGTTATGGGACTGGGCTGAATTTTGAACAAAGTATCTGATAGGGCAGAATGTAAAGCTGATTGATTAAGGTTCTGCCAGGCCCTACTTTTGCCACCATGGCGATGACCAAGGGTGATTAATATTGAAGATTACAGCTTTGTGATTGGGCCACAGAAGTGTTAGTGGGTCCAGTACCTGGAGCCATGAATTATTTGAAAATATGCCATCCAATGTATGTCCTGCTTGATGAGTAGGACATTTGACCAGCTGATGTAAACCGAAGCTGGACATTGAATCAAACAAAAAGGCAGTATCATTATCATCGGCTCTCTCAAGATGAAAATGAAAATCCCCCAGAACAAAGACATTTTCTGATTTCACTCTAGATTCTAGCAATGTGCTTATACTTGGTATAAAGGATGCTCTTGGACCTGGTGGATGGTATATCAATGAGCCTCTAAAAGTGTAGTGATCAGTAAGTTCAATTTGAAAAAGAAGAGATTCACAGGTCTGACTGCTTTCAATCAGAGAGCCCTCCCAGATGCTAGTACTTTCCCTCATAGAAATGTGAGAAAATGCATGATCTTAGTCACTGTTTTACATTTGAAGAGCATTGTTGTTAAGAAAACTTAGCAGTATTCATGCATGCTACAGCACCCTGTATTCATTTGTAGGTCTAGTGGCTACTCACAATGGCAAATGAGAGATTTAACCCCTCTTAGCTGGCTCATATGTCAAAACTAGACCTAAAGAATCCAAATTTCCTCTTGCTTGACATGGGGATGGAGATGCCGTTGGCAGAAGGGCAGCATAAAGACTGTTGGAGCTTTAGGGGTGGGGAATAGGTCTGATGCCTGGCCATCCCACCCCTTATTTTTTCCCCAAAAATAAAAATAATAATTAAAAAATACCCGCTTGTGTCTTGAGGGTTTTCTGTCCCGCTTGAGAGCAGATTGATGGTAAACTCCTCGTCTACCCACCCATAAAATGTGTTAAAATAAGAAATACAACCCTTTGTGTCTGGTTAGCTTTCTGCCTCCTCGGTACGGTATTGGAGGTAAATACCCCTCATTGTGCCTCCCCCCCCCCCCAGAGTAGTAGAAAGATTGTTGGGCCTGTTCTGGGGTGTGACCAGATGCCCGGGCAGGCTCCCCTGCCCTTTCATTTTTTTGCTATTTTTTTCCCTTGTCTCTAATGGGCTTTCTGCCCTACTTGGGGTGCAGCCAAACCACTGCCAGCAGGAACACAATTACTGTTGCATCCATTCTGGGGTAGGGACTTGGGGCCAGATGTACGACCCTTTTTTGCGCTCGCAAACGGGAGATCGGCCCATTTGTGACCGCAAAAAAGGGTCCTGGCATGTACAAACGCTATTTTGCGAGTCACTGACTCACAAAATAGCGTTTGCGACTCTCGCTATTAGGAAGGGGCGTCCCTTCTTAATAGCGAGTCTCAATACCATGTACTATTGTTTCGTGACCGCATTTGCGGCCGCAAAACACTTGCAGTTTACCACCTACTTCAAGTAGGTAGTAAACCACTCACAAACGGGAAGGGGTCCCCAGGGGACCCCTTCCCCTTTGTGAGTGTGTGCGAAAATATTTTTTAATAGCAGGCAGTGGTCCCACTGCCTGCCCTTAAAAAATGAAACTGAAAAGTTTCATTTTTCTTTTTTAAATGCATCCCCTTTTCCTTTAAGGAAACGGGCTGCATTAAAAAAAAACCTGCTTGATTGAAAAAGCAGTCGCAGACATGGTGGTCTGCTGACCCCAGCAGGCCACCATTCCTGGGAGTGCTAGCCATTCCCAATGTGGTCGCAAATTGTGCTTGCCTCATGAATATTAATGAGGCATGCAATTTGCGACCCCATTGGGAATCGCAAACAGTGTCTGAGACACTGTTGTACGTTTGCGAGTCGCAAATTGGGAGTCGCAATTCGACGCAATTTGCGACTCGCAAAAGTGAATGGTCGTACATCTGGCCCATGGCCACCCCACTCCTTCTTTTTTCGCCCATTTTTCTCTTCTGTTTATTAGCATTTCTGCCCCTTTGATGGGCAGATTAGGATAACCCCCCATTCTGCACCTGAGGGGCAGAAAGGCTGTTCGGACCATTCTGGAGAGGGGACAAGCCTGTTGCCTGGGTGGGTCACCTCAACCACTCCATTTTCTAGTTATTATTTTGTGGTGTCTAGTGGGCTTTCTGGGCACCTGGGGGTAGATGGGCAAATCCTCAATACATCCCTCTGGTGGGACACCTTTTCTTGGGTAGGGGTGCAGCCCGATGCCTGTGTGGAACGCCCCATCCGTTTTTTCTTTATGGCTGTTCTTCCATAGTGTGTCATGGGCTTTCTGCTCATTAGAGGGGGGCAGATCAGGATTCAATATCCCCTGTTCACCTACTGGGGGAGGGGCAGAAAGATTTTTGTGCCCTGAGGAGAAGCACTGGCCCATGCCTTGGGTGGCACTTGTCCCCAAAAGAGTTTTTCAGGGTGTCTTGTGGTAGGAATTGCATTCCCAGTGCAAACCCCATTAGGGAGAGGGCTCTCCTGTCTTTATTTGCACACAGGTGTGGGGGGATTATGCTCCAGCGCACCAATCATATGAAACAAGTTGCACCAGGATGTGGCCTAATGGCTAGAGTGGTCAACCTCAAAGCTGGAGAACCGGGTTCGAGTCTCAGCAGGGACGCTCAACATCCTGTGATTCTGGGCAAATCACTTAATCTCCCTGTGCCTAACAAAAATGAATGTGTCCATCTGTAATGCAACTGGTGCTCATGTAAAGCACTCTGATACCTTAGGGTCTAGTTCGCGCTATATAAAACAAAAACAAAAAATGAAAAATACATTCATTTTCAATCAACGTCATGTCAGCTAGCTGCAAAGGCTGTGTGTGCCTCACATGCTGTTCATCACAGTGATTAAAAAAAGTATTTCAGGATGCGAGAGAAGCTCTTTTCTTGAGTACTGGAATTATTTTTCAAAGAGAGAATCATTTTGGTGCGTTCCAGAGGTAATGCGGTTGAAGTGACCGGCTGTCCTCTAAATTCTAGGGGTTAAGACCTTTGGTGGAGTGTGTGAATTTCCTAAACATGCTTCTTTTCAAGGTAGTTCCCTTACCAAATAGCATATATCAGATGAGTGATAAGGTGCAGTCATAAATGGCCCCTGGATTCCTGAGGCAGGGATAGTCCAGCACGGTGATGTTATAGTGTATCCTTCCTATGATGACTTCATTTAGTCATAGATAAGTTGGATTTATTCCTGTAGAAGTTGTTTTGAGGTAATCACTAATAATGGCATTGTAATCATGAGCTACATGCCCTTTGTCCAGATTAAGGAAGAAGCTGGGTGTCATCACTATATGTTTGGATCTTTGGGATCTGCAGTTGGTGTTGATCACTTGGCTTGGTCAATGGGTCAAGTTGTGGAAATAATTTAGAGCTATTAGAAATTACACGTTACACTCTTTGAAGATGAAAAATGTTTTATATCCATGTTTGATGAGTGTAATTGATTAGGATTCTTTCAATACAATACATATTGAAATCAACCATCTATATTAATTCCTGTAAGTGGCTCATTAGGATTTGATCTTCTATTATAATAGATGCAGTTGAGAGGTTAAGGAAGAGCACAGCTACAGTATGAGAGCAAACAGAAAGATCCTCTCTGCAACATACATGCTAGTTGGTTTTCTGTCACTCTCAAGGATTTGAAGTTTAATTGGTGATCGTGGAGTAGGATGTTCATTTCTATGTACGGTAAACCTGCAATTGCAGTGTGACTTGGGAGGCTTCAGTTTTGAATGCTGCCATTATGCCTCGTTTAAGGCCTTAGAAGAATAGAGTATTGGTGGTTTGGAGTGAGGGATAATGACAGACTTTCTAAATACTGGAAATTAAGACTGTTTAAACATATTCACAAATGCACCAATTTTCAATACATTTTCTAATACTATTTTCCCACTATCAGCAAATTCTCCTTCTAAGAAGAGATACACATTTTAGCATATTTTAACTCCAACTTGCAACTGTACAAATTGCAATTATTCACTCATTTTAAAATACTAAAATAGTTATTTAATGTTTTAACACATTATACAACACATGCCAACCTTTTATAAAACATATCCTAAAATCCATTTGTAGCAAATACAACTTTATAACACATTCTATTAAAGATAACCAATTACTATTGTACACAAAATCTAAAATTATTTTAGTAATTGGACCATTTCAATAACTAATTTAAAATAAATATTATTGGAAATTTGCTCTTTCTGCAGGGTCAACTCAGATTTTGTTTGCCTTTTTGCTAGACATTATTTTTACTGCCTATAGAACTTTGCACTTGTGCTCCTCCTTTCAGCTGACATTAGTATACAACTACAAATGACATATTTAATGTACCTACAAGTCGCTAGTGTATGATGCCAAGATGTACCCAGGGCCTGTATGTTAAATGTCACCAATGAGCTACAGCACTCATTGTGCCACCCACTGCGGTGACAATGCAAACATTACTGCAGGCCTGCTGGCCTGCCACCAGTAGCCTGCATGTGCAGGTTTAAACAGCAAATTCGACCTATCAAAATAACCCTTTTTGACAGGCCTAAAACCTTCCTTTTAAATATTTTTGAGTCACCCCTAAGTTAGCATTACTGTTAATTAAGGCAGGGTGCATAGTTTTTAAAAGTAGGTCATTTAAAGTCAAATGTTAAACATGTTCTTAAAGTGACTAGCTCCTCTAAGCTATTTTCATTGTAGGAAGGGTTGGCTGTACCTTAGGAAAGCACTGGGATAGAATAATAAGTTTAATAAATGTCATCAAAGCCTAAGAAACAGACACATTTTGGACTTTTTAAAATATTTATTACAAGCCGAATTCACTGGTGAAGTCAAATGTTTAATAAATATTTTGGAAAGATGACTTTCTAAAAGCCACCTTTGCCATGCATTTAAGTCTCTGCAAGCTTGATGTAGGGAGTGTGGTGTTTTGCCCTCGACAGGCTGGCCTGTTAGCCCAAATATTTGATGAACTTCAAAGCGGACTACCCTGTCACAAGCAAATGTAGCTAGCACCCAGGCCTGCACCCTTCTTTTGTCCCTGTAGCCAAACTGGCCTCCATCAGAGTGGGCCTCTTGTTGAGATCACAGTGTCAGATCCTGCTCAAGTGTCAAGACATGCTTGTTGGGTGTACTGGGGTCTTTCATAGGACATTTGGGGCGCACTTCAATGGAGAGAAACAGAATAGCTCAACAAATTGTGTGGATCTACTGTTTGGTTGCTGAATGCTCAGATTTGTCCTACCAGAGATCTGTCTCTGAGTTTATTGGGAGTACAGGGACTACCTAAAACTAGATTTTAGTGTTAGATGTGGGAAGACACTAGGAGGACCAGAGTACACTCCCTACACACACACCCAGCCCTAGGACTTCTGCCATCTTTAAAAGCAAAATCACACCGTGGGTCGGATTAGCCCCAGAAACCTTTACCCGATTGGTTACTGCATCCCCAGCAGTCATTCCCACTCACTTGCTCATGGGAGTCATAAATGTGGCATCTCCAGACACTCACTTCGGAACACACCTCGACCTGTGGACGATCGGAAGAGGACTGAACCTGGTGTCTGAGACATTTGAAGAGCTAAGAAGACTGGACTTGCTGTCCCTCTTGCACCCAGGACAAAGAAGTGGACTCCAAGGCTCATAAGGCTGACACAACAAGGTATCAGGACACAACAAGCTACAAGAGGCATTTTAATTCAACTGCCCAGCTGCCCAGTGGCAATTAGACCTGGACTGGTCCCTCCTGTTGGCCTCTGCCTGCCACCCTGCGAGTCTCTAAGTGCCTCACCGGAGACCCTGCTGTCTGGTAAACTACAAATTTGGCATAGTTCTACAAGATTTGTTTTCCCACCCACAGGTGACACAGGTAAACTGAGTTCAATGCACCAGCACTGAATGTGAAAGCCAGGTCATTGTAGCCCCGCAGAAGCCCACCCAATAAATGCACATTGTGAACAACGAGAATAAAAACGTCATGGTTAAAATGTCATCTAAAACCTAACACCCTAAAACCTACTTCTATGTGCCACACTAGGAGAAAATGAAGAGTAGAACAACTTGCAGTCTAGAAGGTAGAAGAAATGTACTGCATACCTTGTTGACAGCAAGTGCTGTTATTACCACCAGTAGTGTGAAGACAGTGTTCCCTGTGAAAGGCAAACACGTGCTGTAGCCTTCCTCAGGGACTCGGCCTTATCATCATCGGGTGAGGTGCAGTATCTTTGAAGTGCACTGGCAGTAGGTGAGACCATCTCTGGCAGAATCTCATGAGATAATCTGGGTGAAGGACCTCTTCTCCCAAGTGGTCGAATGTCATTCTTTATATACTAAATCTTATCAGGTATTTGAATTCATGACATAAGTTTAGAAATGCGTGACCTAGATTATGTGCATCAAGGTGTACATCCCAGCTGTTTCCTTATGAACATATAAGGTGAAAGGATGAAAATGATTCTGCATAAAATTGAGAACATGGCGACTCCTGTAACATAAGATGGTGTCAGGGCCAACTCAAAATGGAGTCAGACTTTATGGGCTTTACATCACTGGGGGCTTTAGGAATGTACTCCTGGAAATTAAAGGGCTAAAGTCAGAAGGGAAAGTTTTTGACCACAGCAAACCTGGTTAGTGTATCCTGCCTGTGCTCCATCACTGCCAGCATCAAATTGCATCTAGGTCCTGTTCTACAGTGAGAATTGACTATCATTGTCAGTTTGTGTTTCGTGGCACTATCTCTTCTTAAAACTTTGAAAATTCATATGTTCAGTTCCCCTTATTAGATATTTGTCATTTTGATGTCATGTATTACATTTTATTCTATTCTTGTTCGTTTGGGGATTTATATTGCTTTGCATTTCATATTTCTTACTATTTTAGTACTGCATAATACTTTTACACATTGCCTCTAAATTAAGCATTTCTGCTCCATGCCATAGCTACTAGGGTAATTAAGCTCAGGTTTATTTAGGGATTTTAGTGGTTCACCCTGACAAGGATGATGATTATTACTTGAGTTGGGTACTTACCCCTCTCAACTAATAACCAAATCTCTTACACTTACTTTTTAAAAATATATAAAAACATATAGAGCATTTAAAATATTTTACCAAATTTCCTAAAGAAAATCAAATTTGGTCAAACCCACAGGAAGGAATTAGGCCTAAATGTTTTTGAAGGCAAAACCAACTTTTGGGTTAATGGTTGGTGATCAGATACTCTGGACTGAATGACAAAGAGCCTTTGCAGTCCTGGTGGGGTTTCCTCAGTCGTATGAAGTCTCTGCATTCATGGCAGAGTCTCAGCACTGCAGTTTCTCAATGCAGAGATTCCACCACAACTGCGGTGCCTCCACCGCGACTGTGCAGACTCTTTGGGAATCGAACCCACTGTAAATAAACATGTCTGTTGCTGCCTTTCACAGAACTAACGGAATCATTTTGCAGGTGATTAGAAGCATGCCTAAAAGCAAGTTCTTTTTCATAACAACAGGAATAAATGTGACAGTTAATATCCTGAACTTTTAGCACAAAAGTCTGATTTAAAAATGTAGAAATGTGCTTTAGCCTATAAAGCATTATATTTGTATGAAGGATATTAATATGTATTACTGCAAAGCAGTTGATACTTCTTGTGCCAGTGACTTGTTCTCATGGTTTGGGTTTAACAAAACAGCTGAATGCCTTTCTATTTTTTTTATTTTTATTCTTAGTACAGAGAATTTTCAGAACTACTGTTGTCCACTTCAGAAACAACTGCAATACCTACTACCAAAGCTTCTCTCCTCCCTTTCATCATATTTCACTATGTGCCCTCTTGAAGCAGACTAATTGATGAATTTGTCCTGTAGCGTGACTGTGTCTAATGGAGGCCAGATCCATCTTTTATTAGCCTTGGAAAGGACTATCTTGTGTGTGGTATTCCCCCAGATTTTTGCCTTCACTGCCCTATCTATCTTTTCTGAACCTGTTTTTATTGGCTTTGAGACTCTGTGCATTTTACTCCTGCTAACCAAAGGTAAGGTGTTTGTGCTCTCCCTTCCAAACAGAGTACAATTGGCATACACTTGATTGGCACCTTTAATTTACTTATAAGCCCTAGTAGATGGTACTACATTTACCCAGGTTCTGTGAATTAAATGCAACTAGTCTGTTGTAGCACTCCTTTTTACATCCACTAAAGTAGCACTGTAAACATGTCCCTGGCCTCCCACTGTAGCCTTTAGTGCAGTTTTGAACTGCCAATTTGACCTGGCAAAAAAAAAACTTTTTGCCAGGGCCAGATCTTCCTTTTTAATACCCATAAGTCACTCCATAGGTAATCCCTAAAAGCTCATGGGGCAGGATGCATGCCAATTAAAAAGTAGGACTTGTGTGGTTATGTTTTATATGTCCTGGCAGTGAAACCCCCCCCTCCCAAGTTTTTCTTCACTGTGGTAAGGGTAGCCTCTCATAAACTAATACTAGGGTACCATATTACATTTAATAAGTGATAACTTCAGTTTGGGAACAGCTAGAGAAACATGTTTGAATTGCATTTAAGTCCTCTTTAATTCCAAAGTAGGATTTTAAATTACTATTTTGAAAATGCCTTTTTTAGAAAGTTGACTTTTTCCAGCCTAAGTCAAATGTTCCTTTCTACCAGTGTGCAGGGTCACATTTCTGTTAATGGCTGTCCTCTGGTGGGATGTGTATTCTTCTGAGACAAGTGACAAAAGGGCCTTGAGTGTGGGGAAGGGGATTCCTCCCATGAGCAGGATGGCCTAGTGGGTTGTATCCAGCACTTCCTGAGCTTCAAATGGGATCCTGAGGGCTGTACCCAGCCTATTCCTGATGTCAAAAGATGCCTGCCGTGTCACTGGCAAATGCAGCTTACACCTGGGTCTGTCTGCCCTGTATTTCACTAGCCAGGCTGGAGCCCTACTTGGGAAACGGAAAAACTGATCAGACCCAGTTTAGCATTAGTCACAGGATGTGGCCCCCTCCCACAGGCTCGCACTGTGTATAAAAGTCCCGGACCCCAGAAGATTCAGAAAAAGAAATGCCCTGCAGTCTGAAAATGAAGGACTGGACATGCTTGCCTTGAAACCAGGAGCCCAGATGTGACTCTGTCTGGATCTGTTGACTTTCCTCCTGTTTGAGATAGGGGGACACAACATGCTTCCAGAGGCCTTTCCTGCTTTCCAGCTGACAAGACCCAACTGGACCTGGCCCCCTCTTCTGGCTACTGAAGGGAGTGAGCCTCAATTCTCCAAGTGCTGTCCTCAAGGTCCTGGACCCTTGGCTATAGTAAAAGTGTACTGTTCAACTGATAGTTTCACCGGATCAGACACAGGGGGGTGCAGACCGATATTAGACTTTGCATTGCAGCACCTGGCAGTTTTTGATCAGGGGCTTCACTGGACCTGGTGCAGGATGACATAAGGGCCTTGCATCTTAGCACCTCACAGCTCCTGTTCGGGGGCTCACAGGACCTAAGGCAGCATGGCACATACAGAAACAGGACCTCATACCAGGGCACCTCACGTCCCCTGATCGGCGGCATCACCGGCTCTGGTGCAGAACAATGCAGGATGATGTAAGGGCAATGCACGCAACACCTTACAACGCGACGGATCTGAATCAGCACAATGCAGAGCCTCGCATTGCGGTACCACGCGGTCAGTGCACCAAGGACAAAAGATACAACTCCAGTGGGCCACACCTCATTTCGTACCCAACTAGCACTCCATCGTGGTCAGCCTGAACTTGTGACTTTGTCACAGTTTGGCCCATTACCCACAGTTGGCGTTTCATGCTTTTTTCTGTTATTTTGCCCTTAAAACACTAACTTCAAAAACGTATAACTCTGGTTCTACTGTATGGATTTTTGTCTTTCGTGCCATTTCGCTTATTAAGAAAATCTCTATTGTTTCAAATTGGTTTAGGATTTTCTTGTGCTGTGTTTTCGCTTTATCAATGTTTGAGTGCTCCATAAAAACTTTACACATTGCCTCTAAGGTTAGGCTGCTTTTGTGCCGAGCTAACAGAGGATTTAGCACATATTTATTTAGTGACTTTTGTAATTCAGGATTGATTGTTCATTGAAGTGGGTACTCACCCACTTCAACAAATAGTCCAATTTCTTACACTTAGCAACTCTGGAAAAATTACAAAATGCCTTAATTAAGGTAAAGAAGTCACGAAGAATGCCTGAGGCATCTTTGGTATTTCCATCTACCATTAGTCAGACTCATATATTCTTCAATTATGTCTTGCCTATTCCGGAAGCCGACAGCCCTTCAAAATATATTTTAGTCTGAGGAGAGGAAATAGCGTTGTTACGTAGAGACAATAAAGACACAGATGACTTTTAAGGGCATTGGCAATGTAAATTTGTAAGCTTCCCTAAAGAACATTTTAGCTGGCCAGAGTAATTACCGGTGAGTGGTGATAATTGTGATAACCTACCATTGTGCTGTATATTAAAAGCTAGCAAACCAGTATCCATGCAAAGAGTGTTTCTGTTAGAAATGGGGGTCTCTAGTTGGCACTGGCTGGCGCCAATGTCCAAATAGGGACCCTTCTTCCTAAGTCAGGGCAAGTGGGCTACCCCTTTGATAACCCCTGCTCAACCCTGTGGTAACGTAGCACGAGCAGTTAGGCCTATCTCAGAGGCAGTGTGTGAAGCATTTATGACCATGCACAATAAGGCAGTAACGACACCACAAAAGGACACAACTCAAGTAGGTATAGAAAAATAGTATCTTTATCTAAGGTTTAACACAAGACTCTCAAAGCATTTTAACCAGCCACAATGCACGTAAATCAGTAGGGACTTAAAAAGGCAATAACGTATTCACCAGAACGTGGCACTGACTGAGTTCAAGGCCTGGGTCTACGCGACCCGTTGTGCACCAGATACCTGCCGTTGGACGGGGACACAGCACGCATCTTCTCAAAGAAGCGGAGACGGTGACAGGCGGACTCCCAGCGACCACAACTCTTGACTGCAGTGGTCCGCAATGTGCACTCACAATGATTCGGGCACTCTGGGACAGGCGGGCTCTCAGCGGCAGCAGCACGCGGCTGCGGCAGCCCGGGCTGGTGGTGGCGATGACTCTCGTCGTGCAGCTCCGTGGTGGGCTCACAGCGGCAGCAGCTCTCTCTTAGCTGTGGCGGCCCACAGGACGACTCACGAGGATGCAAAGTTGGCAAAGGTGCGGTCACTCTGCAGCAGCAGCTCTCTCTTAGCTGCGGCGGCCCACAGGACAAATCACGATGATGCAAAGTTGGCAAAGGTGCGGGCACTCAGCGGCAGCAGCTCTCTCTTAGCTGCGGCGGCCCACTGGACAAATCACGATGATGCAAAGTAGCAAAGGTGCGGGCACTCAGCTGCAGCAGCTCTCTTAGCTGCGGCGGCCCACAGGACAAATCACGATGATGCAAAGTTGGCAAAGGTGCAGGCACTCAGCGGCAGCAGCTCTTTCTTAGCTGCGGCGGCCCACAGGACAAATCACGATGATGCCAAGTTGGCAAAGGTGCGGGCACTCAGAAGCAGCAGCTCTCCCTTAGCTGCGGCGGCCCACAGGACGAATCACGATGAGGCAAAGTTGGCCAAGATGCGGGCACTCAGCGGCAGCAGCTCTCTCTTAGCTGCGGCGGCCCACAGGACAAATCACAATGATGCCAAGTTGGCAAAGGTGCGGGCACTCAGAGGCAGCAGCTCTCTCTTAGCTGCGGCGGCCCACAGGACGAATCACGATGAGGCAAAGTTGGCCAAGATGCGGGCACTCAGCGGCAGCAGCTCTTTCTTAGCTGCGGCGGCCCACAGGACGAATCACGATGAGGCAAAGTTGGCCAAGATGTGGGCACTCAGCAGCAGCAGCTCTCTCTTAGCTGCGGTGGCCCACAGGACGAATCACGATGTTGCAAAGTTGGCAAAGGTGCGGGCACTCAGCGGCAGCAGCTCTCTCTTAGCTGCGGCGGCCCACAGGATGAATCACGATGAGGCAAAGTTGGCAAAGGTGCGGGCACTCAGCGGCAGCAGCTCTCTCACGATGAGGCAAAGTTGGCCAAGATGCGGGCACTCAGCGGCAGCAGCTCTTTCTTAGCTGCGGCGGCCCACAGGACGAATCACGATGAGGCAAAGTTGGCCAAGATGTGGGCACTCAGCAGCAGCAGCTCTCTCTTAGCTGCGGTGGCCCACAGGACGAATCACGATGTTGCAAAGTTGGCAAAAGTGCGGGCACTCAGCGGCAGCAGCTCTCTCTTAGCTGCGGCGGCCCACAGGATGAATCACGATGAGGCAAAGTTGGCAAAGGTGCGGGCACTCAGCGGCAGCAGCTCTCTCACGATGAGGCAAAGTTGGCAAAGGTGCGGGCACTCAGCGGCAGCAGCTCTCTCTTAGCTGCAGCGACCCACAGGACAAATCACGATGATGCAAAGGGCAAAGGTGCGGGCACTCAGCGGCAGCAGCTCTCTCTTAGCTGCAGCGGCCCACAGGACAAATCACGATGATGCACAGCTGACACCAGTGCGGGCACTCAGTGGCAGCAGCTCTCTCTTAGCATCGGCGGCCCACAGGACAAAGGATGATCTCGACCAGGCTGGCACAACGGCGGGCACTCAGCGGCTACAGCTCTCTCTTAACTGCGGCGGTCCACACAGATTCAGCGAAGGTTCCGAAGGTTCAAATTAAGGCGGGCTCTCAGCGGCGGCAGCTCTCTCTTAGCTGCGGCGGCCCACACAGAGTTAATGAGGGTTACCAGTCCGCGTTCCTCACAGTAGCACTAGAGGCTCCGGATTACTCGACGGAGGCCTCACCTGCAAGTAGAATCCCTCGCACAGGAATTCAGACGGCTGACGGGGTGAAGTCTAATGTCCCTGAGACTTCAGCAGGAGGCGCTCTCAATTCAGGCCCTCAGGTAGTTTCTTCAGCAAGCTTGGTGAAAGTTTCAAAGTCCTTTCCTCTGTTCACTCGGACATCCAGAAGGAACACACTTGAAAAAGGTTTCAGCGCAGCGTTTTATACCTAAAAAGTCTTTGTTCTCTAAAGTCACAAATCACTGAATCCAGCCAGAACCAGTTCGGTGGGGTCGGGGAGCACTTGGTTTACGAGGCGACATCCTGCCCTTTGAGAATCAGGGGGTCTGCTATCAGACGCCCAGTGGGAGGTGGAGCCATCATTCACCTTGCCAGGCACAGCCCTGCTCAGATCAAAGAGTCACCCCTCCCCATACTCTAAATGCCGATCTCTCTCTCCAGCCAGGTCTGACCCAGCTGGCCCTGCTGCTCCAAAACCAGACAGCCAATACACACACTAGCAAAGCCTACAGGAAAGCTTAGGCAAGAAAATACCTCGTTTCTAGAAGAGGCATTTTCGAACACGGGCTATGCAAATGATCCTTACTAAAAGATGTATCTCAATGTCCTGAGCTCAAACATATCAAATTCGAATTTCCTGTCAGGTTCCTGGGGGCAGGTAGGATTATGGAATGTAATACTCAGCCTGCCCATTCTGGCCTATGAGAACGGATAGCCTCACAATAGTAAACAGTGAAATGGAGGGTAACTCGCTATTAGAACATGCTACACAGACATGCTTCGGTGGGTAGCGCAAATCAGCGCTGCAGGCCCACCAGCAGTATTTGGTCTACCAGCCCTGGGCACACACAGTGCACTTATACTAGGGACTGACAGGTAAACCAAACGAGCCAATTATGGTTATCCCAATTCATACAGTCATCTTTACACAGGGAGCATTCGCGCTGTGGCACTGATTGGCAGTGGCACAGAGCCCAGAGCATCTAAATCCAGCCAACATAAAAGATAGGAAGCGAAAAGAGGAAGGGAGACCCGCACCAATGATGCCAGGTCTAACAGTTTCAAACATGTGAAGTACTTTTTCAAATTCAAATATCTGGCTCATCTGGAACACCAAACATATATACCTGTAAATGCCCCCCACTAGTAAAAAGGGAACAACCTGATGAGGGCCACCCCTTTCTATATTGAGGCAGGCATTTCCACCCATGGTTAATTAACCCTGATAGGGCAAGGCAGCCCCTAATTTTGGGTGTATGCCACTTGACAGCCACAAAAACAATAGATCTTGGATTAAACACCCCGTGGGAGTTGAGAAAACATTCAAACTGCAACACAAAGCAATTGATTTACCTCATTGTATGCCCATGCAACCTTAAATTTATAGGAATGACAACAAGGAAAGTCAGCACACGTATCGTAGAATTTAGAAGGACAATACAATATAGATGCAACACCACCAAGATGGTGGAACATTTCATAACAAACAATCATACCCCCAATGACATGAGATGGGCAGTTTTAGAACAAGTCACTGCTGAAACTAGAAATCTTGAAAAAATCCTCTTTGAAAAGGAACAAAGATGGAGTTACAAACTGTCAACATATACCAGAGGATTGAAAGATGATGTTCCTTGGGGAAATATTCTGTGAGTCATTTCGAATGAGGGAAATGGCTACTGTGAACAGGCCCATGACTACATCCGAGGCACCCTCCAGTAATTTTTACTTACTTGTCATAACAATTCAATAGGAAGAAAGGGCATTATGTTACCTATAGCCCAACGCCCTATTCTATTCTGTTTTACTAAAGAACTAAGAGTTTATCTCTTTTGTGGAACAAGACCCGTCCACCCAGACACGGCTTTCATGCTTAATAGTCCTATAATTGAGATTGATCTCTATAAAATGACCAAGATCCATTACATTTACAAAGACCTAAATAGATTAAAGTTCAAACTTATTAAGAACATTCAAATGAAGAAAATTGCCTCTTTTTGTCTGTCTACAAATGAGGCACGTTACTTGGTAACCTTTGAATAACACTCAATGCCCCATAATCCCCTGCTCCGATACATCCAAGGGGAGGAGCCATGCCCATGCAAGAGATACACTAGAGGGCTAACAGACGGATTAATCATACCCACATTCACCACCCGGCAACAACATGCTGTGTACCGGTGGTAGAAATTGTAAAAACAAAGATGCATCGGAAGATTTCCCCGTAATAGTGGAAGTACAACCGTCCCGGTCATGTGATGATCAATCACGTGACAAGTACAGCCATTCTCCGCAAATAAACAGGAGAACGAGCAGACCTCACTAAGATTCAGGGGCACAGGGAGACGCTTTGTGCGAGAGTGGACGTTTACTCTTGATGAAGTAAGGTTTTTCTTCCTCTTTTATCAAACGCTTATTTTTGAAGCATTTTGAGCTCGCAGTAAGTAGCTCACACAACAAAATGACTAAAAGTCGATCTTTGCTTCTAGTGTTTGACTAGAGTCCATCCTCCCTTAGCACCCCTATGATGTCTGTTGAGAAAACCAGTCATGTATGTAGTCTGTCAAGTCTGTCTTTCTTTTAATTTGATTTTCCTTTGAATTTTACTTTGATTTGATTTTACGATTTACCAGTAACCGTCCTGTTGAGTCTCTACATGTGGTGACCACAACACTAAGGACGACAAAAGGAAAAGGAACAAAAGATGGATAGGAATGCTAAACAATGCAAACATTCACCTCCAGTCACAAAGATCTGGGTTTAAACCATTGTTCTTTTGCTCACTACGCCACCCCAGTTTGGACCCAGCCATATGCAAATCAGTCTTGACCCTGCTCCTTATGGGAACATTCCAGCCCGAACTGCCAAGGCAGGTCTTCCCTGGACCAGAAACAAACATCCTGCGACCGGTTTCGGGACATCACCCTTCATCAGCCAGGCTAGCTTGAATCCAGTGGCTCAGTGAGCATGGGACCCACGTCTGGGCATACCCTTCCCACTTAGAGCGACAAAAGCAAAAGGAACAAATGATGGACGGAATGCTGAACAATGCAAACACATTCACCCCAGTCACAAAGATCTGGGTTTAATCCATTGTTCTTTTACTTACCACGCCACCCCAGTTTGGATCCAGCCATATGCAAATCAGTCTTCACCCTTCTCCTTATGGGAACAGTCCAGCTCAAACTGCCAAGCCAGGTCCTCCCAGGACTGAAAACAAGCATCCTGGGAGTGGTTTCGGGGCTTCACCCCCTCATCAGCCAAGCTAGCTTGAATCCAGTGGCACAGTGAGTACGGTTCCACCAACTGTTCTTTTTGCAACAACACTAAGGAAACACGCATGCAAACTCTTGCATTGTGTGATCATACAACTGGTGGTGTTCCTAAAAGATATGAGTTCCTTCTGATACATTCTTTTTTGGGCCGAGTCTAGCGCAGCGCGCATGCGCTGCTCTGAGAGGCATTGTGTATCTGGTATGTGTGGGTGAATAACCTCCCATCTTTCAGCTTCTGTTCTGCTACTGCCCTTCTGCAATGGATAAGGTAAATTAGTCCTGCCTTTTGCCGTTTTGGACCCTCCCAGGCGATTGCCCCTGTTACTGTGGCAGTACTTCTATATGTTTGTTCTGGAGCACTCTCTTTTCCTTTCCCTTCACTGGGCTTCACGAAGGCTTTGATAATCCCTTCTGTCTGCCTGTTTGTGGCTTGCCCCCTACCTCCTTGCGCTCGGAGCCCTCCCCCACCCTCCAAACACTCACACAGCTGTGGGTTTCTCACGAGTTGCACTGCGAATCCTCCCTCCAGCACCAGCACTCCCCACTGCCTGCCTCTGTTTGCTTCAGTAGTGGCTGCGGCATGTACAGGCGGTTAACCCTGTCTTTCCCCGTTTCCCTTGTCCATGTGTTCCGCTCTGTGAAGCCTCGGTGCATGCCCTGGCCAATGTCTGTAATAGATGTCTCTTCACTCACTCTCTCTCCTCTAGCCTCTTTCCCCTTCCCAATCCAGCCAGACAGTCCTCACACTCCACCCTATGCAACGCCACTCCAAGCAGTGACACTCAAGGCAATGTAATTCTAGGCACTCTGCTCCACGCATCACCACTCCACGCAGCACCACTGTGCTCCACGCAACTCCACTACATGCAGTACCACTCCGCTCTATGGAACGCCACTCCAAGCAATGACACTCAAGGCAACACCACTCTACACAGTACCACTCCAACACTCCAAACAGCACCACTCAAAGCAATGTCACTGTATACATCACCACTCCATGCAACGCCACCCATGTAATGCCACTCCGCTTCGCACAGCTCGACTCCATGCATTACCACTCTGCTCAACGTAACGCCACTCCAAGCAATGACACTCAAGGCAATGCCACTCTACACAGCGCCACTCTAGGTAATTCCACTCTGCACAGCGCCAGTCCACACACCACTCCGCTTCATGCAACACCACTCCTTGCAACGCCACTGCATGAAATGCCACTCTACGTAACGCCACTCCACGCAGCGCCACTCCACATAACACCACTCCACGCTGCTGCACTCCACACAACTGCCTGCTATACCCCACTCCACGCAACTCCGCTCTACGCAGCACAACTCTGCTCCACGCAACGCCACTCCACGCAATGCCGCTCAAGCAATAACACTCAAGCCAACGCCACTGCATACCCCACCACTCCACCCCGCTCTATGCAACGCCACTCCATTTTACTCAACGTCACGCAATGCAAATTCACTCTATGCAACTTTACTCCATACAACTGCACTTCACCGTACCCAACCCACTGCACTATGCAATGCCACTCCAAGCAGCAACTCTCAGCGCAACACTGCTTCATGCAACGCAGCTTCTCACAATGCCACTTTACGAAATGCCACTCTACACAGCACCACTCCAAGCACTGGCACTCACGGCAGCGCCACTCTATGCAGCGCCACTCTACGCAGAAACACTCTACGCAGCGACACTCTACATAGCGACAATCTACACAGCACCACTCCACCCAATGCCGCTCCATGTAACACCACTCCATGCAATACCACTCCACACAGCACCACTCCACACAACTGCACGCCACACACCACTCCACACAATGCCACTCTACACAGCACCACTCCACACAATGCCACTGTACACAGCACCACTCTATGCAATGCCACTACAAGCAGTGATACTCAGGGCAACACCACTCTACGCAACACCGCTTCACGCAACATCAATCAACACAATGCCATTCCACACAATGCCTCTCCAAACAACTCTGCTCCATGCAGCGCCACCCTACGCCGTGCCACTCCACTCTGCTGCACTCCATACAACTGCACACCACTCCAAGCAATGCCACTCCACACAACACCACTCCAAGCACTGGCACTCATGGCAGCACCACTCTACGTAGCGCCACTCTACGTAGCGCCACTCTATCCAGCGCCACTCTAAGTAGCGACACTCTACGCAGCACCACTCCACCCAACTCCGCTCCAAGCAGCGCCACCCTATGCAGCATGCCCACATCACACCTGCACTGAAGTTCTTCTATTGGCTACCTATTGGGAAAAGAGAACATTTCCTATTCCTCTGCCTTGTCCAAAAATTCTCACATTCCGAAGCTCTGACTTATGGTTGATGGATTCCTTCATTTGATAGTGCCACTCAAAGAGATGTTCAGTTATTACCCAAAACTTAATCCGTTTTCAGTCTTTGTATCTGATTCGTGATACACTGAGGCAACTGAAAGGTTTTTGGCAGCGCTTTACAAAACAACAAAGTAAATGGAAAGGAGATAAGGTAAAACGGCACCATAATGATGGTGCTAACCATATGAGACATGCTGTCTAGGAGGACCTTGTGGTTTGCGGTGTTGAATTGCGGCTGAGCGGTCTAATAACCTCAAGATGCAGAACATATTTAGCAGTGTTGAATCTGTACCTGTGAGGAATCTGAAAGCCGATAGAAAACCAATAAGAAGGCCATTCGATTTCAGAGGTGATTAAAGTTGATGGATCACTACTGTTTCAAGTACCTTTACAATGAGACGTAAGTCTGATATGAGTCAGTAGTTTGAAAGATTGTCTAGGTCAGCTGCAGGTTTCTTTACAATAGGTGGTATTTAAGATCTTGAGATCCTTGAGAGGGAGGTATTGATTGGTGAAATGTAACAGAGAGGTTAGACACAGGCTGACCACTTTTGCATTATAAATATCCCATGACAAAGAGGATTTTTTGAAACACACAAAGATTCTTCTCATATCATCAGTGACTAGTGAGGGCTCATGAAGGGGAATAGGGCTGGCAAGTACTTTTGGATGATAGCCATCAGTCCAAGGGGTAGTGAAAGAGATGCTCTCTTAGAGCAGTGATTTTGTTGGCGGAGATTGTAGGGAGCTTTTCACGCTACTCATTAGAGGGCACAAGGAGGTTTGTCATGATACTATTGTTTAGCATCTCCTTACAGGTATGAAAAAGTCCTTTTGATTACATATCTGCCTCGGTCATCCAGCCTTGGAAGTATTCTTTATTAGCAGTGATGTAAGTTAATTTGCAGCCTTGAGAGTGCACTCTGCAACTGGTACAAAGAGATAGTTGCTTTCTTTTATTCTAGTGTCTTTCCAGTGCTCTGACATTTTTACTTGCAAAGGTCATCTATGAACCACTTATTCGTTTTCATGGGATTAGGATGGCTGGTGGACAAATCGGCAAGAGTATCTAATGCACAAAAACATTTTTAAATGATTCAGATGACCTCATCTGCAATTAAATGGGGTGCAGTGAGTCCATAAGCAGCTGTGTGAAATCAGGAAGTTAGAGTTTAAGTGTTCACGCATTTGTTGAATTCGGTCGGTCTCCTGGATTAGAAGAAATATTAGTTTTCTAAAGGCATTGATTTCATTGGAGATGTAAATGAAACTATGTCTAACCATCATAACTGATGAGAGACCATAAGGAGGAGTTCAGTGACTGTGAAAAACAGGGAGGGCAATTTTCTCATGAGTGAGTTGCGTCTTTGACGAATTGGGAGAAGACAAGAGCGCCCATTTCTTCAATGATTATTGAATGTTCAAGTTGGAAGTATCATCTACCCAGATATTCAGTAATGGGCTATGTCTGCCTCTAGGTGTATTGGCACACTATACTGGTAGTAAAATACACAGTGGCGAGGGGGCAATAGCTTCCTAGTGAAAGTAAGGAATTCAAACTCACAAGCCAATGACAGTATACTAAATTAGACCATCTACCTCCCTAATGCATTTCCTCAAACCTCTTCTTTGCATCGCCCCCGTTTTGCACATCTCATTTTCCCTATATTTCATGGTCTGTCCGCATCTACTTGTTTCTTCCTTCCCTTCTGTTTCCCCTCATAGCCTGCCTTTCCTCACCTTTGCCCAATGCATTACACACAGTTAAGACGTCGAACGTTCTTTGACTATGCACTGTCAACTCCATCTTTCTGGGTAGCCTGGTTAGGGTGTCGATGGCCACACACAGGGAGGCATACTTCAGAAGCCTTAGAAGGGGCTCACCCAATTGTCTTAATATTAGCTACCCAATGTCAGGGTGAGGGTGGGAGAGATATGACAATCACGTTAATGCATTTAGCGCGACTCAAGCAAAACTGTTGTCCAGTGCCAAATAACCCAATGCTTTGCCTTCATCCATTTATGCTAATTAGTATATTCTAGCGGGCAGTAACTACAAAACATGCAACCCATCCCATAGATGGATTATTAGGAAGTGTGGTGGCGTGAGGTGGCCTTAGACCACTCCACTTGCTCCAACTGCCCCCTGTAGCCATCACAATAGTTTCTGAGGATCAGATCACCCCAATACTATGCCAGCGAGTCTCCAGGATGAGCTGTTTCCTTGGATCTTCCTCTCCAGACTGCATCATCTGCCTTCCATTTTTGAAGATCCAGGAAACAGCAATGACTTCTTCAATTGTGGCCTGGGTTGAGCAGCCAGCACCTGGACCATATACAGTATGTGCAAAGAAATGTTTTCACAAAATTACACCATGTATGAATGCTGCTGTTAAACCTCCACTTGCTGGGTTGCAATCTACCCATGTGCTCTGTCCTGCTTTCTATTTTATAAAAGGGCACTTGTCAGCCAGAGCCACAAACACAGGCGATAGAAACATAGCTCTTCTCAGGACTGTAGGGATATATGGCAGGCTTCGTACCCTTTGAAAAATGCACAGGGTTTTGTCAGATTTGCCACTGGTAGGGTTGCTACTTTTGCTGCATGTGAAATCTGGAGCTTAGGCTTTGCCCTACTTGAAATTGACTTGGCTGTTTGGAGCACCATTTTTTATTATAAAAGTGGAAGCATATATGAACACACAAACACACACATGCCTACCTTTACTAGTGTTTTCACTTACCATTTCTTACTGCAGTTGTGCAGTATAGTAGCAATGTTAATAGGAGGTATAAGCACCCAACTCAGTGGTACTTATTTTATTCACCGTACGAGAGCGAAAGTCTGAGTTTGCAGCAACAACATGAAAGCCAGTAGCCTACTGGTTGCTCTCTGTTAAACACCAGGAACATTGACCAACAGGTATTTTACCTGATATTTCTGCTGGACTGGGAAGCTGGCTTAAGGCACTTGCCCATGGTGATCTGTGTGCATCCTCATATAATGCTTCCAAATATTGATCAGGATGTTAATGAGCTTACTAAAGCAATGTGTGTGTAATCCACTGTTCACAAGTTTGAATAATCATAAAATATCTTGGAAGGTTAATCTGCCAGCTATAAAGCATTGCATTTGCTGAAACACGAGGTTCCACTCATCACTTACTCATCACCATGTACGACGTGTACAGGTCGGCGGTTCTGTGCTGTCAGCTGAGAAGTAAAGTTAAATCTCAATATAAATCGCTATCTGTTATCATCACTCTAATTCAGTTAATAAACAATTAAGTTGAGTTAAAGGGCTTTATTTGAAATCTTTTAGTTTATCATCTTTTTTATTGAAGTATTATTCTCCAAGTTTCATCAGTAAAGGTTAACAAAATCAATCAATCAAATTTTTGTAATAAGGTAAGTTAGCTCAGTAAATCAAAATCCAGCATCAATACAATAAATGTGACAAGCATGTTCCATAAAGAAACTTCCCTATTCTAAGCTGATGAAATAAATGAGAGAGATTAAAGGTGTAAATTCACATGCCCATGAAGAGTTCTAATGAGAGAATCAAGCATAAGCATAACACTATAGCAGAATAAGCTGAAAAGTATTCTCAGCTCAAATAATAGCGGATATTAAAAATAAACTAAGGGGCAGATTTATCAAACTTTCATGCAGCGCAGCAAGCCATTTTACTGCGCTATGCTGCATGAAAAGGAAAGGGCAGGAAAACGCCGTACTTAGCATCATACAGTGCATTCCTGTCCTTTCCTTGTGCTGGCACCCAAACTGCAGCTTAGCTCCAACGCAGACACCCTTGTGCTGTGGTGCAATGGTGCCTGCACTGCAGAGAGGATTGCTTGTGAACAGGAAGGGACACCTTCCTGCACAGAAACAATCGTCTGAGGCATTTTCCTCTTTCTATGTGTGCTGCAGAATGCAGCATACTTAGAAAGAGGAAAAAACTAGGAGAAAAAAAGATATTAATCCTCGTTACGCCTCACCTGGGGAGGCATTGCATTTTGACAGATTCCCAGGTCTACCAGTAATGGTAATTCTGGAAATGCGCCAAATCCATGAGTAGATGCGTGGAAACACACTCTCCACCCATGGAACGTCTTGATGGGGGCAGAGTAACGCAACACAGCAATTAGCACTGCGTTGCATTATTCTAGATTTATTAAGCCACACAAGGCCACTAAGGTGGTCTTATGTGACCCTATTGCTTGATAGATTAGACCCTAAGGCTTCTCATAAAGAGATGTCTAAGAAAACTCAGTACAGAGTCTCCTCTCAGAGAGTCAGGAAAAGGGAACAGAATG
This sequence comes from Calotriton arnoldi, assembly GCA_963921515.1. Classification (NCBI taxonomy): domain Eukaryota; kingdom Metazoa; phylum Chordata; class Amphibia; order Caudata; family Salamandridae; genus Calotriton; species Calotriton arnoldi. The sequence continues at coordinate 863,860 of CAWUFW010003155.1, forward strand.
ATATACTGCTCTCAGTCAAACAATCTGCTCTTCATCGAAAGGGTGGAAGAATCTTCTTAAACTAGTCTAGGTATATGCACTAAAATAAGCACAGGTTTTCTGTGTTGCAACATTAATATTCTTTCTTCTTCTTCTTGACAATAAGATTTCAGCAAACTCCTGAGAACAGGTCTACTCCCCATCTTCTCACCAGAGTAAAATCATCTTTTAACCATGTGTCCTTGAATGCTGAGGCACATCCTTTCTTATTTTCATAAACGTGTCTCATGAATCATCTTCCATGTCATCTAAATTGTTAGCGGTGTGAACCTCACTATCAGTCTTCTAATACAACAAATGTCTATTAATTAACTAATAAACAGCAGCTTCCAAAATTGCATCGTTTGCAGCAAAGAGAAAAGAAACTACTTGCATTCATGTCAACTTTAGTCATGTCAATTTTAAGTTTAAGCAGTATTTATGTGTTACAGGCTTGTAGGTTTTAGGTATGGTTGCCCACTACAACTTTTGCATTGAACATACTTCTTTTTTAAACGTACATTCTGCACATTGCATTTTTCATAAAGCATTTTGTAAATAATCACATTTGCGTTAGCACATGTTACATGTTGATCACAATTTTGTAATCCAGGATAATATTGCTCATACGCCTAAAGTGCTGAGGGTGAGAATAGAGGTAGAAAATGGAACCAAGAAAGAGGAAAGGAGTGGCACAAGATTGAGAGAATGAAGGAGATGGATTGAGAATGCTGTTACGTCATTGAAGGCGGTATTGGTGAATCAATGGCACTTTTTGGGTAGAAGAGCAGGGACGTATCATTGCTATTGAGAAATAACTTACTGAATATCACTGCTGCATTTCCTTAACATCACCACACATGTTACCTTCAGCAAGCATTAGTGCCTGTGGCTCCCCATCCCCAGAGGACATCCAGACAGCATGTTGCACAAAGTTTCCGGTTTACAAATGTGGGCCACTTTCTTTACTCCCCAATACACAATCAGGTCACTTTTGTGTTAGAGCCTAAGCCTATTGTGCGCCCCAGTCTGAACCTGAATGAACCATAGACCTATAATTTTGCTGTAAACAGTGGAAGACTACACTCTACAATGCCCCATCTTATTTGAGGTGTAAATAGTAAGTGGGGAGGTTACCTGATTTAGGTGAGTTGTAGCTGCAAAGGGAATACAATCCCAGTAAGCCCAATTATGAATTACGTATGCTTAGTGTTGGAAATCAGGACCTGTTTGCAGTGACCCCCCACTTTTTACCCCATTTGAGACCCCTAGATGTTGGTTGTCTGACTCTGAGAGTGCCCTGGGCCTTGCTAGGCAGGCCCAGTGCCAGTGCTATCCTGAAAACACACTTAGGCTACAGTGAAACCACCTACAAACACTAGGGTACACTATGGGTTATGGTACCCCTATGATTGGCATGACCTTCCGTATAAGGCCCTAGTACATAATAGGGCAGGGGGATTAAAACTACCTTTAAGTCCCTAGTATATAATAGGGCATGACAGTTTAGAGGCCAGCAGCCCTTTCTGCACTTGCATGTGTGCACTACTGAGAGCCTGGGGTCAGTTTAAAAGCAGCCCTGTGCTGCAGGACTGCTTTTAACATGTAAATTGTGCCCAAACCCGTATTTGGTTTTTAGGGCCCTTAAAAATTGATAAACTACAATATTGTGGCATATTGGATATCCCCAAGGTCTCCCCTAGGTGTGGAATGGAAGAAAGCGTCACCCCAGGGGTGACATCCCAGAATGCACAGCCAAGGTTCCAAAGAGAGGAGTAATCCAATGGTAATCAAAAGTAGGAACAATAATCAGGTCACATGTAGAGTTTATTCCATCAATGAGATTTATTCAATATTCAAAATTTGTGCCATGTCAACACCAAAATCTTGTGTAAGTTATGCTTGCGCCCAGGGGTGGGAGGGTCAGGTACTTATAAGGAGGACCCTTATAAAAGAGGTTATACATGCCTTGAGGATAGAGAAATTGCACATTTCACTTCCCTCATTGTAGTAAAGTGCTCCCCAAAAGCAATTTGGAGTAAGGATCTACATAATTTTTGTATTTTCAGGACCCCTAAAGTCTCCCCTAGGTGTCCCAGGGGTTGGAGATCCTGTAGATATAAGCAGGGTCCTTAAAAATTGGACATTTCATTTTCCCCATTGTAGATCCCCAGCCACATAGGTTAACATTGCAATAAGTTATTAATGAATAACGACGGCAAGGGACATCCGAAGAATATCATTCAAGGACTTAGGAGAATGGTATTGATGAATTCAACAATATGCTGCTTATAAATGTATCCTAAAATGTACATAAAAGAAGTTATAAGACCTTCTTGTCTGTAAGCCACAATTCAGCCTCCCAGTGATCTGCCCTGATTGGTCAGAGTTAAGTGGATTAGCCAGGCTGCTTTGATGAAGTGATAAGTGGCACCCGGGGTGAGGAGCCATCTGGGAGGAGAGGGTTCTGCTACACAGGAATGCCAGAGCATGGGGTCGGAAACCATGAGCTTCAAAGGAAGAGGGGGACAGATAGAAGAAGCAAGGTCCATCTATACTCATCCCCTCTGAACCCAGCCAGATTGCAGGCTTAAGGAATGACTGTGCAGATGCCAGGGGAAGGAGACTATGGAGATGAGCTATCCTGGGGTTTGGTTTAGCTAACTCTTGTCTCCCTGCTGAGACATAAGTCGTATTGAATTTTGGAGAAATAGTGCTTTCTGGGAGACCATTGTATCACACTTTGGAGGGAATGGTCATGCTCTGGGGGTTGCCCTGCACCTCATTGTACAGGAGTGCCCTCCTGATTGACCCCAGAGAACACTGAATAAGTATCTGAGAGGGGCAGGGCCTCTCAGATCTGCTGCTTGAAACAAGAAGAAGAAGAAGGGTCCATGCTGGAAGTTTGATTTGCACTAACCAGGCCCTCCACTTTAAAGGACTAAAGAGTGGACTCCCTGCAAGCTTCAGGTAAACAGAGCTCACCTGGATCAGCACCACCTAGAATCCCCAGCCTGGAGTGCTTCCAGTGGATTTATAAGGGTTTTGTCCAAGTGGATTGTGGGAACTGAAGTCCCAAACTTTTAAGGACCATCTTGGAGCTTCCAGACACTTGGAGTAAGTTTTGTACACGTTGGGACCCTCAGAGGAACTTCAGGAAGAAGTTCCACAAGTTTGGAGAAGCTTGGAGCAACTTTGGAAAAAAGCTCCATAAATGTACCGACTCAAACTGGCCAGCCAAGCCGGTGACCCTCAATTGCGAGCCGGCCTGTCCTCCATGTTCGCCCCGCTGGAAAGGTTTGACTTTCATAGTTTGACTGGGAGTTCGTTGAAAGGAAAGCCGGTGAACCCTCATCGAATCTGGACTGGTGGAGAGCTCTGAGGGATCCTGGCAGAAAAAGCTCCAGAAACGTCAGAAGGTAAAAACTATGACCGAGGCCTCCCGCGAGGGGTAGCCATGCAGGGCTCCATCGCAGTCGGCCTGAAACTTTGACTTTGTCCCGTTCTAGCGCGACCAGATTTCCAAATAGGCGCTATAGGGTTCTTTGTGCTAAATCTTTATAGATTCATATTTCTGGTTCTCAGCATTGTTTTTCTTTCTTTTTGTTTTGTGTCATTTTAAAGATAAAAATATTTCATATTTTTATAAATTGGTGTTGGAATTTTATTCTGTTTTGCGTCTTAATTATTTACTGAATTGGTGTTTACATACCAGTCTCTGAAGTAAAGCCTGCCTGCTCGGTTACCTAGGGTTAAGCATAGGAATCATTTTCTCAGACCTATTCTGAGCCCTAGACTGTGTTAGTGGCCTTATTGCCAGTGGTAGATGCATATTTACCACTACTAATAATCCACTTTCCAATACTTAGTTTTGGTAAAAGAGTCATCTGGTGAAAAATGTTATGATAGATCTCAAAACTTAAGCAGACATCATTAAACAAAGCAACATTCTGGAAGGCCTACTGTTGATGATTGTTAGCGGTGCAGCGATGCAGGACTGGGTAAAGAGGACAATTTTTCCCTTACACTGGATGGCTTCTTTAAATGTGTTGAGGTTGTATTTAGACTTGGGGTGTTTTCTTTCAGTGCTGGCACCAGTGCTTGCCAATGTGTGTGAAATAACTTGGTCTTTCAAGAAATTGTATCTAAATTTTGCCAAACTCAGGGGCATGTTTACAAGAAGGTGTCGGAGTGCGGAGCTCTGCCAAATTTGGCAGCGCCGTGCTCCGACATTTTCAAAACACAGGGATGCACCGTATTCACAAGAAAACACTGAACGCCTGTGTTTCCTCCAGTGCTGGTGAAAAAAAAGCTGCCTAGTGCCAGCGCAGGTAACCCTTCGCCATGTTGCAAGGGTGCCTGCACTGCAGGGACACCTTCCTGCACATAAACAATCAATATGTCGATTTGCACCTTCTAAGTGTGCTGCAGAATGCAGCACACATGGAAAGACCAAAAAACAAGGAGAAATTAATAATTTCTCCTCGTTGCGCCATCCTAACGTCTGGTATTCAATGGCGTTCGTTTTTGGCACTGCCTCAGCCTTGTAAATCTGGGGCAGTGTCAAAAAGCAATGGGTGTTGCGGTGGAACGCCCACAGCAACACCCATTGGACGCCCCATTGCCGTAGAGGACTGCGGCGGAAAGGGGCATATAAACAAGGTGGCATCAAGCCATGCAAAGTGGCTAAGCGCCACCTTGTAAATATGGAAAATGGTGCTGCGCCACCGAAGTGTTAAAAAAAGTGATGCTCCGGTGGCACTGAGGGCTTGTAAATACGTCCCTCAGTTTTGCTCAAGGTGGTGTGTTTGTAACGCCTTTGCCTAAATTATATGTTTACTCTGTTGGCATCCCTTAATAATAGTCACTGATACTACTGAAAGTATAGCAACACATTTAGATCCTAGCTATGAATTGCCTTTTAATCATGATGAGCCCGGTAATAGGGGCTACTGGTCTTTTCAGGTTTACAAGTCCTGCAGGAGCACTACCAAGCAGGAATGTGTCATCAGGACGCTCTGCCTCACAATTTTCCTGCGTGCAGTAGGCAGTGTATTCAAATGAAATGCTAGGGAGATAAGGGGAAAACTGCAGGAATTGGATGCAGTATTCCCGATTCTCTAGTAACTCCCTATTTTACAGGAGACTCTCAGGAATTATCTTGTGATCCTGCTGTATTTACCTATTCTTTCTCCTGAAAACAGAGATACCTATGACATTGGTAACTCTGGGGCCCGACCTTTTTCTAGCTCATTCATAATTAAGGCTCCCAGTTTTCCGTTTTTACTTATTTTTACAGAAAAATACAGACAGAAAAAAAAATTCTGTCTGTATTTATTTTTGCAGCAGAAAAATACAGAAAATTGTGCTACTTGTGAGTGACTCTCCATGCTGTCCTTCGTAAATTCCAGGCAAACAGCTAAGCAGATAAAAAGCATGTGGATTTAAAAAACAAAATGAGATTTCCTTAAATGCAAGTATTAGTAAAGATATATATTTGTATATAATGCTATATTTACATGTGGGTGTAGTGTTTTGTTATATTTGGCTGCTTAATTTGGTAAAGCTCGTCAGGCATCAAAGTATGAATGCATGTTTACCATTTAAATAAATGTGGAAATATACCTTTTTACGACTCTGTTTATTCTCTAAACACAAAATAACTACGGACTAATAACAATAAAATGGCCAAAAAATAAATATGGATGAATACAGAGGGAAATGTTCAAAAAATAAAAACCATAAAAACATGAGCCCTATTCACAATACACCTTTTAATGTTTGATTTGGAGGATGATGGTAATGAACTTCATCTAAACATGCTGATGTCCAGTCCTCCCTCCTCATCATACACCACCCTACTCAGAAAACACCAAATGTGCCCCTCATGCAGACTTTGGGCGCTGGCAAGCGCACCCACCCAGGCCTAATACACTAAATCCTGTCTGGGAGGTGGTCACACCTCCCTGTGACAGAATGCCTATTGTTCTGCCTTCCCCTGCTTGAGCTTGGCTCAGCAGCAGGAGGGCAAAAATGTGTCTCTGGTTGGCAGCAACCATTTTGGGCTGCCCGGGACTAGAAGGCTGGTACCGGGAACATCAGGGACCTCACAAAGCTCGTTTCTGAGGGGTGGAATCATACCCCCACACCGGTAACTGGTGTGGGAGGTATGATTCCACAATGTTTGACACCAAACATGATAGGGTTACTTTCAGCCGTTTTAGAGTTGGTCATCACGCGGTCACATAATGCCACTCTATATGTTGTAAATGGCTGAGGTACTGACAACCCGGGAGAATGGACTCCGTAGGCTGCAAGGGTGTCCTGCTCATGCAGTGGCACACTCTCACTTAGAACCAAGCAACCTGCCTTCAGGATTGATAAGGCCTGCTATAGGGGTGACTTATAGGTTTTAAGTGCAGTGACCCTTAGATATAGTAAACCTATATCTAAAGTAAGAGGTGCATGCACCATCTTACACAGGCTGCAATGGCAGGCCTGTAGATCCATTTTGCATGGCCTCTCATGGGTGGCATAATACATGCTTCAGCCCATGGGAGGCCTCTGGGGTACCGATGCCCTGGGTACCTGGGAACCATATACTAGGGACTGACAAGGGTACCCCAGTATCCTATCTGGAGTGTACCTAAGTACATGACATAACATTTTAGGGAGAAAGCAGATAGACTGGGGTCCTGATTAGCAGGATCCCAGTCAGACCAGTCAAAAACAGTGTAACATGAAGCAAAAAGTGGGGGCAACCATAAGAAGCAGATCCTACTTTCCTACATATACAAAGTAATTTTATTGAATGTTTTGGAAGAAGAAAGCCAGAGACCGGCTTAAAAGAAAAACAGGAAAACTGAACAAATTATATACACAAATACTCAACAAAATGTTGAGTTAGCACCACATGATGTCATATAATGCCCATGCTATTTTTTATCTTTCAATAAATCATTTGAAATAGTCATGGTGCTTTATGGTCGACGACGTTTCGATCCCTCATTGAAATATGGGGATCATCATCAGGACTTAGGGTATATGCCTGAGGAAGGAAATGCCTGTCAAAGAAGAAAAGCGAAGTAAGAAAAGAAAAGAGAAAATGCATAGAGAAAAGGGAAAAAGAGAGAAGAGAGGCAATATGGTAAGAGGGAGGAGTTCGGGAAAGAAAAAATAAAAAGAGTAATTAAAACTGCTGACTTAAGAATTGTCTATCATACCATGCACGTACGTGAATGAAAAAATTGGGCCAAGGCCTGTGAAGGTGAAATTACTGTCATTGTCACTGTGAGGCATGTCCTAGGTGAATAAATGACTACATGCATAGTAAGCCCAGTTTTAAATTTATCATTACCCACACCTGCATAGTGCCAGTATCAAGTAATGACTCGCTGACCTGTTGGGTGAGTTCTAGCCCAGTATTGCCGCGAGTACGGCGAGGGTCAGATGACCACAGCCTAGATGGAGAAGAAAATTAATGAGGTGACCGAATAATGGCTATCAAAGTATCAAAAGAAAAACAAGGCAGAGCTCCTTACCGACTCGAAATTGCCAAATCACGCCAAGCTTACTGTTAGCCAATACGTATGTGGGGAGAGAAAAGAAGGAGAAACAATGAAGGAGGCTGCTGGAAACTAATAGCGGAAGAAACTGGCAGTTTGTAGCAAAAAAAAGGCAGTTACCCGAAATTAGGAAGGACTGTCAATGCATGTGCCAGAGCAGCGGGAGTCGCTGCGATCCGATGATCGGGGCACTTCCGCGAGGGGCTCGGAGTCGAGGAGGACAGCGACGAAGTGTTGCTCTCTGCAGTGACGGATGGTTTCACAGTTGTGTAATGGCAGCAATGTGCGGCTTTCAGTGCGAAGAGGTCTTGTGAAAGTGAAGGCCTACAAGGGAGCGACCGGATGTGGTCGTGGTGTGAGTAAGAGAGATAATAGATGGAAAAGTTGGCGGCCATATTAAAAGGAGCAGGGAGGCTCGGAGAGAAAGGAGAAGGAAGACAGAAGAGAGCAGGGCAGGGGATACAAAGAGAGGATCCAATAAATATATTCCATGTGACAGCACAAATGATGTAATATTTCCAATGCATAAACAGCACTTGTACTTACACTACTTTTTAAGAAAAACATATTCTTGCCACATTTAAATGCAATGCCGACAATTTATGCAAACATATTCAATATACCAAATATTCAGTTCAACAATCCTGACAAGCCCAGGATTGCGGATATAAAATCAAGGGTCCAAGTAACAGGGTAGGAGTCAAAAGTAATAAGCGTTGAAAGAAGACCCGCAAGTTTCCAATACAAGGTCAAACTAGAGGAGTTCCTCACGAGTTTTGTGCTGTTGTCACGTATCGAGTCGACCTACCCAGCACAAAACACGTGAGGAACTCCTCTAGTTTGACCTACCGGGTACTGATGCCACCTGGTTAGCTTACAACAATGGGTAGGACCAGGTCTGACAGGTACACGATTTAGGTAGTTACCTGGTTGATGTGAGTATGTTGCCACGTCGCCAATTTTAAGTGTAGATAGTTTCCACAATATAGGTCCTGATGAATCGCATGTAGACTATTACAGTGAGCGAGAAACATGTTGACCTCATTTGCACCAATAGCGACGCTTAGACCTAAGACATAATACTTAGCCAAGCACTGCATTGTTCATATTTTTAACTAGGGTAGGAGACCCACTGATTAAAAATCGTCTTCACGGATACCCCGAACCTTATTTTAAATCACACACATACATCTACACAGTTCTGGCCCCTCACCCCCACTTCACCATACGGCTATTGGAAAAATATCTCCGCCAAAGTGCCCCTACTACAGGGAGCCCGTTGGGTATTGTACCGCCGACCCGACGAGGAGCAGCCCAGATGATGAAGCATGACACCCGATTGGGTGTGTGAGGGCATTACAATCCAATAAATGGACTCCCAACTCTGAACCCAAACGTTCGGGGTGGTGTCAATTTCCCTTGTTCGTACACTCTTGAGGAACAGCATAACCTTCTTCTTCTAATGTATGAGGCAGCACATGGAGTACAGACACCATGGTGCTTATATACTGTGATAGTTGCAGTGTAAGCATGGAAGCTCAAAAAGAGGCAGTACAAGTGTACACACAAATAGCTATTCACATATAAGGATACATGAAAATCACTTAGTCAACACAGTGGGAGGAGCTACATAATTGCTGACATCAGTTAAAATAGCCTGACAGTTAAGTCTGTAACAGGTGCATTCTAGCAGCTACAGGCCTTTCTGAGCATGCGCAGTGCTCAGGCTCTGTGCTGAAGGAGTTAACTATAGATGATGACTCAGGCGAAATAGAGAAGCAGGCAACAGCGAAGACGGGGAAGCACATGGCAAACACATGGCTAACTAAAATGAATGCCACAAACAAAATGGCTTCAGCTCATGCTAACAGCGATCTCTGCCAGTTTCCACAGACGACCCTTTTAGCATTAGCTGAAGACATTTATGATCTAGAAGGAACAAGGAAAACATCTTGTATATCAATTTGCATCATTTGATTAACTTCTTGGTCCAATACATATTGGGCGTTTACATTCTTAACGTTGCGTTTGGTAGGCATACAGCAGTGATACAAAGGGAGCAAAGCATTGGACCACATTGTAGACATAAGCAACATAATAGTAGGATCGCAAAGAATATACATAGTACTGTCAACAGTTTCCAGCCCCAGGTAACAAATAGTGTCCACAGCCAACTGGCTAAAGTCCATGTTCCAGTATCAGGGTGAATCTCAGCAGCGATTTTATGTAATTTGGAGATTGCACCAAAAACTGAAGGGGCGTGATCAGGGATGTAAACACAACAACTGCTCCCGATGATGCGGCATGCACCACCGCGGTCAGCCAACACGACGTTGAGGACCATTCGGTTTTGGAGCACCACAATCCTCGCAATTTGCAGCTCTTCTGTGATGTTTCCAAGTGCCATAGCTGTTTGGTTGGTTACAGCCTCTACAACACGTGTCAAGCGTCTGATTTTCCGGCTGTTTAAGGCAGCACCAACAAAGAAGAACAATCCCAAATTAAAGTCAACATAATGCTGCAGTGCAGTGTCAGTCTGATCCACCTCATCATGATTTATTGTCCTCTTCAATCTGTTTTTGGAAACGTCATTAAACAGTTTATAGTCTTTATGATAGGATGCAGGTGCCAAAAACACAGGTGGTAGCAAAAAGGACACATAGCAAGTTCCTGACTAACCAATGGGTAAATGGTAGTATCCTTTATTCCCACATATGAAGTATGTATTGTGCGATGACGTAGAACTGCTGTTATTTACTCCAGTAATATTCAATACCAGAGTACAGTCGCTTTTACCCACGGGAATACTACCAACATTGTTCACACACAGGTCTGCTCGAGCTCTAGTAACAGCTATAACAAAAGGTCCATTACCCTTAGCAGTTCGAGTGTTTGGGAAAACATAATGTGTGGAGGAATTTCCTCGATGATACTCCTCCATTTCCCATACAGTTCCTTTGGCCTGTGGATCTCCTTCCTCATCAGGGTAACAGGCTTTGTTTAGCTGAAAGTTCAGTCTTCCTACATCATAGTTAGTGATGTTAGCAACATGACTAGCCCATAGCAGAGCAAACCAGGCTCTGCAGGAGCCGTTGTGTGAAAATGGCAGAGGAATAAAAGGCGTTCCTCCCTTCTTCTGATGAGCTGGCATCATTCCACACACCCAACAGTTGGTAATGTTCGTAGCATTATGAGTGTGGTGCAACATTTGAATGAACGTGTTGTTGAGATAAGACTGTCTATGTTTCTGCTCATGATAAGGGAGAGTGAAGTAGTGGTGCTCAATGGGGACAGGAGTAGTAGCAGTCATCAGATTTCGAACAGGAGCTACACCCTCTACGATCCATATTATTGTGGCAATGATGATAACAATGGAAGTAAGCCCAATGATAAACACAATCTTTCGATCACAAACTTTTGCAGCAGTCGATGTCTTCTCCATAGGCATATTTATCTCGACGTTGAACAACAAAGCAGATGGAACCCTAAAGTCCTGGGCAGCCGTTGGTTTCTTCACTGAGTTTGAGATGAGTGTCCCTACCGGAGTCCCCCCCTTTGTAGCTCAGGCTTCACTAACCCAGGACGGTGGCTCAACCAGTCTCTTTCGGCAACAAACTTTCTCTTTTCCGGGGTCGCAACTGATATTGAGATGTACCAGGGATCGTGTGGTCCGGGAAGACTTCCTCAGGTCCTTCAGGTGTCACAGTTTGGCCTTTCTCGGTGTCCAGGAGATCGCGGTGGTCGGTCAATACAGCTGGGCTCACTAGATCTGGTGACACTTTCCGGCAATGGACGCCATGCACCCAATTCTTCCGATTGGTCACTCGCACCGCAGTCCTGGTCGCCAAGAGCACCTGCTCCGGGCCGCGCCACCTCGGTTCCAGGCTATTCGACCTCTGGAAGACTTTGACCATTACTTGGTCACCGGGCCGGAGATCATGGCCGTCACCTTGCGACCTGTCAGGAAGAGCTTCTCGAACCTGTTGATGAATAGAAAACAAACTGCCAGTCGACTGTGACAGGTAGTCACTCATCAGGACACAAGGTACATCATATATAGGACGTGGCTTAGGAATCCCCCAAATATTCATGGGCCTTCCAAATACCACCTCATATGGTGTGAGGCCAGATCGTGTATGTGGCACCGATCTAATGGATAGCAACGCCAAGGGTAATGCATCAGGCCATTTCAGAGATGTGGAAGCCTGGATTTTTGCTAACTTAAGTTTGAGGGTGGAATTGTATCGCTCCACTAGCCCCGCTGATTGTGGGTGGAAAGCAGCATGAAATTTCTGCTTGATCCCTAATCCTTTCAAAACATACTCAACAACTTGCCCAATAAAATGGGGTCCGTTGTCACTCCACAAAAGTCGGCAAACGCCGAATCGAGGGAAAAATTCCTTCAGAAGCATCTTTGCTGTAGTAAGAGCTGTATTATCTTTCGTAGGGTACGCCTCTATCCACTTACTGAAGGCACATACCACTACTAGGACATACTTTAAGTTATTACAGCGTTCAAGCTGGATGTAATCCATTTGCAGAACCTCAAAAGGTGCAGTTGGTGTGGCAAACCCTCCTGTTGGAGTCCGTGTTCCCTTTCCAGGATTATACTGGAGACAAATCAGACAAGACTGGACTATCTTTTTAGCTGTGCCGGCAATTTCAGGATGATCCCAGACTAGCGTAAGCAACTTCGCTATTGAGGATGCTCCAACATGTGCCAGCCCATGTGCCATATGAATCATAGGGTGTAAATAGGCTGCGGGCAATTTCCATTTAGTCATGTTTTTATTTCTCCAACAGCCCTCATCATCCAATGTTCCCTCCTTAGTCCATTGCTCTAGTTAATCTGCAGAGGCAGATCGCTGTATGTCCAGCACTTCTTGTCTGGCATTATGCCAACGTTCAGCCTGTGACTTCACCACATACATAGATGTAGTGCTTCGCTGCATTGCTGTTTCACGAGCTGTGTAATCCGCGAAGGCATTGCCTTGTCCTATTTTATCAGTTACTTTCTTGTGTGCACTACATTTAACAATCGCTATTTTCTTAGGATATGTCAGAGCAGTAAGGAGATTATGCACTAATTCTCCATGCACTATTTGTGTCCCATGTGATGTAAGAAAGCCTCTTTCCTTCCAGAGTAGCCCAAAATCGTGTGCCACTCCGAAAGCATATCGGCTATCGGTGTAGATGTTCACAGATAAGTCAGTACTAAGTTCACACGCCCTCGTCAATGCTATCAGCTCAGCTGCCTGAGCTGACTTCTGTGGGATGCGAGCTGTCTCAACTACCGTCTGAAGCGTTGTGATTGCATATGCAGCTGATGTCGTGCCATCTGGTAGTTTCAAACAGGACCCATCAACCCATAATTCCCCATCAACATTCAAGAGGGGCGTATCTTGCAAGTCAATACGACCCTTTGTCTGTTCCTCAGTAAGGAATATACAATCATGGGATTCCTGTGACTGGGACTGAGTAGCTGGGAATGGCAATAAAGTAGCCGGATTAAGAGTGGAACATCTTTTCAAGGTGATATGAGGGGCCAAAAGTGTCAATTCATATCCTGTCAAGCGGGCACTAGTTAAATGCTGCGTTTTAGTTTGGTTCAAAAGAGCATCAACTGCATGGGGTACTAACACAAGCAATCTATGTGACAAGACTATTCCCTCACTCTGACGTATGGACACAGCTGCCGCTGCCACAGAGCGAAAACACCCAGGCAACGCACGAGCGACTGGATCAAGGACAGCTGAAAAATATGCACAAGGACGTTGCTTATCACCGTGTGTCTGTACTAAAACCGAGAGAGCACAACCATCCCTTTCATGTACATATAGTGTGAAGGCCTTGGTGTAGTCTGGCATGCCTAATACTGGTGCAGAACATAAAGCTTGACGCAACTGCTGGAAAGCATTCTGGCATTCAGTAGTCCATGGGAGGGGCATTGGAGTGTCTTTAGTCAAGAGGGCCAACAAAGGTTTAACAATATGTGAAAAACTAGGAATCCACTGCCTACAGAAAGAAGTAAGGCCAGTCAATGCACGAACCTCCTTCTGAGTGCAGGGCACAGGCGTGTCTATAATAGCTTGAATGCGATCTGGTGTGAGTACACGTCCCTCCTTAGACAGGAGGTGACCTAAATAGGTAACCTGCTGTCTACAATATTGCAATTTCTTCCGGGAAACCTTGTGATGGTGAGATGCAAGAAAGGAAAGCAAGGACAGTGTTCCTTCTTCACACTGTTCAGGGTTATCAGCTGCCAACAAGATGTCATCGACATATTGTATGAGAGCCACCCCTTTTGGCACAGAGAAAGAATCAAGCTGTCTTTTCAATGCCTGGCTATAAATGCTAGGACTCTCTGTATACCCCTGTGGAGCTCTACAAAATCTGAATGATCGATTATTCAAAGTGAAGCCGAACAAATAACGGCTATCAGGATGAATAGGTATCGAGAAGAAAGCGTTTTTCAAGTCGATCACACTAAATGTAGTTGCAGTCGGAGGAACCATAGTAAGAAGTTTCGTGATGTCAGAGACTACTGGATATTGGGGCACTACAATCTTATTAACCTCTCGCAAATCAATGATAAACCTGTATATTCTAGTATCAGTATCTTTCTTCAAAATGGGAAGGATAGGACTATTACAAACATTGTAAGGGACTTCTTCCACAACTCCTACTGCAATCAAATCTTGAACAATACGTATCAGTGCCTCCTCGCCTTCTCAAGATATTTTATATTGAGGCAGTCGAAGCAATGAAGCGCCCTCCTTCACTTGAATATGAACTGGGGGAATAACCATTTGCCCCACATCAGTATCTGATTTTTGTTTTTTTTTGTTTTTTAAAACAGATTTTATTCAAGTATCTGCAGGTACATAAAACAGTGCTTTGACAATTGGGCATTCACATCATACAGCTGACATTGAGCGCAGAGACCTGTGGTTGATAAATGTCCAGCATTAGTTGCAGTTTATCAGCGGTCGTGGTCCACGTACCAACTGTCCCCAACATACCCCACACAATGGAGCAGTGCCCCAGCGGGCTTTTGCTACGCCCCTCTAGTAGGGGTACTCCATCTCCACAATCCATCCCAGTACTGCATCACAGGTACCACAGTAAGCAATGAAAAATCAAGGAACTACTCCCCTCCCCCCTGCCAGAACTCCCCCCCCACATCAGTATCTGATGTGGCCCACAAAGTACTAGGTAGTGAAGCCAAAGCACTATCTTCTTTAAGAAGACAAGACCTCTCAGCCATAGGATAGTTGTCATTTAAAATAACACGCACACCTTCTGGGCAACAGCGTATCGTGGCACGAAAATGTTTGAGCATATCGAGACCCACAATATTATCCGGTGTGTTAGGAGAAAGCAAAAATGGACATGCAGCAGAAAACTTATCAACATGAAATGCAAGCGGTTGGGACTGTGGGCTAAGGGAAAGTGTCCCATCGAATCCTATCGATGTTATTATTAAGCCAGACAGGGGAGCCCTAGGAACCAATTGTTTAGACAGGGCACTACGAGTAGCTCCCGTATCAACCAAAAACTGATCAGTAGAACCCATAACGTTTGCATTAACATAGGGACCCTTCTGATCTACTGGGATTTCAACTGATTCCTTACCCCATCCTAGGCATTCCTATGCATAATTAGAATCCTTCAAATCATCGGGCAAATAATCAGACATCTGATACTGATTTCGTCTGTCAAAAGTATTTGAAGGATTTTGAGTATGTTCTACTGCCTCAAACCTAGTACGATTATCCATACCTCCCCTATTTCCTGAGTTCCCTGGGCGGCTTCTCATTTGTCCTCTACCACGCTGATACTGCTGACTACGCAAAAGTGGACAGTCAACACACCAATGTCCAATCTCCTTACAATAAGCACATTGATCAGAAGACAAAGTAGCTCGAGGGAAAGAGGGTGCACCAGGACGAAACATCGCACGTCCGCCTCTTCCACCACCTCTATAAGATGGACCATAAACCTGAGCTAACATAACTTTTGTTTTTAAATCCTTAGTCTTTTTATCCTCCTTGCCTTTTTCTTCCAATTCCTGGCGTTCATAGTACTGAGCCATAGTCAAAAGAGAGACTGGGGAAGACGTAGTCCATGAACTCTCGCTGGCCTTTAGGCGACTAGCTATTCCTGGCAACATGTTCGCAACAAATTTGTCAACGAACAGAGGCTTGCCTGTGTCATCAGTCAATGACTGCCCACTAAAGTCATGGAATGTCTCCTCAAAACGTGTAAAGAAATCAGAAACTGACTCATCCGCCTTTTGCTTACAGGATGCTAACATAGTCCAATCTATCTTTTTAGGAGGTATAAGGGTTTTCAATTTAGTTATGATAGCCTTTGGAAGGTCTAATATCTCTTGTAGCGGTTTCTGCGCAGGCTCTCTTTCTGCATCTTTTCTCTCTATTTCCTTCCAAATATCTCCAAAAGCAGTATGATCGTCTATTCTACGAATAGATCTCCACATATCAGGGGGTAAGATAAGCCCAAAAAACATGTCAATATCAGGCAAAGTCATAGTGCAAGAACTAATAGCTCCTTCAACTTCTTCATAAAAAGCAGCCGGATTTTTACACGGGTTAGGCAAAGCAGCTTTAAGTGCCATGACATCCGCTCTACTCCAAGGAGTATAAACCCAATTGTAAACAAAATATCCCTTCGCATCAGCTGATTCTTTACTGTCATCTGTTCCCGCACCCCTAGGGGGGACATATAAAGGTGCAGCTTCACGCATTGGTTTCCCATGAACCACATTGTCCTTATCTGTCCCTGGGTCTGCCTCCTGCGACACAGGGGTGTGAGTTGTTTGTTCAGGCGTAGCAGCTGCCTTTTTCTCTGCTCGCAAACGGAACGCATCAGTTCGTAGTTTAAGCACGCGTCTAAATAAATCGCCCACCTGGGAAGGGAGAAAAAGACTGTCACTCAATTGTTTATGAACACGTTTTATATCAGCAGGCTCTAATTCATCCGAATGTTTCCTAAAACTCCCAATTACTTCTCCAGTAAATGACTCTGTGAAATATAACTGCTCTGACTCTGGCCATTGCTGAACCTCTACTATAATGTCCGGAGCAGAAATGTCACCACAAGCTGCTTTACGAGCAGCAGATCTAAGAGCGGCTGCACGGTCAGCGGGCAAAATTGAACGAGTGTGTCGTTTAGGGTCTAATTCTGTCCCTTTCCGAACTGGGGAAGATTTGTCATCATCAGAATCATCCTCGGGGGCAGAGGGAAAAGTATATGGAGGCGGAGATCGATCTAATAGAATTGAATCATCCTCAGGTTGATTAAGTAGAGGATAAAGGGGGCGCCGGACATGGTATTGGCCATTTACCTGTAAACAACGCTCCCTATCCTCTTTCTCTTTTATTTCCTTCATTTCTTTATTTTTCATCTCTAGCGCTTTCGCATAAATATTTTTTCGCTGTTCTTTGTCTGCTAGTGCTTGTTCTCTCTTCACTCTCTCATGCGCTTCTTTCTCCCACATTCGTACACAGTCAAACATATCTTGTCTACTTTTGCGCTTAAACACACACTGTTCCACATACTGAATTTTTCTAATATCGAATGACCCATGTATTGGCCATCGTAAATCAGGATCCTGTTTAGTATATTTATTCCATAGTGCACTATACATTATGGAAGAAATACCGTGTTTAATGTACATATCCCTATTTGGTGTCCCCTCGGGGAGCCAGGCTGATTTTGTTCTAAATCCATATTGGTACCTCCAAGAAAGCAACACATCCTTCGGAGCGTGCTTGAAACAGGCATGCCAAAAATATTATAGTATATATAATATTATAACAAAGTAGTACTTAACGCAAACTGTACCGTTCAAGAATTCAAAAATGAGAGAAAAATCTCCTCATTGCCTGCCTATATAAATTGCAATTTATATATACCCAAATCAAACCAGAATCTTTGGCCAAACAAATCAAGAAGTGTCGCATCCAACAACCTTACCAAACAAAAGTGTCCAGCCTCCAACTGCCAAGTTCTGAATCGACCAAATGGTCACTGGAAGACGAACGCCAAAAGGGATCTCAGTCGGAGACCGGCACCACCTGGAGGGTCAAACCGGGAAAATCGGAAAAGCACTTCGGCCTGCAAAGACAAGGGCCTCCTCATGCAGTGTACATCCTTAGCGAGATTCCAAACCTCCGTCGAGACCACTCCTTCGGGCATCCGAGTCGCCGATGAACCCCACGTGACGGGCGCCAATTTGTGGGGTGGGCCTCACCGAGCCCACCGGTGCAGGGGTTCGCCCTTCTTTGTCCTTTAGTCCTCAGACCAACAAAATAGAGATTGGCACGGAAGCTGTAATATCAAAACAATAGTTTATTAGAACCTCATGAGTGGAACTACGTTGATACACAACCCTCAGGCAATGTATGAGGCAGCACATGGAGTACAGACACTATGGTGCTTATATAGTGTGATAGTTGCAGTGTAAGCATGGAAGCTCAAAAAGAGGCAGTACAAGTGTACACACAAATAGCTATTCACATATTAGGATACATGAAAATCACTTAGTCAACAGAGTGGGAGGAGCTACATAATTGCTGACATCAGTTAAAATAGCCTGACAGTTAAGTCTGTAACAGGTGCATTCTAGCAGCTACAGGCCTTTCTGAGCATGCGCAGTGCTCAGGCTCTGTGCTGAAGGAGTTAACTATAGATGATGACTCAGGCGAAATAGAGAAGCAGGCAACAGCGAAGACGGGGAAGCACATGGCAAACACATGGCTAACTAAAATGAATGCCACAAACAAAATGGCTTCAGCTCATGTTAACAGCGATCTCTGCCAGTTTCCACAAGTACAGTTCTAAGCCGGAGAAATTGGGAGAATGGTAGAGAGTCACATAGGGCACGAGGATGATGACTAGTGTATGCCAGGAGAGTATTTCTTTCCGTGGGTTTACAGAATAGTGATGTGAAAAGACCATCCGGGGAAGATCGGATCATTAAATCAAGAAAAGGGATTTCCGTCTTACTGTGTGATGACGAAAATCTAAGTCCACTGCAGTAGGTGTTTAACCAATCGACAAAGTTAGAAAGGGTAGATTCACATCCATGCCAGATCAAGAAAATATCGTCACATTGTGCAAGAGCAGAAGGCCAACACTCCCAGTCAGGTCAGCCAGTAGCTGAAGTGGGCTGCCCCTATGCCTAAGGTTGTATGCTGTGGGGGTATAAGCAAAAAGTGAATGACACTATAGCAGAGGAATGGATGAAGAGGGCTCACTGAAAGTACCAGTAGTGGCATTTTTTAGACTTCATTATACTGTATGTGTTGCTGTGTTTTTACTGAACCTATGCTGTTGTTCTTGTCTATCAGTTTATGCAAACACATCCACACATTCATTCATCCATCCACCAAATCACCCACCATTCATCCATCCACCCATGCAGTTGTTGCGCATTCACTAATCTATGCATCCTCTGGCTTATCCATCCATCCACTCATTTACGCCTTCACATATTCACCACCCCACTGATCTCAACAACCATATATACAAAATCACAACCCATGAAGATTAACTTTCAGTCAAAAAAAAGCTATTCCCATTGACACCTTTTGTTTTTAATATATATATCTTGTAAATACTGACTTATGGTGAAGACCTGAATGACATTAAAGCAGATATTTACATGACAGACTATTCTTAAGCACAATACAGTGATCTTGTGTCCAACTAACAGTAAATTAGAGTTTTTTTGGACCTTGAAGGTATTCTCTGCAGTTTGGTCTATTAGCTTATTGTCACTAGACAGATGTTTTTCCGTTTGCATTACTCTAGTGAAGAATCTGCATATAAAGTGTCAGGGGTGGTTTGTGTGTTGTGAAGGTCAGCCTTGTAACCAACTGCAAAATAAAGATATTTTTATCATTAATATTGTATTTGAAACGGAAGTAGGAGGGATTTACTTTAGAATGTATACAAGAGAGCATGTGCTCCTTTACAGTAAGTGGCAATGTTCCCTTAAAATAAACAAAGGGAACAAATTAATTTCACTGAGGAAATGCATTTTCTTTATTGCTGTAAGGCAATGATTAATGTTCTTCAGTCTGCTGGAGTTTGCACTTCCCTTGCAGCAGTGAGTGGAGTTCTTTTTAGTTATTTGGGGATGCATGAAATCTTAAAAGATGCTCCTTTACACATGAGAGGTGACGTATCACTTCAGAGGGTTGGGACTTATCAGGTGATATGTCTCATACTAATAAAGGACACCAGCAAAGCTTAGCTAATAGGAGTGATGCACCATGTCATGTGGTAGGGGAAAGGAAGCAAGAGATACACAGGCAAGAGAGAGGAAGCAAGAGATAGTCAAGAGAGGCAGGTAGAAAAAGCAAGGGAGAGGGGGGAAGCAAGAAAGGGGCAGATAAGGAAGAGCAAAAACAAAGGGAGAGAAAGAGAAAGGCAGAAGACTGCTAAAGCAATAGAAACAGCTTATCATGCAGGAGGAAGCTAGAGAAGTACACAAACATAAACAAAGTTGGCACGCTCAATCTCCCCTGCTTCCATCTCTATCCGCTTTCTCCATTTGATTGGGAGCCATTGCCACGGAGAGACTGAAATTAGAGCATTTCCGTGACATGCCATCGTGACAGTAGCAGCCATTTTGAAATCACATCAACCGTCAAGTAATAAGAGGGTACAATAGCAATGGCAACACTTATTCTGAACCATAAAGTCATTACAATATATATTTTGTGTTATTTAACATCATTCACGTTTTTAAATGTAAAGAAAACAATAGAACATGTTTGCTTTTTTGTGGAGGGCATATTGTTAATAGAAAACACTTAGGGCCTCATTAGGATGTCGGGGGATTGCCACCTACAGGATGTCATTGGCGGTCCACCCGACATCCAGAGAAACGTTCTGACGGCCGGATTAACGTACCTGTGTTCAGACCGCAGCGGGTGGGGGAAAGACCGCTGCCTCTGAAAGGCTCAAGGAGTCCGTCGGGGCGGCGATCGGACAGTAATCCATACAATGAAGGCAGTGCCTGCACAGGCACCACCGTAAGGATTACAATGTTCATTTCCCACAGCCTGTTCATGGCGGTCCCACTGCCATAGAAAGGCTGTCGGAAAGGTGCTTTTGAGGCACCCTAGCAGGGCCCCAATGGGCCTCCGCTATGTGGCCAGGGTGGCACAGGTGGTGCGCCCTCCAAACATCCATGCACCGTGTGGCAGGCACCACATGGTGCCTGGCACATGGTGCATAGATGTTTAAAAACATGCCTTTTACTACTGCGGCTTGTGCTGCTGCCCTTTTCTGGTACATAAAACAATAGGTCCTAGACAATATTATTAAATGTTAGAATCAATGTTAATAGATTTTTTTCTTCAATAAATGATTAAATCCTGCAATTGAAAAAAGAGAAAAGAACACAGCCAAAATACATTCCTTATTGATGAAACAATACCCAATGATACAATTATGCCAAAAAACATTGATTTATTTGTAGTCAATCATCTGTAGTTCAATTAGAAACATACATATTTTCAGAAGAGGGTTACTACCAAGGGGTGAAGAAGAAAGTGAAAAGTTGGTGCTCACGTGAAGGAAGAGAATCAGGAAAAATTGAAAAATATTTAAACAATGTATAAGATCTGGCTCAGATAATTTGCCAAGGCCAATATCCTTATGTTAGCAGGCCTGCCCCTAGTATCATTAAAGTCTTAATAATTGTTTGTTTTTGATCAAAGCACAGTGAGACTTCATCTGTGACTGGGGTAGGGGGTGGGGTACATAGAGTACAGGCCCAACGGGGGGGATGTCGTCGACGTTTCGACCCAGACGCAAAAGGGTAAGTAGTCTCCTCAGCTACGGGTCTTCCTCAGGACAGGGATAAAGGGAACCTAAGTTCAAATTGCAGAACTCCCAGCAGTAGGGTGGGCAAACGGTGTGCCCCCAAAAGGTGATCCGTCAATGGTGTGCCGTGATCATAATGTCTATGTAAATTCAAGACTGGCCGTAATGGAAACGTTCCAGTGAGGGAATAAATCCCTTAGTGCCGCTGTGGAAAAAGCAGCGAGAGACTCCCTTAATTAGGTTAATTTGAAGTCCCACGAAGTATAATAAATAAGCCTTGTTTTATTCGGAGCTCATCCGCATCTGTCAATGACTGTCTGCAACAACACAAGCCGCAGCACAAGCAGCACAAGCCGCAATAGTAAAAGGCATGCTTCCGACCGCCCACACGACGGTCACATAATATGGTGGGTGGAGCCGGCGACTACTTTTCAGCCGTTCTCCATCCCGCTACGATGCTGGTGGGACGCTTGTTTGACCACCATTGTATTGAGGCCCTTAATGCGAAAAGGTTAAAGAACAGAAGCCTTTTATTTTTTAATTGTTTACATTTTTAACTGTTCGTAAACAGAGCCAAGACTGACACTATCATGTTTGTAAATGCCTCTGGCTCTGTACGTGTAAAGCCAAGCATTCGCCTATTAATCTCCTGCAGTGATTTACTTTCTGTGAAAGTAAATCCCTGTAGTCTGGTGCAGCTTTACTCGCTGTCAATGGGGCTAAGCTAACGCTGCGGCGCTAAAAACCTAGCCACCCCACAAGGACAAAAAGCAGTTGAGAGGAGCGAAGATCATAAAAAGCAGCTTTAATGTGGCATTTCAAGTGAACTTTTTGTGTCTGTGGACTGCAAAATGAAAGAGCAAAATGGCATCGCCCACAGTGAAGTTACACAGTGGCCGAAGTAGGTTAACCCATTCCCCCATGTTGTATGTTGTAGTGGGTGGGAGAAAAACGTAAATGACACAGTTGCAGACCATTGGATGGAAAGGGCTAACAGAACGCCCTATATGATTGTGTATTATATAAATAACATTAGTAAATCAAAAGGCCTTGTCTAACGCCCGACCAAAAAAGGCAAAGCTTTGGCTACCCAAGACAAATGTTCACAAAAGCAAGTTCTTAATCTTTCTATTGGTCATTGCACAATAAATAGTAAACAAAGTCCCAAACATGGATATCATCGATGTTTTGAGCGCTCTAGGCGAACCGTTTGAATGGATTCTACATCAGGACAAAAAGCTTTGAAAGTAGCACCCCAAGTGAAATGGATCATAAAAGTCAATACCAAGCAGAAAGAAAGAAAGAAAGCTGTAGCACCAAAATGTAGAAGGAAGGCCTCACCTGTACCCAAGTAGTCAGAGGTAAGCTAAACCTAGAGATAAAAATTGAATTGCAATGAGGTTACAGCCTGTGGACCTCTTAAATGAGAAATAAATGTGCAGCTCATAGTAGCATGCATGTGTTCAAAAACAGGGAGGCTTACCCAAGAGAACACGATTTCATTTGACCAGGAGAGATATAATATTGAGCATATGAAAACATTCCCAATTCAAGTAAGAGCTTGATTAGGTGTAAGAAAAACCTTCAAACGCAAGACAGATTGCAAAAGTCTTGGATATAGCATTTTGATGCATTTCCGTAGAACAAAAGGAAAAGGCTCTGTAGAAGAAGATCATTTTTGACACTGAATTTGCAAAACATTCGTTTGGAGAAAAATATCAATTTTATGCTCTCCAATAGGAAACGGGAGAAAAACACTCAAGCTCATGAGCTGGAAATAAATCATTCAGACTCAAAGGCAGCCCACTGCGACAATGCTCTTACCATTGAATTTGCTGTGTTATGTGTTAGCGTGGATGCTACAAAGGTTCATTTCTAAGGAAACAAATAGTTTCTAAAAAGATGGATGCAAACAAATCACATTGCTCCAAAATATGCTAATAGCTAACAATGGGCCCTATAAACATATTGATACTAAAAGGCCTGAGCACAATGAACATAGAAAGTAGAGTCTGAATACAAAAAAACTGGCTTTCCAGCTGAATATGGAGGTTGTGACTCCACGCATTTACATGCTATTAGAAACAAAGGTACAATATTGCATGCAATAAAACATGCTCACAATAAAAAGGTCTAAGTGGTACTAAAACAGGCCAAAAATGGACTGTGAAATACAGATAATTGTTTGAAGAAGCACCCAGCGAACAATGAAATGTGGGCCAAAGTATATGGGCAATGGTCTTAGCAATACATGAATCAATGATTGAGTATTGAAACTAAGACTATGGAACCCAGCTAGTCAAGGCCTGCAAACCAATACAGAATAATAAAAGGGCCAATATCATGCAGTGGAGGGCTATTTTCGTATCGAAGCCTAAAGCAACATCAGTTCAAACTGCATATAAGAAAATAAAGCGATATAGTCAGTCAGTGTTAGATGGCAAGGCCTATGACTGGAAGGGGTCATGGAAATTCAGTCAGTTTAATGATCAGTCAATTAATGGTGACCAAATGGCCCCATTCATCATACTCATTAAGCCCAAATTTCGAAAATTAGGCATGATCAATCCATTTATTATCCTGGATTGAGAGAATCGGATGTGCACCTTAAATATCAATCAATCCGTTTTTGTAAACTGTGGCTTATCACCCGTGAGGGTATCCCGGCGCTGCGGGCATTCAGTCTAAGAGCCAGGTCTTGATTCTCTTCCTAAAGTCTGTCAGAGATGGTGCGGTTTGGAGTTGGAGGGGGAGGGGGAGAGCGTTCCAGGCTTTAGCGGCAAGGTGGGAGGATAAACATTCTCTGGTGCGGCAGCAATGGATGTGTGGTGTCTGGTTGAGGGCGAGTTAGACGGAGCGGAGGTTTCTGGGTGGAAGGTGGAAATTCAGGCAGTAATTCATGTATGCAGGTCCTTGGTCATTGAGGGTATTGTAGGCATGTGTCAGAAGCCTAAAAAGGCATCTCTTCTGGACATGGAGCCAGTGAAGGCCTCTCAGGTGCTGAGTGATGTGGGTCCTTTTGGTCAGGTTGAGGATCAGTCTGGCTGCTGTGTTCTGGATCATCTGGAGTCCTCTCATGAGTTCGTTGGTGTTTCCGGCAAAGACTGCCTTGCCGTAGTCGAGCCGGCTGGTGATGAGGGCCTGCGTCACTGTTTTCCTCGTGTTGATGGGTAGCCACTAGAAGATTCTGCGGAGCATTCGGACTATGAGGAACAGTCTGAGAAGACAGCATTGATCTGTCGTTTCATGGAGAGTCCACTGTCTAGGATGATGCCGAGATTGCAGGCATGGTCTTTGGGCATAGCTGCTGGGCCGAGTTCTGATGACCACCGGGAGTCATTTTAGAGAGCGGTGTGTCTGCCGAAGATCAGCACTTCAGTCTTGTCCATGTTGATCTTCAGACAGTTGTCTTTCATCCAGGCTGTGACACTCCTCATGCAGTTGTGGAAGTTAGCTTTTGATGTGGTGGGACCTGCTGAGAGTGAGAGGACGAGCAGGGTGTCATCGGCATAGGAGATGCTGTTGATGTTGTGGGCTCTAACTATGTCTGATAATGGTGTCATGTAGATGTTGAAGAGGGTAGGGCTGAGGGATGAACATCGAAGCACATCGCAGATGGTGCGTTTGGGCTGTGAGGTGAAGGGAGTGAGTCGGACACTCTGAGTGTGCCCCATGAGGAACGATACCATCCATCTGAGAGCGTCGTCTTTGAAATGGATCTGGTGTAGTCGGCCGATGAGTGTGTGGTGGGAGACTGTTTTGAAGACTCAGTCTCCCACCAGGGATTCCGCAGCAACCACAGCACCGAGACCGCCCTCCTTGCCGCCACTGATGACATCCGCATGCTACTCGACCAGGGACACACTGCGGCCCTAATCCTTCTAGACCTCTCCGCAGCTTTTGACACCGTTTCACACTGCACGCTCGCAGCCAGACTTCACGACGCGGGGATACAAGGAGCCGCCCTCGACTGGATCCAATCCTTTCTCTCTGGCCGTACCCAGAGGATCAGACTCCCTCCCTTCCTCTCCAAACCCACCGATATCAACTGCGGAGTACCCCAAGGATCATCACTCAGCCCCACGCTCTTCAACATCTACATGGCCCCCCTCGCCGCCATCATCAGACAGCACGGGCTCAGCATTGTATCCTACACCGACGACACCCAGCTCATCCTCTCACTGACGAAGAACCCAGAAGACACCAGGCTCTGTTTCCAGGAAGGAATGAAGAACGTGGCAGACTGGATGAAAGACAGCTGTTTGAAACTCAACTCAGAGAAGACCAAAGTCCTCATCCTCGGACCCTGCACCTCCGCCTGGGACCACACCTGGTGGCCCTCTGCCCTCGGTAGTCCACCCACCCCTACAAACCACGCACGAAACCTCGGCATTATCCTTGACTCCTTCCTCTCCCTGAACCGCCAGATCAACGCCGTCGCCTCCACCAGTTTCAACTGCCTGCGAATCCTCCGCAAGACCTTCAAATGGATCCCCCCAACTGCAGAAGGACCGTCACCCACGCGCTCATCACTAGCAGACTTGACTACGGCAACGCCCTATACGCCGGAATCAACAGAACCCTTCTACACAAACTCCAAACCATCCAGAACGCCGCAGCCAGACTCATCCTCGGGACACCGCGTCACGAACACATGACCCCTCACCTACGAGACCTCCACTGGCTCCCCGTCGAGAAGAGGGTCACCTTCAAACTCCTAACCCACGCCTACAAATCCCTCAACATCGGACCCAAATACCTCAACGAGAGAATATCCTTCCACGTACCCAAGAGGAACCTCCGCTCCGCCGACCTCACCCTGGCAGAGGTCCCTCGCATCCGCAGAAACAGAACAGGCGGGAGAGCCTTCTCCTACATCGCAGCCAAAACCTGGAACGAGCTCCCGGTGAACCTCAGACGCTCCCCCACCCTGCACACGTTCAGGAAGGACCTCAAGACCTGGCTCTTCGACTGATCTGGAGCTGCTCCCTCCCCCCTCTCCCCCAGCGCCTTGAGACCCTCACGGGTGAGTAGCGCGCTTTATAAACCCCTGATTGATTGATTGATTGATTGATTGAAGACTCCTTAGAGGTCTAGAAGGATTAGGGCAGCTGATTCTCCTCTGTTGAGTAGTGTGTGATGTCGTCAGTTGTGACAATCAGGGCTGTTTCAGTGCTGTGGTTGGCTCTGAAAGCTGATTGGGAGGGGTGGAGTAGGTTGTTTCTCTTAAAGTGTGTGGTGGGTTGGAGGTTGATGGCCTTCTCCAGGACTTTGGCCGGAAACGGGAGCAGTGAGATGGGGCTGTAGTTCTGGAGATCATTGGGGTTTGCAGATGGGTTCTTGAGGCGGGGTCTGACCCCTGCATTTTTCCATGCATCTGGAAAGGCGGCTGTGGTGATGGAAGATTTGAGGATGGTATTGAGCCAGTGACTAATCTCGATGCTTCCGAGGTTGAAGAGTTGGTGGGGACATGGGTCGGTGGGTGCTCCCGAGTGGATGGATTTCATTAAGGTGGTAGTGTCTGGTGTGCTGAGTTGTGCCCATAAGGTGAGCGGGTGGTCGGCGGAGGTATTCATGGGAGTGGGGATGCTGATGAGGTCGGTGGATTGGGGATCGAAGTTCCTGTATATGATGGAGAGATTGTTATGGAAGTGGTCAGCCAGATCGTCGCAGAGTTCCTGTGTGGCGGGGATCAAGTTTTTGGTGGCTGGTAGGCAAGTGAACTTTCTGACGATGGTGACGAGTACCTTGGTCTGGTTGGCGCTGGCCTCGATGCAGAGTTTCAGGGCCTACTTTTTCATGACTTTGAGTTGGTGTTGGTAGCGGTTGAGGGCGGTCTTGAAGGTGGCTCGGTTGATGTTGTTTCTGCTGGAGCACCATTTTCTTTCCAGTTATTTGTATCTTTCTTTCACTGCGTTGAGTTCTGGGGTTTACCAGCAAGCTCATTTGGTGGTTCTATGTGTTTTGGCAGGTTTGGTCGGGGCGACTCAATCGGTCGCTCTGGTGACCCAGGCACTGAAGTTATGTACTGCTTGATCTAGGCTGGTGGAGACGTCCGGCTCGGAGCTGCTGAGGGTGTTAGTCCATTGGTGCTGCGTGATCTTGGTCCAGCTGCGGAAGGGGGTGCTGTAGTGACTGGGGGGTGCATGAGGTGCCAGCGATGGTGAAGTGTACGATGGAGTGATTGGACCAGGTGAGATTCGAGCTGTGGCTGCATTTGTCTCTGTTGCTGACAGTGAAGATGGGGTCCAGCGTGTGTCCTGGTCTGTGCATGGGGTCTGAGACTAGCTGTGTGAGGCCGATGTTGTTCTTCATTCCAGGAGATCTGTGGAATTGGTGTCAGTGGGGTCGTCCAGGTGAAAGTTAAGGTCTCCCAGGAAGAAGCAGTGTTCGGATTCGATGGCGAGCAGGGTGATGAATTCTGTGATGGCATCGCTGAGGCCGGCATGTGGTCCTGGGGGTTTGTATGCAAGGGTGCCTCTGAAGGTGGTTTTGTTGTCCGTGTGGAGTTGGAAGTTCAGGTGTTCCATGATTGGTGTGGTTTTGTCTTCCGCGGTCGTACAGGTGATGGATTCCTTGTGTATGATGGCAATGGCACCTCCTTGTTTGTTGGTGCTGTTGTGGTGCTTCGTCTTGTATCCATTGGGTGTTGCGAAGGCGATGTCAGCGGCACATCTGGAGGTGAGCCAGGTCTCAGTGATAAAGGTCACGTCGGGGATGAGAGTTGAGATGGTTTCCCAGACTTCGGTGCCGTGCTTGCAGAGTGATTTGGGGTTGATCTGGAGGCATCTGAGTTGCTCGTTAAAGGTTCTGTTGTGCTGGGACAGCGTGTCGAGGGTTTCTGTGAGGGTGGTTGGTCCTGAGGTGAAGATGAGCCAGCAGTGGAGGCAAGAGAAAGGTTCCGCTGTGGAGCGAGGAGATGCGAGGCAGCAGTTGTTTTTGCGGCCGGGGTCCAGCGTGCAGACATCTGCCATGTAGTACCTGCTGGGTTTGGTGGGCCAGGGTTCCTGGTGCTGGGTGCGGTCCAGGCACAGATGGGCGTAGACGGGCTTGCCTTTGGTGTGCCTTTGGCATGTCAGCGGCACGGCAGCTGTGTGCGTGCATCCACTGCGTGGTCGCACAGGGGCCTCCATAAGGGTTCCTGAGAAGCGCGAGGGGCTGGGCGGGAGGCGGGAGGACCTGGAGCGGGAGAAAGCATGCGGGGACAGGAGCCTGTGGGAAACAGCAGGAGGGAACGTGGCTGCGAGTGAGCTGTGGGAACAGGGAAGTGCACCCAACCCCAGTGGAAGACTAGCCCAATAACAAAGTGCCCAGAAACTACAGACAGACCAAATTAACAGTGAAATCAGCAAACTTAAACAGTAAATCACCAAAACTTGCAGACCAAAAGTAAATTTAGAATTAAATGCAGAGACTCTGTTGTCCAGGAGGAGCGATTACCTGGGGTGGCAAACTAGGCGGCGCACTAGGAGAATCCCTGGCAGCGGGGGCGAACTGGCAGCCGCAGGGAGGTGAAAACAGAGAAGGAAGGCGCTTTATCAGGGAGCCAAGGTGACTGCAGCAGCGGTGGGGGGGGAGCGGCTGGCTAGACCAAAGGTCAAGTGCTGCCTAGCTGACCTACTGCACTGGACCTGGCTGGACCTGCAACTGGCAATATCAACCCTAGAATAGCAAAGGAACAAATATTGAGGACAAAATAAGATTGACAGATAAGCGTGAGAAATTGGGTTGTTGTTTGAGGTGGGTGTGAGCCCTCCTCAAACAACAGTCACTATCATTGTCAGGGTGAACCACAAAAAGTCACTAAATGAACCTGTGCTTAACTCTGTGGTAGCTTGGCACAAAACTTAGAGGCATTGTGTTAAGTATTTATGCAGCACACAAAAAGTAATAAAGTAAAAGTGCAACACAAGGAAATCCCACACCAATTTAGAAACAGAGTAACATTTAATAAATTAGTTGATACCAAAACAACAAAAATCCAATCAGTAGAACCGGAGATATGCAGTTACAAAGGTTTAAGGAAACTAGAGCGCCTAAAAGCACAAAGCGTCACTCACGTTTATCTGGTCGTAAATGTAGCATGAAGATCCTGTCAGGCGTCTTTGCTGGTTGTTGCTGGAGCTTCGTATTGGTGTTACCGTGGGCTGTCGATGCTGTAGCGTGAACTGTAGATCTTGCATTGCCGGTAATCGCTGGCAGCCACTGTAGCGCGAAGAATTGGGTACACTGGAGCTTCGCATTGGCAGTTGTTGTAGTGGCAAGATCTTGGCATGAACGGGCCCATTTGCGGTTGAGAAGAGACTAAGACTTCAGAAGTTCCCCTTTTCTTCCAGGAAGAGATCAACTGATGCCACACCAAGGATCTATGACCTTGGAGGCACCTCTTGGGGATCAGGAACTTACTCCTGCAGAGGCCGGCAGAGCTCAAGCATGTCCATTTGAAGATTCAGGCAGGTCTAGTTCAGCAGGTCAGCTAGGCAGTTGCAACAAGGCCTCTGGAGCTTGTTGTGTCCATGTAGCTCAGAACAGGAGGCCAGCTAACTATCCCTTAGTTAGAGACACTGGGGTAGCCTGGGGTGAAGGGAGCAGATCCAGTCTTCCTTCTCAGACAGCAGGGCAAGAATCAGTCAGCAGGGCAGTCCTTCTTCTGTAGTGTCTACAGGCCCAGGAGTGTACTGAAGAATGGCTCTGAGAGTCCTAGTTTCATACCTGGTGCAAGCTTTGAAGTGGGAGAAGCTTCTGGCGCCCCCCCCGCCTCCCAAGGTGTCTGTAATTTCCTGCTTCCCTACCCTGGTCCCAGTCTGTTACCATCCACATTTGGCTAGTGTGAAGTTCTTTGTGTGGAAGTGGAAGTGGGGCTATGCGCGCCCCTATCCTTCCAACACCCATTTTCTCTATTGTGTGGCGGTCTGGGAAGAATGCATAAAGGCCAACTGCCAACAACATATTGTCATGTGACCCAGAGAAGGCTGCAGGCACCAAATGGTTAGTTGCCAAGAAAATACTACCTTTCTAAACGTGGCATTTTTAGAATTGGGACTTAAAATCCGACTTTACCATTAAAGATGATTTTAAATTCATTTCTACCTGCTCCTCAACAAACGTTAACGTATTAAATGTAATAAGGTAGCCCAATGTTATCCTATGGGAGAGGTAGGCCACACAGTAATGAACAACACGTTTGTGAGATTTTCACTACCAGGACATGTGTAACGGAAAAGTACATGTCCAACTTTTTAAATACAATGCTGCTATACAGGGGCCGTTTAGAGCCTACCCTTGGGGTCACTTGTATTTATTAAAAAAGGGATTTTTAGGCTTGGCAAAGGGCTTATTTTGCTAAGTCGAATTGACAGTTTAAGATGTGGAGTTAAGAACAGTAAATCTATACTTCCCTATATGTGCTTACCTTTCGATATTTTGTCACTCGATATTTTTTCCTTGATATTATTGTACCACAGTATTCTGGGTATCAATGTTCAGTAGCACAATTGAGGAAGATTGATATATTTCTGCTTAGTTGGCAAGTTTTTTTTTTGTGGAGTTTTATATAGCACTAACTAGACCTGGAGGTATCAGAGTGCTTTACATGAGCACCAGTTACATTACATACAGATGCATTCATTTTTGTTAGGCATGGGGAGATTAAGTGATTTGCCCAGAATCACAGAATGTTGAGCGACCCTGCCAAGACTCGAACCTGGTTCCTCAGCTCCGAGGTCAATTGCCCTAGCCATTAGGCCACATTCTCTCCCCATTGCAAGTTGTTGAGCAGATTGTGCATAACCCCCACCGGGGTTAAGCACAATCTGATCAACAACTTTCCAACATGTTTCATTCAGTGTGTGTCTGAATTCTTTGTAGTACTCCTGCGGTATTGCATCTTATCCTGTTTTGTGATTTGTGTTTTAACTTTCTGAGATACTTTCCCAATATTAATGTTTCCGCATGGACACCTTACAAAATGGATGCCATTTGATGAAATAAAATTAGTAACCTTTTGCAACTGGCTTTTAATCTGATCATGTTTAGAGAATTTGTTTCAATACAGAAAGCACATCCACTACTACATTTGCCAGCACATTTGAAATGCCCAGTTAGCAAGGTAAGACCCCATTGTGTTCGATGGGTGGTGGTATTTTCCACAGCCTTCATAGACCTAACCACCAAATTGCAGCTGTCTTTGAGTCTTTTAAATGTAAATACAGGTTTTACTGAGGACTCAAGCGCACTCTGTACAGAATCCCAGGGGCATATTTACGTTCCCTGGCGCATCCCTGCATATCAGCAGGGATGCGCCAGGGAAAATGCGTCACGCAAGTTTACCCTTGCGCCACGTCCGATGCGCCGCATTTACAATGCGGCGCATCATGGCGCTAGGGATAAGCAGATGCGTGACGCATCTGCCAGCGGAAGGTTGGCGCAGTGCTGAAGTTGTGTCGCAAGCGCGACGCAACTCCAGCACTGTTCCAACCTTCCCTATCCCTAACATGGTGCGTCAATCCTTACGCCTGCTTGAAGCAGGCGTAAGGATTTGACGCACCAGCGTCGGAAAAGTGACTGCGTGAAATCTTGTAGATTTCACTACGTCACTTCTCCGAGGCGTTCCTGCGCCGGAACGCCCCCTGTGCCGGTACGCCCACATGAAACCTGACGCAGGTTTCATGTGGCGCAGGGGTTTACTACATGACGCATCTCCCTAGATGCGTCACGTTGTAAATATAGCGCAACGCGGCGCATGGTTTGCGTCGCCGCTGCGTCACATGCGTGACGCAACGGCGGCGCAAAAGTGGCGCAAGGGGCTTGTAAATATGCCCCCCAATGTTTTTTGGCAACTTTTTGATCAGTTTGATAACAGCGCAATAGTTACTTGTGAGGACCGCCCTTTGAAACTTGCAGTCTTGCACAGAAAAACGTGAACATGTGCCTGACAGGGGAGAACTCCCAGAGTGTCGTATTTTATATTTTGTATGCCGTAATGTGAAGACACCTCGCCATGCATATGGGAGATGTAGCGGGTTAAAAGAACCCAAAAAGCAAATAAGAAATTCTAGATTTGGAGAACTGGACACCGCCAGTGCGGTAAAGGGGATGTCTCAGCTACATCAGGGATTTGAGAAAAGTTGTGCCAAACTGTAAATCAGACCATCAAAAGACGTTTTGAATAATTATGTATACATAAATGTACACAGTGCAAAATTGCTTTGAATTTTATTTCAGATTTCCATTAATATTCAAATGTTGCTTTCCTTTGAAGGAATCTCTGTGGCCATGTTTATTTGGGCTAATCGCAGTTCCTGCATTGCTACAACTGGCAATTTTGCCATTTCTTCCTGAAAGTCCACGTTACTTGCTGCTTGAGAAACAGGATAGAGCGAGAGCAGAGAAAGGTAAGTGAATAATTAAAACATTAATACAAATTATTTTAGTACTGTATTGCTGCCGGCTAATAGAAAACAGCATACCCACTATAGTACAAGTCTGATTTACTAAAGTCTTTTTGTGGCTTAAAACAGATGTAAGACTGCCATATGCAAGGAAAGATGATCTTGGTTTACAATGGGTTTTGTCCTGGTTTAAGGTGGTGTTAGCATCGCCATGGAGTGGTAATAGATCCCCAATACAATTTTTCTCTTGCTTAAAGGGCCATCCAGAAATCTCTCCTGCCAGCACTACATCGCTTACAGTAGGCATTCTAGAACGTCTATTTGTTAGATGTCTAGGGGGTATTGCCCCTTTAAGTATAAGAGTAAATCAGATGGATACTTCCTTGCTTATTTTAAAAGACCTTGGGCTTGGCCTACATTTATGACAAATTGAATGAATAAATAACACATATTTGTTAAAACTATATTTTGTGCTTTGTCCCGTGTTTGAGACAATTTGAAAACAAAAATACCGTATTAAGGATGCCGCTGTATTACTTTCCGACACAGAACATGAGCTCCTACTGAGGGGCAGATTTACAAGAAAGTAACGCATCTGTATAGATGCGTCACTTTCCCTGCGCCACCCTCAGAAACCCTTGCGCCACCATAGATGCGCCGTATTTACAATACGGCACACTATGGCACAAGGATTGACAGATGCGTCAGAAATTCTGACGCTTCTGTTGGCGGAAAAGTCACGCATTGCTGGAGTCGTGTCGCAAGCACGACGCAACTCCAGCAATGCGTGTTGAGGCCTATTACCACTACACTGCGTCACTACTTACGTCTGCTTCAAGCAGGCGTAAGGTTTTGACGCAGTGGCGTCCTAAAAGTGGCGCAGTGAAATCTTACTGCGTCACTTTTACGAGGCCTTCTTCCGTGGGAACGCCCACCCTGCATACATTATATCTGACGCAGGTATAATGTCACGCAGGGCATTACAACGTGATGCATCTCCCTAGATGCGTCACGTTGTAAATTTGCCGAATTTTTTACGCCGCTGTTGCGTCACAAAAGTGACGCAACTGCAGCGTAAAAGTGATGCAAGGGGCTTGTAAACCTGCCCCGTAGTGTGTAATGAACCGTGTATGTAATACTGTATGTCTGTGCTCTGTAATCACTGTACAGCTGAACATAAAACTCGGTCAACATGGCGTCGCGCATGTTAATCTGTGTTGCTTTCATATTCGAAGAGTGATGTAGTTGAGTTGCATTAAAGAGGAGTTTAAAAAGATGCTTGCTTGGTGTCATTTCGAGGGCCAGTAACATAAAACATTTTCTTTAATGGTGGGATCAGCGGCTATTTTTAAGAAGGAGATGTATAGAAAGAGAAATGAGATAGAGACCAGAATGCCCACAGTCCCACTTCAGGCGTAAGACTCCCGGGGAGATATTCACAAGGAAGTGGCGGAGAGAGGCGTTAGCCCTCTTGGCTTAACGCCTCTCTCCGCCACTTCGGAAAAGCAAGGCTGCACCATATTCACAAGGACATGGTGCAGCCTTGCTTTTCCCCCTGCGATGGCGCTAAGTTTCACAACTTAGCACCAACGCAGGCACCCTTGCACCAGAGTGCAAGGGTGTCTGCAAGCAGGGAGGTTTGTTTATGTACAGGAAGGTGTCCCTTCCTGCACATAAACAAACCTAAAATGCCAGTTTGTAACTTACATGTGTGCTGCTTCATGCAGCACACATGTAAGTTACAAAACGGCATTTTTTAAAAAGAGGTTTGTTTATGTACAGGAAGGGACACCTTCCTGTACATAAACAAGCCATGGCATTTTGCATTTTCCATGTGTGCTGCACAAGGCAGCGCACATGGAAAATGCAAAAACGAGAATAAATAAAGCATTTCTCCTTGTATCGCCAACTTAAGACCAGGGTTTTCCTGGTCTTAAGTTTGGCGTTAGCTCCTATTTACGCTGCCATTGTGAATAGGGGGCAGCGTAAATATCAATGGGTGTTGCGGTGGAACACCCACCACAACACCCACTGCACGCCCCTTTCACGCTAAACACAGAGTGAAAGGGGGCCTATTCACAAGGCAGCGTTAAGCCACGTTAAGTGGCTTACCGCTGCTTTGTGAATAAGGCAAAGCCCCTATCGCCAGCACGTCACTGAAAGTGACGTTGTGGTGGCGATAGGGGCTTGTGAATATGCCCCCCTGATTTCGTAAGCCTCAAATGGCTTTATTCTAGATGTCTCTTGCCTAAAATATCCTCAACTTCAATATAAGTCAAAGCGGAAAATAAATTCTGTGAGGTGTTTGCGAGGGAGAAGTGTAATTCATAGGTTCCAACTGTCCCGTTTTTGGTGGGACAGCCGTGGCAAGTTGGAGACTGTCCCGGGTAATTCACTATCCCTGGACAGTCCCGCCAATAAGGGCCTACTCAATAAAGTGAGAATTGCAGGGAGTTGCGATGGGATTTCAAACTTTAGGCCAAAGTAGCTGAGTTGGACTGAAATCAATTCAGAGAGGGAGAAGAGACATGTCTAGAGAGATTGAAGAAAATGTGTTCTAATGCAAAAATAACATACTAGAAACGTTTCTATATTCACTCTTATCGTTTATATATGTTATAATTCTTCTGGACTTGTTGAATCAAAGAATAGTAAAATTGT
Source organism: Calotriton arnoldi (assembly GCA_963921515.1). Classification (NCBI taxonomy): domain Eukaryota; kingdom Metazoa; phylum Chordata; class Amphibia; order Caudata; family Salamandridae; genus Calotriton; species Calotriton arnoldi. Next base: position 899,357 of record CAWUFW010003155.1, read on the forward strand.
ATCTGCTTCTCATAATGAATACCATATATGCAGGCAATTTCAAACTCATCAATACATGAACATTTTCCCTGTCATATTTGCCTTAAAACCTTTGTCACTATGTATGGCCCAGAACTACATATGGGAAAATCCTGTCTATATTCCTAGTAACCTGGGTAACCAATATTCTGGAACAACAATGGTTCCCTCTGAGGAAGCCATAAGCATAAACTCCCTCAGCTTAAACAATAAACATACACACAAATATCTGACTGTAATAAACTTTAGTATCACATAATAGAAGGAACCAAATCCAAAACATATATCTCAGTTTTTGTACGTTGGGTGCTCCAGTGAACGGCACAGTAAACATAACTGAGTAAAAGTGGGCTAGGTGTACTTGTAAGAAAACATAGCCGAAACAATATAAAAGTATTCACTGTACAATTTTCAATACCGACTCATATTTAAAGTAAAATTTGAGTGAATGGCAATCAATTACAGTCTGCTTCTCATGGTGTTACTTTGCAATTCTTATATCATACCTTGAAGGGGTCTTTATCAGGATTGGCTGGTAGCACTATGGGGAGACGAGTTGGCCTAACGGCTAGGGCGGTCATCCTCGAATCTGGGGAACCGGGTTCGAGTCTTGGCAATGACGCTGAACATCCTGTGATTCTGGGCAAATCACTTAATCTCCCCGTGCCTAACAAAAAATGAATGTGTCCTCATGTAACGCAACTGGTGCTATGTAAAGCGCTCTGATACCTGATACCGGCTCAAGTTCGCGCTATATATAACTCTGTAAAAAAAAAAAAATGAAACTAATTGAATCAATTGTTTGGATGAAATTGATCATTGGGTCCTCAGGCCATAGGCATTAATCCTCCATTTGAGGACTGGTTTTGGAAATACTGAGTGAATTGGTGTGTAGACAAAATATTGAGAAAAAAATAGTGTGGGCAAAATCTCAATCTGATAGAGACTTCTAGCTGCAGCTACCTTACCTTTGAATTTCCCAGGCGTCAGACTGGATCTGGAAACTTTTGCTGAGCAATACCCCTTGCGCGTGCCATCCGGTGGCTCCATTCGGCTCTGCGTGATGTTGTCGGCGTCCGTAGCGTCGGTTATGATGTCGCGGTACCTATATAGGCGCCACCCAAGCATGGGGACTTCAGTTCTTTTCTTTCCACCAGTTCAGCGCCAATCTGAGAAGAGCTACCCCTCTGTCACATTTTGACAGGCCTTTTCTCGACTTTTTGTCGAATTCGGAATTTTTTCCAGCTTTGTGTGCGAGGATGTCTTTGAGGAAGAAAGGGTTCAAGCCATGCAGTGCCTGCCACTGCATGATGTATTTATAACTCCATATATATGTACCTTAAAGATATATATATATATACATATATGCAAAAAAAAAGAAGAGAACTCTGGGTAGTTCTCAAGTTTAGGTGGAAAGCAGCTCCTGTATAGAGCACCCTCAACACCAGCGACACTCTAGATCTGCTCACCTCAAATGTCTGCTTTTCTATCAAAGTCTTTAAGCATAGGACTAGCAAGTGCCATCCACGCCGAGATAGAAAGGGACAAAGTCTTTTGACATTTCTACAGCAAAGTCTTTAAGCATAGGACTAGCACAGTGCTATCCATGCCGAGCTGTAAAATGATAAAAAGCCTTTTACCACTCCAGGCACAGTATTACAGCTTTGATTTGGTACAATACCAACCTGAAATGAATGAAAGCGACCCCTGACAGAAAGGTATAGCTTTGTCCAGAAACAAGGGAGCACCCAGTGTAAGTCAAAACAATACCCTTTCCTGCATAGAGTGACTCAAGTTGAGGAGAGCAGATCTAGTGTCGCTGGTGCTGAGGGTGCTCTATGCAGGAGCTGCTTTCCACCTAAACTTGAGAACTACCCAGAGTTCTCTGCTTCATGTTTTGCATAATTTATGCATCACTCTATGCCTGAAAGGGTATTGTTTTGACTTATACTGGGTGCTCCCTTGTGTCTGGACAAAGCTATATCTCTCTGAAGAGCTTATTTCTCACAAATTGGTGTTGCTGCATGTAGATCTATTGGACTGTCAGGAACCAGGCATCCCAAAGTCCTAAATTTCTTAGATTTTGCTTAATTTCCCAGTGCATGATTTTTCGCCCCCACCATCAACGTGTAGGCACACGTGTCAAAATCCTGACACATCTGCTTTATTTTTCCATGCTCTGTCACTACTTTCTTCATCATGAACCACTTTCATCATCGTGGTCCAGAGAACTTCCACCTCTTTCTGTCACAGAGATGCTGCATTTAGTATCCGCCATTGTGGTTTCTCGAGAGACCAATCTCTGAGCTATATGGTGTGCAACGCCTTGCAAGTCTTTTAAGGTGTAGCTCAATTACTACAAGGAAACGGAGAAGCTATATCTGATGGTTGATTCTGCTTCCCAATGATAATGAGAAGACAAGAGAGAGTCAACCTGGTAACACAAACAATGGGAAATGCCTGAATCCACCCAGGAAAAGGTTTTCCTTTTGTAAAAGAACTCTCACACACTGGTAATTACAGTTGCATGCTTCATCATAGAGTTCTCCATATAGAGCAATACAGATTGCCTTCGGGAGTGCTTCTAAACTCGATCCCTGAGGGAGCACTGGTGTACTGGGTGAGGATCTGAAAGTTAAAATTGTCTATGTTGTGCCCTGGGCAGAATGTAGCACACATAGAAAGAGGAAGTTACTTGGAGAAATAAAGATATTTCTCCTTGTTACACCTCTCCTGGAAGGCCTATCTTTTTAGCGCATTCCCAGGTTTACCAGTTCTGGTAAATCTGGGAATGCATCAAAAACCATGGGAGTTGAGTGAGAACACCCACACAATGCCCATGGAACACCCTTCTAGGGCAGTGTAAGGCTATGCAGTGATTTTCGATGCATTGCCTTCAGACTTATGGAGCCACTCAGGGCCACTCAAAGTGGCCTTGTGTGGCCTCATAAATCACATGTAAGGATTGCGTCACTCTTGCACAACCGACACAAACCGGCTCATAAAAAAGCCCCTGAATGTGATGCTTATGAGTTTCTATCACTCGCGCATCTCTAGTCTGGTCTATGTGGTTCAGCCACCGTCAATGCCAGAAGGTCTTATTGCTTTCCTCAGGACCAATTTAGATCCCTAAAGTGCCCAAATTCTATTAGACACCATCTGTTTACCAGTGCACATTCTAACCAATCTCACTCATTCAAAGCATTCATTAAAATCAATTTTAGAGGACTTCTCAGAATTAAGATCGGTATATCTCTTTTTCAGGGTCTGGAGAAGGTTCCTAGGTGTACCTGAGGGTGCGATCCTTTGATGAATGTGTGACTGAGCTTTGGGTCCTAAGCAACAGTTCCAAGGAGCTTCAAAATAAGCCAAGTCTCGCCCATACTTTAAAAAGCACCTGGGATAGATTCCAAAGTTCTATCATTTGCCAGGTTCCGATTTTCCCTTCTTGTCTAAAGTCCTACAGAACTGCTAAAGGCCCTGCTCAAACGCTTAATTGAAGATACAGAGCTCCTTGATGAGCTTTTATTTGGCCTTAGGTCAGAATGCAGTACTGAAACTGCAACCTCACCAATAGTTGATAACTGTCTCTGCATCATACACAAAGGTGATTCATGTCTCTTATCTTTCTAGCCCTTTTTGAAAAAAAATAGAATGGAGCTGAGCCCTAAATTGGCTCCCATTATAAATTAAAAAGTTTTCAATACATAAAAAATGGTCAACTGCCCCCAAGGTTCTATTGTCTTTCGTTAGAGTTTAATTTGAGATTCTAGTCTCCATTTTCAGCTTCTATAACGTTTCATATAAATTCTATCCACATGACACTTAGATCTATTGGAAAGTTTCCTCTCCTGAATATGTTGAGTTCATGAATAGAGCACTTGAGGACATCACACCTGAATGTCACTTCACCACCCTAAAGCTGACTCCACTCAAAACAGAATTCCTCATGTTATCCCCACTGTTGGACTTGGCCATTTTTGCAGGGTTATCCCCAAACTTTTTGCTTCTTCCTCCTATTCTTTCCCGACCGGTTGTTGTTGGATTTAGGACTATGGGCACTTTACCACTGCCATTCAGTGCTAAAGTGCATATGCTCTCTGTGTAAATTGTGAACATGATTGGTTCTCCCTGATTGGCATATTTGATTTACTAGTAGGTCCCTAGTAAAGTGCACTAAGTGTGCCAGGACTGGTAAACCAAATGCTACTAGTGGGCCTGCAGCACTGATTGTGCCACCCACATGAGTAGCCCTGAAAGGACGTATCAGGCCTGCCACTGCAGTGCCTGTGCGCAGTTTGCTAACTGCCATGTCGACTTGGCAAGTGCATCCACTTGCCAGGCCCTAACCTTCCCTTTTCTTACATATAGGGCACCCCTATGGTAGGCCCAAGGTACCCCCCTGGGCAGGGTGAAGTGTATGTGAAAGGTTGGACATGTACTGGTGTGTGTAAACATGTCCTGATAGTGAAATACTGCCAATTTCGTTTTTCACTATTGAAAGGCTATCTTGTCCCATAGGACAGAATGGGGAATGCTTTGTAACATTTTACAAGCATATCTTCCCATAGGGATAAGATAGAAAAATAAAGTTTAGATTCTCTGAACTCAGAATTTAATAACACATATTTTACTAAAGATGGTTTTTAAATTGTGTGTTTGAAAATGCCACTTTTAGAAAGTAGGCATTTTCTTGTTTAACCATTCTGTGTGCCTCTGCCTGTTTGTGTATTGACTGTCTGGTTTTGGAGTGACAGGGGCTGGAGAGGTGCATTCTCTCAGACAGCCACCGGGGGGGGGGGGATTGATGTGTGTCCTGCCTTTCCTGAATAAGTCAGGGCTGGGCTGAATAGACCTGGGCTGCATTCAGAGTAGGGGGAGGAGTTCTCTCTAGCACCTGAATAGGCAGGGTCTGCATTTAGAGAGGTTGGAGGAGATTTCCCTTGCACCTGAATAGGGCCTGTCTGCCTTACACAATGCCACCTCCTGCCGGGCAGCTGCACCAGTGAGGACAGAATTGGTTTGGACTGGGCTCAGAGACCCTTGCACAAAGAGAACAAAGCCATTTGGGGGTATAAGTATTAGACCTAAAACCCCTGAACTTTAGACTACTTCTGGAATCAAGAGGAACCTTTGCCAAGGAGAAGAGCTGGAGAAACTGAGGAGAAGTACTGCCCTTGCTGTGTGTCGGGGGTTGGCCTGTAGTTGCTGTTTTCTGCCAAGGAAAGGAGAAGGACTTTGCTGTGTGCTGTGTCCCCTGCTTGAGGAAAGTCTCCAAGGGCTTGAGTAGAGCTTGCCTCTTGTTTTGAAGTCACAGGAACACAAAGACTTCACCCCCGCTCCCCTGAACTTCCTTGTTGGGAGTTCTGATCTGCCAAGAAGTGCCTGTGACTGTCTTGGACCTCTGGAGGTTGTTTCTGCTGTTGGGATCTGGAAAAGCAACGCAACGACAAGGAAATCGACGCATCGCTCTTCTTGCGACAGTTATTCCAATGCAGCGCTGTGATGCGAGAAGAATCTCCTCGCATCGCTGCGCCGCTGCCGAAATTAACGCAGCGCTTGTCTCCGCGGCAAGAATCGACGCATCGAGGGATCGTGGCTGAAAAGGTCGACGAAGCGCCGCTCGCCGCCACCGCATCGTTCGCCGACGCATCCCGGATTTCCACGCATCGTCGCTGTGTGGCAAGTTTTCCCCAACGCATCACCCGTGGTTCGGAGTCATCTCAGAATCGACGCATCGCTTCCCCCTACAGACCGGACCCGACGCATCGCTCCCCTATGTACAGCGGAACTGTCGCATCGCATCCACGAAGGTCTCAGGAACGACGCATCTCTTTGTTTTTCTACGCTTCTCATCACTGTGGCTGTTTGGCTTGGTGAATTTTGTTGCAACAACAGGTTCTTTGCAAGAAGTCACGCATCCATAGTTTTCCATGGACTCAATTACTAAAACCTTTTGAAAGTCATTTTTCTTAATACTTGTATGTTGGATTTTTGTCGTTTTGGTCTTGTTGAGCTTAGATAAAGATACTTTATTTTTCTAAACTGGTGTGGTGTCCATTTGTGGTGTTATCACTGTGTTACTGTGAGTGTTGGTACAAATACTTTACACATTGCCTTTGAGATAAGCCTGTCTGCTCGTGCCAAGCTACCAAGGGGGTGAGCAGGGGTTATCTAAATTGTGTATCCCCCTTACCATGACTAGAAGCAAGGGTCCCTATTTGGACAAAGGTACCTACCTTTTCCAACTAGAGACCCCCATTTCTAACACCCACCTAACAAAAATCTTGGCTTCTACTTGGCACACATCTTTAACTTTCAAGCACATATCAACACACAGCAAAAAGGCAAAAACGTTTTATCCCAGGACAAGTTTTCAAGCAAGTTCTCCAATATTGTTTACTGCCAATATTGGACTCTGGAAACTCTCTGGTGATAAGCATTATCAAACTGCATCGAGCTGCCCCTAAAGCTAAACTTCAGGCAACTGCTAGGCTGAACATAGGACAAGAATGTTCATTCTGTACTCCCTGGAGTGGTTCCCTATAAGGTGCAGACCATCTTTAAAACTATCCTACCATCAGTGGTAGACTACGTCCCGTTCAGGATGTTGCTCAGATATGAATTTATCTTAAAATAAATGAAAAGACTAGAGGCATTTGACAAAACAGGAACAAGTTGGTTTAATTAAATGCTGCAGCCGGGAGAGTCTCGACAGAGTACTTCTGCTCAAAGTCTCTTGGTGTTCAAAGTTTTGGCCGTTGGTGTATACAGGTAATGAGGTACAATAAATCAAATTCTATATTCTAAAACTGCATCTCAGCCATAAATCAAAAAGTGCTGGCATCTGATAAGGACACAAATGGCTCTCGACCTTGTGGAGAGCTAGTGTGGGTGAGTGTGTACGTTTCCGGATGTCTGGCATGAGGAGTGCCTGATCACTACGTGTGGTCTGCATGTTGTGCCCTGATTGGTTGAGTGTTTCTATGTACATGTGGTATCTAGCTTTGTGGTATTTTGGGGGAACGCAAGCCTTTGGCCAAACATGTTTTATTGGGGCCAATTTCCTCACACCTGTTTGTGGTGCAACTATCTATCTGTGGGATCGATCAGAGTTTTCCCCGGGCACGCGTTTGTCTTTAGGTTAAGAGAGACCCCACCTTTGATCTGGTATTCGACAGGCATGGGTGTGGGTTGTAGGACTTGTCCAACCACGTATCCCTGACTCTGGGTTGATGGGGAGGTCACCTTGGGTGAATCAGACATCAATGATGTGAGTTCATTAGAACTCCTGAAAATAATATGGCAGTCACTGGTATAATTTTTTATCGACATCCTTAACATTGTGCATACAGTTGTCATAGCATACACTGACATTATCCTTACTGGTATTGACACGGTTATGTTTGCTAAGGTCATAACGTACATTGACATTGTTCTTACTAGTAACAGTATCGTCATTTATGCATGGATTATGACATACATTGATATCATCATTGTCGATGTCGGCGCTTCTGTTCGGGTAACATTTATGACATACATTGACATTGCATTGATGTGTATTGGCATAGTCATGCGGGGACAGGTTGTGGCATACGTTGATATTGCCTTTATTGGTATTGCCGTTGTCGGGCCTGCATATATCATGATATTCATTGACATCGTATTCACCTATTCCAACAAGGGCACAGAAAACGTTCTTGAAAAAGGCTAAAACTCTAAATCATTAAGAGAAGAGGAGATAAGATGGCAAGGAATGATAAGTTGGGATGGAGGTGGGGGAAAATGAAGAGACATGTGAGGCATGTAATCCAGACTGAATGAGCTCTGCCCAAGATTAGCATAAACTCCGAACTATTGAGATGAGAGCTGAATGAAAAGATGCATGATCCATTTAGCGAGGGAGAATTGTGTTTTTAAGACTTTTTGGGGAGAGGGTCTGGAGAAAAGTAACACAGAAGTCATTGTTGACTTATGTATTACCTAATAGGGAGCCAGTTAAGGAAATACCACTTGCCAAACACGTTGCTTTGAACTACCTTAGGTGCACAATAATTTCCAACTTCCGTTCCTTAAGTGACCCATGGAGGCATGAAGTGTAACCCAAGCATTTCTGCAAACCCCAGACTCCTATCTATTTCTGCAACAATATGTATCACTCAATCCTTTTCTTTCTCCTATACTCAACTACAAAAATTAACTATTCCATTCCATCTTGCTCTGGTTTAACCCCTATCATTCTTCACAGTATTTAACCATATAAAAATTTCCTTCCAGTAGTAATCTAAACTTACTTACTCTGATCACAAACAATAAACATAATCAGTCATTTCAAGTTGAAATTTACAAAGCCACTCTACTCATCAGTGTCCCAATCGGACCGGTTGACGTAAATCACAAACCCTTGTGGACTATTGGCCCACCATTTACTTTGGGACTATCATCGCAGAGTCTCTCAAGCACGTGCAGACTGTGGTGGTGACTCTCCCTCTGGTCTTGTCCAGTCTTTTTGTGCCAGCCCCACTGATCCATTCTCATGCTTGTAAGCTGATAGCTGCCATTGATAGTGATCAATTCCTCAGATATTCCACTCACCAAACACTAAGGAGTCCATCTTCCATGACATCAGATCCTAAAAACTTCAGCTAGTGCTGCACAGGTCCCTAAGTACCAGATAGGGGTAAGTGCTGATAAATTATATCTCTGCCTTTCCCTTCACACATATGCACAGAGAAGGCTGGCAACCTGGACTGATCTCTTCCACACACTATACACAAGTAGCTCCTGGGTTCTATGTCTGTTGCAAGATGGTATTCATTCTAACTGCTGAAACAGGAATTTTAGATGAGAATTAACCAAAAATCTATTCTCAAAATGCATATGTACATCATTTACTGTACCTGCAAATTGCTCATATAGATTTTGTTCCTTACAAGGTTCAAGCATGGGCAGTATTGATTTCTGGCGATAGTTGGTTGTGCAACACGGGCCAGTGGTGAGTGGCCATTCCTGGACCTGCCTCTCAGGAGCAGATCCAGGCCACCGGCCTAGTGTTAGGACTTATGAAGCTGCTCACATTATCTGGCTCCAACCAATACATTTGTGAAACTGACCCCCATGCATGTTATGTTATGTTTTGTGTATTTCCAAAGCGCACTATCACCCACAAGGGTGTCCTGGCACTGAGTAGGTATATGTACCTAGCCCTACTTATGGTAGGTTGGTTAATTGAAAAGCCAGGCCTCCTTCTTCTTGCATAATTCAAGAAGAGAGGAGGAGGCTCTGATGCGGAGAGGGAAGTCATTCCACACTAAAGGAGTGATGTAAGAGAACACTCATTCTCCTGATCTGGTTCTGTGAATGCATGGGATGTTGATGAGTAGGAGTCCTGTGGAATGGAGGTGTCTGGATGGTTGGTGGAAGGAGATGCAACTGCTCAGGTAGGTAGGGCCTGAGTTGTGGAGTGCCTGGAGTGTGTGTGTGTGTGTGTGTGTGTGTGTGTGTGTGTGAGGAGTTTGAATTGAGCGTGTTTGTGTATTGGAGGCCTTTGTAGTTCCCAGAGGGTGGTGTAATGTGAACTCTGTTTGGGAGGTTGAGGATGAATCTCACTGCCGAGTTCTGTATGGTCTGGAGTTTTCTAGTGAGTTGCTTGGAGATCCCGGCATAGATGGTGTTCCCATAGTCCAACTTACTGGTGACTAGAACATGAGAGACAGTGTTTGTTGTGTTGCTTGGGGGCCATTTGAAGATCTTCCTCAGCATCTTAACGGTGTGAAAGCAGAATGCAGTGACAGCGTTTACTTGTGCAGTCGTGTCCAATTTTTGATGATTATTCCAAGGTTCCTGGCATCAGAACCGATGTGGGTGTGTGTCTGCGTTTGGCCGCCCACCAGTTGGAGCCCCAGGGTGAGGTGTTCTTGCCGAAGATCACTACTGTGTCTTGCCCGTGTTGAGCTTGATACAGTTGGCTGTTATCCAGGTCGCGTCTTTGGTCATGTAGGCGGTGAACTTGTTTCTTGTGTTTTGTATCTTGTCCAAGAGGGAGAGTATGAGTTGCATGCCGTCTGCATACGAGAGGTTGTTGATGTTGTGTCTGCCGATGACTTTGTCCAGAGGGGTCACGTATGCATTGAAGAGGGTGGGGCTGAGAGATGAACCTTCAGGGACTCCGTAGATGAGTTTGCCAAGGATCATGTGGTTGTCATCTGTGGCTGCAAAGAGTGCTGTTTCTGTACTGTGGCTGGGCCTGAATTCAGACTGTGTGGCAAATAAACTGCGTGGAATTTAAACTATGCTAAAGCCAAGCAAAAAAGACCTGTCCGTTATTTGATGATCATATATGCAAAAGATCCTCCATTTCAGATTTAGGTCACTTTTATCCATCGTCACTGCCCTGGTACACTGAATTTTACTAAAACTGCAGACTTCAAGAACAAACCCATCACAGAAGTCACATTTGAATTTACAGAAGGCAGCATGTAATGCTCTTCCCTTGGGATTTTATTTGATTAAAAACTATCCTTCAAAAGCACACACTCTTTTTTGATCTGACTACTGTGGCAAATTATAATGTATTCAGGTCGGTAAAGGTTGCCAACTCCAATTATTCTCAATCAAATTGTAAACATCAAAGCACGAGTTCTTAATCTGTATCACATACCCGTAAACCAGTACAAAGGTTTTTTCTTTTTCTAAAAAGAATAATCACAATAAGGAAAACGTATTATGTGTTGTTATAAGATGTTCCCCACTGTTATTCTTTTTATCTCTAATGCGATAACTTCAAAATAAAAATAGTATGGAAACTAGTTTTTGCAAAACAAATTTATCTGCGAGAGTCTTTATTCTATCAGAAAAAAATAATCACACTAATGTGCCACCAGATGTAGAGCTTTTTTATAGAATGCCAACAAATGTAAGTATTCCTTATTCAAAGAAATGAGACATCGCCACAAGGTGGTAATAACACATTGAGCACAGAAATCTGTGCAGGTTAACAGCAACTGAAGGTTTCATATAGTGTATGAGGGAGAGCTACGTGTAACTTTGAAAAATACATAGGGGCAGATTTACAAGGACTGGCGCATCTCTGCAAATCAGCAGGGATGCGCCAGAATAGATGCGACACGCAATTCTCCCCTTGCGCCACCACGGATGCGTCGCATTTACAATACGGCGCACCGTGGCGCAAGGATAGGCAGATGCGTGTCGCATCTTGTGGCGTAAGGGTGGCGCATTGCTGGAGTCGTGTCGCAAGCGCGACGCAACTCCAGCAATGCTCAGGGGCCGCCCATACTTAACGTGGTGTGTCACTCAGTGGTGTCGTAAAACTGACTCAGTGAAATCTTGTAGATTTCACTGCGTCACTTTTACGAGGCTTACCTGCGATGGAACGCCCACCCTGCGACGGAACGCCCACATTAAACCTGACGCAGGTTTCATGTGGCGCAGGGCTTTACAACGTGACGCATCTCCCTAGATGCGCCTCGTTGTAAATAAGTCGCAACGTGGCGCATGGTTTACGCCGCTGCTGCGTCACAGAAGTGACGCAACAGCGGCGCAAATGTGTCGCAAGGGTCTTGTAAATCTGCCCCATAGAACGGTAAAATTGTGGCAGCAGCTCTTTAGGGGTGCCCAGTGCGTTGCTTGGTTGAGGAAAATGACAGGAAGTGGTGGATGTCAGCGTTTAAACTTCAACCTTTAGATTCCAGGCTATTCATTTAGAACGTGAACTGAACATAGGGTTAATTTGAATTCTCACAGTCCTACCAGGCGTGAATGAACATGCCTCTGTCCTCCCCACATCTCCAGCACAAGCCTGATGCGATTAAATATGTTTTCTTCCACCTACACGGGGCAAGTACCATTGCATCATTAGCTTATATCCGGCATCCCGGGGCCGTATGTTCCTGAAATATTTGCAGATATTGTGCCGTTTCATCTCCGTTTCATCTCCTAGCTTTTATCACTGTATTTGTACCCAGGGTCTACATGCCATTTAGTCTGATGGTGCCATTTCTTCCTCTTGTATTATTTGTAAACCATATAGGCTTGCTATCAGGCCCCTGGTCACGCCGTACGTTGCCAATGCTTTTTAAAACGTAGCTAATGTTTTGGTCACTGCTGCTCTGATATTTGGATGTATGACCAAGGGTGAGATCTATGCGTATTGCATTCTGTCAGTTTCAGTTAAATTAAAGTTTTTTTTTTTAAATTCCTAAAAGGATTGGACCTCCATCTTGTTGAATATATCTTTTGGTCATTAAGAACTAAGCTTTCTCTAGTTCTTAACTCTGCCTTCACCTATTGCTGGGTGTGTGCAGGATTGAATTGTATGGGAGCATAAGGGCTGGAAGTGTGGATAGACCTCCTCTGTATCCACTTCTTCCCCACACTAACAGAGCGGTCTTAGTAATATCTGAGATGTGCATATTTTCCACCTCATCTTTTTACAAAACAATAGGATATCCCACAAAGGATAGCTCGCAATTGCCTCTTCAGAAAAAGCCATTGCTTTACCATTTGTCTGGATAACCAGTCTACAATTATCCTGAATTGGGTGGCATAATAATGCTTTATAGGTCTGGGCAGGCCAGACCACCTCTATTCACTGGAGCCATAAGTATTTTCTTCCTCACTATGGTCCTCTCTACCACTCAAATAAACTTAAACATAATTTGCTGATGGGCCTCAATCTCACAGCATCAAGAGCTCTTGAAAGAGATAATGTTTGCATGGAAGAATATTGCTTTCACAACAATGATTCTGCTTAATCACAAGATGTATTGTCCTCTCCATTGGACCAGATCTGCCAATATTTGAGTTTTTTGAGTTGACCAATTAGCTTTGGTCTAGTACCCAACCATGTCAGTGAGATTTGTCCCAAAATAGTTGTGTGAGGTTCATTTGGACTCAGTGTTCTGAGCTGTGCAGTCCTCTCTTTTAAGGCTAAGATTTATAAAATGTTTGATTTATCTCTATTAACTTTGACCCCAGAGTCTTTTTCATGAGACACGTCATGAGCTGGGGAGGGAGGTTTCAGTGCACGCTAGTGAAGGGAGTACATCATCTGCAGAATACTCATTTTTATGGTTCTCTGCTCCAAATTAAATTCCCTAGATATTATTGTTTGGCCAGGCAGGGCAAAAAGGAGAGGTGACAAGGGACAGCCCGAGTCTTCATAGAAAGCTATCAACAGCCAATAAGACCCCAAGCTTTACATGGGTGCATTGATTTGATGTAGGCTAAAATCTTTAGCTTTTCAATGGGCTTCTCCAGCTCCTCTTTCCATTCAGAGTTCAGGGGTTGCAGCTGGATCCCCTCCAGAAAGGCAGATATATCTTCACTACACACAGGTTCTGCGGCATATAGTTTTTGATCAAATGTAACAATAGCTCTCATTTTCTGAGTTCGCCTGTTATATTTTACCCTTACAGGGTTTTTAATTTAGCTATGTGTTCTTTGACCCTTTGAACACTAAGAGTTTGTCTGCTGGGTTTCCTTTTAAAAAAAAAAAATCTATTTTAAACTTGATCGTTTTATTTCTGCTTTATTAGTTCGTAATGCCCGCAACTGGCCCCTCCTGTTACCAATTTTTTTTTCTGGGGTCTGATGTGTTGTCGTTTGTTTTTGCACTCTGCTTGTAGGTGTCGGCTAGACAGCACATGCGCTGTCTCTTTGAGACATGCTGTTAACACGCTGTGGGCTTACAGCCCTCCCATAGCTTTTCATTGGTTTGCTGCAGCATTGCTCTCATTTCCTTCATTGCAGTTTGTGTAGGCATGCCTACATGATGTCCTCTCCTTGTGCTTAGCCCTGCCCTAGAGCTTGTACCAAGTACTTGTGGTGTCCATCGACTGCCCTCGTTTTTGGAGCTACTTTTCTTTTTGTGTTAGAGCACTCCATGGGAGTGCTTGTGATTTCATCTCTGCCAGGTCTGTTTCTTATATGTTCCAGCACTCCACATGAGTGCCTGTGTTTTACTCTCTGATGCAGTCTGTTTCTTCTCCACCCCCACCCGCCCACTCCCTGTTTCATAAACTCCCTCACCCACCCCCTCTCCACCCCTCATAGCCCCCACCCAGGACTGGCTCTAGGGCGGTGCGACTAGTGCAGCCGCACTGGGCACTGTCCTGGAGAGGGGGCACTGAGCTCAGGGGGCGGCGATGTGTTTAGCAATAACTTATGATTTAAAAAAACCTGCTGCAGAGTTCCTTATGTGTCCAGCTTTCAGGTACCAATAAAAATGTCAAGATAACTCTTGTAATTAATATTCCAGGGAGAGAGAGAGAGAGGGAGATCAGAGTTTTGTCTAGTGGCAGTTTTGACTCACCATAAAGTAGTATAGAGGGTAAAGAACAGATCTGTATTTTATGTGGATTGCTGAGTACATTAGTAAAGCCAGCCTTTACCAGTGCAAGGTGATAGTGAGGGAATCTGAGGAGGAGGTCATGGGAGGATGGGTGCCAAAAAAGATTGTCGCACCAGGTGCCACCAGCGCTAAAGCCGGCCCTGCTCCCACGTGCCCTTTTCGTGTTGTGCCTGCAACCCTCTTGCTAGGAGCTGTTTGGTGCTGTGTGCTTTATGATTTTTATTTTATTCTTTTTCTTCAGGCATGTTTGGCGTGTTTTGAAACCATCCCCTCTCAGACAGGGAAAAGAGTGGGGGAACTACTGGTCGTATGGTTGCTCTTTTGTGTACAACTGTGAGCAGCAGCTCCTGAATTGCTTTCAATTTTATGTGTTCCTTAGCTCAATTACTGCTGTATTTCCACCCCGAAGCTGGCCTCTGCTGTGAAAGATAACAGATGCTCCCGGAGGTCTCTTGAGAGCACTTAAAATCTACTGGTCTCCCCATGGAATGTCTCCTTTTGCAGAAATATGATCTGCTTTGTGCCAATGTCTACCAACCCCTCCACCAACGCTCTTGGTGTCGGCTCAACATCCTGTGATTCTGGGCACATCACTTAATCTCCCCATGCCTATAAACAATGCTTGTAAGCTTGTGTATTGTAACTAGTGCTCATGTACAGCGCTTGACCTTCGGTCGAGTTTGCTGTAT
Source organism: Calotriton arnoldi (assembly GCA_963921515.1). NCBI lineage: Eukaryota > Metazoa > Chordata > Amphibia > Caudata > Salamandridae > Calotriton > Calotriton arnoldi. The sequence continues at coordinate 914,435 of CAWUFW010003155.1, forward strand.
TTCAAAACTACAGCAAAATGAACGAACAGGTAAAAACAAAGCATTAACATAAGGAATTACAAATAAAATATTTATTTCCTTGCTGAGTTGTACAAAGTAAAACCAGAAAACCTGGCTAAATCGCTGCTTCCCCAATTAACATATGTGTTCTTGCCCATACACTTAATTTCCACAAAACCTTTGTCTTCAGTATCGTAAATGAAAGCGCTTTCAAATATGTGAGTTTAGAGTACAGCTCTGGCTGGGTCATAGTGCTTTTGTTACATGACTATCAGGCATGTTGAATAGGAGCCGTGCTGCTGCTATTCAACATGGCTAAAAGGTATTGACATTGACAATGCCTATAGCTCTCGCTTTGTCGAGATCTATTGGGTTTGCCAATGCTTGTTCTATTTCCTGTTAGTTTAGTTTCTACCAAGCATTCCTTTCTCTGTATTCTCATCATGCAGCGATTGCATCAAATCAAATCGAATCAAAATGAGCTTTATTCGATTTTTGTTATAAAATCATAAAAGCGTGCATTAAAAGCATTTCAATATCAAGTAAGTTCAAAGGATCACCAAGGGTAAACCTTACGGAGTAATTTACATGATGAAGAGAGGTTCAAATAAATATAATCACTGTAATTTCCTTCCATTTACAAAAGATAAAGTGCATGATTCAAATAAGGATAGTTTTTCTACATTTCACTATACATTTTAAAAATGACGAGATTGACTTTATAACATATTAATTATCTAAAAATTGCAAAGTTAAAAAAGCTGGTCTACATTGTCTCAAGTACTGCTATCTAAAGGTATGTAGTTCCTCTTATAGTGGTGCCTAGTAAGTCAAACCACCCTTGTTTGTAATTACAAACACGGTGGTGTTCTGTGCAGGAAAGAGAGTGGGAGAATTCCTCTTTTCGGAACTAGGGTCCTAACACCCCCAGCAAGCTAGGTGTCATGCTTCATCATATGGACCTGCTCCTCGTTGGGTCGGCGCTGCAATACCCAACGGGCACCCGTCAAGGGGCTCTTTAGCGGAGATCTTTTGTTCCTCGCCGTATGATGCAGTGGGGGGGTGTGGTCCGTAACGTGTAGATATCGTGCAGGGGTGATTTAAAAGAAGTAGGATAGTCCAAATAAAACTTTTTTTCTGGCTGGCTATCCACCTCGTTAAAATAAACAGAGTGGCAGCCTATCTAACTCTAAGATTTAGTTTAGGCTATGCTCAACTCTACAGGTCAACATGTTTCATGCCTATTGGTCAGATTGATCCGTGGCAATTCTTCAGGACCTACTCAGTGAATCTATCTACACGGCGTGGTGGGGTCTAAGTACTACCTACCACGTGTTCACACTACGAGTCAAATTTTCTGTAGTGTCTTCCATTGACCTAAAAGAAGGGGGTACAGAATGGAGGTACAACTGTATCACATGTATTAAGGTCACATAGTTTCCATTACTCTCTCTCCGAACACCTCCTATATTCTGATGGCGTTCTAAATTTGTGTAAAACCCTAGGCATGTGATGACTGAAAGTGGGGCCTAGCATTAGACACCCAGTGATGTGACAAGTTAAAAATTGTCTCAAGCCCATTACTTTTAAGATTGGTAAAATCCATCTCGTTCTTTGAGTTGCATAAAACTTACAAAATAAAACCACATGAATTGTTGATTGCTGGGCCTGTTCATCACAAGGACATCTACTCAATGCTTTGGCCCAGTCATCTGTTATAGGAAAGCTTACCAAATGGTGAAAAATACCAAATTTAAAGCATGTTAATAAGAATCTATCATAAAGACTTAATGTCATTTCAAGATAGGGCTGCATCCCAAAGGTGGTCAGCATCAGCTGATTAGACTGAACCGAGGGTTTAATTACCTCGACCGCAAACCTATTCTCCTCCAAATGCGTCATACAGAGCTTTTTAAGGTCTTTTCTGGAGGATCATTGGCAAAATCCTTTATAAATTTTAACCACTGAATATCCAACGCCTTGTCCAACTTAAGGCTGTCCTTTAAAATTTCGCGATTCAGTGTGGTCTTTACAGAAGTCCAAATTCTGTGCCATAGAAGGAGAGGTTGGGATTTTATCAAATCTGAAATGTAAGGTAACCCTAACTCGGAGTGGCAAATAAAAGTTGAAGTGCTGCCTGGAACCGCCAAGAGAAATTTTAAGAAGGAGCTCTCGACCTGCTGGATGGGTTTTGTGTCTCGATAACCCCAGACTCCGGCACCATATGTTGCCATACTGACACATTTCGCCTGATAAATATGTAACAACTCAACAGGTGGCCTTCTTCCCAATTTCCTTGCGAAATTGGCCAGAGCAGCCATCGATTTCATAAAAAGCAAGCTCCTACTTTTGACAGCTTGGGACCATGTCCCCTTTTGATCAAATAGGATACCTACGTAGGGAAATGTCGTGGTGAATTCCACTCTACTATTACCGATAAACATGTCCCTACATTTGGTACTACCTTTGCCACACCTCATAATAAAAGTTTTGGTCGTGTTTACTTTCAATCCCAGGCTATCCATATAGTCTGTGTAAGTTGTAAGGGCCCTTTGGAGTCCCAATTGTGTCCTTGTCATCAACACTGCATCGTCCGCGTAGAGGAGGGCGGGCAGGGGGCGGTTATTTATTTGTGGTGCGTCAAGGGCCCTTTCTGCCAATATGCATTTCAGGCCATTGGTATATAATGTAAATAGAAATGGTGCGTGGACGCAACCCTGTCTAACCCCCCTCTCCACGTTGAACGGTGCAGTGCATTTGCCCTTTACTCCATACTGGACGCTTGCCTCCGAATTCCCATAGAGCTGTCTCACAAAATGTATAAGAGGAGTTTCCACCCCCATCTCAATTAAGATGTTCCATAGTTTGTCATGAACCACGCAGTCAAAAGCTGCTGTGAGATCGACAAAAGCAAGATATAGCCTGCCTTGTTTGGACCGCGTGTACTTCCCTATCAGGATGTTAAAGTTTAAACCTTGTTTGAGTGTACCCAGCCCCTCACGGAAGCCGAATTGTACATCTGACAGGATATTCTTGTCTTCTGCCCATTCTTGCAATCGGTTAAGTATTATCCGGCCCACCACCTTAGCCAGGGAATCCAGCAAGGATATTGGGCGATAGCAAGCAGGATTCTGTCTGTCGCCCTTTTTAAATAAAGGGAGCAGTAATGACTCCGTCCAGGTCTCTATGAAACCTGTGGAGCAACATGCCACTAATACCAGTGTCAAAGTCGGGCCCCATAACGGAATATTTGCTTTAAAAATATCTACTGGCACACCATCTGGTCCGGGAGCCTTCCCTCCCTTACTTGCAGTTATTGCCGAGGTGACCTCATCAAGTGTGAAACATAGATCTATCGGATAATTGTCTGGGTTTCTAGCTCCCTTGTCTGTCAATGCATTTGTCGCATTACTTCCTGCTTATACACCTGAGAAAAATACTCTACACACTGTTGTTCATCTATGGCAATCTCTATGGTTGGTAAGTCATGAGGTGCGAGAAATGGGGCGTTTACCGCACGCCAGAATGCCGCACTATCATTTTTTCAGGGTTGCTTCATTTAGTGTCACCCAAGCCATATCTTTTAATTCAGATTTGCGTGCTTTCAGGGCCTGATTATATGCATTTCTTGTTTCCCTTATTTCCTTACTGTCTCTTATAGGTTTATGCAGGGTTTGCTTTAATTTTGAATAAGCTTTTGTGCAATTTGAATTAAACCATCCTTGGTTGTTCGAGTGTGCTTTTTTGTTCTCAACCCTCAGTGCATTTTTTATTTCTGATGTAATCTGTGCATAAGCTCTTAAGATCTGCATTTGAGGGGTCCTCCCGTCCAAGTACAAGGAGAAGGATTTTTGACAGTTTCCTAGAATTTTCTTTGTGAATTCTGTGGGTTCTATCTGGGAACACCACAGTGAATAGCCATTTATTTTATCCAGCACTATGTTTTGGACCAAATAATTAGAATTTCTCCGCATACTATGCACTTGGGTCAATAGAGATAAACTGACACTTAGCGGGAAATGGTCACTCACCGATTCAAAATGTGGGAGTTTTGCTGCGTATCGACAGGGCAGAATAATATAATCAATTATTGAGTTCATACCTCTCCCATTGAATGTCTGGGTAAAAGGAACTGGGGGGAACAAAGGTTGTTAGCAAAAGTTAAATCAAATGCGAACAGAATCTCATTCAAAAGCTCCCCATACAGTGTGTGGGGGAAGTGGGGGTATGTGTTATCATCATCAACTACTAAATCACAATTTTCCCCTCCACTTAGTGGGCACAAGCCAGTGTTAAAATCACCCCCCCATACAGTACAGACTTCCTTTGTGTTATCACAATGAAATTTGTTCAGATCTCTACTCAATTCCTTCGATACTCCCACAATTCGATCTTTATGGGCATTGTTGTAAAAATTAAGTAGTAGACAGCAATCATATTTATCCAAATACATGGTCACAATTTGATAATAACTATTAGATATGGACATGGCTATCTTATCTACGTTCAGCTTGTTAGAAACAAATATACATAGACCTTCTTTGGGTCTCCCATGTATAGAGGGGACAGCAGGGGTATGAAAAGTCTTGTAACCGTTAATATGTAAACTGTCTACCGCGCAAGTTTCTTCAAGACATAAAATATTGAATTTTCCAACAAAGTAAAGCCACACTAGGTTTATCACTTTTGATCGCTGTCCTGCAACATTCCAAAATAATACAGTAATATTTTCATCATCTCAGTTTCAACATTTAAACCCGCATGTAGTTCTGTGGTGTCAGAATGTAGATTGTATGCCCTGCCCACCTCGTTTAATGGTCTAATCCCCAAAGTGGGAAGTAAAGTGCTTGAATTTAAAGGTATACTACCTGGGAATCTTTCTTCGTGATTTCCTGTTACACCCTTTACATGGGTACAACCAATTTCTAGTGTTGCCTTGAGCAGGTCTACTGGGGTAGGTAAATCTTATGTTTCACTAGGGGGGTTATTTGTAACTATGTTATTCAGTCAATCAATCTCGTCTAAAATAGGGAGATGGTCAAACCTATTTTTCACTGGTACGTTATATGTTGGATGTAATCTGTTATCCCCTGCATTATTTCTTCCTGTTTACTGTAAAAATATACTGCAAAAGCACGAGAACAAAAGAATGCGAACAGCTGTTGTTCGCAGTGGTTTTGTTTTGTCATTTCTTGTTAGAACAAAATGCGTCCTTGCTCAAAAATTGATGTGAGGACGCATTTCCCACTAAAATATATTGTGAAATAATGGATTTGCATTTTGCAAAATTATGCTTAACTTCCCTGTTCCCTGGCTCCCTTAACAAGGACAGTTGGTATTTCCAGCTTCTTGCTAACTTAGGGCCCGATTCCGATCTCGCTAGGCAAGCCCTCGTACGACTCGGATCCGGAGGGCTTTCCGAGCGAAACGTGCTCTGGGAGTCCGAACGAGCGAGTACGATGCAGCCGTATGCTTACGGACTCGGTTCGCTCGGACTCCCATTGAACTCTATGGGAGCCTGTGTACAGATGCGTACACAGGCTCCCATAGCAAAAAGAGGTGGGTGGGGAAAAGCGTACACCCTGTGCCAGGCACCCCATGGCCCGCCACACTGTGCATGCCTGGATCGGGGGGGATCCATGGGCAAACCCCGTGACAGATTCAGAGGGCCCCGGGTGGAGGGGGGCCTGCTACGGCCCCCCGAAGTCCGATTCCGACAGCCATTTCATCTCGCTGAGACCGAGGCGAAGTGGCTGTCCGAATCGTGCATTGTACTCGCTCGGTCGGAATTCGGCTCCAGGGCGCAGCACGAATCAGCTGCAAACGAGTCGTACGGACAGGTTCGGGTCCCGGAAACGATTCGGTCGACTCGTACGCGATCTTCGCATTGTACTTGGTCATCCAGACCTGTGTATGTTTCGGTCGGAAACAAGGGCTACGAATTGGATCTGGGAAAGCCAAATCTGATTCGGAGGCCTTCCGAACGACATCGGAATCGGGCCCTTAGCTGCAGGTCTTCCCTCAAGGTGTAACTCCACCTGGGAGTGATCTGACATTTTACCCCACAGCATTTGGCCATTTTGGAGTTTGTGAAGCAGGGTTGTAGATATGAAGGGTTAATCAAATATGATGTATGATTTATGGATTTTGTGAGTAAAAGGAGTAATCCTCTCCTCTGGTTGAATATATCCCCAGGTGTCATTTAGACCCAGTTGTGTAAACTTAAGTTTCAACGGCGTGGACATAGCTTTTGCATATTTGGAGTTTTGGGCAGTTCTGACCAGTATGATCCCAGATTATGTTTAAATCTTCTCCCAATATGAGATGATCTCCCAGACCTGTGCATGTCTGTATACTTATTCACTGGGGTATAGGTAGTGTCTTGAATTTCTTCCAAGATTTCATTATACCTTCACTTTGGGAAATGCTGTAAATGGTGCAAAGTCAAAGTTCAGTTTACAGAATATAGCCACCCCCATATTTCTCATTTCCCGGAGGCCCATAGCGGGATGGAATAGCATCTGTATTTCTTTTTTTATTGATCACTTTTTAAAAAGAGGGTCCCTTGCATGAAAATTAGGGCAGGATTTTGTTGTGTCAGATGGCCCTAGACACCCCTTCTTTTGTTGGGAGAATTTAAGGGCCAGATGTATGACGCATTTTACCGGTCGCAAATGGCCCATCGGACCGTTTGTGATCGGTAAAATGCTTTTTGACATCAACAAAAGGCAAAATGCGCCTTGGTATCTTGTTACCGAATCGCATTTTGGTATTGTGATTCAATATTAGGATGGTGCGTGTTTAGGGCATCCCTTTCTAATACCGAATAGCACTGGTATGTAGGAATGTTTTGCAACCTGGAATGCGATTGCAAAACATTCGCAGTTACCACCACCTTCAAGTTGGTGGTAACCCATTCACAAATGGGAAGTCCTTTGTGAATATGGGCGCCAACATTTTTTAAGAGCAGGCAATGGTCCCACGGACCACTGCCTACTCTTAAAATATGAAAAGGAAAATTTTCATTTTTATTTTTTAGATGCATCCCATTTTCCTTTAAGGAAAAAGGGCTGCTTTAAAAAAAAAAAATGCTTTTTTTAAAAAGCAGTCACAGACATGGCAGGCCACCATCCCTGTGAGTGCTAGCCATTCCCAATGGATTGCGAATTGTGACCTACTTAATGAATATTCATAAGGTAGGTCATTTGCTACCCACTGGGCATCGCAGAAAGTGTTCAACACACTTTTGTACATGCCGTTTTGCAATTTCCTAATTTCTTAGTACATCTGGCCCTAAGTCCCTCACCTTTAGAGAAATTAGTTTGAGTTTGTGTTTTGCATTTGTGCTTGTTTATATCTTATTAGTGTGAGAAGGGAGGTGTGAGGGATGCCTGTTGATAACAATAACCTACATATTTATGAGTGAACTGACCTTAACCAAAATGCCTTCAACTGGGACAGTGTCACGTTTTGGTGGACCTATAGTATGGCCTTCATGGCGCTCAGTGTTAGTGTCTGGCACCATCTACTGTGGCTGATTACATAAATCCAATAATAAATAGCCCTGGACAAATTTTTCTTTTCACAATACATTTTATTGTGTCAACACGCATAGACATTTCATCGCTTACAGCATTCTTCACATAATCAATGTGAAACGTTATTACATCTAAGCTGTCGACGTCTATTATATCAATACAGTGTTTGAAGGAAAAACATAATGAGCCTAAAACTATGTCATTCCACACACGGATCTCCACCCGCCACCATGTCTTTTTTATTGCTACTCTGTATAAGAATGCCATCACCCATCGTCTTGTATCATTGGAATGAGGAGCGCCATATAGAGGCCTCGGTATTCTGCCCACCTTTTCCAGATTTTGGGGTGCTTCTGTGGACATTCTCTGGCTTTAAATATAGGGAGCGCCAGACCCATACAAAAGTCTAATCCCACTTTCCAAGCTCCTATCGTGGGAGGGGACGGGCCTTCCAAGCACTATATCTCTTTTTGTTAGAGTGAGGCCCAAAAATAGTAGATGGTGTTTGTATCGGTTGCCACTGATCCCTTCTGTGATGTGTAGTAAGATTAGTTTTGGTGACATAGATATATCCCATCCTAATACCTCGGCTAGACATGTTGTGACCCCTCTCCAGAACCTATTAAGTGCGGTACATTGCCAGATTGCGTGTATAAATGTACCATCCATGTTGCCACAGCGCAAGCAGGTAGGGGAGGCTATCAGTCCCGCCCTCCACAGTTTATGTCTGGTGAAATATGCTTGATGCAAGTATTTTAATTGAATTAGTCTTAAAAGCGAGGCCACGGCTTCCCCACGTGGAGATTCCAGTGCCTCATCCCAGTCATCATTGTCAAGGGCACCCAGGCCTATTTGCCAGGACTCACGTAGCTTATCTAATGTAATAGGGATATTCGTCACTAAAGACTTGTATATCTTTGTAATTTTATGATCTCCCAGATCTCCTATGAATACTTAGGCCTCTTGGACAAAAATGTTATTATGCAGCTGTAATTCGCATAATTTTGGCAATTTTGCATCTCACCTTTTATGCAAATTTTTCAAAATCACTCCATTAAAGTAGTTCTTATAATTAGGCTCCATTCCCGGTAAAAATTTACTGAAAAAATATACTGCCAAGCATGGTAAAAAAAGAATGCAAAAAGAACACTTGATGGACAGAATGCAGAACAATGTCATACATTCACCCCAGTACAGAGATCTGGGCCTAAATCCCTCGTTTTTTTACTCCCCATGCCATTCCTGTTTGAACCCAGCCCAATGCAATTCAGTCTTAACCCCGCCCCCAAAGGGAACAGTCCAGCCCGATGTGCCAGGCCATGTCCTCCCTGGACTGGAAACAAGCATCCTAGGACCGGTTTCGGGGTTTCACCCCTCACCAGCCAGGATAGCTTGACTCCAGTTGCATGGAGAGCACGGGACCCACGTCTGGGCATACCCATCCCACTGGGGGTGACAAATGCAAAAAGAACACTTGATCTGTGAGCAAAATGAAAGTTTATGTCGAGAGCCTTTACAGTGTCCCACCATGTGGCTTACATTTAGAATCCATGCATATGCAAATGGGATCTGTCAGTGTTTAACATAAGGTAGGATTCTGGTATAAAATAGTTAATGAACCCTGTGGATGAAAGTTTCCTTCCTGCACTTTATCCTTAGATGCTTACCTCATTTACAATGGTGATGCTTGGATATGTTTATTTTTACTGCCAAAGTTGTGGTAAATGCAGGTAAGGAAATCCTCTGAAGCAACAGGAAAAAAGTTCAACCTGGAAAAGTTTAGTGTTGGTGTTGCCCTTGCACATGATATAACTGCTGCACAACCCAGTTCTTGAGTAGGGTCTTTGAATAGGTTTATAGCACACATGCTCAACAATATGAATATGAATTGTATTTGATTGGCTGCAATCACTAAATCTCCAACCATGGTAGTTTTCCTTGGTAGATGAAAAGTACATGAATAGTCTGATTAGTGGAGTTTTCACATAATTTGTGAAGACAATGGACATCAAGACCAAGGATTGGGCTAAGCAGATTCCTTTGACAATGGGTAGGAATCTGCATTCTGTTTAGACCGAAATGACATTGGATAACAAATATGTTCATGTTTGGTATAAGTCATAGGTTCAGTAAAAGGTATTCATGAAAAATAGAATTATGCATATAAAACATGGGGTTTACTATGCATAATTCTGTTTTTCGTGAATACCTATTTTTAAAGTAAACTGTTGGAGTGGGATGTGGGTGTGTGTGTGTATGTGTGTGTGTGTGGTGAATTAGAAACACATTGGCCACTGCTATTTTTGTCTGATTATCTTTTCAGGTTGATTCTATATTGCTATTTATTAGTGTGTGCTGTTTGAACTGGGCTCAAGCTATATGAACTTTCAGTCAGGTGAAAATTCTGTAGAGTGCTTGTGATGACATCACAGAAAGGCAAGGCTGTTGGTGACGGGAAGCTGTGTGGATGACAGTTAGAAGTTAAATTTAAGAGGGGAGAGGAGATTCTGAAGACAAAGAGGAAAGTATTTTCTTTTAGGTCCTGAGGAGGTGACACTTCTATGGTTGATTTTTTTTTTTTTAAACGGCCAGGGTGAATTATGAGAGACACCTCAGGTTCCAGAACTGCTGAGCTCATCCAGGTATACCAACCCCTAATTCATTGTAGTGCCTACAGTATGAGGTGAAAACCCCGGTCACATTCATGAGGATCCCACTTTAGTCCCACTGAATGCTGACACTATGGTAGTAGGTAGAAACAACTAATTTGAAAGTGTGAGGGAGCATGAATGGGTTCTGAAAATATTGGTCCATAGGGTGTGCCTCCTGAATATCGAGCCCAGTATATCGTTGGACACTAATATCATGGACAAAGTTTTGAGGGACACAATATCAAAAGGTAAGTATGTATTTATTGTCAAGGTACATACATGTGGAGTTAAGAATGGTAAATCTGTACATGACTTTGTGCACTTACCTTTCAATATTTTGTCCATTGATGTTTTCTACGTGATATTAGTGTGCCGTGATATTCTTGCAATCGATATTCAAGAGTACAATCAGTCTATAGTGAAAGTACCTTAGCAATGAACAAACTAGAGACTTTATTGGTCTCTGTAAAATTTGATCTATGGGGCAGGGAGAGTTTAGCCCAGATGGGAGTGCAGATAAATAGCCGGAAGCTTAGCCCTGACTAAAAGAACGCATTCCTCATATATTCTTTGGTTTATGTTCCCTATTAGTAAGTAGAACATTTGTGTTTGATCTTTTCGTAAGTACATTAGGGGCCGTATTACATAAAGTACCCTGGGAGCGCAATGAGCATTTGCACCCACTTTGAGCGCCCCCAGGGCACTTTGGTATTACAGAAGGGGCTGCAGACGCTTGTGCGGCTCCTTCTGTAATACCAATAGTGCTGGGTCTGCTGGGTCAGATACAGCCTCAGCACTATCTTCAAGGGGGCGTTCACTCATTTGCATGGGGGGTGCCCCATGCAAATGAGGGAATCCTTTTGCCTCTGTGCCTGTGCTGTATTACCGATGTGGGCGCAGAGGCAAAGAAGCCCTCACAAGTCGCACTGATAGTGTGCCACCTAAAAGTTGCCGCACTTTCAGTGCGCCCCCTGATGGCAGCCGACTGGCGGGGGTAGGGGATCCCATGGACCCCCCCAGACATCCTCTTGCAAGCGGGTGCAGTCACTGACTGCACCCTCCTGCAAGGGGATCTCTAATCCCCTTCAAAAGTGCAGGCTGGTTGCCGCCTGCACTGTGAAAACACGGAGCGTCTGTAAAGCAGCCACTCTGTTTTTCACCTAAATACGCACGAGTTCGCGGCTACCCTGGGGGCAGCACATTCATCATAATAGGGTGCATTTTCATTGTTTACGCCGGGTGCACCTTTTTTAAACGTGCGCCCGGCGCGAACAATGAAAATGCGCTTTATGTGTAATGTGGCCCCAGAAGTGCTAGTGAAGCAATGTTTGGGTAAAATGATATTAATCTGAGGAAATACACATTTGTATTGCCTGCACAACCTGTTCAAGCAGATTAAAGATAGATGAAATAGTACAGGAAGATTGCTGTCCAGTTCAGACATATGGATGATTATGCGATGATGTTCCCTTAGATTAAACAATGACAGATTACTCTTAGGGTCACCAGGGCTTTTGGTTTCAGAAGAGACACAGATAGTATAGCTGAAGAAATTGCCATCTTCAGGAACCAGTGTATTCATACACTTGCCTCATTCATCTTATTTTCTGGTTTCATTCTTCAAGAGCCCAGCCAGTGTTATTTGAAGTAGGAGCAGGTATGGTTACCATTTTATTTGAAGAAGGAAAATATCTACTCTCTGGGCAGGATTAAACACTTCTATAGGGATTACATGTTTGCTACCGGATAGAAGGCGTCCAGGAAGGAGTTTGTTATCACAATCTTAAAATGTCACCATAGTGCTTTTGTGTAGATAACGTTTTATCAGTTTTGTAAATATGAAAAGCTTAACACACAGATAGTTGGTAAGCACAGCGTTTCTTGAACTGACTACAGTGTTCCTAGAGAAATGTTTTGTGAGTACGCCTATCATGCACACAATGTATCTAGTTCATTACAACAATGCAGAGGCCACAGAGGGGTGGCACTAGGTTTCCTGCTAAGATAACCTGCTGAACAACTGTAGGAAAGTAGAATCTTTGCGGCATAGTTACCCCCACTTTTTGCCTGGTGTTAATGTGTTTTGAATGTAGTACACTGGGATCCTGCTAATCAGGACTCCAGTGTGTGTGCTCTCTCTCCTCGCTTCATTGGTAAGTACTTTGTACACCCCACAATTGGTAGACTGGTGTACCCCTGTAAGTCCCTAGCATATGGTACTAAGATACATAGGGCATTGGTACACCAGGGGTCTCCCATGGCCTGCAGCATGTATTGTGCCACCCATGGGAGCCCATGCAAACTGTGTCTGCAGGTCTGCCATTGCTGCCTGCATGAAATTGTGCATGCACCTTTCACTTCAGATATAAAGTTTTCCTTATATCCCGGTCACTGAACTTAGAACCTATAAGTCACCCCTAAGGTAAGCCTTACAGCTCACAGGCAGGGTGCATGGTTCATTCTCTGGCTTTGTAAGTGAGGGGAAGCCACTTACAAAGTAGTGGGCACTCGTAAAGATGAAATGTCCGGCTACATAATGGCTTCACCGATCACGGTCATGTTTGGTATCAAACATGTTCAAATCATGCAACTACACCGATTCCAGTGTTAGTTGCATGATATCATGTATTCGGGGCTCCTTAGACAACCCCCACATGTCTGCCTGTGTAGCCTTGCTGGGTCTGCGTGCAAGCCAGTGCTGCTGCTGACCCCAGACACTGTTTTGCCCTCCTGCTGCTGAGTTTAACTCAGGCAGGGGAAGGCAGAACAAAGGATTTCCTGGAGAGGAGAGGTGTAGCCAGCTCTCCTTTAGAAATAAGTGTCTTAGGCTAAGGTGGGGGTGTTTCCGAGTGCCTCCAGACTGCTTGGAAGGGCACATTTGGTGTCCTCCTTGCATAATCTGGTTGTGGCAGTCCAGACGCCCTTGGCTCCTGCTCTGGTGCGCACCTACACAAAGGACAGGGGAATGATCACCCCCCTGTCCAGTTCCTTCCCTGGGAGGTGCCCAGAGCTCTGCCAGGTGCCCGCTTGATTCTTCCATCTTGAATCTTAGATGAGCAGAGGCCCCTGGGAGCATCTGACTGGTTAGTCCATCAGAGTGGCGTCCCTGACCCCCAATAGGTGGGTCAACGCATAAGTAGTCCTTCCCCCTTTCTGGGTTACTTAAGGGCTCCCCTGAGGGGGGTCCTTAGATTCATCCGAACTTTGTCTTCAAGAACTAACTGGCTTTGCCTGAAGATTTGTCCAAAGACTCTTCTGCTGTTGAACACAGAACTCTGCTGCTGGAACAAGCCAGGAACCAAGACAAAGACTGCTTCTGGTAGGAAGGCTCCTACTTCGTCACAATGCTCTTCCAAGTACTGCAACCTCTGTGGCTGTGCATCCTCCTTAGTCCCCCATGACTCTACATGCATCAAGATAACAAGAAGGAATTTCCGTTTGAATGAAGGAGTCACTCCTCAGCATCTGCAGGCACCTCAATGACGACAATCGACCTATGGATTCTGCTGTCCCATGGACACCACATGGCTCTACTACACAGGTGGTAGTTTATTGGCTCTCTAGATGCCTGATCAGTCTTCCCTGCAACTTGGAAGACTGTAATCCCTCTCCAGCCGACCCGAACTGCATACCTGTGCACTGCATCTGTTTGCCGTTGCCAAGGCTTGTTTTCTCTCCTGACCAAAGAACTTTGAGCTCCAAGAAGCCCCAGCCTCCAGCGTCACACAGCTCCAAGAGTGATGCCCTCCCTGCTTCTCCAGCGACGTGGGCATCCATCTTCTGTGTGCTGCAGAGGACTACCTGCGACTCCCTGTGCCTGCTGCCAGAGGGTCCTCCTGGGTTCTCCACCAAATCTTGCTGTCTCTCCTGCTTGCTGAGGACTGGCCCTGACTTTCCCTTGCTGGGTGAGTCCCTCAGACCTTCCTGGTCTGCTACTGAGCATTTCTTCGTACAACACATCTGTTGCATTTGCCAAGGATTGTTGGTGGTCCTTCCGGCCACTGACCTTCCTGCATCTCGTCAGCCGACGTGGGGCAGCTTGTGGATATCTCCTGTGCCTCTGCATCATCACCTGGGCTCCACAGCTGCTTCTTCAAGACCTCCGTGCTACAGCAAAGTACCTCTGACAAGGGCTGGCATCATGCTCCTGCTCCTCCTTGATACCTCTGCGTGGTTTGGACTCTGTCCCCTCTTTTTGAAGGTGCTCCTCACTAAGGTTCCCCATTGACGTCAACTGGAAGTTCCGACACCACTTCGCACCTATGCACCTGAGCTCTCTGGGTTAGGTATCCTGGTTCCCTGGGTATTCATGGGTGTCCTCCAACCTTCCTGATTCCAAGGGGTTTCATCAGGGCGCTCTGGGAAGGGTCCTGAAACAGTAAAACTCCAACCACTACTTCCCCACATTATCCTATGGACACTGACCCGGAGTATAACCTCTCCACACGGGCGCCTAGCAGCTCTTAGTTACTTACCTGTGGTGGTTCCCTGCTCTCACTGGTCCCTAGTTCCCTGTGTGTTAGTCTTGGCTTGGTACTCACCTCACATTCCATTTTTTTAGTATATGGTCCCCCCTAAGCCCCGTAGGGGCACATGTGTTTTATGTGCTTTACTTCCCTGTTTTGAAGTATATTTTGTTGTGTATTAATTTCTCAGCGTAGGAGATATGCCAAAGTAGTTTTAGTTTCGTGTATAATAAATACAAGATATTTTTCTAACACTGGTGTGGTTCTTTCTTGAGTGTAAGCTTCACTGGCTGACTGTGTGGTAATGTACCCACTTTACAACCTCCTGAATAAGCCTTAGCCGCGCTCCACAGCTACCCCTTGAGAGCTTAGGCTATCATGGACCACTGTAACTATCCCTAAGGGTTGGCTGGACTCAGTGCAGGGTGCCTCACCAATAGGTGTACACCGTATACTGAGCCAGCCTCCTACAATAAGCAGGTTGTATTTATTACTTGGCATTCAGTGAACCTTGCCCCACAGTGCAATTCTGAAAAGTAAAAGTATTGGAGTCGACTTAGTGACAGAAAACTGAGGGGCAGATTTACAAGCCCCTTGCGCCACTTTTGCGTCACTTTTCCCATGTTAAAAACGACGCAAAAGTGGCGCAAGGGCCTTGTAAATAAGCCCCTGAAAGATTAATGCCCCATGCCTCTTACCATAACTGAGTTAATAGCTAGTGTTCTTGAGGGTCTAATAATTATGTTCTTATTCATTTACAAAACAGAAGGCCATTGTGTAGCATTTATGTACTGAGGGTCTTGTTCTGTGTAATAATTATACTTATTACTGAAGCCTGAACGATATTCTCAATTCTCATGGGTTGAATCTTTACTACAGAGCAGACACTCTGTTGACACTGGTAAAGCTGTCTGTAGGACAGGCCTGCTATTGTTGCTGCAATAGTGAGTCCATTGATGAGACAGCCAGAACTGCCTGCCTGCCTGGGAGGATCTCTTGAAGGCATACTGAGAACCTTTTCTCATTGCTAAGATGTGTTCGTGCTGTAACAAATGTCACAAATTTAATATGGGGTCCAGCAAACATATTATGATCGCAGCTTAAAATATTTATTTTTCTACAAAAAGGCAGCATCTTTTAATTTCCTTTTAAAAGTAGCCTACTCTATATGAAACTCCTAATATTTTATTGGGCTTGATAGTGACTTTTTAAATATGCATTTTACATAAAGTATTCCTTTTTTTAATCTATGTGTGCACTTTTGTGGACCTCCGTTGGAGTTCCATATCAAAATAAAATAAATTAATTAAAAATTGAAAAAAAAAATTTAATATGAGTTTTGAAAGACTAAAAAACAAATAATCGTTTAATTTTGTGACTGAAATTATCATTATGAATCCTGGGGACAGTTGCTGCTAGCCAGCAGACCATGATTGATTGGAATATATCACACGCTTCTTTCCAGAAGTGACAGCAGAGCAAAATGGAGGGATTACTCTGCTGCCTGTGGAAACTAGTGAGAGATCCTCAATTATCTGCAGAGAGTGAGATATCTTACGTCTGAGCAAGGGACTACTTTTCTAAAAGGGAGGGAATGCTCCACTGCCCATGGAGCTGTACTGACAGTGGCAAGTCAGGGGTAGTTATGTACTCTTATCTTAACTTTGTATGCTGAGAGATAGCTCAGCTGCCTGCAGGGACTAAGGGATATGTGACACGAGCAGGGATGGCTCTGCTCCTAGTGGCTGGTGGGCTTGAAGCCTCTTGCACACGTCACTGACTGCTTGACAGTCTAGTTCTGTAAAGGTGAGTTTCTAGCACTCTTCCCATGAGGTTTTCTGCTACCTTTCACTAATCAGTACATTTACCTATAAGCACAGACAGGCCTGTCTGCTTTCTTTCACTAATCCAAACATATATCTGTAGCGTGCAGAGCTGCAAAGTGAATTGAAAGGTGGGGGGCAAAGGGGCTAGAGGAGTGTTACTCACTCATATCCTTATGGCTTAGGGGAGAAAAGGGAGACAAATAGGTTCAACATCCAACTTAGATCTAAAGATGGCAAACAAATCTGCATGTCCTTACTAACAACATCATGTGTACCAATATTGTCAAAATGCATGGTTTTTGGCTGCTAACAGCAGATTTGAATATGAACGTTGAACTGTGTATTGCCCTTACACAATTATAACTAGACACTAGCATCATACTACCTGAGGCCACTTATGCGCATCCAAGTCCCCCCACTCTCCATAATGAAAAGCACAATGAGATTGTGAAGACCATTGGTTGCCTCTGCAGGCTATAGACTTCTTGGTAGTTCTAGGAATTTATCTATTTTTAGATCATGAGAGCAAATCCTTTCATATTTCATAGAGCTGGGTTCAGTAGAGCTCACACCCCAAGGGCTCTTCTGTGGATTTCAATCTAGGTAGGCAGTGATCTGAAATTTATAAAACGGTTTTAACAGGATCAGTGTTTTTTTTTTTAACTTTGTTAGGCACATTACAATTTTAATGATTCCTTGCAACCTCTTTCAAGTATTATGATACTCGTTAGCAAAGGACAGCTGATATTTCATTTTATAAATGCGTTTGTTTCTGAGCTTTTAAAATAATATGCCATGCTGCGTTTTGACCGAGTTGGTGCCCCATGCTTACAGTCCTATGTTCCAGTGAGTCCCTGGTTAGGGGCCCATTTATGTGCCTGGGTGACAGCAACTCCTGAGTGACGGAATTACTCTAAATTCTGGGATTTTGGGTAATAGCATGAGGGAATCTCTACTTCCTGCATTTTTGCCGACTTCAAGCAGGAGACGTTTCTGAGTGAAATTATCCCAAGCCACTAAGGGCTTGATTTATAGTTTGATGGATGGGGTACTCCGTCACAAATATGACAGATAACCTGTCCGCCGTATTAACATAACATAACATGTTTATTTGTAAAGCGCACGTTCACCTGTAGCTATCTTGGTGGTTTTTTTTAAAGAGTTTTATAAAGCGCAAACTAGACCCGAAGATATCAGGTATCAGAGCGCTTTACATGAGCACCAGTTTCATTACAGATGGACACATTCATTTCTGTTAGGCACGGGGAGATTAAGTGATTTGCCCAGAATCACAGGATGTTGAACATCGTTGCAGAGACTCGAACCCTGTTCCCCAGCTTCGAGGTCTACCACTCTAGCCGTAAGGCCACATCCTCTCCCCAGTTGAATAACAGATGTTTATTGTGCAAGTGCATTATATCCACTGGTACTTGTAATAAGGCGGACGGGATATCCTTCCACGTTTGTGACCAAGTAACCCATCCCAAACTATAAGTCAGGCCCTTATTACCCCACATGTCTTAATCCTCACGAGGCTGGTAACTTCCATTACAGGCCCTATTGGGATTACACCAGGATTTGTAAGAATGCCCCTGTGCCAGACTGACCTATGTTCATAGAAACGTGCATTCCTCTAAGATGGTGAAAAGTGCTAAACTTTGCACACCAGTTGTAAGGGTTATTTCCAGCACCAACGATCAAGTGTTTTTCTTCTCTTTGCCTCTTTCGATTTCTTCGTGTTTGTCACTCTAAACTAAAGCACAAGCATGTGCCACCACAAGGATTTTGGGTTGGATATTTCACATATTCCCGCCTGCTGTGTTCCCTTTTCTTCACTTTCTGTGTGTGTGAGGTCTTCAGTGTTACCGTCTCTCTAAACCAGGTATAATAGTGCTAGAGAGACTAAGAAAGAGTAAGTTAGAGTGGAAAACCTTCAACTGCTGAAGACGTTTAGCAAGCTGAGATTATGAAAGCTCCTACACCAATATATGTATGAGTCTATTATGACAAAATGTGTTGGCCTATACTATCACGGAGTGAACGTGAAGGTGCTTTGAAGCTGTCTCATCGACCCTTTGTCACAGTAACAGTGAACTATTCTCACTGCTGTGAGGGTGTCCCTCATGATACAACACGACTTGCCTCAGTACATTTGAGTGCTCCCTGGATTCTGTCATTAATTTTGTACTGTTTGAACATTGCTACCATCTGTGTATGAAAACATGTTCACTGCACTAAAAAGCTAATTCCCTTCCTCCTGTTTTCTGGTGTGAGCAGTGTCTTCTGAAGTAAGTAAGAACATTGAAAGCATCTAAAATTGTGTCCAAGATGTTGTTCAGAGATAAATGAACACACCAAATGTTTCCTTTAATCCACCGTTTCAGCATTCACAAAGTCATAGCAGGTCATCTCTCCCACCACCCACAGGGGCAAAGGGATGCGTCTGTAGACTCACAAAGGGAAACCAGGTTTATCTACTAGGCTAGAGTGAAGCCCCAGCTGCAGGTTAACCAATTGCTGGGGACTAAGTGAGATCATCTAAGAAATCAAGCCTATTGAAGAAAATGCTTCTCAAAACTTGGAGTGATGTATTAGGTTGATGGAGTTTAGTTGCAATTCTAGTCCCTTGTGTGAACCCCAAGATGATTTTTCAAAATACAATTTTAGTTTTCAGAATTGTGGGACTATCTTACATTTTTGCTAAAATTAGGTATTATTAGGAAATTTGCCTTTGCTGGTGGGCACCCAGATTCTTTGCATTTTTCTGGACCCAATTTTGCTGGCCTTAGTACTCTATGGCCTTTAACCCTGCTAAACAAAAGACTTTGCCTCTCCTTTAATCATGGTTAAATTGGTGTATTCCCAATTGACCTACCTATAAGCCTCTAATATATGGTATTGAAAATGGTTGTTTGACAGAACGAAGGGAAATACTTTGCATGTTTTTTTATCACGCATTTTTTACCCCACATTATTTTAGAACGCATATGCTTTTACAACATATGCCTTTACCACACATTGTTTATATATATAACTATATATATAAACAATGTATTTGTGGGGGGAGACGCCCCACACCCCTGAACGTACCTTAAATTTGTGGTAAAGGCATATGTTGTAAAAGCATATGCGTTCTAAAACATGCGTGGTAAAAAATGCGTTGTAAAGACACAACGTGGTAAAAACCTCATTGTAAAGGCTGTTCCCTTCAAAAATGTACAGAGGGCGTGGAAGTTATATGACACCTGTCGACTGCAGGACCTATTTTGACATACACAACAATGGCAGCAAAAACAAAGCTTTGGGTTTGAACTCTGCTGCACAAACTTGTCAAAATCACCCTTTTGACAGGTAGGAAATCCTAATTGTAAATGCTAAATAAGTCACCCCTAAGCACACCTTGCTACCAACAAGGTAGGGTACATATAATTTAAGAGTGTAAATGTGTGACATTAGAAATGGCATGTTTCACCAGAGACAAGGCCCAAAACAACATTGTCACTGGTCAGGCTGTAACTAGCACATAGGAACACTCTGAGTAGAGATTATGCACTTTGATTTATAACTTTTGACATGTACCAGCTAAAGATTCCATTCAAAGGTTTATTTTTATATTTCATAAAAATTTAATCTGATGGTGAAGACAAATTTTTATTAAATATATAGGAAAAATGTTTTTAGAAAGTTAACTATACCCTACCTGAAGCTGGTAAAAAGCTGCTAAAAGCTAAGCAACTGCTCAGCCTTTACTTGTCATGAATTAGGTGTGAAAGAGATAGGAAAGAGGTAGGAAGACTGCTCCTAGATCAGTGACAATCTCCTGGGAGTGGAGATGTGTTTTCCCCTAGCAGAAAGACCAGCTGGGGTGGCCACAGGTATGTAACTCCTTAATATCCTGTCACAAACAAATGTTAGGTGATTCCTGGGAAGGCCCACCCTTTTTTCACAGACTATTAGCACTTTTACGAAATTCTAGATTTAACAGATTTTTGATTGTTGACTGTGCCCCTCCCATAAGACCGGATGATTTACACCTTACACACTATGTACGTATTTCTGTTCCAAACTGGTAGCCACATGATATGCTGTATGAATTTCTTGTACTATTTTAGCTGTTCAACCAACTTTTTTTTTAACTATGCAATAAACTTATGAACCTAAACCTGCGCCTTGTCCACGTAGTCAGGCTGGCACCAAACTCAGCGGGAAGGAAGCTACCCCAGAACCACTTTTGACTGACCACAGTGGAAGGGACTGTTTATTAGCCTGGCCATATCTCTATGTGGGCACAGAGGCTCTGCACATGGGGAGAAGGGTTTCCTCTACTTAGATGTTGAAAGTGAAGAGCAGTGTGGGATCGTTTGCAGTAGGTCAAACAGGAACTGCTGGAAAAATGGGTACGGTTTCCCTAAGAACTTTTACCCCATTGATTAGGGAGTGCAGAGGAGTCACCCTCACCCACCAACAAGTATATATGTGACATCCCCAGGCAAAAACCCTAGAACACTAATAAGACCTGTGGAAGATCAGAAGAGTACTGGACTTGCTGTCTGTGACCTGAGAGGTGTCCTAAAGGACTGGACTTACTGCCCTTTGTACCAAGATCGAAAAAGTGGACTCCAAGGGTCAGTTGGCTAGCCTACTGCATGGCACAAGATTGAAGTCACCACTGAGACACCTTAATATGTTATCAGCCCCATTGTTATTGTTGTGGCTGATCAATTAGTAATCTCTCTAGCTATTTTATGCCAAGCTGCTTACCTCAAAAAGCTCTTGAGATTGCAAATGGATAAAGACACACCGGCATCTCCTCTCAAGCAATTAGTCTTCATGTCTGCCCCTCCCAAATCCCTGGGCCTCTTTATACTGTTCTCCCCAATGATTCCCAAGGGAGATGGGGGAGTTGCTCTGCAGTCTTTCCTATATGCCCTGTAAGGAATGAACAATGCCTCACTCACAGATGTATTCGAAAGGCAAGAAAATATATTCAAATCTGCTTCCTACTTCCTTTTCAAATTTGTTTCTTGCGAGGCCGGATGACCTTGCAACTTTAAAGCTTTCCAAGTAGCTTCCTGGAAAAAGCAATGAAAGATTACTTTCCTGCTATAATTATGTTATTTTTGCTACTGCAATTAATGTTAACTTGCCACTATAATAAATATTGCACTATTATGCACACTCTGTTATTTTTCTAGGCCCTATGCCTTATAGATAAATACTCTAAAGAATTAGTGCATCTCATGTTTGCCATTCAGTTAGGCCTGGTTTCTATGTAACATGTCTGAGGTATCGGAAAGCCCTGCCACATACTTTGTATCACAGTTAATGTTGTACAAACGTCTATCTGCATTAGCAATGCTTAAAAAGCAGACACTGAACTACGTCAAATGGACAAATGTTATGAGACGTGGGTTGTGCTATTGTAAGCTTTATTCTATTCATTTTTGCAAAAATGTAAAATTGGGAATATTTAAAATATGTAAAGTCCAATTGCCTGCTCTCTATTGGAGAACCGGATTGCAAAGAAATTGCATTCCGTGCTGTTTCCTGAATATACGAAGATCTGACAGGCCAGCTGGTTGTTGCCATTCCAAATAATAAAGTGGGATGCTTAGACCATCAATGACTGAATCTCATGACCTGTGAGGATGTGCCGTTCCACTGACCCCACTTCCAATATGAATATTACCCTGTAAGTGTATGTTTGACGAATCGTACACTCACTTTTGAGTTTCATAGAAAGGACTATGATGATGGTTAATTTGTTGATGCTCATTTTTCTATATGACTGCTGTTGGAAAGTGGATTATTAGTAGGGGCAAATGTATATCTGCCACTGGTAATAAGGCCACTAACACAGTATAGGGCTCAGAATAGGTCTTAGAAAATTATTCCTATGCTCAACCCTTGGTAGCTTGGCTGCGAGCAGGCAGGCTTAACTTCAAAGACAGGTATGGAAAGCATTTAAAAACACCATTTCAGTAAATAATTAAGACACAATGCACAATAAAAATCCAACACTAGTTTATAAAACTAGGAAATATTTTTATCTTTACAATGATACCAAAACAACAAACATCCAATGTAGGGAACCGGAGATATGAATTTTCAAAGATTTAGCAATTTCTAGCACATAGAAACCTATAGCGCCTTATCAGGACATCTGGTCACGATAGACCGGGACAAAGTCAAAGTTTCAGGCCGACCGCGATGGAGCCCTGGGTGGCTACCCCTCGCGGTAGGTCTCGGTCACAGTTTTTACCTTCTAACTTAGAAACTTTTCTGGAGCTTTACTTCCCCGGGTCTCTCGAAGCTCTCAGCCAGTCCGGATTCGGTGAGGGTTCGCCAGATTGCCTTGCGGTGAGCTCCCGGTCACACTTATGGAGGTCCAACCTGCGGAGTGTTCCAGCGGGACAAACCAAGGATCCAGGTAGACACGCGGTTGAAGGCAGGCGGCTTGGCTTTCGCAGTTGCTCCCGGTCACCTTTTCTTCGTTCGGACTTAGAAACTTTTACAGAGCTTTTTCTTGCGGGGTCCCAAGATGCTCTTCACCAGGCCGGATTCGGTGAGTGTTCGCCGGCCTCGGATTTTGACTACTCCCGGTCAAACTCTGGAAGTAGGACCTACGGAGCTTTTCAGCAGGACGAACCTGGACGGCAGGCCGACTCGCGGTTGAAGGCAGGCGGCTTGTCTGGCCAGGTTGAGTCGGTCCCCTTATGGAGCTTCTTTCCCAAGTTGCTCCAAAGTTCTCCAAGCTTCTGGAACTTCTTCCTGAAGTTCCCAAAAGGGTCCCAAATTGTCTCAAACTCACTCCAAGGGTCTGGAATCTCCAAGATGGTCCTTGAAAGTTGAGGACTTCAGTTCCCACAATCCACTTGGACAAAACCCTTACAAATCCACTGGTAGTTCTCCAGGTTGAGGATCCTTGGTGGTGATATTCCAGGTGAGCTCTGTTAACCTGTAGCTTGCAGGGAGTCCACTCTTTAGTCCTTTTACAGCAAGGTAATCCACAGGCTGTAGTTTCAGATGGTGAAGAAGGTGCAGTCTTCAGAGTGCAGGCCTTAGGAAATGCACATAAAACTTCCAGCATGGCCCGTCTTGCTTTCTTAAGTTTCAAGCAGCAGATCTGAGGGGCTCTGCCCTTCTCAGACACTTATTCTAATTTCTCCGGGTCAAGCAGGAGGTCACTCCTGTTCAATGGGCTGCAGGGTACCACCCAAAGGTCTGACCACTTCCTGCAGAGTGTGGCACTATTTTGTCCCAGAGTGCACCAATTCTTCCAAATTCATAATGGCTGATTTTCCAGCAGGGAGAGAAGAGCTGGCTAAACACACCACTAGGATGGCTAATCTCCATAGTCTCTCCCTTGTATTCTGCTCATTCCTTCCTTAATCCTAGCATCTGGCTGGGGTCAAAAGAATAGAGTTGTAAATGACACTAGGGTCTTCCCCTTCCCTTGAAGTCCATTGTTTTCGGCTCCTCCCCCTGCTCTGGCATTCCTGTGTAACAGAACACTGCCCTCCCAGCAGAGCTAGTCAACCCCAGGGGCTCTTTATCACCTCTTCAAAGCAGCCTGGCTAATCCACTTACCTCTGACCAATCAGGACAGACCACTGGAAGTCTGAATCTGGGCTTACAAACAAGAAAGTCTTATAACTTCTTGCATGTACATTTTGAGAGAATTTCAACAATATCATATTGTTGAGTTTATTAATACCATTCTGGGAAGTCTTTCAATGTTACTTTTAGCCTTCTCCTATCAAGAGTTATTAGTTAATAACTTCCTGCCATGTTAAGCTATGTGGCAGGGGATTTGCAATGGGAAAAATGACTTGGGCCATTTTCCAGCACCAGGGCTTATAAAAACATATTTTATAAGTACTCTACATATATCTACAGGACCCCCACCCCAGGAGCACCTAGGGGAGACGTTAGGGGTTCTGAATATGTAAAAACATTGCAGATCCTCCCTCAAAGTGCTCCTACCACCAAAGTTGATTTTGGGCAGCACTTTATCACAATGTGGGGAGTGAAATGTGCAATTTCACTTAACCCAGGGCATATAAAACTCATTTTATAAGGGTCCTCCTTATAAATACCAGATCCCCCACCCCCTGGGTCACCTAGGGGAGACCCTGGGGGTACCTAATATGTCCAAACATTGTAGGTAAACATTTTTAAGTGCCCCAAACACCAAAGTCGAGTTTGGGCACAATTTACTTTTTAAAAGCAGTCCTGCAACACAGAGCCACTTTTAAACTGACCTCAGGCTTCAGCAGTGCACACATGCAAGGGCAGAAAGGGCTGCTGGCCTCTAAACTGCCATGCCCTATTATATACTAGGGACCGATAGGTAGTTTGAATCCCCCTGCCCTATTATGTACGAGGGCATTATAGGGTAGGTCATGCCAATCACAGGGGTACCCCAACCCATAGTGTACCGTAGTGTATGTAGGTGTTTTCACTGTATTCTAAATGTGTCTCTTTCAGCATACCACTGGCTCTGGGCCTGGTTAGGCAGAGCCCAGGGTCATTCATAGTCAGTTACCACCAGTACCAGTCAGCAAAACCACAGCAAAAGCCTCTCTCTCAATGGCACTCCACCTCTGCTCTCTGGGAAGAAGTTGCCTGCTAATACAGGCAACTGGCTGATCAAGGCCTTCTTCATTTAGCTGTGAAAACACTGCCCCAATCCCTTGTTCTGAAGCATCTGTCTGAATCACACATTCTTTTGTGTAGTCATGGGACAGCAACACTGGTGCTGAACACATAGCAGCTTTCAGAGTGTCAAAAGCCTTCTGACACTCTGGGGTCCAATCCACCTTTTTGGGCTTCTTCTTAGAAGTGAGTTCTGTTAGGGGCCCCACAATGGTCCCATAATTTTGAACAAACCTTCTATAATACCCTGTCAGTCCAAGGAATGCCCTGACCTGAGTCTGGGTAACAGGGGCTGCCCAATCCAAAATAGTTTGGATTTTAGCTTGGAGAGGCTGTACATGGCCCCCATCTACCAGGTGGCCTAGGTACACCACAGAACTCTGCCCTATTTGGCACTTACTTGCCTTAATATTCAGGCCTGTCTGCTGCATGGCCTGAAGCACTTCCCGTGGGTGGCTTAAGTGATCCCCCCAGGTAGAACTATATACAGCTTTGTCATCCAGGTAAGCTGCACTGAACTGTTCCAACCCAGACAAGACCGTGTTCACCAACCTTTGGAAGGTGGCAGTTGCATTCTTTAAGCCAAAGGGCATTACCTTGAACTAATATTGTCCCTCTGGTGTGGAGAATGCTGACCTCTACTTTGCTCCATCAGTGAGGGCAATCTGCCAGTAACCTGAAGTCAAATCAAAAGTACTTAGGTACTTAGCAGCCCCTAACCTGTCAATGAGCTTATCAGCTCTAGGTATAGGGTGAGCGTCAGTCTTTGTGACTGCATTCAATCCTCTATAGTCCACACAGAACCTTAACTCCTTGGGTCCCCCCTGAGGATTAGGTTTAGGTACCAGCACCACTGGACTGGCCCATGGACTCTCAGATGGTTCAATTACCCCCAGTTCCAGCATCTTAGCAACCTCAGCTTTTATGCTGGCTCTGACATGGTCAGACAACCTGTACAGTTTATTTTTGACAGGTAGGCTGCCAACAGTGTCTATGTGGTGCACACACTACTCAGTGACGCCTGGGGTCAAAGAGAACAGCAAAAACAACAGTTGATGGACAGAATGCAGAACAATGTCATACATTCACCCCAGTACAGAGATCTGGGCCTAAATCCATCGTTTTTTTGCTCACCATGCCATTCCAGTTTGAACCCAGCCATATGCAAATCAGTCTTGACCCTGTGCCTCATGGGAACAGTCCAGCCCGAACTGCCAAGCCAGGTCCTCCCTGGACTGGAAACAAGCATCCTAGGACCGGTTTCGGGGTTTCACCCCTCTTCAGCCAGGATAGCTTGATTACAGTGGCATGGAGAGCACAGGACCCACGCCTGGGCATACCCGTCCCACTCGGGTGACAAATGCAAAAACAACAGTTGATGGACAGAATGCAGAACAATGTCATACATTCACCCCAGTACAGAGATCTGGGCCTAAATCCATCGTTTTTGCTCACCATGCCATTCCAGTTTGAACCCAGCAATATGCAAATCAGTCTTGACCCTGTGCCTCATGGGAACAGTCCAGCCCGAACTGCCAAGCCAGGTCCTCCCTGGACTGGAAACAAGCATCCTAGGACCGGTTTCGGGTTTCACCCTCTTCAGCCAGGATAGCTTGATTCCAGTGGCATGGAGAGCACGGGACCCACGTCTGGGCATACCCGTCCCACTCGGACGGGGGTGAGTGTTTGAAAAGTTTCAGCACTCCGTCCATCATCTCCTTGTGTTTGCTTTGTTCGCCCTAAGTTGGCAGGGTATGCCCAGACGTGGGTCCCTTGCTCACTTTGCCACTGGATTCAAGCCAGCCTGGCTGATGAGGGCTGTTAGCCCGAAACCGGTCCCAGGAGGCTTGTTTCCGGTCCATGAAAGACATGGCTTGGCAGTTTGGGCTGGACTGTTCCCATGAGGCACAGGGTCAAGACTGATTTGCATATAGCTGTGTCTGAACTGGGGTGGCAAAGTGAGCTAAAGAATGATGATGGATTCAACTCAGATCTGTGACTGGGGGTGAGTGTTTGAAAAGTTTCAGCACTCCGTCCATCATCTCCTTGTGTTTGCTTTGTTCGCCCTAAGTTGGCAGGGTATGCCCAGACGTGGGTCCCTTGCTCACTTTGCCACTGGATTCAAGCTAGCCTGGCTGATGAGGGCTGTTAGCTCAAAACCGGTCCCAGGATGCTTGTTTCCGGTCCAGGGAAGACATGGCTTGGCAGTTCGGGCTGGTCTGTTCCCATGAGGCACAGGGTCAAGACTGATTTGCATATAGCTGTGTCTGAACTGGGGTGGCAAAGTGAGCTAAAGAATGATGATGGATTCAACCCAGATCTGTGACTGGGGGTGAGTGTTTTGAAAAGTTTCAGTACTCCGTCCATCATCTCCTTGTGTTTGCTTTGTTCGCCCTAAGTTGGCAGGGTATGCCCAGACGTGGGTCCCTTGCTCACTATGCCACTGGATTCAAGCTAGCCTGGCTGATGAGGGCTGTTAGCCCGAAACCGGTCCCAGGATGCTTGTTTCCGGTCCAGGGAAGACATGGCTTGGCAGTTCGGGCTGGACTGTTCCCATGAGGCACAGGGTCAAGACTGATTTGCATATAGCTGTGTCTTAACTGGGGTGGCAAAGTGAGCTAAAGAATGATGATGGATTCAACCCAGATCTGTGACTGGGGGTGAGTGTTTGAAAAGTTTCAGCACTCCGTCCATCATCTCCCTTGTGTTTGCTTTGTTCGCCCCTAAGTTGGCAGGGTATGCCCAGACGTGGGTCCCTTGCTCACTTTGCCACTGGATTCAAGCTAGCCTGGCTGATGAGGGCTGTTAGCTCAAAACCGGTCCCAGGATGCTTGTTTCCGGTCCAGGGAAGACATGGCTTGGCAGTTCGGGCTGGTCTGTTCCCATGAGGCACAGGGTCAAGACTGATTTGCATATAGCTGTGTCTGAACTGGGGTGTCAAAGTGAGCTAAAGAATGATGATGGATTCAACCCAGATCTGTGACTGGGGGTGAGTGTTTGAAAAGTTTCAGCACTCCGTCCATCATCTCCTTGTGTTTGCTTTGTTCGCCCTAGGTTGGCAGGGTATGCCCAGACGTGGGTCCCTTGCTCACTTTGCCACTGGATTCAAGCTAGCCTGGCTGATGAGGGCTGTTGGCCCGAAACCGGTCCCAGGATGCTTGTTTCCGGTCCAGGAAGACATGGCTTGGCAGGTCGGGCTGGACTGTTCCCATGAGGCACAGGGTCAAGACTGATTTGCATATAGCTGTGTCTTAACTGGGGTGGCAAAGTGAGCTAAAGAATGATGATGGATTCAACCCAGATCTGTGACTGGGGGTGAGTGTTTGAAAAGTTTCAGCACTCCGTCCATCATCTCCTTGTGTTTGCTTTGTTCGCCCTAAGTTGGCAGGGTATGCCCAGACGTGGGTCCCTTGCTCACTTTGCCACTGGATTCAAGCTAGCCTGGCTGATGAGGGCTGTTAGCCCGAAACCGGTCCCAGGATGCTTGTTTCCGGTCCAGGGAAGACATGGCTTGGCAGTTCGGGCTGGACTGTTCCCATGAGGCACAGGGTCAAGACTGTTTTGCATATAGCTGTGTCTGAACTGGGGTGGCAAAGTGAGCTAAAGAATGATGATGGATTCAACCCAGATCTGTGACTGGGGGTGTTTGAAAAGTTTCAGCACTCCGCCCATCATCTCCTTGTGTTTGTCAAAGAGAACAGGCCAGCAAACTGCTCCAGCACCTGCTTACAGTCTCTTTGCTGCTGGTCTATCAACTTGGGGGAAGAGTACCACTCCCTCCACTGACCCATCTTGCACATTAGTGGAAAGGAGGTCGGGCACTGGCTCAGTTTCCTCCTCCACTCCCTCATCAGTGACCAGTAACACGGTCATATCTGCCCTGTCATGGTGGGGTTTCAATCTATGCACATGCAGGACCCTATGAGGGTTCCTGGGGGTGCCAAGGTCAACCAAATAGGTAACGTCACCCTTCTTTTCTAAGATTGGATAGGGCCCACTCCACTTGTCATGGAGGGCCCTGGGAGCCACAGGCTCCAACACCCACACCAATTTTCCAAGAGTATACTCAGGCATAGTAGCGTTCTGATCATACCAGTGCTTCATGAGCTCCTGGCTGGCCTCCAGTTTCCTGCTTGCCTTATACATGTACTCTGCCATTCTAGATGTCAGGCCTAGCACATAGTCAAGCAAATTGTCCTTTGCTTCTTTAAGAGTCTTCTCTAAAGACTCTCTCAGCAGGCTCAATTGACCTCTAACAGGGTGTTCAAGCAACAACTCAAAGAGACTGAAACCAACCCCTTTCTATGGCACCTCCCTGTAGGCAAACAGTAGGCATGGGAGGAGAACATCCCATTTCCTCCTGAGTTTCTCTGACAACCCATTCATCATGCCCTTCAGGGTTTTGTTGAATCTCTCAACTAGACCATTTGCTTGTGGTTGATAGGGGGTGGTGAACTTGTAGTTGACACCACACTCATCCCACATAGCAGACAGATAGCTGGACAGAAAGTTCGTGCCCCTATCTGACACCACCTCTTTCAGAAAACCCACTCTGGTGAACACAGAAAACCCACTCTGGTGAACACACCAAGCAGTGCTCTAGCCACTGCAGGAGCATCAACGGTTCTAAGAGGGATTGCTTCAGGGTACCTAGTGGCATGGTCCACTACCACTAAGATATACCTATTCCCTGACGCAGTAGGTGGGTCCAGGGGGCCAACAATGTCCATCTCCACCCTTTCAAAAGGAACCCCAACCACTGGCAGTGGTATCAGGGGAGCCTTTGTTTTGACCCCTGCCTTGCCACAGGCCTGACAGGTGACACAGGAGCTACAAAACTCCTTTACCTTTTCAGACATATGGGGCCAGTAGAAATGGTTCACCAACCGGTTCCATGTCTTTGTCTGTCCCAAATGTCCTGCCAAGGGGATATCATGACCCAAAGTCAGGATGAACTCTCTGTACTTCTGGGGCACCACCAACCTCCTGGTGGCTCCCTCCTTGAGGTTTCTGGCCTCAGTATAAAGCAGTCCATCTTCCCAGTAGATTTGGTGAAACCCACTGTCATCCCCCTCCTCTTGCTTAGAGGCAATCCGCCTCAAGCTTTCAAGGGTGGGAAAGTCTCTCTGTCCCTGACTGAACTCCTCTCTGGAGGGTCCACCTGCGCCTGTCAGTTCTGCCAAATCTGACAGCTCTGGCAGGGATGGAGTCCCTCCCTCAGAGGCCAGATCCTCCCCATCAGGGTTAGATTCTTCCTGCACCTCTGGAGTTCCCTTGGCTGGATTACCAGGCCCAGTATCCTTGTCCTTGGATGCTTGGCCCTTTGTCCCAGGGTCCGAGTGTCCAGCCCCTCTCTTCTGGCTAGTCTGTGACCTAGTCACAGCACATACCCACTCAGGGAGCTCCAATATTTTCATATGGAGTCCTCTCTCCACCTCTGACCACTCAGAGGATTCAAGATCATTGCCCAGTTAACACTGAACTGGAAGCATCTTTGACACAGCTACCTTCATATGGCCTGTCACACCTCCCCATTCCAAATCCACCACAGCCATAGGATGGAGTTTGGTAGTGCTGTCTGCATAAGTCACCTGGTGAAACTCACCAGGTAGCAACCTTCCTGGAGGCACCAGCTCATCCAGGACCATAGTTACACTAGCCCCTGTGTCTTGGATAGCCTCAACCTCAGTCCCATTCACTTTAGGCCTCTGCCTGTACTTGTCCATGTTAGAAGGTAATGCAGCAAGGGTTGCAATATTCACCCCACCCAGGGACACTAAGGTTGCTTCCACCACCTGACTACCCTTCTCTGGGGCACCACTCTCCACCCCTACACTTACACTGGCAATCCCTGTGGATGGCCCCTTAGGGGGAAGCTTCTTGGTGCAGACATCATCTCCCTTTTTGTGCCCTGGCTAGTTACAGTCAAAGCACTTACCCACCTTTGAGGGATCAAAGATCCTACCATTCTTTCCCGGATACCCCCTCCCTTTGAATTTGGGTTGGCTCGGGCCCCCCCTCCTTGTGCAGGTTTTTGTGGGGCTTTGGAGGACTCCTTCTGGTTTTGACCTTCTTTTCCCTGGGTTTTCCCCTGGGGAGGGACCTGTCCTCCTTTCTTCTGGTCACCCCCCCTGGTGCTGAATGGAAACCCAGGTTCTCATCCACTCATCAGCTGCTTCCCCAGCTCTCTGCGGTCTGTCAGCTTAGAGTTCACTAGATACTGGTGTAACTTCTCTTATGCACAATGAGTCAAAATAAGTTCTTTCAAAAACAAATTATACAATCCCTCATATGTGTCAACTTTGTTACCAACAATCGAGCCTTCCAGTGCCTTCACTGAAACGTCCACAAAGACTACCCAAGACTTTGAACTCAATTTCTGGGTGCCTCTAAACTTCACCCTGTACTGCTCTGGAGTCAGACCAAATCTCTTGACTAAGCATGCCTTCATGTGCTCGTATGATTCTGCATCCTCCCCCTTCAGGGTCAGGAGCTTATCCCTCTCAGCTACTGGAATCAACTCCCACAGGAATGCACCCCAATACTTAGAATGGACCCTACTCATTTTAAGGGCCCTCTAAAAGGCTGCTAGCCACTTGTCAATGTCATCCCCCTCGGTGTACTTGGGTACTATACCCTTGGGAAGTTTGTGATCCAAACCACCACCCCTGGACGTCTCAAAATCTTCATCATTTTCACTGCCACATTTCTTTTCAACGCCTCCTCCCTCTCCCATCTCTTCTCAGCCAATTCCAGTTTCCTCTGCTCCAACCCTATCAAAGCTAATTGAGCCTTAAGTTGTCTCTTTGCAAAGGACAGTGGTGGTTCCCGAGTAAGGGACCCTCCCTCCCTCCCACAATCTGTAATCATATGGCTAACACTAGAGAAAATGGAAGAGGCACCATCCTCACCCTCCTCTTGGGTGAGGTTGGGGGGAACACACTCCATCCTATCTTGAATCTCCTAAGCTACTCCAGGCCAGGCCTTTAGGGACTTAAGCAACCCTGCCTTCCAAATCTTGTGGGCGGCAGGCAGCCCCCTCAGCCTACTCTGTACCCTAAGATCAGTCTTCCTGAACTGGGACAGTTTAGCCAGGTCCAGCTCCATGGTTCCCTAGTTTTGGGTCACAATAACTAGGCACAACAGACATAGAACAAATTGGGAAAATCAAAACAATGGATTAAAAACAGTTTAGTCCAAATTCCAAAAATCAAACTCAAAAGCTTTGTCCTATGGCAATTTAGAGGATTTTTACAATCTTAATTCACTTTACTGAAAGGTGTACTTTTTAAACACAAGTCCTCATCCACACCACTGAGCACCAAATGTTGGAAAGTGGAATATTAGTAGGGGCAAATGTATATCTGCCACTGGCAATAAGGCCAGTAACACAGTATAGGGCTCAGAATAGGTCTTAGAAAATTATTCCTATGCTCAACCCTTGGTAGCTTGGCTGCAAGCAGGCAAGCTTAACTTCAAAGACAGGTATGTAAAGCATTTAAAAACACAATTTCAGTAAATAATTAAGACACAATACACAATAAAAATCCAACACCAATTGATAAAAATAGGAAATATTTTTATCTTTAAAAGGACACCAAAACGACAAAATTCCAATGTAGGGAACCGGAGATATGAATTTTCAAATATTTAGCAATTTCTAGCACATAGAAACCTATAGCGCCTTATCGGGACATGTGATCACGATAGACCGGGTCAAAGTCAAAGTTTCAGGCCGACCGCGATGGAGCCCTGGGCAGCTACCCCTCGCAGTAGGTCTCGGTCACAGTTTTTACCTTCTGACTTAGAAACTTTTCTGGAGCTTTTCTTCCCGGGGTCTCTCGAATCGCTCAGCCAGTCCGGATTCTGTGAGGGTTTGCCGGATTGTCTTGCGACAAGCTCCTGGTCACACTTATGGATGTCCGACCTCCGGAGCGTACCAGCGGGCCAAACCAAGGATCCAGGCCGACACGCGGTTGAAGGTAGGCGGCTTGGCTTTCGCGGTTGCTCCCGGTCACCTTTTCTTCGTTTGGACATAGAAACCTTTACGGAGCTTTTTCTTGGAGGGTCCCTCGATGCTCTTCACCAGGCCGGATTCAGTGAGGGTTCGACGGACTGAGATTTCGACTACTCCCGGTCAAACTCTGGAAGTAGGACCCACGGTGCTTTTCAGCGGGACGAACCTGGACGGCAGGCCGACTCGCGGTTGAAGGCAGGCGGCTTGGCTGGCCAGGTTGAGTCGGTCCCCTTATGGAGCTTTTTTCCAAAGTTGCTCCAAAGTTCTCCAAACTTCTGTAACTTCTTCCTGAAGTTCCCCAAAGGGTCCCAAAGTTTCTCAAACTCACTCCAAGAGTCTGGAATCTCCAAGATGGTCCTTGAAAGTTGAGGACTTCAGTTCCCACAATCCACTTGGACAAACCCCTTACAAATCCACTGGTAGTTCCCCAGGTTGAGGATCCTTGGTGGTGATGTTCCAGATGAGCTCTGTTAACCTGTAGATTGCAGGGAGTCCACTCGTTAGTCCTTTTACAGCAAGGTAATCCACACACTGTAGTTTCAGATGGTGCGGAAGGTGCAGTCTTCAGAGTGCAGGCCTTAGGAAATGCACATCAAGTTTCCAGCATGGCCCGTCTTGCTTTCTTAAGTTTCAAGCAGCAGTTCTGAGGGGCTCTGCCCTTCTCAGATACTTTTTCCAATTACTCTGGGTCAAGCAGGAGGTCACTCTTGTCCAATGGGTTGCAGGGTACCACCCAAAGGTCTGACCATTTACTGCGGAGTGTGGCACTATTTTGTCCCAGTGTGCACCAATTCTTCCAAATTCATAATGGCTGATTTTCCAGCAGGGGAGAGAAGAGATGGCTAAACACACCCCTAGGATGGATAACCTCCATAGTCTCTCCCCCTTGCATCCGCTCATTCCTTCCTTAATACTAGCATCTGGATGGGGTCAAAAGAGTAGAGTTGTAAATGACACTGGGGTATTTCCCTTCCCTTGAAGTCCATTGTTTAGGACTCCTCCCCCTACTCTGGCATGCCTGTGTAACAGAACATTGCCCTCACAGCAGAGCTGGTCAACCCCAGGGGCTCTTTATCACCTCTTCAAAGCAGCCTCACTAATCCACTTAACTCTGACCAATCAGGACAGACCACTGGAAGCCTGAATCTGGGCTTCCAAACAAGAAAATCTCATAACTTCTTGCATGTACATTTTAGGAGAATTTCAACAATATCATATTGTTGAGTTTAATAATACCATTCTGGGAAGTCTTTGAATGGGACTTTTAGCCTTCTCCTATCACGAGTTATTAGTTAATAACTTCCTGCCATGTTAACCTATGTGGCAGGGGATTTGCAATGTGAAAAATGACTTGAGCCATTTTTCCAGCACCAGGGCTTATAAAAACATATTTTATAAGTACTCTACATATATCTACAGGACCCCCACCCCAGGAACCCCTAGGGAAGACTTTAGGGGTTCTGAATATGTAAAAACATTGCAGATCCTCCCTCCACAGTGCTCCTGCTACCAAAGTCGATTTTGGGCAGCAGGTTATCACAATGTGGGGAGTAAAATGCACAATTTCACTTAACCCAGAGCATATAAAACTCATTTTATAACGGTCCTCCTTATAAATACCTGACCCCCCACCCCGGGACACCTAGGGGAGACCCTGGGGGGACCTAATATCCCAAAACATTGTAGGTCAACTATTTTAAGTGCCCCAAACACCAAAGTCGAGTTTGGGCACAATTTACTTTTTAAAAGCAGGCCTGCAACACGAAGCCACTTTTAAACTGACCTCAGGCGTCAGCAGTGCACACATGCAAATGCAGAAAGGGCAGCTGGCCTCTAAACTGCCATGCCCTATTATATACTAGGGACTTATAGGTAGCTTCAATCCCCCTGCCCTATTATGTACTAGGGCCTTATAGGGTAGGTCATGCCAATCACAGGGGTACCCCAACCCATAGTGTACCCTAGTGTATGTAGGTGTTTTCACTGTATTCTAAATGTGTCTCTTTCAGCATTGCACAGGCCCTGGGCCTAGTTAGGCAGAGCCCAGGGTCAGTCAGAGTCAGTTCCCACCAGTATCAGTAAGCAAAAGGTTGGGGGGTGCCCAGGGCACAAGATGACTTTCCAACAACTGCATATTGTTATCGGTCAAAAGCAACTGAAAGTAACAGAAATGTTTTTCATGTGGAACATCCAGGCTTGCAGTCAAAATTTTGAAAATGTTGATGCCTGCAATTAACTCAGTAGACATACAATTCTCATATTGCTCATGTGCACCAATTTTAGGTGAGGATTTAAAATCTATACAAGTGACGCAATTTTGTTGGTGAAAGGTAAGTCCAGTGGGGGCTAATGATTGCAGTTAGGTCATTGAGTTCTCTAGAAGTGTGTGAAATTTGCAGACTTTGCTTTTGCTTAATTGAGTGAAATGTTGAAAAAATTACACAAAAGACAACACTGGCATTTAGCACTGTATATTAGTGTGAAATGCATCCCCACATTCACTTTGGATGTGAGGATGCACAATGGGCAAAAAAATACTTCAAGAGAACAAAAGCACAACATGTTGTGTTGTTTGTGTTGTTTCCATGAGTTTGCAGTAAAAGTTACGCAAATGGCACATAATTACGTGACGTTTCATAATCGCTTAATTTCATGGATTTTGTGAAACGAGAATTCCACAAAATTACTGAAATTAAGTTAGATTATACCGGCGTATTTTTTTTTTTGATGCGTGGGTCTAGTTTTGTTATCTATTAATGATGTACGCAAGTCATCAGTAGCAACACTGCCATATAATCAACATAAACATTGCATTTAATGATAACTTTCCATTTACTTCATGAGTCAATGCTCGAGACACTTGTTAAAAAATTGCAATAGTTTCAATCGGGCTGATCTGTAATATAGTTTATCCCTTGTGGCACCCTGTTTCTCAGGCTTATCTAGTTTTCCTCAGTAGCTCCTGGAACAATTGCAGATTGTCACATCTTTGGCATTTTTGACATTGAAGTCACCATTAGGACATCTTGAATGCTTTGTTAAATATTAGATTATCTAATTTCATTAGAACACTCTAATCGTTCCTTGGGGGTCTAAAATATCAAAGGAGTTAAAGATTACCAATAGCCTATACCGCAAGAAAATCTATGCACATTGTGTGTTTCAAACTGTTTTTTTCCTTTTTGGAATTCTGTATTTGCCATCTTTGCTTCAATATGAGACCCACCAAATAAGAGATAGACCCATGTGCTCTGTACAAAAGGCATGTTTTTGTCACCCCTTTACATCTCCTACTACTTTGCATCTGTTTTGACTCTATTAGGGTTCTAGACCGTCACTGAGACCTGGCAGAATATTAGCACTTTATTCCTTGTAAGTCAGTAGTGATATTACAGTAGTATTAGTACTAGACAGCTTGCGTCAGTGCTAAGGGTTAGAATGGAAAACTGTGGTGCAAGAAAACCATCCACATATTTTGTCCATGATAGTCAGTTTGTAGTCTTCGCTGAAAATGAAATCAGACGGCTTTTACTGATGATTGCGTATCTCTTTTAAATACAACCTCTCTATTGAATAGGATCTCCTGTTCGGTAAAGGCAAACAACGCCAGAATTATACCCTATACGAATTTGGATTGGAATATTTAAGTCTGTTGTGTTTTAATTTGTGATGCTAGAGACATGATATTGTGTTTCTTAGCAGACTGCAGTTGCCAAATGGAAAATCATACATGTAACCATGGATGTCGATTCTTAAAAATCCCAGGGTTAACGGAATTGACATCATATACCCTTTGACCTTTATGATGTCACAGGAAGTGACATCATATGACCTTTGACCTGGAATTGTCCCAAGAAGAGATGTCACAAGACCCTACTCCTTATGATATCACAATAATTAACATTACTGAAGTTACATAATAATTGCACAATTAATAATCTGAATTCTTCTAAGGGAGAGCAGAGGGTGGGGGTTTCTCTCCCCTGAGAAAATTTTGAAAATATTTAGCTTTACTGGTACATTTTATTGCAAACTTTTCACATAAATTTGCTAAAAAGCCATAGGCTGAAAAGACACTCACTAAGGGGCATATTATCAAGAACGGCGTTAAAATTATCGCCGCTTTAGCGTCAGAAAACTGCCGCTAAAGCGGCGATAATGGGCTTGATAATATGCCCTTGAGAATTCCAATAGAAGCCCATGTTGACACCAGAACATGCCTTTTCTTGATAATATGCCCCTTAATATTCAAGTCCTTTCATAGTGTGCTAAACTAATGAAATCTGACAGTCACCACGAGTTCACCCAGTTATGTTTCCAAAATGTCCATTGGGTGCCCCGTTATATCAAAAATTGCCTCCATTGCTAGGACCAGCATTTTGCTCTGGTGGACCCTTTTTGCCCAAACATTACATACAACATGCCAGTGCCAGAAATTTTCTAATACTGCTTCTCTTGCACTATGGATGTCCCTTTTGTCAAAGGTTATGTCTAATAGGTTTTCTCTATTGAAGGGTTTTTTAGTGACTCAGGAAGTATGGCGCTCTGCCCTGTAAACGTGAGTGTTATTGAGATCTATTGTGTACGGTGCAACCAGGTAAGGGGAGAATCCCTTTAACCCCTAACATTTGTGTAGGGAACCCTACACTGTTATATATGCATCCAAGTCCTGGGCACACGTAAAATAATTATATAGTAAAAAGTGTTGTTTGTCAACGCAAGTTGGGGAAAAAAAAAAGGAGAATTATATTAAAAGTATATTTAAAAAGGGGGGGGCCCATATACTTTTAATATAATTTTGAACGGTAGACATGATGTTATTTAACTTATATAGAGCACTGCACTATTCACAACGTGCGTTGAAAACTGTGCACTATGCTCACTTTCACTTGTTCTCTACTGTCACATACGGTATATTAAGGTTTCCACTTGTAAGGTGTCAAGTCACCAATGCAGCGCATGAAAGTTCTCCTTTTTTTTCCCCAACTTGCGTTGACAAACATCACTTTGTGTTCATAATACCCTTTGTATCCTTCCCAGCCCTGAGGAAGTCGCGGGATTATTTCCATTTGCGACGAAACACGTGTTGGCTGGTTTCTTTTGTTTAATTAATGATGGAATAAAGACAAAGACACAATCTACCTACGAGAACATTGACTTTTTCTTACGAATCTACTTGAACCGTACCGATACTGCTTTTTACTATATAATTATTTTACGTGTGCCCAGGACTTGGATGCATGTCTAATAGGTTGTGGACCGCATTTTGTCATGGATGGCCCCCATGACATTGTCATTGTTGTCTTCCTGTTAGAAATGGGATCCCTGGTTGGCTAAGGCTTGCGCCAAAGCCAGGCAGAGACCACCACTCTACTCAGGGCGAGGGAGTTACACGCCGAAGATAACCCCTGCTCACCCCCTTGGTAGCTTGGCACGAGCAGTCAGGCCTATCCCGGAGGCAATGTGTAAAGCGTTTGCGCAACACGCACACAGCAACAACCTACTAGGCACACCACAAAAGGAACTCCACACAAGGTTATATCAGAAATAGCCTTTGTATTCTCATAACACATTAGAATAGTAATCACATAATATACATTGTGCCACCTGGCACTAGGTAATATCTACAAGGGATTATGTACACCTGACAGGGCCAACTGGACCACTGTCAGTACCATCACAAAGTGAACTTAGTAAATGTAGGACATATCATAAACGTACAAACCAGTAATCACTGGCAAACACTGTACTCAGCATCATCCTGTAACATAAACTATATTATGCACAGTATCACATTTAGGCGTGAAATACATTCTGCGCCAACCTCACCAGCATAAACACATTATGCAATCATCTCATAAGTCTAAACGCATTAGACAATAACCTTCTAAGCATAACTCACATTAGGGGCATAACTCACAGTAGAGAATAATCTCACTAGCATAAACCAAAGTATGCAAATAACCTCATACATAAACCACAGTTAGAGGCATAAAACAGGGTGCGTAAATCACAATACATGAATCACATTTCCTAGCACCACATAAATCACATTAGGGCCTGGCGCCCTACAAACCTAACAGTCCCCCTGGCCAACTGGCCTTTGCAAAGGGGCTCAAATGCCCTATGTCCCAATTGTCAGGGCTGCTGCCAAGGCAGCGGAATCCATGTGCGCAATTGCGCTGGGGCAGAGGAGTGTATCTCACTCCTATCTCACTCAAAAATGCCCCCAAAGAACTGTGGCCTAAACATTGCAGCTGACGCTAATTGCCGTGCAGCTGTGAATCCAATAAGGCCTGGCACTCACTGTGCCCTCTGAACAATATGCCCAGAACGTTGCAGCTGCCCGCGCTGGTGCGGCGCAGCTGGGAATCAGGTAAAGGGGCCCTGGCACATCTGTGCCCCTTTAGCCCCACTGGGCCTCTTTAAATGAAAATACCCCATCGGTGCAGCTGCCCTCTGCAAGCGGGGCAGCTGAGATAACAAAGTGAATGGGGCCCTGGCACATCTGTGCCCTCGGGGCCCCACTGGGGCATTTTAAACAAATGTGCCCCAACGTTGGAGCGGCCCGCAACGGCGGGTCCGCTCATGGAAAATAGGCACTGGCACCTCTGTGCCTTGGGGGAATAGCTCTGGGGGCAGGCACTGATAGCGTGCCTCGACACACACCCCCCTCCCCACCAGGCTCCACTCACCGGACTCTCACTTCATCCGGGCCCCCTCCTGGGACCCAGGACTTCTCTTCACGCTGGCTGCAGCTTCTTCTGCACGCCGGGCTTCCCTTCACTCACGGGAGCCCCTCGCTGCCATCGGCGGCCTCGGCCGCCTCTCCTCTTCACCCGGGCCCCCTCCTGGGACTTCTCCCTACTTCACCCGGGCCCCCTCCTGGGACCCGGGACTTCAACATGGAGCCTGCGAGGCTCCGGGACCGCACACCCGCGGGGCTTCCCTCAGCTTCACGGGAGCCCCGCCGGGCCTTCCGGACTTCCGCGCTTCCCGGCCGTAGCTCCGCTCCCGAGTCAGGCGGGACACGCCTGACTTCCGCTTGCCCGGGCTGCGGCAGTGATTCTCCTAAGGCAAACGCGGGGTGGGCACCCGCATCAGAAATAAACATAAAGCGGCCATGTGGGGTGGGCACCCACTATTTAAATATCAAATAAGCGGGGTGGGCACCCGCCGCTTTAGGCATCACGGGGGAATCCCTCACGCCGGGATTCCCTCCATCAGGACGAGCAGCTCAGCACTGCCAAAGCCCACGCATTCTCCCCTCTGGGAATAATTAGAATATAGCGCTCACCAGGCGATAGGAGCCACAGCTCCTCAGAAAAAGGTCTTCAAGGTCCTCAGAGATCAAGGGGGCAATGCAGGGCCCAGGGAGGCAAGCCCTCATGGTAGCCCCTCCTGGGCCCCGGCAGGAGCACGCACCAGCAGGATTCTGGAACAAGAACTGAACAATTTCATGGGGTCACAGCCCCTACATTTATACTCAGGATTCCTTTGTCTGTAGTGCAGGGCATGGGGGAACCAGATGCAACTGGTTCAGGGGGGATTTGGAGCACTTTGTTTTGCAAGCTCCTCTTCCCCTTTGTCAGGTGGGGGCTAGGTGATCAGACACACCACAGGGGGCGGAGCTAGCATTGTACAGGCTGGGCACAGGCCTATTCAGAGTCAGGGGATTACTCCTCCCACTACTCCCAGCACAGATGTCCCATTCAGCCTAGTGCTGACCCACCCTGCCCCTCCTGGAGCCACACACACCTCCCAGCCCCTGTCACTCACAAGCCAGACATGCAATTCACAGCAGGCAGGCAGACACATAGCACACAGAAATGCCAACTTCTAAAAGTGGCATTTCTCCCATAGTCATAATAAATCTGCGCACACCATTGCGCAGCATTTACTCTCACAATATCATACATACCAAACTCGACCACTCTGCTCCTCCCATACCATGAATTACCATTGACACACACTGATCAGGGAATCCCCAATGCATTACTATGGGAGGGCAGGCCAATCTCACCAATGTACACAGAGAGCGCACGCACTTTCCACTGGACCACAGTGCGAAAGTGCCCAGAGGCCTAAAACCACCAACACCAGGTCACAGAAAAGGCAAAAAGTTTAGGGGTGAACTTGCCAAAAGGGCCAAGTCCAACACTTCCCATATGACAAGAATTTCCTCCAATGTGCCATAGGTGCAACCGATGCCAAGAATTTCCTCCAGTAGTCCAGCACTGGCTTTTTTTCTTGGGTGCCCGTGCCAAAATGTACCTACAGTGTGCCAGCACTAGCATTTTGCTGAGGGTATCCCATATGCAAGTTTTGTCTCCAGTATGCCAGTGCCAACATTTTTGCAAGAGTGCATCTATATGCCAAGTGGCATGCCAGGTCCAACAGCGGATCTGCAAGCAAAAAAATACAGACTCACTTGCATTCACTTACTCACACTCATTCTCTTATTATCACTCACTTGCACTCGTTCATTTTCACAGTCTCTTGCCCTCACTCTCACCCTGACCCAATCATTCACACTCTCCCACTCACTCTTACTCAGACTGACATATTTACTCACTCATTTTGACACACACACAATCACGATCTCACATGCAAACATACATGCTTACACGTATACACGCTCCCCCACAAACTCACTCTCACCCACATGCATGCACACAACATACATTTAAAGGCCATTTTAGTTTTCTTACCCAAGATGCCAGTGAAGGTCCAGATCTTGTTACTCCACTTTTTATTAAACTAATAGTAGATAATAAACTATTATTCACTATTAATGTAATAAAAATGAGCAGACATCAAAGTTAGAGCCTGACTCTAATAACGTGAGACACCCCAGTGTTCTTGGCACTGATTTTGCCACCTCTGAGGCCAGGGGTCACAAAGGCAGTGCCAGGGATAGCAAGCGGCAAGCTAGGGGTCGCAACTGCCCTAAATGACGTCCATGCATGTTTTCTCGTGTTTGAGCAACAGGCAGTTTTCATCACACATTTATTGATGGCCTTCTTAAAATACATATGCGCTCAATGTGAAGACGCACAATGGTCAGCAAAAATGAAGGAAGGTAACTAGAGCATGGACGTCAATTCACCAAAATGCCTTGGGTAGCGGAAGTGACAGCACGCACCTTTTGGCCTTGACATCACATTAAGAGACACCATATGAGCTTTGATCTAAATCTTCCCAGGAAATGATGTCATGTGACTTTAATTCTGATGACATCCCAATAACTGATATCGCTGAAGCTCCGTAATAACCGCATTATGGGGCATATTAGCAAGACCGGCGATAAAATTATCGCCGTTTTAGCGGCAGGAAACTGCCGCTAAAACGGCGATAATGGGCTTGCTAATATGCGTTATGAATTCCACAGAAGCCCAGGTTAGATGTCCTGACATCTAACCTGGGCTTCTATTGAATTCTATAACGCATATTAGCAAGCCCATTATCGCCGTTTTAGCGGCAGTTTCTGCCGCTACAAACGGCGATAATTTTATCGCCGGTCTTGCTAATATGCCCCTATTACTTTAACAAAACGGCAAAAACAAATGTCCATTTGAAACACTACCTATACTAAAGTGCTGGCATGTTATTACATGATTCTACATGTTTCTCTTAGCATTATATGAAATGTTATATGCGTGCCACAAAACAGCACTGGGAACCTAAATTATTTGTACCACACAAAGTTATGATTTTATAGTTTATCTAGTGTATATCGCACCATGATATGGATTGATAAATGATAAGAACAGGAAAAAAGATTTAAAAAACAATAGTAATGCCCTTATGAATTAACTGCCATTGACAGTACACATTGAATATTCATTATGTTATTGGTTGAAATTATTCCTCATTGTTAACACATTTTGATTTATGATTCCTTTGGAAGGCACTATAACTCTTTACAAAGCACAGTGCTGAACGTTTTATTCAACAAAATCATCTTTGCATGTATTCACAATAATGAAACATTGGAAGAACTTGTTCAAAACATATTTTAGTTATGCTGTATTTAATCAGAAGAGTGTGTATTGCACTTCTGAATTTATTTATTTACAAAACCAAAAGCGGAATGTCCTTGTGGAAGCTGTAGATAGTAAACAGTGTTCATTGAGATACTTTTTAGCTGCTATTCTTTCAGTATTGGCTGATGAGCTTAGAACGTGGTTGGAGGTAATACTTGCCTCCTTCAGTGTGTTATGAGAGAGTGAAAGGGTCAAATAGTGCATCTTAAATCACAGCTTTCACATACATTTTGCTAAAAAGCCATAGGCTCTGCATCTTCGGAAAGCTCACTTACTACGTTTTCAAGTCTTTCATTGTGTGCCAGGCCAATGCAACCTGATGCTCTCCATGAGTTGACCCAGTTGTTTAAAACAAATATGCAGTGGGCGTCCCCATACGTCAAAAATGCCCTAACTTGTGTGAGGGCTAGCATTTTGTCATGGGTGACACCCATATGCCCAAGGTACCCCTTTTGGCCATCAATGACATAAATATGCTAGTGTCACAATATTGCAATTATTCCCATTCATATACCATGGGTGACCCTTATGTCAAAAATTAACTCTAACAATGTTAGGGCCAGTATTTTGTCATGGTTGCTGCCACGCCATACTTGTCCTTCCTTATGCCAAGAATTCACTCCAATTTCCTCCAGTATGCCAGTGCTTTTCCACAAGTGCCCCACGATAAGTATTACATCTAGCATACCAGCACCAGCATTTTGCCATTGGTGTCT
The DNA here is from genome assembly GCA_963921515.1 of Calotriton arnoldi. Classification (NCBI taxonomy): domain Eukaryota; kingdom Metazoa; phylum Chordata; class Amphibia; order Caudata; family Salamandridae; genus Calotriton; species Calotriton arnoldi. Next base: position 958,353 of record CAWUFW010003155.1, read on the forward strand.
TTATAAGCCAAGATTTGCTTGCTGGGCCAACAGCAGACTCACAAGCTTAACCCCATATTCTCACTCCCGCGCACACTCACTCAAACGCATTCTCACACAAGGTAACCCATTCAGACCCATTGAGACTGATTAGAGTGCTTCAAGAGCTGCAGCTTTTACCATTCTGCAATAAATCCTCCTCTTGCGAGTGGAGCACAGCCATGCATCTACAGCTATGATCTTTATAAGTTCCAATGTTCTGTGCAATCTGCTTTTCTCTCAATAATGCAGTGAGCATAGGTAGGCATCATATACTGGGTGGGTGGATTACAGTCCACGTGCAGGCTCCAGGGAACATTAAGGGGCTGATTCCGATCTCGGCCGGTAGGGCTCCGAATCGGATTCGGCTTTACCGGATCCGATTCGGAGCCCTGTTTCCCGACCGATCCGTACGCGCATCCGGACGAGCGAGTACGATGCGAAATCGCCGACCGACTCGTCCGGGCATCCCGACCGCTCTGACGACTCGTTCCCGGCTCGAACCGCACCGACCGACTCGCTCGGACTCGACTCGCACCGCGCAATGGAGACGTTTCCCGGCCGGGTGAGTACGATGCGCGCCGCGAGCAGTCCGACCGAGCCGCGCACTCCGGCTCGAAAGAGCTGTCGGAGGCATACTTTGGGGGTCCGTGTCGGACCCCCTGTACTGCGTAGCCGCCGTGAGTCGCACACGGGGGACCCATGGGTCCCCCTCACCTGTGCGTGTACGGCGTGAATCGCTTCGCCGCGCACCCGCTGTAGGGGCGCACTTGTCCGACTCCGCACCCATTGAGCCAATGGGAGCCCGCGCACGCGTTGCACGACCGGCTCCCATAGACTTCAATGGGAGTCCGACCGACTCGGGTCCGATGGCATACGTGCGCATCGTACTGCTCGGTCGGACTGCACGGGTCCGATTCGGCCGGAAATCTCTCCGGGTCCGGCTCGGTCGGAGAAATTTCCGGCCAGAATCGGAATCGACCCCTTAGTGTAGTGTTGGGATAAAGAGTGCATCCCAGTTTCGCACGCTCTTTCGATGAACTAGTATACAAACAGTTAGACAAGCAGGCTGACTAATGCTGATATGGGAACCTTTGACAAGTTGTATGTCAGTTCTGTGTCAGGTGCTGGGAGTGTAGTCCCTTTACACAAAGCATGCTCACCAATTTAAAGCTGCTGGCCTCACACCTGTTGTATTAACTTATAGGGTCACAATTTGCAGGCAGAAGAGAATTCTGGCACAATGATGGGGGAAGGATAGTTTTATCTCTAGGTGTCCCAGACAGACACCTCCAAGCATGTTTGTTTTTTTCTATTTGCATGTTCTTAGTGTTTGAATACAGATACATAATAGATAGATGGATCACTGTCAGAATATCGACAGTCAGAATATCGAGCTACAAAAATATCGAAGCAAGAATATCGATGTCCAGAATATCGAAGTCCTATCTACATAATGGTAAGTACAAAAATAGCAATAAAAAAATATCGTTGTTAAAAATATCTTTTTTTTTAATGCATAAAAAATAATGTAAAATAAAGTAAATAATACATATAATTGAAAAAAAAATAGTTAAATTTATTTAAAAATGTTTCAAATTATAAGTAATACATATAATGTAAAAATCAATTAAACATATATATGTATAAAATATAATATATATACTTACTTAAAAATATTTATAAATAATTATTTTAATAACAAATTGTTAAAAAAAATATAAAAATTATAAATACATATATATACACATACACCAATAATATAAATAAAAAATAAAAATATATATAACAAATTAAAATATTACAATATTTTTAATCTTTTTAAAATACATTTTACACTACATTAACTAAAACAGTAGAGAAAATATTGGATAGCGGAGGGATAAAATTACTATTCCCACTGCAGAGAGTGCAACAGTAGGGAAAGTGTTGATAGCGTATGGGTAAAATTACTATTCCCCTCCAGAGATGCAACAGTAGGGAAAGTGTTGATAGCGTAGGGGTAAAAATCACAATTCCCACTCCAGAGAGTGCAACAGTTAGGAAAGTGTTGGATAGCGAAGGGGTAAAAATTACTATTCCCACTCCTTTGAGTGCAACAGTAGGGAAAGTGTTGGATAGCGTAGGGGTAAAAATTACTATTCCCACTCCATAGAATGCAACAGTAGGGAAAGTGTTGGATAGCGTAGGGGTAAAATTACTATTCCCACTCCAGTGAGTGCAACAGTAGGGAAAGTTTTGGATAGCGGAGGGGTAAAAATTACTATTCCCACTCCAGTGAGTGCAACAGTAGGGCAAGTATTGGATAGCGGAGATGTACACATTACTATTCCCACTCCAGAGAGTGCAAGAGTAGGGAAAGAGTTGGATAGCGTAGGGGTAAAAATTACTTTCCCACTCCACAGAGTGCAACAGTAGGGAAAGTGTTGGATAGCGTAGGGGTAAAAATTACTTTTCCCACTCCAGTGAGTGCAACAGTAGGGAAAGTGTTGGATAGCGGAGGGGTAAAATTACTATTCCCACTCCAGTGAGTGCAACAGTAGGGAAAGTGTTGGATAGCGTAGGGGTAAAAATTACTATTCCCACTCCAAAGAGTGCAACAGTAGGGAAAGTGTTGGATAGCGTAGGGGTAAAAATTACTATTCCCACTCCAGAGAGTGCAACAGTAGGGAAAGTGTTGGATAGCAGAGGGTTAAAATTAACATACTTATCAATTAAATAATTATTAAAATTAAATAACCAATTTATACTTAATTAATAATTAATTATAAATACTAATAAATAAATATTAATAATTACTTTATTATAATTAAATTACTTCCCACCCTATTCCCTATAAACCCACAAACCGCTCCTAAAAAAAACACAATTAATATAACTATCAATTAATAAAAATTAATAACCAATTTTGTAATGAATTAATAATACATTAATTATAAATACTAATAAATAAATATTAATAATTACTTTATTATAATTAAATTACTTCCCACCATATTCCCCTATAAATGCACAACCCACTCCTAAAGAAATAACACAATTAATACAAGTATCTATGAATTAGTTAATATTAATTAATAACCAATTAATTAATTAATAATAAATTAATTATAAATACTAATAAATAAATATTAATAATTACGTTTGTATAATTAAATTACTTCCCACCCTATTCCCCTATAAACCAACAACCCGCTCCTAAGAAAATAACACAATTTATATAATTATCTATTAATTAATATTAATTAATAACCAATTAATATTAATTAATAATAAATTAATTATAAATAATACTGAATAAAAATGTATAATTACTTTTTTATAATTAAATTACTTCCCACCCTTTTCCCCTATAAACCCGCTACAGAACTAAAATACGAGAAAATTAATTTACATAAACGTATTTACTGCTAAAAATGTAACACATACTTTTAAAAAAACTACACTTATACCAAAAAATTACATCACATACTTTTAACACACATACTAAAATACAGAACACTAATGTAAACATCGATATTATTAACGATATTTTTTACAAACGATATTACTGTCTTCGATATTAAAAAAAAACGATATTTCTTACCTTACTGTCGATATTCTGTACCACGATATTCTTGCAGTTGATATTCTTGACCTACGATATTTAAAACTCGATATTATGGTAGGTCAAAATTAAAAACTCGATATTCTGTCTGTGCACCACTCCAGCTACAACCTTCCCCTCTCCCCCAATCAGTCAATCAATCAATCAATAAGGGTTGGTAAAGCGCAACTACTCACCCATGAGGGTCTCAAGGCGCTAGGGGGAGGGGTCGACTCCGTTGAGTGCTGGGGTCATCCGAAGAGCCAGGTCTTGAGGTCGTTCCTGAACTGGGGCAATGTGGGAGCTTGCCGGAGTGGAGGGGGAGGTCGTTACAGGCCTTGGCTGCGAGATAGGACTTTCCTCTCGTTCTGGTCTTGTAGAAATGAGGGACAGTGGCCAGAGAGAGATCGGTTGATCGGAGGTGTCTTTCGGGTGTGTGGAAGGAGAGGCGCTTGTTCAGGTAATAAGCTTTACGTTATTCTTTATCAGATATCAAAACAACAGCAAACATTAATTGATGTAATGGAAATACTTAAAAATACCTGCAAGCTCCTGATACATCAATAATCATAATAAAAATAAATAAGAAACTTTCATGGTAGCCCAGACATAAGGCCCATTTTGGCACTGCTGCTTTTTAAGTTTAACCTGGCACAGAATAAAGTCTGTGAAGGCCAGGGTTAATTTTTGGCACTGAGGAGGCGTCATCTGTCAGATTTGCATAGTGTCTCTCATAGCGCTGTCTCTGGCCTTCAAAGCGCTGTTTGCTCAAAACATGAATTGTGTCTTCTTACAGCAATTTTTGTACAATTTTATTACAATTCTGTAACCACGCTTTCAACTTACCAGGGGGGCTACAGATGTCATGGCTTTATAAGACACTCGGGTAGGCAGCTGATGTGAGCCAGATGCATGGACATACACAACTTCAAAAGCAACTTGAAAAGCTGGTATTGGAGCTGCAGCGCGATATTGCCACCACAATTCGGGCGTTGGACAGCGCAGCCAGGTACATACAGCATGCAGGAAACATTTTGGCGGTAGAACGTGCACAACCCAGCCTGTGTGTCTCACCCTTGCTAAATAAATCAGCAAGTCAATTGGAAGTGTGTATTCATGAACTAGAAAACAGTGGCTGCGCATGCGCATTTCTCGCAAGAAATGCCTATGCGCGGGCGCGCGCGCATGTATAGTTTTCTCAAGGATTACCCAGACGGCGAGGAAGAGGAGGAGGAGGGCAGCCCAGGGACGCCACAGTACAGGTAAGTGGTTTTTAATTTACTTTTAATTAATGTAGAATTACTTGTTAATAGGGGGGGTTGGAGGCGGGTGGACCTCCGCGTAGACCTGCTACGCCCACTACGCCCAGGGTTACTTACTGCTGATACTGGGACCACCGCCATCTTATTTGGGATTATTTTATTTACAGTGTCTGCCACTTTCAAGCCCACAGTGCATAAATATCATAGATAACGAGGCTCTGTGACTCATCAGACAGATCAGACTCTGTGATTAATATACGTGTAGAATGTTGCTGGCTGTCAATGTTAATTGTGCGACATCCCAGAAGCTTTTCCAATGCCGTGCCAGAGTTTAAATCAAATGTACGCCAATTACTGTGTGAGCATTAGTTGTTACACAAATTAAAAAATGATAGCACAGCTGGGCTGGCACACTGCTGTCTCTCACAAAGAGATTTACATTTACTTTTAGCTGAGTTCACAGTCAGAAACTCGTCGTTGTCGAACAAAATTGTTTCCATTTAAAACAAGCATTTGCAGTGCAATAGATCTCGCATTTTCGAAACTTTGACCTATTGGTATTGTAAATGACAATGCCTTTTATTATTGCATGTTTTTTAAACACATAAATAAAGACATTGTCAATGCAATACAATGCCAATAGCTTAAAATCTTGCAATTGCGAGACCTATTGCATTGCAAATGCTTGTTTTTCCTTTCTGTGGCCTTGCGGCATGTTAGGGAAAGCTGAAACAGAGAGCGTGGTACCCTTAAGTGGGTGCCGCGCTCAGCATTAAAGTAAAAAAAAAACGAAAACAGAAAGCGCAGTGTCCCTGGAGTGAACGCCGCGCTCATCTTAAAGTTGAAAAAAAAACTAAAACAGAAAGCTCGGTGTACCTGAAGTGGCCATCGCGCTGAACGTTAAAATTTAAAATAAATACATTTAAAAAAAAGCTGAATAAGAAAGTGCGTAGTCCCTGAAGCGTTGTCCCTGAAGCGTGCACGGCGCTCAACTTGAAAGTTCAAAAAACAAGAAGCGGCCGCCATTGTCCGGTGAGTGCTGTGTGGGTACAGCCACTATTAACTTTAAAGCAAGCATAGTGCACTGCATATACAAGAAGCGGCTACCATTGTCCCGCATTATTTATTAAAGAAAATAGTGCTCACCGACTTATAAAGCAGACCGTGTAACAACACAAGTAAAAAGTCTAGTCATTATGGGAGGTTACAAATGCAGACAAGGCGGTACCAAGGAGGGACTACTAAGCCTGTTCACAAATGAAAAGAAACGATTTTACAAGGATAGTCAAATGAGCCATTTGAAAAAATGAGCGGAAAAAAGGCGGAGCTTCTATGCCATACCTCAATAGAGCATGGCTCCCAGAGCAGCGCATGCGCTGTCCAGGCTCGACCTAAAAAAGAATGCCAAAGAGAGAGGATGTTTCTATCCTGTCCTGCTTTGATTCACTGCTCACCATAGTTTGCTATTACCATCTTTTCTTCGCATAGCCAGTAGCCACTGCCCACTGCCAGGTGTTCTTTCTGTGTTGCATCAAATTACATGTCCCGTCAGAATGGCAGCAGTAGTTGGAGACTAAGGGGCCGATTCTGATGTGGGTTGGAAAAGCTTCCCGACCGAATCGGTTGGGAAATGGTGTCCGACCCACTCGGATCGGGAAAGTCCGACCGGCGGAGTAGGATGCATCCGGATGCTTCCAGATACGATTTGGTTGAACTCCCATTGACTTCAATGGGAACATTTGTTCCTAACCGCATCAGAATTGGGCCCTCGGTCGGGAAGACACGTTCCCGATCCGATTTGGAAGGAGCAAATGCCGTTAGGAGGCCTTCCTAACCGCATCAGAATCAGGCCCTCGGTCGGGAAGCTTTTCCAACCCGCATCAGAATCGGGCCCTAAGTATAAAAGGTTAAAATAGGGAGTTGAAGACAGTATTAGAATAGTGAGTGACAAAATGCAACACTGCTGTCTCACCAAGAGGGTTACTAATACTTTCAGCTCAGAGACTTGTCGATAAATGTTGTTTCAAAATGCCAACACAAGGGTGTTTCTCTCCTGTCCTATCATAATTCCTTTACACATATTTACCTACTTAGAAGTTTAAAAGTTTGTCAACTTTATTTATGAAGAGGAACGTGGAAGACCTGTTAAGTTTCCTATATAAAAGGCTAACACACTGCTGTTGATTTATGTGATCTTCTGCTTAAAAATATGAAGAAATTCAAAAAATCTAAATTTTGGCATGGACAGTTGTGCGTGTGCAAAGGCCCCATTTGCCCACTCATTGTTGGGCTCCCTTGTTCCCCAAATTCTTGGCACAACACTCATCCCCAACTTTTACGCCCATCACTGTCACATTTCAACAGCTGCCATTGGTAGTCCCACCATTTGCCCCAGACCCGGACATGCTTCTGTGGGCATCCTCGTGCTCTGTACATAGTCTCCTCCATTTTGGAGTGCCAATCCATTGCCCTCCGCCATTCCACAATCAAAGACGGGGTCAGGGACCTCCATTTCCATGCTGTATAGTGCTTAGCCAGAGCTGAGGCAATGTCAACCACCATCTGGTCGCCCGTACTTCAACCCATGTCGGTCAGGATCCCAAAAAGACCCATCCTGGGCGTGAGCTCAACTTGTCACCCCAACACCCGTGTAAGTATTCCAGTTATGCGCTCCCAGAATCGTACAATGCACAGGCATTGCAAGATCACATGAAAAAAATCTGCCTCAGTGGGTGCAACAGAAGCACTGGGGTGTGGAGAGCCTCCCCGCCTGCCAGAGATGGTGAGGGGTCTGGTACATCGCATGTAAAAAGTTCACTTGGGTAAGATGCAGCCTGGCTGGTACAACAGTTTCCCTAGGGGCCATAAGCACATCGCGCCAGTCTGCTCCCCGACCCCAGACTCCCATTTCATCTTCAGTGGTCCAGCACCAACTGGGACTTTATGAACAAATGCTCAATATATTTTAGAAAAGCCACCGCTGCCGATGCTGTCCATCAGTTGGCGGGCCTCCAGTAGGCTGTATTCTGGGAGGTCTATAAGGTCTGAGAAATGAGCACTCAGTGCATGGCAAATCTGCAGGTATTTGTGGAATTGTGTGTGGCTAAGCTGGAAGAGGGCCGGAAGCTCAGCAAAGGACCTCATATGCGCACCGCTCCACACATCACCTAGGGACGTAATGCAGATCTTATCCCACTGACTAAATGCCTCAAGTTGGGCTTCATGACGTAGGTAGTGCCCACTCCACAGAGGAGTCTGCTGCATGATTTTACGATCCCAATCCATGAAGTGGAACACTGCGTGCCAGCAGAACAGCACCACTTTAGTGGGTTCTAGAGTGGTGATGGGAATGAGGCAGCCAGGCCCCTGTCCAGTCCCAATGGGGCAAGCACCGCTTTATAGGTGGGGTAATTCCAGCCCCCTGTCATCAGTCATTAATGGCCAAAAGATATGATGCCCAGTAATAGAGCTTAATATCAGCTAGCCTGAAACCCCCATCAAACATTGAACAGCAGCACTTAGCTGTGGTCTCCCCCACCGAATGAAGGAGCGGTTGCAAGCATTAAGCTGTGTGAACAAGGAGGTGGGGACGGGAATGGGAAATTCCGTAGGGCATAGAGGCTTTTGGGGAGCAACAACATTTTGACCAGGGCCACCCTACCCAGTGTTTTAGTGGGAGAACGGACCAAGACTGCAGTGCCCATTTTGTGTGGTGAGCAGGGGAGCAAGATTAAACAGTCTGAGCCAGATCTGGTATGAGCGATACGCCGACCCATAGGTACTTGAAACTCATGCATTGAATCGGTATAGTACTCAGCCAACTTACTATTACCGCGTCGACTTCAGCGGGACCAGCAAAGACTTTTGCCATTTTACCCGGGGCAAGAGGCCACCCAAACACACCTAGGATAGTGAGGCTTGAGATCTTGACAGCTGCAGTTGGGTCAGGAAGAGGAGCATATCGTCCACATATAAGGCTATCTTATCTTCCATGCCCCCATTGCCACCTCCACACCTGAGCGTCTCACAAAATAATCATAGGTAGGGGTTCTATGGCTAGGGCGAACAGAAGGGGAGTGGGGGTCACCCCTGTTGAGGGCCTCTGTGGACAGGAGAGAATGCAGAGAGTGGTGCATTGGCAAGGACCTGGGCAGCGGGTTTTTAATAGAGGAGGTGGACACGCTGGCACTATTTTGTGCGAAAGGCCGTGCAATACAAACCTGGTCTTGGTAAGCCCAATTAACTGTGTCGAATTCCTTCTCAAAGGCAACCAGTAAGAGGACCGTGGGGCAGTGATCTCTTAATGGTGGGCAAGCGTGACATTGACTCCGCGAATGCAATGGTGGGTACCTCGATGGGGCATAAAGCCACAATGATCGGCATGGAAAACGTGAGGTAGCACCCGCAGCAGTCTATTTGCCAAAATCTTAGCAAAAATCACAAGCCCCACATTAATCAGTGAAATGGGCTGGTAGGAGGCACATGTGTAGGCTGCGTGCCCCTTTTAGGGGAGTACCATTATGGTGGCAACATCCAACTCCAGGGGAAAGGAGCTCCGCAGCTCAGATTGAGAGTATAGATTTCCCAAGTGAGATGTAAGCATAGAACCGAAGCAACAATTATATCCTGCTGGGAACCAGTCCATTCCAGGGATCGGCCAGTGTTCAAATCTTGTATAGCCGCTTCCACTTCATCCATCGAGATGACAGCCTCGAGGTCCAAAGTGTGGGGCGTCGTTAGCCTGATCAGGGCCACTTCATGGTGAAGTAGGCAGGCCCGTTCCCACTTGGGTCGATGGTGGTGGATGTATGAGACCTTGCAGTAGGAAGCGAATGCTTCTGCCATTTCCTCAGTGCTGGTGAAGCTTCAACCAAGTGCGTACATGACTCGTGGGATTATATGCGATTTCATCCCACCTGTAGCAAGTCAGTAGAGGAGTTTCCCTTTCTTGTTGCCATGTTTGTAGACCTTCTGAGTGGACCCCCGCCAGCACTGCCATGCCTCGTCAAGCACTAATTGGTGCAGTGAGGCTCAATCGATCTTGAGCTGCCGGTGAAGCCCCTCAGGGGACCCAGTGGATTTGCGCTTTTCAAAAGCGAGGATGCAGAATTCATGGTGTGCAAACTCTTCACCCTTGAGCTTTTCTGTCCTTTGGAGGTAAAATTTAGTGATCCCCGAATCATGGCCTTACCAGCCGCCCATAGGGATTCGATACAAAAGGGGATGATGGACGGAACGTTTGAGCCAATCAAACACTCACCCCCAGTCAACTGATCTGGGTTTAATCCATCATCATTCTTTAGCTCACTCCACCACCCCAGTTCAGACATGGCCATATGCAAATCAGTCTGACCCTGTGCCTCATGGGAACAGTCCAGCCCGAACTGCCAAGCCATGTCTTCCCTGGACCGGAAACAAGCATCCTAGGACCGGTTTCTGGCCTTCCAGCCATCATCAGCCAGGCTTGCTTGAATCCAGTGGCAAAGTGAGCAAGGGACCCACGTCTGGGCATACCCCCGCCAACTTAGGGCGAACAAAGCGATACAAAAGGGGATGATGGACGGAACGTTTGAGCCAATCAAACACTCACCCCCAGTCAACTGATCTGGGTTTAATCCATCATCATTCTTTAGCTCACTCCAACACCCCAGTTCAGACATGGCCATATGCAAATCAGTCTGACCCTGTGCCTCATGGGAACAGTCCAGCCCGAACTGCCAAGCCATGTCTTCCTGGACCGGAAACAAGCATCCTAGGACCGGTTTCTGGCATTCCAGCCGTCATCAGCCAGGCTTGCTTGAATCCAGTGGCAAAGTGAGCAAGGGACCCACGTCTGGGCATACCCCCGCCAACTTAGGGCGAACAAAGCGATACAAAAGGGGATGATGGACGGAACGTTTGAGCCAATCAAACACTCACCCCAGTCAACTGATCTGGGTTTAATCCATCATCATTCTTTAGCTCACTCCACCACCCCAGTTCAGACATGGCCATATGCAAATCAGTCTGACCCTGTGCCTCATGGGAACAGTCCAGCCCGAACTGCCAAGCCATGTCTTCCTGGACCGGAAACAAGCATCCTAGGACCGGTTTCTGGCATTCCAGCCGTCATCAGCCAGGCTTGTTTGAATCCAGTGGCAAAGTGAGCAAGGGACCCACGTCTGGGCATACCCCGCCAACCTAGGGCGAACAAAGCGATACAAAAGGGGATGATGGACGGAACGTTTGAGCCACTCAAACACTCACCCCCAGTCAACTGATCTGGGTTTAATCCATCATCATTCTTTAGCTCACTCCACCACCCCAGTTCAGACATGGCCATATGCAAATCAGTCTGACCCTGTGCCTCATGGGAACAGTCCAGGCCGAACTGCCAAGCCATGTCTTCCCTGGACCGAAACAAGCATCCTAGGACCGGTTTCTGGCATTCCAGCCGTCATCAGCCAGGCTTGCTTGAATCCAGTGGCAAAGTGAGCAAGGGACCCACGTCTGGGCATACCCCCGCCAACTTAGGGCGACCAAAGCGATACAAAAGGGGATGATGGACGGAACGTTTGAGCCAATCAAACACTCACCCCAGTCAACTGATCTGGGTTTAATCCATCATCATTCTTTAGCTCACTCCACCACCCCAGTTCAGACATGGCCATATGCAAATCAGTCTGACCCTGTGCCTCATGGGAACAGTCCAGGCCGAACTGCCAAGCCATGTCTTCCCTGGACCGGAAACAAGCATCCTAGGACCGGTTTCTGGCATTCCAGCCGTCATCAGCCAGGCTTGCTTGAATCCAGTGGCAAAGTGAGCAAGGGACCCACGTCTGGGCATACCCCGCCAACTTAGGGCGAACAAAGCGATACAAAAGGGGATGATGGACAGAACGTTTGAGCCAATCAAACACTCACCCCCAGTCAACTGATCTGGGTTTAATCCATCATCATTCTTTAGCTCACTCCAATCACCCCAGTTCAGACATGGCCATATGCAAATCAGTCTGACCCTGTGCCTCATGGGAACAGTCCAGCCCAAACTGCCAAGCCATGTCTTCCCTGGTCCGGAAACAAGCATCCTAGGACCGGTTTCTGGCATTCCAGCTGTCATCAGCCAGGCTTGCTTGAATCCAGTGGCAAAGTGAGCAAGGGACCCACGTCTGGGCATACCCCCGCCAACTTAGGGCGAACAAAGCGATACAAAAGGGGATGATGGACGGAACGTTTGAGCCAATCAAACACTCACCCCCAGTCAACTGATCTGGGTTTAATCCATCATCATTCTTTAGCTCACTCCACCACCCCAGTTCAGACATGGCCATATGCAAATCAGTCTGACCCTGTGCCTCATGGGAACAGTCCAGCCCGAACTGCCAAGCCATGTCTTCCCTGGACCGGAAACATGCATCCTAGGACCGGTTTCTGGCATTCCAGCCGTCATCAGCCAGGCTTGCTTGAATCCAGTGGCAAAGTGAGCAAGGGACCCACGTCTGGGCATACCCCCGCCAACTTAGGGCGAACAAAGCAATACAAAAGGGGATGATGGACGGAACGTTTGAGCCAATCAAACACTCACCCCCAGTCAACTGATCTGGGTTTAATCCATCATCATTCTTTAGCTCACTCCACCACCCCAGTTCAGACATGGCCATATGCAAATCAGTCTGACCCTGTGCCTCATGGGAACAGTCCAGCCCGAACTGCCAAGCCATGTCTTCCCTGGACCGGAAACAAGCATCCTAGGACCGGTTTCTGGCATTCCAGCCGTCATCAGCCAGGCTTGCTTGAATCCAGTGGCAAAGTGAGCAAGGGACCCACGTCTGGGCATACCCCCGCCAACTTAGGGCGAACAAAGCGATACAAAGGGGATGATGGATGGAACGTTTGAGCCAATCAAACACTCACCCCAGTCAACTGATCTGGGTTTAATCCATCATCATTCTTTAGCTCACTCCACCACCCCAGTTCAGACATGGCCATATGCAAATCAGTCTGACCCTGTGCCTCATGGGAACAGTCCAGCCCGAACTGCCAAGCCATGTCTTCCCTGGACCGGAAACAAGCATCCTAGGACCGGTTTCTGGCATTCCAGCCGTCATCAGCCAGGCTTGCTTGAATCCAGTGGCAAAGTGAGCAAGGGACCCACGTCTGGGCATACCCCCGCCAACTTAGGGCGAACAAAGCGATACAAAAGGGGATGATGGATGGAACGCTTGAGCCAATCAAACACTCACCCCCAGTCAACTGATCTGGGTTTAATCCATCATCATTCTTTAGCTCACTCCACCACCTCAGTTCAGACATGGCCATATGCAAATCAGTCTGACCCTGTGCCTCATGGGAACAGTCCAGCCTGAACTGCCAAGCCATGTCTTCCTGGACCGGAAACAAGCATCCTAGGACCGGTTTCTGGCATTCCAGCCGTCATCAGCCAGGCTTGCTTGAATCCAGTGGCAAAGTGAGCAAGGGACCCACGCCTGGGCATAACCCCGCCAACTTAGGGCGAACAAAGCGATACAAAAGGGGATGATGGATGGAACGTTTGAGCCAATCAAACACTCACCCCCAGTCAACTGATCTGGGTTTAATCCATCATCATTCTTTAGCTCACTCCACCACCCCAGTTCAGACATGGCCATATGCAAATCAGTCTGACCCTGTGCCTCATGGGAACAGTCCAGCCCGAACTGCCAAGCCATGTCTTCCCTGGACCGGAAACAAGCATCCTAGGACCGGTTTCTGGCATTCCAGCCATCATCAGCCAGGCTTGCTTGAATCCAGTGGCAAAGTGAGCAAGGGACCCACGTCTGGGCATACCCCCGCCAACTTAGGGCGAACAAGCGATACAAAAGGGGATGATGGACGGAATGTTTGAGCCAATCAAACACTCACCCCAGTCAACTGATCTGGGTTTAATCCATCATCATTCTTTAGCTCACTCCACCACTCCCAGTTCAGACATGGCCATATGCAAATCAGTCTGACCCTGTGCCTCATGGGAACAGTCCAGCCCGAACTGCCAAGCCATGTCTTCCCTGGACCGGAAACAAGCATCCTAGGACCGGTTTCTGGCATTCCAGCCGTCATCAGCCAGGCTTGCTTGAATCCAGTGGCAAAGTGAGCAAGGGACCCACGTCTGGGCATACCCCGCCAACTTAGGGCGAACAAAGCGATACAAAAGGGGATGATGGATGGAACGTTTGAGCCAATCAAACACTCATCCCCAGTCAACTGATCTGGGTTTAATCCATCATCATTCTTTAGCTCACTCCACCACCTCAGTTCAGACATGGCCATATGCAAATCAGTCTGACCCTGTGCCTCATGGGAACAGTCCAGCCCGAACTGCCAAGCCATGTCTTCCCTGGACCGGAAACAAGCATCCTAGGACCGGTTTCTGGCATTCCAGCCGTCATCAGCCAGGCTTGCTTGAATCCAGTGGCAAAGTGAGCAAGGGACCCACGTGTGCATACCCCCGCCAACTTAGGGCGAACAAAGCGATACAAAAGGGGATGATGGACGGAACGTTTGAGCCAATCAAACACTCACCCCCAGTCAACTGATTTGGGTTTAATCCATCATCATTCTTTAGCTCACTCCACCACCCCAGTTCAGACATGGCCATATGCAAATCAGTCTGACCCTGTGCCTCATGGGAACAGTCCAGCCCGAACTGCCAAGCCATGTCTTCCCTGGACCGGAAACAAGCATCCTAGGACCGGTTTCTGGCATTCCAGCCGTCATCAGCCAGGCTTGCTTGAATCCAGTGGCAAAGTGAGCAAGGGACCCACGTCTGGGCATACCCCCGCCAACTTAGGGCGAACAAAGCGATACAAAGGGGATGATGGACGGAACGTTTGAGCCAATCAAACACTCACCCCCAGTCAACTGATCTGGGTTTAATCCATCATCATTCTTTAGCTCACTCCACCACCCCAGTTCAGACATGGCCATATGCAAATCAGTCTGACCCTGTGCCTCATGGGAACAGTCCAGCCCGAACTGCCAAGCCATGTCTTCCCTGGACCGGAAACAAGCATCCTAGGACCGGTTTCTGGCATTCCAGCCGTCATCAGCCAGGCTTGCTTGAATCCAGTGGCAAAGTGAGCAAGGGACCCACGTCTGGGCATACCCCCGCCAACTTAGGGCGAACAAGCGATACAAAAGGGGATGATGGACGGAACGTTTGAGCCAATCAAACACTCACCCCCAGTCAACTGATCTGGGTTTAATCCATCATCATTCTTTAGCTCACTCCACCACCCCAGTTCAGACATGGCCATGTGCAAATCAGTCTGACCCTGTGCCTCATGGGAACAGTCAGCCCGAACTGCCAAGCCATGTCTTCCCTGGACCGGAAACAAGCATCCTAGGACCGGTTTCTGGCATTCCAGCCGTCATCAGCCAGGCTTGCTTGAATCCAGTGGCAAATTGAGCAAGGGACCCACGTCTGGGCATACCCACGCCAACTTAGGGCGAACAAAGCGATACAAAAGGGGATAATGGACGGAACGTTTGAGCCAATCAAACACTCACCCCAGTCAACTGATCTGGGTTTAATCCATCATCATTCTTTAGCTCACTCCACCACCCCAGTTCAGACATGGCCATATGCAAATCAGTCTGACCCTGTGCCTCATGGGAACAGTCCAGCCCGAACTGCCAAGGCATGTCTTCCCTGGACCGGAAACAAGCATCCTAGGACCGGTTTCTGGCATTCCAGCCGTCATCAGCCAGGCTTGCTTGAATCCAGTGGCAAAGTGAGCAAGGGACCCACGTCTGGGCATACCCCGCCAGCTTAGGGCGAACAAAGCGATACAAAAGGGGATGATGGACCGGAGCGTTTGAGCCAATCAAACACTCACCCCCAGTCAACTGATCTGGGTTTAATCCATCATCATTCTTTAGCTCACTCCACCACCCCAGTTCAGACATGGCCATATGCAAATCAGTCTGACCCTGTGCCTCATGGGAACAGTCCAGCCCGAACTGCCAAGCCATGTCTTCCCTGGACCGGAAACAAGCATCCTAGGACCGGTTTCTGGCATTCCAGCCGTCATCAGCCAGGCTTGCTTGAATCCAGTGGCAAAGTGAGCAAAGGGACCCACGTCTGGGCATACCCCCGCCAACTTAGGGCGAACAAAGCGATACAAAAGGAGATGATGGACGGAACGTTTGAGCCAATCAAACACTCACCCCCAGTCAACTGATCTGGGTTTAATCCATCATCATTCTTTAGCTCACTCCACCACCCCAGTTCAGACATGGCCATATGCAAATCAGTCTGACCCTATGCCTCATGGGAACAGTCCAGCCCGAACTGCCAAGCCATGTCTTCCCTGGACCGGAAAGAAGCATCCTAGGACCGGTTTCTGTCAATCCAGCCGTCATCAGCCAGGCTTGCTTGAATCCAGTGGCAAAGTGAGCAAGGGACCCACGTCTGGGCATACCCCAGCCAACTAGGGGCGAACAAGCGATACAAAAGGGGATGATGGGCCGGAACGTTTGAGGCCTGATTTGCATATGGCCATGTCTGAACTGGGGTGGTGGAGTGAGCTAAAGAATGATGATGGATTAAACCCAGATCAGTTGACTGGGGGTGAGTGTTTGATTGGCTCAAACGTTCAGTCCATCATCCCCTTTTGTATCGCTTTGGTACGCCCTAAGTTGGCGAGGGTATGCCCAGACGTGGGTCCCTTGCTCACTTTGCCACTGGATTCAAGCAAGCCTGGCTGATGACGGCTGAAATGCCAGAAACCGGTCCTAGGATGCTTGTTTCGGTCCAGGGAAGACATGGCTTGGCAGTTCGGGCTGGACTGTTCCCATGAGGCACAGGGTCAGACTGATTTGCATATGGCCATGTCTGAACTGGAGTGGTGGAGTGAGCTAAAGAATGATGATGGATTAAACCCAGATCAGTTGACTGGGGGTGAGTGTTTGATTGGCTCAAACGTTCCGTCCATCATCCCCTTTGTATCGCTTTGGTCGCCCTAAGTTGGCGGGAGGTATGCCCAGGCGTGGGTCCCTTGCTCACTTTGCCACTGGATTCAAGCAAGCCTGGCTGATGACGGCTGAAATGCCAGAAACCGGTCCTAGGATGCTTGTTTCCGGTCCAGGGAAGACATGGCTTGGCAGTTCGGGCTGGACTGTTCCCATGAGGCACAGGGTCAGACTGATTTGCATATGGCCATGTCTGAACTGGGGTGGTGGAGTGAGCTAAAGAATGATGATGGATTAAACCCAGATCAGTTGACTGGGGGTGAGTGTTTGATTGGCTCAAGCGTTCCGTCCATCATCCCCTTTTGTATCGCTTTGGTCGCCCTAAGTTGGCGGGGGTATGCCCAGGCGTGGGTCCCTTGCTCACTTTGCCACTGGATTCAAGCAAGCCTGGCTGATGACGGCTGAAATGCCAGAAACCGGTCCTAGGATGCTTGTTTCCGGTCCAGGAAGACATGGCTTGGCAGTTCGGGCTGGACTGTTCCCATGAGGCACAGGGTCAGACTGATTTGCATATGGCCATGTCTGAACTGGGGTGGTGGAGTGAGCTAAAGAATGATGATGGATTAAACCCAGATCAGTTGACTGGGGGTGAGTGTTTGATTGGCTCAAGCGTTCCGTCCATCATCCCCTTTTGTATCGCTTTGGTCGCCCTAAGTTGGCGGGGTATGCCCAGACGTGGGTCCCTTGCTCACTTTGCCACTGGATTCAAGCAAGCCTGGCTGATGACGGCTGAAATGCCAGAAACCGGTCCTAGGATGCTTGTTTCCGGTCCAGGAAGACATGGCTTGGCAGTTCGGGCTGGACTGTTCCCATGAGGCACAGGGTCAGACTGATTTGCATATGGCCATGTCTGAACTGGGGTGGTGGAGTGAGCTAAAGAATGATGATGGATTAAACCCAGATCAGTTGACTGGGGGTGAGTGTTTGATTGGCTCAAACGTTCAGTCCATCATCCCTTTGTATCGCTTTGGTCGCCCCTAAGTTGGCGGGGTATGCCCAGGCGTGGGTCCCTTGCTCACTTTGCCACTGGATTCAAGCAAGCCTGGCTGATGGCGGCTGAAATGCCAGAAACCGGTCCTAGGATGCTTGTTTCCGGTCCAGGGAAGACATGGCTTGGCAGTTCGGGCTGGACTGTTCCCATGAGGCACAGGGTCAGACTGATTTGCATATGGCCATGTCTGAACTGGGGTGGTGGAGTGAGCTAAAGAATGATGATGGATTAAACCCAGATCAGTTGACTGGGGGTGAGTGTTTGATTGGCTCAAACGTTCCGTCCATCATCCCCTTTGTATCGCTTTGGTCGCCCCTAAGTTGGCGGGGGTATGCCCAGACGTGGGTCCCTTGCTCACTTTGCCACTGGATTCAAGCAAGCCTGGCTGATGACGGCTGAAAATGCCAGAAACCGGTCCTAGGATGCTTGTTTCCGGTCCAGGGAAGACATGGCTTGGCAGTTCGGGCTGGACTGTTCCCATGAGGCACAGGGTCAGACTGATTTGCATATGGCCATGTCTGAACTGGGGTGGTGGAGTGAGCTAAAGAATGATGATGGATTAAACCCAGATCAGTTGACTGGGGGTGAGTGTTTGATTGGCTCAAACGTTCCGTCCATCATCCCTTTGTATCGCTTTGGTCGCCCTAAGTTGGCGGGGTATGCCCAGACGTGGGTCCCTTGCTCACTTTGCCACTGGATTCAAGCAAGCCTGGCTGATGACGGCTGAAATGCCAGAAACCGGTCCTAGGATGCTTGTTTCCGGTCCAGGGAAGACATGGCTTGGCAGTTTGGGCTGGACTATTCCCATGAGGCACAGGGTCAGACTGATTTGCATATGGCCATGTCTGAACTGGGGTGGTGGAGTGAGCTAAAGAATGATGATGGATTAAACCCAGATCAGTTGACTGGGGGTGAGTGTTTGATTGGCTCAAACGTTCCGTCCATCATCCCCTTTGTATCGCTTGGTCGCCCTAAGTTGGCGGGGTATGCCCAGACGTGGGTCCCTTGCTCACTTTGCCACTGGATTCAAGCAAGCCTGGCTGATGACGACTGAAATGCCAGAAACCGGTCCTAGGATGCTTGTTTCCGGTCCAGGGAAGACATGGCTTGGCAGTTCGGGCTGGACTGTTCCCATGAGGCACAGGGTCAGACTGATTTGCATATGGCCATGTCTGAACTGGGGTGGTGGAGTGAGCTAAAGAATGATGATGGATTAAACCCAGATCAGTTGACTGGGGTGAGTGTTTGATTGGCTCAAACGTTCCGTCCATCATCCCTTTAGTTGCTAGCTTTGGTCGCCTAAGTTGGCAGTACTGCCCAGGCGTGGGTCCCTTACTCACTTTGCCCTGGATTCAAGCGAAGCGCTGACTGATGGCGACTGAATGCCAGAAGCCGGTCCTAGGATGCTTGTTTCAGTCCAGGAAGACATGGCTTGGCAGTTCGGGCTGGACTATTCCCATGAAGCTCAGGGTCAGACTGATTTGCATATGGCCATGTCTGAACTAGGTGGTGGAGTGAGCTGAAGAATGATGATGGATTAAACCCAGATCCAGTTGACTGGGGTGAGTGTTTGATTGGCTCAAACGTCCGTCCATCATCCCCTTTGTATCGACTATGGTCAGCCCTAAGTTGGCGGGGGTATGCCCAGACGTGGGTCCCTTGCTCACTTTGCCACTGGATTCAAGCAAGCCTGGCTGATGACGGCTGAAATGCCAGAAACCGGTCCTAGGATGCTTGTTTCCGGTCCAGGGAAGACATGGCTTGGCAGTTCGGGCTGGACTGTTCCCATGAGGCACAGGGTCAGACTGATTTGCATATGGCCATGTCTGAACTGGGGTGGTGAAGTGAGCTAAAGAATGATGATGGATTAAACCCAGATCAGTTGACTGGGGGTGAGTGTTTGATTGGCTCAAACGCTCCGTTCATCATCCCCTTTGTATCGCTTTGGTCGCCCTAAGTTGGCGAGGGTATGCCCAGACGTGGGTCCCTTGCTCACTTTGCCACTGGATTCAAGCAAGCCTGGCTGATGATGGCTGAAATGCCAGAAACCGGTCCTAGGATGCTTGTTTCCGGTCCAGGAAGACATGGCTTGGCAGTTCGGGCTGGACTGTTCCCATGAGGCACAGGGTCAGACTGATTTGCATATGGCCATGTCTGAACTGGGGTGGTGGAGTGAGCTAAAGAATGATGATGGATTAAACCCAGATCAGTTGACTGGGGTGAGTGTTTGATTGGCTCAAACGTTCCGTCCATCATCCCCTTTTGTATCGCTTGGTCGCCCTAAGTTGGCGGAGGTATGCCCAGACGTGGGTCCCTTGCTCACTTTGCCACTGGATTCAAGCAAGCCTGGCTGATGACGGCTGAAATGCCAGAAACCGGTCCTAGGATGCTTGTTTCTGGTCCAGGGAAGACATGGCTTGGCAGTTCGGGTTGGACTGTTCCCATGAGGCACAGGGTCAGACTGATTTGCATATGGCCATGTCTGAACTGGGGTGGTGGAGTGAGCTAAAGAATGATGATGGATAAAACCCAGATCAGTTGACTGGGGTGAGTGTTTGATTGGCTCAAGCGTTCCGTCCATCATCCCCTTTGTATCGCTTGGTCGCCCTAAGTTGGTGGGGTATGCCCAGACGTGGGTCCCTTGCTCACTTTGCCACTGGATTCAAGCAAGCCTGGCTGATGGCGGCTGAAATGCCAGAAACCGGTCCTAGGATGCTTGTTTCCGGTCCAGGGAAGACATGGCTTGGCAGTTCGGGCTGGACTGTTCCCATGAGGCACAGGGTCAGACTGATTTTGCATATGGCCATGTCTGAACTGGGGTGGTGGAGTGAGCTAAAGAATGATGATGGATTAAACCCAGATCAGTTGACTGGGGGTGAGTGTTTGATTGGCTCAAACGTTCCGTCCATCATCCCCTTTGTATCAGCTTTAGTCGCCCCTAAGTTGGCGGGGGTATGCCCAGACGTGGGTCCCTTGCTCACTTTGCTACTGGATTCAAGCAAGCCTGGCTGATGACGGCTGAAATGCCAGAGGCCGGTCCTAGGATGCTTGTTTCCGGTCCAGGGAAGACATGGCTTGGCAGTTCGGGCTGGACTGTTCCCATGAGGCACAGGGTCAGACTGATTTGCATATGGCCATGTCTGAACTGGGGTGGTGGAGTGAGCTAAAGAATGATGATGGATTAAACCCAGATCAGTTGACTGGGGGTGAGTGTTTGATTGGCTCAAACGTTCCGTCCATCATCCCCTTTGTATCGCTTGGTCGCCCTAAGTTGGCGGGGTATGCCCAGACGTGGGTCCCTTGCTCACTTTGCCACTGGATTCAAGCAAGCCTGGCTGATGACGGCTGAAATGCCAGAGACCGGTCCTAGGATGCTTGTTTCCGGTCCAGGGAAGACATGGCTTGGCAGTTCGGGCTGGACTGTTCCCATGAGGCACAGGGTCAGACTGATTTGCATATGGCCATGTCTGAACTGGGGTGGTGGAGTGAGCTAAAGAATGATGATGGATTAAACCCAGATCAGTTGACTGGGGGTGAGTGTTTGATTGGCTCAAAGGTTCCGTCCATCATCCCTTTTGTATCGCTTTGGTCGCCCTAAGTTGGCGGGGGTATGCCCAGACGTGGGTCCCTTGCTCACTTTGCCACTGGATTCAAGCAAGCCTGGCTGATGACGGCTGAAATGCCAGAAACTGGTCCTAGGATGCTTGTTTCCGGTCCAGGGAAGACATGGCTTGGCAGTTCGGGCTGGACTGTTCCCATGAGGCACAGGGTCAGACTGATTTGCATATGGCCATGTCTGAACTGGGGTGGTGGAGTGAGCTAAAGAATGATGATGGATTAAACCCAGATCAGTTGACTGGGGGTGAGTGTTTGATTGGCTCAAACGTTCCGTCCATCATCCCCTTTTGTATCGCCCATAGGGATTCGGCAGAGGCCACCGTGCTCACATTGGTCTCAAAGTAGAAGTTGAGTTCCAAAACAAACGAGCACTGGAGAGTGGTCAGAGATGCCCCTAGGGAGTATATGCACTGCTGTCATGTGGAGCATGTCGGTGGCTGGTAGAAGAAGGAGGTCAATCCTCGAAAGGGTCTTAGTCGAGGCAGCAATATGTGTGTACTCCCGGTCAGTAACATGCCAAGTTCACCAGGCATCACAAAGACTTAGGTACTCCATCCAAGAGCCCAGTAGATGCGGTCCACATTGCCAGTTCCCTGCCAGAGGGCCGGAGGCATCTAGTTCAGGACGGGGCATTGCGGTTAAGTTCCCTCCCACAATAGTCGTACCTTGGGGAAACCCCAACACAATCCCTGTGAATATCCCAAGGATCTGTGGCAGTAAAAGAGGCGGTATGTATACAGTGAGGAGGTTGAGAGGCTTTCCATACAGCATTCCCTCCACCGCCACATAGCGGCCCTACGGATCTGAGGCCACACAAGACACCACCAAGGGGAATGATCTATGCAGAAGGATAGCTACACCTCAAGATCCCCTGACGTATCTCACATTATACGCCATGTCATAACCAAACCTGCACTAGAAGGAACAATTGGTGCCCAGGAGATTAGTCACCTGCAGCATCAAGGCTGCCAGACAGGTTCTCTTAGCGTAGCGAAATACAGCAGGGCGCTTGATCCACAACATAACCTGGAAGCTAGCCATATCAATGGCAAAAATGGGGGGTCTAAACCCAGGGTCCTGATGGGGGAACCACCAGCTGCTACCCCTCAAAACATACTGGGGGAGGGCAGCGGCAAGTGTGCGTAATGTGTGCAACAAATCAACAAAGCAAAAACCCACAAAAAAACTCTAGAACTTTCTATTTCGCCCAACTCCTTCCATCCCACACTGCTACCCCAGAAATATGTGCCACCCCAACATAGCCCCCAAAACATAACATGGAGCATAGATATAGGGATTAGAGGTGGAAGGCCTCCTACAAAGGATCAATTGACACGGATCAGCTCACACAAGAAACCCAGCCGCCCTCTAACAGCAGACAGCAAAAAAAAAGACAGGTGGGAGAAATCACCCTTCAGTCCCCAATGGGGCAGTCTCCTGTAGATTACCCAGGTGGGGGGCCCGCTCCAGGGCAGAGGGTCGATGAGCTCCGGGCCGAGACCCCCATCAGTTCAAGATGAGTCAGGCGAGCTGCTGCGGCATCTTCGACCCCCCCCCGGGACCTCAGCGCCCTTCTGTCTGCCGGTAGTCTGGCCCGACGAGGCAGCGGAAATTCCTGGTCCTCCTGACAAAAGGGAGGTGCATCATGTTGGCAGAGCTGGCGGTGCTCAGTAGCCCACAATGAGGCCTCCTCGGGGCTCGTGAAGAAATGAGTATGGTAGTTACAAATCACTCAAAATTTGGTTGGGTAGATCAGAATATATGGCAAAGCGAGAGCCTTGAGATGGCCTTAACTACATCAAAGGATGTGTGCTAAGCCTGGACCAACTTAGTGCAGTCAGGGAAAATCAAAATGAAGAGTACATTTTTTGCAGGCCTCCCAGAGGATCACATCTCTATCACAATGGTTAAGGATCTGCAAAATCATGGGCCGGGTTTCCAGGAGGCGGGCACTGGGTGAGGGCCCTGTGAGCCCTCTCTTTGACAAACTAGGATGAAAGGGTGACCTCCAGGATCCAGGATTAGAACCAGGTGTCAAGAAAGTGCTTTGGGCTCATGGTTTCAGCCCCCTCAGGAAATCCCACAAAGCAGAGGTTATTGCTGTGGATTCTATTTTCAGCATCTTTGGCTCTGGTATCAAGGGTCCCGGAGGTGGTAGTCAGCCTAGCCACTGACTTCTTGAAATCAGCAACCTCGTCATCCAGGTGGGAGATTAGTTTCTCAGCCTCAGAAACCCTACCAGCAACATTCCGAAGGCCCTGTTGCAGGAGCACCACATCCATCCCCATCTCTCTAACCTTCACCTTCCCTGCTTCCCGGAAGGTCTGGATGGCTTTAGGGATATGCAACACATCAGTGGTTTCCAGGTGACGCTCCCCCATGCAGTCCGAGGGAGGTTTGGGATGGCCCACCTACGATGCAGCGAATTTGTCAATACGTGATTCTGTGTTCATAGTCATGCCTTTGTCTTTCATCATGTTGTTAGGAAGGCAGTCTGGCCACTCTCCACTTGTGGCCTCAAGCAGCACACAGTCCAGAATGGGGGACAGGCAACAACTTAACCCCACACGCTCAGGTCACCACTAGGGGAAGTCCCACTGTCCAAGGGGAAGAAGTTCTCCAGGCAAGCAAGCAATGTCACAGTCCTGGGAGCAGGAAGGACAAGGAGTGAGGAACAACTCTAGTCTCCCTAGCTTCAGTGTGCCACCTCACGACATTACAGCACCAGCAAAGAATCAAGAATCTGTCAACACCTCTCCGGACCGGGATGCCAACTGTTCACCAGGGGTCCTGCTCCGCCTGCTTGCCCCCAAACACAGCAGGGTAGGACAGGCAGCCGGGGACCCCAAGGTACAGGGCAGGGCTGCCCCCTCTTCTCTCATTGCCTGGGGCCCCCCAAGGCACATGGTCTGAGCAGAGGCACTCCCCTCAAAGTTCTCTAGCCGACCGATTTCTCAGGGTCCTAGAGGCAGCAACAGTGAGCCCACCACACCTGGGGGGGGGTCGTAAGGGCAGGAGTCATAGCAGCAGGCCCCAGAGGGGTCTGCTTGGCAGGCAGCCCACCCAACAGTGATTGCTCCCAGCCTAATCTGGCAGAGGACACCCCTAGTGTAGTCCAGCAAGATCTCACATTGCGGGCAACCTGTGCCACAGACTACCCGATCGCCCCAATCAGCAGGGGGGCTGCAGGAGTTTAGGCCTCAGACACCGTTGGTGGCTCCACATTCCCAGGCACCAGCCATGTCTCTGGCCATTGCGGGTGCTCCCAGCAGGCGTACGCCATCTTGGGGCTGCTCCTCACCTCCACGGCCGCCACCATGTATGATGAAAGGGGCTCACCAGGGACAAGTCTCCCACTCAGCGGGCCTTCGATGAGTCACAGGAGTCAAGGTGGAGCACAAGATGGCTGTGGCAGGTGGCTAGGGATTCCAGATTGTGGAGGAGGTCCTGAGCATTGTTAAAACTTGTTCGCCATCTTGGCCTCCTTGGCTACACCCCCCCCCCCCCATGCTGGATAATAATCAAAAACAGGTCCCACAGTCAGCAGTCACAGAAGCTATTTGTTATTGTATAGGTAAAAGCTAAGATTATAAATATAAGACACTTTATTGTATAAAGGCCTGGGAACATTCTAAACTGATCCATCAAAGTTATTTGTCCATCTCTTATTAAAAATGTAATTGAAAAGTAAAAGTAGAGTTTTGATTTCTTTGGTGGAAAAATAACTTCATAAATTTGACCTTTAGTTGCTTGAGAGTAAGCTAGTTAATAACTGGTTTGCCTGACAAAGCTGCTGCAGAATTGGAATTATGTATGCTTCTGGAGATTACAAGAGACTATGCTCCTGGGCAATAGTTTGGCATCAGGCACAAGGACGTTAGATGGTCTTAACATAGTCCACTTATCAGGGATCAGCCATCTGGGAGGTATACAGGAATAGCTCACAACACAAAGCAATGTGCACAGTTCCTCTTTCACAGTTACAAAGATTAACCTTTCCAGCACTGACAAAGATTGGGATTTAGTCTTCTTTTCCACATCTGGAAGACCGGGATAAAGTGCTGAGACTTCCTTCAGGAGTGCATACCCATGGTGGGCAATATATCCAGGCATGTCCTGGTCGAAGCTTTTTACTGAGAAGAAAAAGGCATCCACACGACCAGCGTTGTTGAAGGTATACAGCTTAGTGGAGCCTTGCCCGGCTGTAGCTTCCAACCTGCCCTCCTGCTGTATTTTGAGTACCCACAAAGTGAGTAATCTGAAGGTAAAACATATAGACTGTGGTTGAGTGTCATATCTGCCCCAGAAATAATCTCAGTAGCTTCAAAATCCTGCTTTGTCCTGTTCTGAGCTCTTGGCAACATAACGGAAGGCTTCAATGGAAGCTCAGTGATGTTGTGTTCATATTTGAACGACCCTCACTTGCTTCAGCATTATGTCCTACTGAAGGACATTGGGCTCCAAAACATCCCAAAGTAAAATCTTTGACTGGTGTGACCTATCTGTCTTACCTGACCTCTCAACCAGAAATCACATCTTGTTCTGATTGACTGCGAACTGTAGCTTTCAATTGCTATTGTGTACTTTCTTGTTATTTTTGGCATCAAATTTTAAAACTCATATATCTGATGCCATATACCCAATTTAAATCAATTTGGTGTCTTTTTGCTCGTTATATTTTTCTTGATTTTCCTAAATTGGCTTGGAAAATTTCTTGCATGTTTTTTTTATAATTTAACATTATTTGGTACTGTTTGTACTTACACACATTTCTCTGTGGAATTGCCTGATGCTTGTGCCACTGCAACCTGGGGTTGAGCGTAGATTTTCTTACATCTGTGTTGTGACCTAACCAGATTGTGTTTATTAAAGTGGTACGGGTATCCCATCTCAAATTATTAATCCATATTTTGACAAACATTGATTAATCACCACCCCAGGTATGATGAACAAAAACTATATCACTTGTCTGTAATGGTTGTGAAGAGCAACATATGTGAATACACAGCAGCAAAGAAATTTGGAATTCAAATAATATAAAATGAAAAACACTACAATTCCCTACTATAATGAATGTTCTATCTAACACCTAATGACAGATGTTTATACTGAACATTAGGCTTGCTTGCATAAGGAGGAGAGAGAGGCAGAAGCAGTTTTTGTAAAAATGTGGACATTTGAAGAAAAAACTGTGCCACATGATACAAGACGATCCTAGTAACCTGGGCAAACAGGCAGGATGATTCCAGTTATTTGGGAAACAACTTTGTCAGACCAAACATCCTTGCTGTGGTTTCCCTATGATTTTTTTTGCTTTCTGACCTTCAGTTGTGCTGGTTTAGTTTTTGCCGGCTTTAGGATCGTGGGTACTTTGCCTCTGCTGACCAGAGCTAAAGTGCAGGTAACATGGTAACATTGGCATATCCACAGTTAGAATGTTGAATTTACCTATAAGTCCCTAGTAAAGTGCACTACATGTGCCCAGGGCCTGAAAATTAAATGCTACTAGTCAGCCTGCAGCACTGATTATGACACCCATTTCAGTAGCCCTTCAAACAGGTCTCAGGCTTGCCATTGCAGAGCCTGTGTGTGCAGTTTTAAACTGCCATGTTGACCTGACAAGTTAACTCACTTGCCAGGCCCATTCCTTCTTTTTTAATACATAAAAGTCATTCTTAAGGTAGGCACTAGAAAGCCCCAAATGTATTTAAAATGTAGGACATGTACTTTTAAGGTTTACATGTCCTGGTAGTGAAAAACTAGTAAATTCGTTTTTCACTACTGCAAGGCATATCTTTCCCTTACGTTAACATTAGGATTACCTTAATACATCTTATAAGTGTAATTTCCAATGGGGGCAAGATAGATATTTTGAGTTTAGTGTCTCTGGACTCACGATTCAAAATCACAACTTATGGTGAAGTTGGATTTTAAATTGTAAGTCTGAAACTACCACTTTTAGAAAGTTGGCATATTCTTACTTTAACCATTCTGTGCCTCTGCCTGTCTCTGAATACGTCTGGGGTGGGTGACAGTCACACACAAAAGGAGCTGAGGGTTGCCATTCATATCCTGATGGCCCATCACCAGGCTGATGGGTCCTCCTGGGCTGGATGGGAGGGGGGAGCTGACACTTGCACCTGAATAGGCCTGTGCCTTGTCCCCACACAAAGAGCTGCATACCCCCTGCAATGAGTCTGGAGCCAAGGCAGGAAGGGCAGAGACCTTGTGTACTTCAAAGGTCTCTCTTTGAAGTATCCCCACTTCAAAGGCACAGCTAGGTATAGGTACTGGACATCTGACACCACCAACTCAGTACACTCTGGAAAGGAGGACACTCTGCCAGGAAGAAGGACTGACGCTGCAGGACTCTGCTGGATTTGCTGGACTCTCTGCTGTGCCTGCCCTACTGCCTGCTGTCCCTTGCCTGGTGGTGAAAAGTACTGGACCTGGATTGTGGTTCCTGCTTGGACAGGGTGCATACCTCTGCCAACCAAAAACCCAATTTCCAACATACTTATTGGAGGATTACAGTGTGCTGGCATTTAGGACTAAATTGGTCCAACATGGACTGTAAATGATTACAAGAAAATAATCCATCTAATCTATGGGCCAAAGAGAGTACCTAGAAAACAAAACACAAATGGGGAGCAGAATCCTGTAGTAAAGTGATTCATATACTTGTAACCATGATTCTTTGGTACAAATACTTATTGGGGGGTTGTGGAAGAAAAGTTGACTCTACTGTGAAATGCTCTTGGTAGCAATGCGTATGTAAACGTTGTTGAATGATTTTTAGTCCTGAATAAGGTGGAAACAAAACCAAAGACCAATAAAATGCTGTGTCGCCCTTTTAAAAGACTGTCATTATTGTTTACTTGAGACTGATGACAGAACCACATTTTATACATTGATGTAGAACAACAGGGTCTGCGTAACAAGTGAGTGGATATGTGCTATTTGCTGTATGCTTGTGAGAGTGTTAGTCTGGTAAACATATTTAAAAAATGAGCATACATTAGGACATTGTCCCCATGAAATTGCAAATTTGTTAATAACAATGTTATAGATGTTTATACTTTTTTAATATAATATAGAATAAGAGATACATTAATCATAACATTTGCTGTAAACGTTTGTCACATGTTTGAGAGCAGATAGCATCATGGCTTTTGACATTTGCTATTGCAGTATTATCTTTTCTGTTTAAGTCAGGCAGCTTATTATTAAATCAATAAGGGAGAGCTCACTTGGTTTGGTTGGTCACTTTCACCATTGGTGTCGTCTGGGATAAAACAGATGAGCATGCTCTGGGCCGTTTCTTCCAATTCAACTCTGGTCATTCAATCAATCAGAATTTGTTAAGCATGACTACTCACCCACTAGGGTCTCAAGGCGTGGGGGGGGGGGTCTGCAGGGCCTGCTGGCTGCTGAGGTTGAGTCGAAGAGCCAGGTCTCGAGGGCTTTCCTTAATTGGGTCAGTGACGAGGATAGTCTGAGGTGGAGAGGCAGGGTGTTCCAGGTCTTGGCGGCAATATAGGAGAAGGATCTTCCTCCGGTCCTGGCTTTGCGGATCCAGGGGACGTGGGTCAGGGCCAGTTCGGCAGAGCGGGGCAGAGCGGAGGTGTCTAGTGGGTACGTGGAATGAGAGGTGGTGGTTCAGGTATGCTGGTGCAGTGCTGTGGAGGGCTTTGTAGGCGTGTGTGAGGCACTTGAACGTGATTCTTTTGTTGACTGGGAGATAGTGGAGTTCTTTCAGGTGTGCAGAGATGTGGCAGCGGCGGGGATTGTTGAGGACCAGTCTGGCTGTGGCATTCAGAACATTCTGTAGTTTCCTGAGGAGTTTCTGGGGGGTGCCTGTGTAGAGTGCATTGCCATAGTGGAGTCTGCTGTTGATGAGTGCATGGACGACCATCTATCTGGCTTCGGTGGGGATTTCTAACACGCAGGGCCACCAGGAGTCTTCCCAAGTGGAGGTGTTGGGCCCCAGGATGAGGACTTCGGTCCTGTTCAAATTGAGCTTGAGGCTGCTGTCTCTCATCCAGGTAGCGATGGCCTTCATCCCATTGTGGAAGTTGCTTCTGGTGATTGTGGGCTTGCTGGTGAGGGAGAGGATCGACTAGGTGTCGTCCGCGTAGGAGACAATGTTGACTCTGTAGTTCCTGGCTGTGGCTGCGAGCGGGGCCATGTAGACTTTGAAGAGGTTGGAGCTCAGGGAGAAGCCCTGGGGGACGCCGCAGCCAATCTCTGTTAGTTCTGAGAGGAACTGTGATAGTCTGACTCGCTGTGTTCTACCGGTGGAAAATGAGCGGATCCAGTCCAAGGCTTTGTTGTGGATGCCGGTGTCCTGGAGTCTCGTGCTTAGGGTGCGATGGGAGACTGTGTCAAATGCGGCTGAGAGGTCCAGGAGGATGGGACTTTTATAGTAGCCTTAGAGGAAAAGGGGTTAGCAACAGTTTAAATCTCCAAATACAGTGTGATCATTAAGACTACACAATAAAAGTCTGAATCAGTAACTTGAACTTAAATGATTTATTACAAACTCAAAGCCAGACTAATACAAATAAATCTCAAGAACATACTATAAGAGTACAGGATTATCAAATGAAGACCAAAAAGTCTAAAGGTATTGGTCCTCAGCCACAGAGAGCATATAAGAATCTCGGTTGCAGCTATACAAATATAAGAAATAGAACTTGATGGCTGGACGAATGATTTCGATCCTTCTCCCCATACATGGAAAAGATTTGCAGCATCTAATAAACGCTACTCTACCCTAAGGATAGGGGAGACCCTATTGAATCAAATAAGCAAAAATGGTGTCAGCATCAGAATCTCTGTAGAAGTTCTTTAGGTAAGGAATCACGTATAGCATGAAACCACACAATCAAAGAAGTCAAGAGAAGCCTGTACCTCTCCAAGTCTAAAAGGAATCTGAATAAACCCAAGGTGGGTTCACTAATTAAAATGCACAAAGAGCATTCAAGAAAACAGGACCTCATACACATCTCATTAACTTTCAGTTTCCAAGAAAGAACTTGCCGCCTTGAACACTATTCCCATATTTCAGTCTCCACTTCCAAAGAGTCCTTGGGTTCCTCCCTTCATCAGATAGCACCAACTGGTAGGAGTAACACTCCCTTTGTTCTTCATTAAAATTGTACGACCATGGCAGTTCTTCCTCACCTCACTATCTCAGAAATACAATGCACTTTTCAATAACTGAAGAATGCCTTTGGTATGCACCTGCAGACGAGAAAATATGCAGAAAAACTACTTTCACGTTAGTGTTAAATCTGTCTACTGTAGGCTTAAGGCCCACAATCGTGCTAACTTCTTTAAATGCATATTAGTTCTCCAACCTGCATATATCCCAAAAACTGAATAATAGTTCACACTAGTTTTTACTCTTATATACAGTACAAAACTGATGCATGTCTTAATAATGGTCACAATTAATAAAGAAAACATTAAACATACATATGATTTATTCCCACTAATCTGTGGTGAATGCCCTGCATTAAATTCATTTTAGGGCGCCAGCTTACAATCTAAACCTAGAGATGAATAATATCAGCAGCCCAGATGTATCTGCAAAGGAAAACCTTAATAAACACACAAAACACACAACAAAAGCACATTCTATACTTTCAGTGCACCATGTCTCATTGAAATTATTGCAACGAATGAGTACATAAGCCCAAATGTAAATATATATATGTGGCCTAGCCAAGCGTAAAAGGTTGAAGCCAAAATTACGCTACACTAAAGAATATGAAGATAACTACAAATGCTACCCATTAACCATTACTTTACAACTTAAACCTTAGTATTATTGCTTAATAAAAATCATACCACACATGCAGACTTGTAAGCGCTTCTGGACGACATACTTATTAATGGTACAGAGTGTCTCTTAGAAATCCTCAGGGTGTGGCTTTCATTACTTTTAATTTGGACTTAAGGCCTGATTATGAGTTTGTCAGTCCTGGAGCAGACCGCCACGCCAGCGCCCTACTCCAGTACTGTCAAACTCGACCACCGGCTGCCTGCCAGATTACAAGTAATATCGTGGTCTGGCGGGCGTCCTTTGGCGTTCCCACTGCGGTGGCTATTAAAAAGGTACCACAAGGGGAATGCCAAAGCCTGTTCCTACACAGCATGGACTGGAAAGTCCATGCTGTGCAGAAACTGTGGTGCCTGCACACAGGGGGGCACAACATGTGCCCCTCTGCATGCACACCATGGCCCTAAGGTAACAGGGGGCCCTGTAGGGCCACCTTGTTTGCTCTCCACCACATTTTTAATGGCAGGCTCACCGTCATGAAAACCGTGGCAGAGAGGAAACTCCTAATATGCTTGGCGGTGCTACAGTGGTACCGCCAAGCATATTGCGGCCTCAAGTCTGCTGCATCACCAACAGGGATCTCTGAACCCTGGTGGTTGTAGAGGTCCCATGGCGATCCGAACACCCAACTTGTAATTGGGTGGTCGGACCGTTGGTGCGGCGGTGCCCGCACCGCCACCGTGGCTATGACAGTCTATCGGACCGCCGGCCCTAATTCTTTTTGATATATGCTACGTTGAAAATATGTTGCATTGTTGTTGATTAGACCAGAAATTGTAAGAAACTGGGGTATTAATGGAGGTAGATGAGAACCCACCTCAGATAATAAAGCAAACACAATTGTTCTTTTTGCACCTCAGATAATAATCACAATCATTGCCAGGGTGAACCACTAAAGTTTCTAAATAAACCTGTACTAAATCCTCTGGGAGCTTGGCACAAAGCAGTCAAGCTTAACTTAGAAGCATTTTTTGGAAGTATTTATGCAGCATTCAAACAGTAATAAACTGAAAACACAACACCAAAAAAATCCCAATTTATAAAAATACAGAACATTATATAAATGAAAATTACACCAAATGACACAAATCCAATAAGTAGAACCAGAGATATGAATTGCTAAAGTTAGAATTAAAAATAGGGCCAAAAAGCATAAAGCACCAACTGTTGCGCTAGCACGGGTCAAAGTAGAAATTAAGGCTGACCGCGATTCTGATATGGGGACCAGGTTTGTCTCGGTGAAAGGTTTACCATCGGGCTTCAAAACGTTTGTGGAGAAAAAGTGGTAGTCGATAAGTTGTCGGTGGGGCAAGTTGGATCCGAAGCTAGGCTTGACGATGGCGGGTTGCAGAAGAGCGGGGTTCCGGTGCGGTCGTTGACGAAGATGGGACAGATCTGAGTGGGAAAAATGCAACGTTTATGCCAGGGAAGGCCTCAATGTCAACAGGTTACTGCTGAGCATCGGTCCTGATGAAGCACTCAATGTTTGGAGTTAGAAGATTTTATGGAGGTCAGATCTTCATCGGGGCAAACCAGCAAGCTGAAGTCAACTGGCAGTTCAACATCAACAGTTGCGGGTTTGACAGTGATACTGTTCTCTGTCGGTTCTCCAGGCAGAGAGGAAGCCAAATGTTTCTAAGTCCAGCTTTTGCATCCAAACGTCTAGGACCTGGGTGGTACCACTTGGGGTTCAGGACTCACTCCAACAGAGGCCAGCTGCAGGACCCAGCAGGTCCACAATGGAACTGGTCAGTTGGCCACTTGTGGGTAAGGGCCTCTGGAACCTTGTTGTGTCCCAGTAGCTCAAACAAGTCAGCCAACTGACCCCTGGAGTACCTTCTGGAGTTCTTGATTCAAGGCAAGCAGTTCCAATCTACCACCAGGTTCTGCAGACATCAGGGAAGTCCTGCTTCCGATTCTCCACAGGTCCATGAGTGTTCTGAAGAGATGTCTGTGGGTTCCGCTTTTATGCCCAGTGCGAATCAATGTCATTTAGGCTCCACCTTAGTGGTGACATATAAGCACTAAAAAGGAAGGTTTAAGCCTGGCAATAGGTTTTTTTTTGCCAGGTCAAAATGGCAGTTTAAAACTGCTCACCCAAGCTGCCTTATGATAACTGGAGTCATGTTTTTAGTTGGTGGTACAACGAGTACTGCAGCATTAAATATATATGCCCTGGGCACAATACCATATATTAGCGATTTACAAAAGAAATTAAAATTGTCAATTAGGGTTTTGCCAATTTTAAAAGGCTTAGAGGAGAGCACAATCAATTACCACTGGTTAGCAGGAGTAAAGTGTGCAGAGTCATAGGGCCAACAAAAACGGGTTCAGCAACAGAATGCAAAACTCTGGAGTGACTTGCAGAAAAGGCAAATTTCCAACCTAAATATTTTAAGTACGTATGCCAGTTACTTTATCAGGGCACTTTATCAGAATGTGAATGTACTCAGGTTGCATTAAAAACTCACGCAAGTTCCTGATGAGGATTGGTGTGTAGCTGGGCTGCAGTGGATTTACAAGTAAACGAAGTTGATAAGCAGGTTGAAAAGCACAGAGTTACGATGGTGGTACTCACTGGGGCCCAAGGTTAAACTAATAGAGTGACGGGTCACTGACAAAATATAAAAGATGAGAGAATCCTTTCCTTTAAAGTACTCAAAAGAGGGTCCATAACAAAACAATTATGAAGCGTTAAATAAGGGCGTGAACAGTGTGTTTACAAAATTAAATCAATGATCGGAGATGACCAAAGATTTTTTTTAAAACCCACAGCTAGCACTGCACAATGCTGGAGGTACCGAATACTATGGGCCAGAAGACGGGTTCGGTGGTCCATTGGGCTGCCGAACCCCTGGTGGAGGTACGATGGCGGTCGAGGACTGCCACACCAGTGGTCTGCCGCCATATTAAAACTACTGTGGTCGGACCTCCTTGGCACCGCCGCAACCGCCAGGGATCCGCGATCCCTGGACGTGACGTGGCAGCATGGGGCTGCAAAATGCTTGGCAGGGCCGCTGCAGCCCTGCAAAGCATATTACAAGTTTCCTTGCTGCCAGGGGTCTCATGCCGGTATTCACGCCATGAAACTGCTCGCAGTGAGGAAACCAAGGGGGCCCTACAGGGCCGCCTGGTGCCTCAAACCATGGGGATGCAGGCGGAGGGGCACCTGGTGTGCCCCCCTGTATGCATGCATGCCCAGTTCCTGCACGACATGGACTTAGTAGTCCATGCAGTGCAGGAACTTGCTTTGGCGTTCCCATTGCATTACCTTCAAAGGCACCGCTGTTGGAATGCCAAACGACCACCTGCCAGACAATAAGGAAACTCGTAATCTGGCAGGTGGCCGGTAGTCGAGTTTGGCGATGCTGGAGTGGAGCGGTGAAATGCCACCCCGCTCCCGCACCGCCAAATTCATAATCATGCCCCAAGTCTGCAGAGTCTTGATTTCGTCCCACATCCATCTCTTCAACCACTTTGCACTCCCAATCTTTTCATTTTACACTTCTCAATTATTTTTTTCCCTGCGTTCTCCCTTGGTCATTGTTTTCCTACATTTCTCGCCCTCCTTCTATCTCACTTTTCGTGCTTTCTCACTCTTTCTTTGTGTCAGTCTCATCACGCAAAATATGTCCCAGTGCTCACCATCTGCAACTAAGGCAAAAAATAACGCCCTGGACTTAAGCTGTTCTAGTATGGAATAGAAAGATGTGAGATGCAAAAACTATAGCTTGAATACATATCTTGCAGAAGAAGAAATCCTATCCCAGAGGATGAAGAGTTCTAGGAAAAAAGGATCATGAGGTCAAACTTGTCAGTAGGAAGCACGGCCTAATTTGTGAACAATTTCCCACTGCATATTTATACCACATACAGGCCTGCTGAAAAGTCATTAAACAGTAACACCTGAGCGGAAAGGGCTATATCTTTGCAGTTAGATAAAATCCCAATGGGCAAACGTGCCTCTAGGAACATTAGAATAAGCCTCATGGAATCTTTCAAAGAAATTGAAAAGGTTATTCTTTGTGTAAAGATTTGCTAATGCACGGATCTTCTCTCAAGCATCAGTAGTTGGAAGCAACATCTGTGACAGATTTGAGGAGAATCTGAGCAAGATATGTCATAGTAAAATAGGTATGAGGCTTTGGGGCTTAGCTATGTTTAGTTGAGCAGGAGCAGTAGCACAAGGGTCCTGGGTTCTGAGACTGCCACTGCACCAAATTGTGACCGTCTGTTACCAATTAACTGAGAGGCAGGGACCCCTTTTCCTTTCTTACCATAGGACCCTCACCTCCTCTGCTATAACACTACTAGGGCTGTTCCTAGTTTACATTCCACTGGAGAAGTTGTGCGTGTGAAATTTACCAGAAAATGTGTTTTTGCAAAAGATTGTTTAGTTCTGCAAAAAGTAGGTTTTGCAGATTTTTCATTTTTACCCATGTTTTGGTTAATTTTGCGCCTGCATTCGTCCCAAGCATTCAGTGCAACACCATATTTGGAAAAACAAAATGTACCCTATTGTACGTCGATCAATGAATATATTATATTTATATCTGTCGACCTGTGCATAATGTAATGCAAAATTCGACTGATGTATTTGGCACTAAGTACAATCAACGTTGTTCCTGCAAGCAGGATAAATAAATGGAGAGAATGATGTAATTACCTAAGCCACTCTCCAGTGAGTGGTCTGCCCGCTTGCCGGCGAAAGATGGCAGGTTGCTGTTGCACCTGCGTCATAGCTGAATGCTCAGTGGGATGCCATGTTGATGTGGCCTGCATGGCATTCTTTTTATTCTGTTTCATCAACAATCCATCACAGCAGGGGGTTGTTGCAGAGTCAGAGCAAACAAAATCCGAGATGTGAGGATTCTTCCTGCACGTCACTGACACTTTCTATTCTGTTGCCTGGATCTTGCATGCCTCGCTTGGCCGTCCCGGGCAGGTAAAGTACTTGGCGTTGACCCTGCCCTAATAGAGCAGGGCATGAACCGCAGTGAGCCAGCTGCCCACCTGCAGACCTTCACTAGATCAGTGGTTTGTGATGGCGGAGTTAGCCGAGGCTCCACCATCGGAAACATGGTGCTTGCAAAGCCTTCGTTTCATTGTTTTTTAATTTCTTTTGTCCATCTGCTATTCTACCACCTTCAAACGACGGAAACAAAGCAAAATCGGGATATATTAAAACATGAAATGTTTGAAATATTTCCAGAGGTCGTAGGACAGCTTAGAAGTGATGTTTTTCAGACGGTGAGGAAGCTTATTGTTTGATGCGGGATGCAGTCTGTCGAGAAGCTCTAAATAGATACTTATTCTGCATCCCAGTACCAGACATTATAATTAAACAAGCATTTGCAATGCAATCGGTTTCGCATTTACAAGCGTTTGAGCTATTGGCATTGTAAATGACAATGCCTTTTATTTATGAGTAGTTTAAAAAAAAGATAAATAAAAGGCATTGTCATTTACAATGCCAATAGCTTGAACTCTCGCAAATGCAAGACCTATTGCATTGCAAATGCATTCAGCACCCGTGCTATAAAGATGTTTAAAAAAAAGCATTAGGAGAGAGCATGTCCTGCCTGGAACAGCAGGCAGGAGAAAGGTATTTGAGAAAATAGTGCCCGGAGTACAAATTGCCATTGGTGTGCAGTGGAGAGAGGCCCTGGCTGAGGACTGCTGTGACGCGCATGTCAAGGACAGCCAGCATAGGGCTGTGTATAAATCAGATAGTATGCACCACTAGACAGTAGGGATAGAACTGCCCGCGTCGCACATTTATGCTAGCAGTGTAAGAGCGTGTCTCTATGGGAGTAAGATCATGTTAATGTCAGCACCTGGTTGTTTATGCTGGGAACGAGCACTGCCAGTATTTATTGTAAATTGCAATATTATAGCGTTTACTAGCAACATCTGGCCTTCTTTGCGGATTATGTTATTACTGGGTCTTGGCAGTACACTTCAGCACAGTTCGTATGATAATGCGCATATGGCATAACATATTAGATGACTCTGCCGTTGGCCCTTGCTTTTGCATGCTGATTGCACATGGACATATGTAGTGAGGAGCAGTTTGTTATGCAAAGACTGTTGATTTTAAGGCGACTGGCACGTAAAATGTGTTTAAGAGTATATACATACACCTGCAGTACTTCCCCTTACACTGCACACTGTGATATTCCGTTCTCTCAATTGCATGGCCCTGCAGCTCAGATTTATTACCTCAACTGGGTGTCACGTTTGCTTCTGTTATATGCAGCATTTTAGCACAAGTGTGTGTAGGTAATAAATCATACACTAATAAGGCAAAATACGGCACAACAATAACGTGATGCAGCCAATGCAGTACTGAAAAACAAAGGTATAGAGACATTTGTCAACTCTATATGGAAGGGCCACGTAAGCAGGTATTCTGTACTTCTTCAAAGAAGCCCCATTTTAATTTAGAACCAAGTATCATTTCTTATCTGCTTTTAATCTTGAATTGTCTGTCTTCACTGTTTTATGTTACTGTTGCCCGCTCGCGTCGCTCACCTGCTGTGCCTGCTGGCCCGTGCTCGGAGCTGCGCCTCTGCCTTTTCACTCCGCAGGGATGTATGACCGCACCCCCCGGGAGCTCACCCTGCACGTGGGCTGCACGGGTCCTAACGTGGGGCCTGGAACCTACGACCTGCCATCTGAAACCAACAAACATCGCCCAGGTAAGGAGTGCCGCTAGGGACAATTCTACAGCTGTTTCAATTTTGAACAGGCGCCAAGAGAAGGAAGGAGAGAGAGAGGATATGAAAGCAGGTGCCATGCTTAAATTGAAAGTGCTGAGCCCGTGCTGATTAAAGTTATGCGCATGGCAGCATGTAAAGCGTCCCCATGCTAATTTAAAAAAAATAATAAAAGCGGATGAAACTTTAAGTGCGTCGCCCTGGGGGGAAGGGCTGCATTGTAAAAACAAATTATGTAAAACCACATCACCAACAGCGCAATTGGCAGACCGATAAATAAAAAAATAAAACTAAAGACTGTTACCGACAGGTAGAGCGAATAGAGATGCAGCTTCCGTGTGAGCCAGGGAATCCACGAGCGCGCTGACTTTTGGCGCATGCGTACAATATAAGGCAGCGTAAGAGACCTGTTTGTATTGCGCATGTGATTAGGACAGGCTAGGCAAAATATAGTGCAAAGGCACCAACCAATCATGGGACAAACAAGCATTGAAAATGCAATAGGACTCGGATTTACGAGTCCTATTGCATTTTAAAATGGAAGTGCCGGCATGAAAGAAGGCCCGAATGGGAGGGGGTGGGGGGTGGTTGTGGTAAAAAAAGTTACAGACTGCGGGAGGGAACGGGGAAAGACAGGGAAACAAAACGGTTTTAATAGTAAAGGGGCTGATAGCCTCGGAAGAGGAAAAATGACGGCATAGCAGTCAGGAGGCGGGACAAAGACGCCAAAAACCAATGAAAATGCAGGATTTTTCATTACAGCCAATAAAATGTATGGCCGGAAAGTGGGCGGAGCTTCCCCCCACTATACTGTATACAGCATCTCTCGCCGAGACAGCGCATGCGCTGCCTAGGCGAAACCTAAAAATGGCTCCAAAGGAAAATCGTGTTACATTTAAATTGAATCTGAATGCACACAGAGCTAATTGAAGAGACAAAAATACATTCTGGCTGGTAGTTCACATGTTTTGAAAATTAGATTTGCAGCATTAGGCTTGCGTTACATCATGCTTCATGTTCTACTGCAAAAAGCAGTAATTGGACATATGTGTCTAGAGAAATAGAAGCATTCCCAGGAGCAACAGTCATGGACATCTTGAGGATTTTTGGGACGCCAGGTAAGACATATTTTGGGACCCCTGTTTGGACCAACTTTAAATGTATTACCCATTTTTAGCTAATTCAAGCCTCATGATTCCAAACAATATTGATTTATACCTTAACCTTTCAGAATCGGGGGTACACAGTGGATAAAAGTGCTAAAGCATGTGTTTATCATACGTGTCCCTGAAAGCGAACTTTTCCCCCAGTGCTATTTAATGACAGTTGCCTTACTTACCGTGTATAGTACTCACTATGTCAGGCATATCCCTCTCTGCGTCAACTAGCACAAATAGGAAGTACATTAGTTGCACCTCTCAGTCAGCACTAAGGTGCCTGCGCCCAGCAGGCCAACTTGTTCTCCTTTCAGAACACAATGCAAGGGGATGGTAGGAAGAGAGGCAAGATAGACAGAAAGAGTAAATTAAAGGGAGTTAGAAGTAGAGAGAGGTAGGGGGCATGGCCAAGCTGGCGGCTAGAGCGGACGCAGAGCCCTCAGCTCCGCTCTGTCCCCGCCGTAATTATCCTGTTTCGTGCTTGTCTGGCCGAAAATCCTGCAGTGGACCCGGCGCGGAAGGTGACTGGCGTCCAATCCCGCAGAAACTGGACCTCTTCGGGGTCCCGTGAGGTGGCGGCAAGCGCCAGTCTCTGGCCCCGCGACGGGGCGTGTTCCCGCGGCCCGGAGTGCTCCCACGGAGCTGAGGTGATTCGGCACGGGACGCACAGTGGCAGCGTGGTGTGTGCGCCTACTCCCCGCTGTGGACCCGGGGGCTGGTGGTGATGTGCCCGGAGCGTTGGAATTGAAGGTGAGAGACGCGCCCGGACCCGCCATTTTGGATTGGGCGGCTTATGTCGGGCGGGCCGGCCGCGACGAGAGCCAGTGCCTGGGGAGCCTAGCGGATGCGCAGTGGTTGCGCCCTGGATGGGGTGAGTGGCTATCTGGGACTCCCCCCCTCTCTCTTTCTGACTCCTCCGCGACCGGTGGGTGCGGAGTGGATTTTGGCTGAGGAACCTGGCCTGCGTGCATTGGACTGTGTGCGGCGAACGTGATTTGAGGGGTCTGTCTGGCCTGCGGTGACTCTTGGGACAGCTGGGGATGACCGGCTGGCTGTGCGCTGCCCCCTGAGGCGATTGGACTCCTATCTGCACCCCTGCATCTAGGCTGTGGACCCACGGGGTGAACGGTGGGGTGCCCTGCTGGTGGATCGTGCCTTCTGGCAGAAGCTCGGCGTGCCCCTCTGTGATCGGCAGGCTGGAGTGTGAAGGGACCTGAAGAGCACTGATACCTGCCTGCGTGTGCAGCGCTGGGGGAGACTGGTGAGGCCCCGGGGCTCTGGCGTGGGCGCTACTACCGAGGTGCACGGGGCGCCGCGGCCATTGTGCGACTGTGAGGTGTTGAGCAGCTGCATCCCGCGCCGAGGGGCGCCTTGATCTCGGACAGTGCAGCACACGCACCTTATCCTACGCCTCAGTCCTCTGTTAATCCTGACCTCTGGAGGGGTCTTTATACTACGTCACCAGTCCGTGTTCTCTTGCGGGTGCTACAATGGGCAAACCCAGAGCGGACAAGTCTCAGGCACAGCCTCCGGAGACGGAGCCGGCGTCCATGGACCGCGGGGGTGCGGGCCCCCCGCCACTTGCCACCCAGGGGAACCACAATGATCACTCTCATCGCTTTGATGAATTATTAGCGGCAATACTGGATATAAAAACCACCTTGGGCGCGAAAATTGACTCTCTTAGTGTCGATATGGGGTTCCTGCATGAGGACCACAAGAAACTCAAGGGGCGAGTCGATGAAGCTGAATCTGTCTTGGCGTCCCTGAGACTTACGGTGACCACGACGACCACCCAGTTGCGGGCCCTCCAGCAGGAGGTGGACTATCTCACGGCACGCGTGGTGGATCAGGAGGGGCGCTCGCACCACAATAATGTACGCCTCGTGGGTCTTCCCGAGCTGGCGGAGGGTCCCAGCATGGAGCTCTTCCTGGAGGAATGGTTCTCACGTGAAGTCCTGCAGGGCAAAGAGTCAAATTTTTTCTCTATCGAGCGAGCGCAAAGGGTCCCGGGGGGCCCCCCGTGACCGGGTGCGTTCCCTCGTCCGGTGGTGGCCAGATTCTTCAATTATCGTGACAGGGACCATGTGCTGCAGGTCACCAGGACTAAGGGTTCTTGGCAGGTCGACAATGCTACAGTCCATATCTACCCGGACTATACCCTGGCCGTGCAGCGCCGCGGCTCCTCCTACTTGGAGGCTAAGAAGTGCCTGAGAGACCATGATATCCAATACTCCCTACAGTACCCTGCACGTCTCTGTATTCGTCACAAGGAGGGCATGGTCTTCTGCAACACGCCCGAAGAAGCATGGGCTTGGATTGACCGGCAGGGTATGGCGCATGATCCTCCTACGCCACAGGCGGGCTCGGCGTGGCCGCGGACCCTAATGGCGACACGTAGGGGCCGGGGTGGGAATCGGACACAGCGCCCGACGCAGACACAGGTTGTGCAGGAACGGGCGCAGGCCGTCAGATCGGTGGAACAGTTGGGTTCTTCTACCTCATCTCCTCGACGGGACTCGGACCCCGATGCCCAGATGGACCGCACGCTATGACTCACGGACTCACAGCTCAAGACATTGACGGGGGCGGCCCGGCCCTCACCCCGCAAACGGCAGATGCGCTAGGTTGAAGACATCGAGGCTGGGCCTGTTCTTCTTTGATGTGGGGACGGGTGCCCCGCACACGCCCGCTGAGGGCCGGACTGATTCATGGGAGGCGGAATGGACGCTGCCCACGAACTTTGCGATACCCTCCCCAACGAGCGATAAGTAGCTGATACAGCAACTCACTTGGTTTCTTTTCTATTATATGTTTTGATTTGTGTGTTTTTGAATTTGCAGTTTAGTGCGAATGGCCCATTGCCCACTGGTGACCAGGCCTGGGGTGGGAAGTTGGGGTATTTTTGATGGTTTTGTTTTTCTTTTTTTCTGTTTACACTTCACGAGATCTGATGCCGAAACATGTCTGGGTCCGATAGACTGGGACTGTGAGTGTATTGATGGGAGTATGGGCTGTCACCTACTGGGCGGATCTTTGCAAAGATCTTTTACACATCTGCGTAGATGGCTCTCGGGGATTACTCTTTTCTGACCTGGAAGGTGAGGGGGCTGGCGGGATGCGCCAAGCGACATAAGGTGTACCAATACCTACGCAGTCACAAGATCACGATAGCGTTGCTCCAGGAGACACATCTCACGACACAGACACTAGCGTCGCTCTGCAAGCGCTGGCGGGGTACGGTCCTGGGCATGACGTACTCAGGCTACGCCAGGGGGGGCGCTTATTTGGGTAGCTCCTGGGACTCCTCTTCAAATCACGCATTCCAGGGTGGACCCGCAGGGCTTTTATGCTACCATGGAGGGCATGCTGAATGGTTCCCCCTTGGCGCTGGTCTCCCTGTATGCCCCGAACTCGGGTCTATCCCACTTCTTGCGACTGCTTATACCCTCGCTGCTTGCGGACCCCACGGTCCCCACATACTGGGGGGGTGATTTCAATGGGGTGTGGGATCTCGTCCTGGATCGCTCCCGCCCCCCTCTCACAGGGGCGCAATCCATCACACTACCACACCACATGCGGGAATAGGCGTTTCAACTGCAGGTACATGATGTATGGCGCAGATTACATCCACAGACGCGCGTATACTCTCATTACTCGGCCCTCCATGATTTGCATATGCGGATCGACCTGGTGTTTTGCTCGGACAATGCTCTACATAATGTGGTACATGCTGAGTATTTAGCGCGCGCGCTTTCAGACCATACACCCTTACACCTGACCTGGGGTACTCAACGTCCTGCGATCTCAACTTGGCGCTTGCCTGGGGCAGCACTCGCTGACTCCTCCTATCGGACCACCTTATTGGAGTCCATCACCTCCTACTTTGAGGAGAATGAGGGGACTGCCTCATCGGTGGGATTGGAGTGGGACGCCTTTAAGTCTGTTCTACGGGGCCATGCCATCAAGACCACGTACGGGGCTCGTAAGGCCCTGACTACGGCGCTTGCCACACATGAGTCCGCGAACCAGAGTTATGAGCAGCGTATTCCGTCTGATCCCCTGCTTGCACCCTCCCTCGCCCAGGCTCGATTGACGTATAAGAACGCGATGGATGACCTGTGTGCCTTGGATTACAGAACGTATTTGGCGCGCAGGCACGGAGAGGGAGACAAGGCCGGGAAGCTCCTGGCGTGGCTCCTCCGATCCGACACTTCCCAGCCTCCCATTACTACCATATACACGAGTGCTGGGGCCCTAGTGAACACACAGGCTGCTATTAATCTCTCCTTTTATGAATACTACACTACGTTGTATGCAACCCCAAACCCGCACAACCCTGCTCACATTCGGGAATTCTTGGAGGGAGTGCAGCTCCCACAGATCACCACGGCCCACCGAGATGCTTTGGAACAGCCCATTGTGCAGGATGAGATCGCGGATGCCATCCCGCAGCTGGCGGCGGGCAAGACGCTGGGGACGGATGGGTGGCCGGCAGAATTTTATCGTACCTTCTCTCCACAGCTAACACCTAGGCTGGCCAGGGTGTATGCTGAGGCCTTTGAGACGGGTGAGTTACCGGCCACTATGAGAGAGGCGACACTGGTTATCTTACCTAAACTGAGCCGGGACCCCCTTATAATGGCCTCTTATCATCCCCTGTCAATGCTAAACGTCAATTATAAGATCCTGGGGAAATTACTGGCTAACCGACTACTTGTTACTATCCCTCTGCTGGTCCATGAGGACCAGAATTGTTTCATTCCAGGCCGCAGTACGGGGCTGAATCTACGGCAGTTATTCACGCTCCTGGAGTGGGCGCGGGGTGGGGGGGAGCAGCCTTGGATCGCCTCACTTGATATAGAAAAGGCGTTTGACACCTTAAGCTGGGCTTACCTCGAGGCGACCCTGACAGGGTTTGGCATGGGTCCCCACTTCCTGCAATGGATACGACTATTATACTGTGGGCCTCAGGCTAGGGTGAAAACGGGTCACACTTACTCACCGCTTCTATCGATAGCA
Source organism: Calotriton arnoldi (assembly GCA_963921515.1). Classification (NCBI taxonomy): domain Eukaryota; kingdom Metazoa; phylum Chordata; class Amphibia; order Caudata; family Salamandridae; genus Calotriton; species Calotriton arnoldi. The sequence continues at coordinate 1,002,561 of CAWUFW010003155.1, forward strand.
AGGGGAACACAACAGGGCTGCTCCCTATCACCGATCCTTTTTGCCCTGGCCATGGAGCCGTTAGCATGTAAGCTGCGGTTGCGGGTAAGGGACTGGGGTATAAGGGTCGATCAACGATGGCACATTGTCTCGTTGTACGCCGATGATGCGCTGATTTATCTCTGCGGTGAGGCCGGGATTTTACAGTCCATCATGGCTCTTTTAAATGATCACGCGAGCGTGTCTGGACTCCAGGTTAACTTGGAGAAATCAGTGGTGTTTCCAATGACACCAATGACACCAGCGCAAAGACAGCTAGCGCCGCTTACTCCACTGAAGTGGGCGTTCGACACCTTTAAATACTTGGGGGTACAGATTTACCATTTGGGATCGGATACGGTTGATGGGAACCTGGGCCGAGCTATCACGCGAGCGCGTATGACCCGTGTCGCCTGCCCCGGAAACTCTTCCGAGACCTGGAATCCCTGCTGGTATCACTGATATGGGGTCCCCTCGCGGGCCCGGGTGGCCCTACATAAATTATACTTGCCACTGTCGGACGGCGGTCTGGGTGCGCCAAATTTTGAATGGTACTACGCAGCGGCACAACTACAGTGGCCAAAGCGGTGGCTCGCCAAAAGTAACCTCACTGAGTTGACTACTGGTGCCGTGACCTGGGATGTCCCGACGCTCCTGGAGTGGCTCTCGGGAACAGCTACGCCGACCCAGAGGCGACAAGGCAACCTATTAATGACTGCAGCCAGAAGGCACTGGGCTAGATACGTGTCGCCCAGGGGCCGACCACCGCCTTACGCTCCTAGACTACCCTTGGATTTGCTCCCTGGCACGTACTCATGCCATGGACGTCCGGAGTTGGGGGCGTGGAGGGAGAGTGGGCTGGACAAGTGGGGCGGATCTGTTCACTGACTCGCAGTTGCTGACGTTTGAGGGCCCAGTGGAAACATATGGGGTGCCACAGGGCTCCTTTTTACTACATGCCCTACTGACTTGCCTGTCCTTGCAGTCCTGGGATGCTGACGGGGCGGAACCTGTTACTTCGCACTTACTGCACACCCTGCTTACACATGGCCACAGGCGTCAAGCCATAACAGCAATATACACCTTCATTAGATTAGATGATCCTCCTGCATTGCTTACGCTGCGAGCGTATTGGGATGGCGAACTATCTATTACCCTGTCGGATAAACAATGGCAACAATGTCTTACCCACCCCAAAATTATCTCGACTAACGCCAGGGTGAAATATACTCAATTTAACTACCTTCACCATACGTACCTCACCCCTCACAGACTGGCACGCATGTACCCTGCTGCCATGGACATCTGCCCTAGATGCAGACAGCAGGGCGCTACTTTTACCCATATGGTTTGGACTTGCACCACCATTCGCGTATTTTGGCAGGAAGTGGCTGCTGTGCTTACAGCGGCGACAGATGCGCGGGTGGAGGTGGAACCCCTCCACTTTTTGTTGGGAGTTACGAGACGTAACTCGACTCGCAAGAGTGTGAATAAATTCCTGGACCTCGCTCTGGGTATGGCTAAGCGAAGGATTGCCATGGCCTGGAAGGCGCAGGCGGGCCCCGGGATTACTGTGTGGCTGTTGGATCTGCGGAGGGCACTGGTTTCGGAATGTATAAATCAGCGCGAGGCTGAGGCGCGGGCGCCACTTCCCCCAAGGCAAACTCCTGTGCAGTGGCAGGGATTTTTAACGGTGATCGAGGCCAGAGCTGCTGCGGCCATTCCTCCTCCCTGAATTTTCCCCTGCATTAACGGGGATGCGAGGTTGCTTGCCCCCCGCTTGTCGTGCTGCCCCCTCTCCGGCCTCAGCATGTCCACTTCCCCCCCTCTTCGTCCATCTATTCCTATGTTTACCCCCGAGGTGCACGACATACCAACACACCTCCCATCATGTCCCTGTGCTTACATCTACGTCACTTTCTATCACACCAGACTGGTAATTGTGGTTGTTATATATAGGAGATCGGCTCTTGTTCTCTTATTCAGGTCATATGTGAATTTTTATCTTCTCTTTTTCCTTTTCTCGATTGTTGAGCTTTTTGTGTCCGAATTCATATTGTCTCTTTAAGAGGTATGCAATATATAACGGGACTGGATTTGTGGAGCAATGCCCTGATTCTCCTTTTGTAAAATTTGTAGTCACTTACTTATGTTTGGTTGTGCGACGCTGCGGAGTGAAGCAGCGAGTCGCCCTGCCCAGTAGTCATGGAAATGCTAATAGATTCTGAGTTTCCTTCTGCCCCTACCTAAGCCATTCGATTTTCTTGCTAATTTGTATTGTCCATAGTATATCCCGATTATTATGTAAATGCTCTGGATGTTACTTTGTTAAAATCAATAAAAATCATTTAAAAAAAAAAGAAGTAGAGAAAGGTAAAGATAGGCAGCAACCTAGGATGAGAGATAGATGAGAGAACAACATGTAGGGAACCTGGAGAAAGACTAGATAGAAAAATAGAGTGTAGAGGTAGGAATAGTTACAGAGAGACAGCGTCAGAGGCAGAGGTAGTTAGAGAAAGGGACAGAGGTTGAGACACAGAAAGAGTAAAGAGAGTCCGCTTAGTATCCCTTTCACTTTCCAAGGGGGCCCCATTGGAAGATGGGGTCCTGGGCAATTGCCCACTTTGCTCAAGTCTTAAACTATCTTTGGCAACATTGCGTGAATAAACTAGCAAGTGAAGATGCTATTGCACTATTCATTAGTAAAGGTTAGTAACACTGTGTGCATTTGCATGTGTGCATATAAGGAAAAAAAACCCAGGAAGCAAATGAAATTTATTAACAGGAAGATGTAGGTACTCACACTTCATGCCAAGGACATCCAAAAGAGGTCTTGCAGCTGACACCCATATTCTACAAGGAGAGAATTCTGTAGAGGGATAATTGGACTATTTTAATAGGATGGAGTAAGAGGGGAAAATATTCACATTTCTAAAGAAAGTGACCTGAAATAAACATCCATTAGAAGAATAAAACAGTATGCCAGAAAGAAAGAACAGTATATTGACTCTTCTTACATAATGTACTGTTAGACCTGACATCTTTAGCCTGGTATTCCCCCAAACATTTGGCCTTCACCCCCCCTGCTTTGTCAAACTTATTTTTGTTGGGTTTAAGACTCCGTACACTTTCCAACTGCTATTCTGTGCTAACGTGCTTTTGCTCTCCCCTTCAAACACAGTAATATTAGAATACACCTGATTGTTAAATTTAATTTCCTTATGAGCCCTAGTATATGGTACTCCATGTACTCAGGACTTGTAAATTAAATGCTACTAGTGGGCCTGCAGCACATATTATCCTACTCACTATAATAACACTGTAAAACACGTCTCAAGCTTGCCACTGCAGTCTGGAGTGCCGTTTTAAAACTGCCGTTTCGACCTGGCAGCATAAACCTTTTCCCAGGCTGAAACCTTCATTTTTAATACTTGTAAGTCATACTTAAGGTAGGCCCTAAAGTCCCATTGGGCAGGGGGCATTTTATTTAAAAGGTAGGACTTAAGTTGTACATGTCCTGGCAGTATAAAACTCCTAAAGTCGTTTTTCACTGTTGTAAGGCCAGAACTGCTGGCTTTGCCAATGCTTCTTTTCTGAGTAGGTAATAAGCCATCATAGTAGGGATTGTTGCAGAGACAGAGAAAAACAAGGTCTCTAATGTGAAGTTTTGTATTGCAGATCAAGAACACTTTTCTTCTTTCCTTCCTGGATCTGCCGTGCCGTGCATGGTCATTCTGGGCTGGAAAAATAACTGGTGAAAGCCCAGCCTTTAATAAAGCAGCTCATCAGCCATTATGACCCACCAGTCCAGTCGCAGACACTCACTAGATCAATCGTTTGTGACCGCAGAGCCAGCTGAGGCTCCACTATCAGAAATGTGGTGGTTTTTCCCTTTAAATGAGGCGTGGGCAGTCTGCCGATTTACAGTGGGAATTCCCCCCGCCCCCAGTAGAAAATGGCTGACAGACTATGCATCTATGTGATGGCCAGTTTCATTCCTTCATTTACTACATTTAATAAGTGTTATATTTAGATAGGGAGCAGATAGTGACATGCTATTTACACTCAAATTTGTAATTTAAGATCCTCTTTAATGTAAAGTTAGATCTTAAGTCACAGTTCTGAGAATGCCACTTTTAGAAAGTTGGCATTTTCTTGTCCCAACCATGTGTGCCTTCTGCCAGTGTCCTGGGTCATATGGCTGTGAATAGGCTTGGGGGGAGTTTGCGGAGTTCTGCTACGTGGAATTCTGTGGAGCGGGTCAAACACTCAGCAAGATTTTGCAAAATCCCGTGGATCGGCAAATTGCGCTACCTTTTTACGTTTCAGTAGCACGGTGCGTGATTCCGCGCTTGGAAACTGCGTGTGAATGGCACCACGCGGTTCGCATGGCCGTGGCCATTTTGTTTTCTGTTATGTGCATGGTGCTGCTGGGCCTGTTTTCTACCCACCCTTAATCTTTTCAATCCTCCTCCATCGGCACCATCCACCCCTCATTTTACTTTATTGTATCAGTGTGACTTTGTGTGGGTTAAAGGGTGAATGGGCGAAAGGATGCATGGGTGTGTGAATGGATGGATTGGTGAAAGGATGGTTGAGAGTCTTGGATAGGTGACTGAATGAATGGATGGATATATATGGATGGATGGATTTGAATGCTGAAAGACTGTATGAGAGAACGTAAAGCTTAAATGATGGGTATCAAAGGATGAAGAATACTAGAACGATGAATGGATAATTGCTTGGATGAAGAAACAAAGGAGCTCTTCTTTAGAGAGGCGTGCTCACCTATTTCGCTTGCTTGGAATGGTTTCATCAAAGCTTTGGTTCAAAGTAGAGGGGGTATTTCTCTCTACTCCCTTGACTCACTGTATTTGTTAAGCGAGGCAGATATGTATCCCAAACATCATCAATCATGCCCATGACGTTTTGCCAGTGCCACCCATGACCTAACTGCTGCATAGTTCAATTCGGCACTGCAGTGTTGGCTGTGCAATGTGCGTCTGTTTCAGTTGAGGTGGAATTTACAAAGTTTTTAATGCATGGCAAAGCGAAAACAAGGTGTGTTTCCCTTCTCTCCCAGAGCCCACTCACTCACCTCCAAGTACTTCAATCCTTTATTCTTTGCTAAGTTCTGTCCCAGCCTACCAAAAAAATTGAATAATCCATTCTTGGCATGTGCCACATTTTTCTGGCCAAGTGATTTATATATTTCATTGCTTCCATAACAGATTTACGCCATTTCAAATTTTTCCCTTTTAACATTGCCAACTATAGTGACTGACTAAGCCAAAGCTTAGGCACATGATGATGATCAGTGGCACCCCACTATTCTGTAGTAAAACCTCTACTTACCCGGCCTAATCCCTCTAATTTACTCTGAAGTAGAGTAAGTTAAGTTTCCTTTCTTGACTGGCAAGCAAATTTATTTGTTGAAAATAATTACAAATTGTGGTGGAGGGCGAGGCCAGGGAGTAAAGTGGGACAAAGTGCCTTGAGTTTTGCGGCTGGGATAGTCTGTGATGAACGTGCCAAATATATCCTGTAGCTTAATCATTTCCCTGTACTGCATTGCATCGTTTTTCACAACGCCTATTTACAGCAGACAGGAAATCTGCATTTTATACCTGACGTGTGTGACATTGTATCATTATTATTCATCTGCCTCTTTAGAGTCAGGGTAAAATTAAAAGACATTTCGGAGAAGAGTAGGACCATTGGAATTAAAGTAAGATACTTGTCCATTACAAATTCCCCAGCTGCAGTCTGCAGAGAGTAGCAGAGTACAGACTACTGAATCTCTAGCTATTAATTTAGTACTACAAGAATTCTTGTATTACATATTAGAAATCCTGCCCTTGTAACTGGTGGGTGGGAGGCCCAGATCATATAAATTCAGCAAGTGTATGTATACCTTCGGAGTCAGTTATACAGCCACAGTGAACATCTGCCCCATCAAGTCCAAGCATCGGCATAGGACTGACTGGGTCTCCTCCTCCTTATGGGTGTCACTATTGAAAGCAGCAGCTTAATTCCCCTGAGCAAGAGTCCTAATATATATGCTGTCACACATCATAGGTTCTTGCAGTTGAACAGAGAGTAGAGAGCTGTGGGTGCTAGGTAGGTAAAACCACAAAGGAAATTGTGGTATTGTGTAGATCCATCCTGGAACAATGAAGAAAAGTACCACAAAGCTAAGAAACAATCACAACAAAGTCCTAACACATTACGGACTAAAGCTGTAGAATGCTGCATATACAGTGTCTTCTGCGAACGTTGTATATATGGATTGCCCTACTGAGAGGTAAAACCGGTGTTTAAGTCCTCATGGGCATTAGTGCGTGAGGAAACTCTTCTCAATGGATTCTTCTGCTATGGAACTCTTTGATGCAGTAAGGAAACGCCTAAACACCTAAAAATGTGTTCTTGTGAAAGCACTTTTGCAGAGGGAAACTCGAACAGGAGAGATCTGTTTGTGCAATGCAGTGCGAAACAATTATGGTCAGTTGGTGTTGGTGAGCAGTGCAGAGAGAAGGCCACTCCAAGAACATTCCCAAATTGGGATTCAGTGATTATTGAAATATTATTCTTTATGTGGTATCCCTAGCCTAACAATTAACTATTGCCTGTGAATACAGTATTTTGATGTCTATAGTACTAACTTTGATTTTTAAGTCTAACAGTCTTTATATATTGATTGGAATTGCATATTCCAAAATAACACTGGATTGTTGGTTAGACAAATCAGCAGCTGAAGCACTTGCTCCTTATATCTTTTTGTGTCTACAGGTTGCAAGTTTAAACCTGGTGATGCTGAATTAGTCTTTTATTCTTACATGGTTGATAAAATAAAATAAGTACAAACTTTCATTATGGGATGAAGAACACCATAGAAATATTCTATGCAAAGCGCTTTGCATAGGAGTATATTATGAATACTAGGGGCTTGATTTACAGTTTGTTGGATGGGTTACGCCATTAGTAATGTGCTGGATATCCAGTCCACTTTATTATAGGAGCCATAGCATATAATGCACTTGTATTAAAGCGACCAGGATATCTGTAACTTTTGTGACTGAGGAACCCATCCGCCAGACTCTAAATCAAGTCCTAAGTATTATCACTGTTATCACTATTTACACATGTACTTTTATATAGTTTGTGAATAGCTATATTAAATTTGTTCTGTTGTTTAGCTGTTGTCAAATATATGTCCCTCTGTTCATCATGAGGAAGCACAAAGCATGACTTGCCACCATGGCTACAGGTGAAGAGAAAGACTAAGGATGTAATTATGCAAGACACTTAATGAAGTTGTAAATTAGTGAAGAGTGAAATGTAAATGGGTAAATGCCTAGTTGGTATACTACACTCTATGCCTATTTAAATAGGTTTGCATTATATAAATACATACATGCATACATTCAACGCTCCTTCTCATAGCTATGTAAACAAATGTGAATTATTCTGCTGTCTTCTTATGGGAAACATCGGTTACATCGCGGTGTTTACACCGCAATACCTTTACAACGCAGGTATTACAACGCAAGTCATTACAATGACTTGCGCTGGATGGCGCTCTAAGCTAAGGAATAGTATGATTTACTATTCCAACACCTTCCCTACTGTAACGTAGGCTGGAGTTGGAATAGTAAATCATACTATTCCTAAGTCCAGCGCCCTTCAACGCAAGTCGTTGTAACGACTTGCATTGTAATGCCTGCGTTGTAAAGGTATCGCGGTGTAAACACCGCGATGTAACGTCGTATATTCTCTTCCTAAGTGCAGTGTTCTATTGCTTTCCAGCTAGGTTTGTGCTATTGAAGTACAGATGTACACAAAGACATATGTACACACAGACCAGGTAGCATATATTTTCTTTGGATCATTAGGTTAAAAAGAGTTTCAATTAAACCACGTAAACCTAAAAATACCCCAAATACAATATAAAATCATGAATCGGCACACATGGCTGAATGTATCTTCTCTCCCTGTAAAATAATCCTATTTTCCTACATAGATATTAGATAGTACCCAATATTTACATGTTAATTTACTTTAATTGCCACCACTTAAGAAGGATTTGCTAGCTTTTGACCTACATTTGATTTTATAAATCGTGAAATGTTGATCAATTTAAACTTTACAAGAACCAAGATCTTGTAACATTTTTTTACTGAAGTAAGCCACAGCTGAGGTCAACAAAGCATAACAAGTAAAGAGGCTTTAGTACATCCACTCATTCAACAGTTTAAAATTCTAAATTTAAACTCACTCATTGAAGAGAGAGGATGACTACATAAGTCATAAGAAAGACCCTCCAATCTCCCAGTTTACATCCATAATGGAAGAACTCTATTGTATTGTTTTTGTAGTTTTATTTATAGGAATGCAAAATACGTCTGCCTTTGTTTCACCAATGCACTATCTGAGACTGCTTTATACAATTTCAAATTTGATCAGTATCCGCTGCACAACTTGAAACTCACCAGGGGTTTTCCTTTTCAAAGTCAGCCTCTGCTGTCCAAAAGGCCAAGATTGTATGGAGTCAAGCAATAATTGAAAGAGATTTAGTTCATAATGAAAATTTGTTATAAAGGAGCCATATTACAATCGTTTGATAGAGGTTCTCATTTCAAAAGCAGCTTCAGTGACCCTCAGGGGTATAAATCGATAATCCCAGTTAATTACAGCTGCTAATGCCAGAACAAAAGTGCTTGACAATCTAAATGCTTAAATCGGAATGGATAGTCCTAGAGTTCAAAACATGGACAAAATAATTGCTTAATATTTATTTAAAAAGGACCAATAATTGAAGAGTAAATATTTGAGGGTATAAGATAATGTGGACGGGATTATGTTTTTAAAAATTTCCTGTATGTGCTTAAATTGTCTTTTCCCAAGAGAGCTAAAAAATAGCTTTAAGGCTCCAGCGTGAACCAGAGCTATACTCTTGCTGATTGAAATGATACTTGCCTCTCAGGTGAGAGGAAAACGCTATAACTAGGTGTTAGTAGGACTTTACTACTCCAGTTTGTCCAAGTACCCAATTATATGTAATGCCTTTTATCTTGCCCCTGGAAAGCGCTTCAATTCTCTTAAGTCCCATTGTAGGCCTATGGGAGACAGATCAAATAAAATAACAAAATCTCTGTGCATCAGAATGTGTGATGAACGGAGCCCTAATTTTGGAGAAAACATCAACCATTTTTCAGGCAGATTATGCAGGTACACAATAAGAACAGGGATTGGGCTAAAGGACACCTTTGTTTTAATCTATTCTGAGTTATTATTTTTTCTGGTAATCTTCTGTCTGCTCTAATTAGCAGCCATGTAGAAGAATGCAATTATCGGTCACAATAGTTAGGTGTAATCGTCTCAGCACTTGCTCAACACACTGTGATTCTGGGAAAACCAAGTAATCTCCTTGTGCTAAAAAAAAAAAAAACTAATAGAAAAAAATGAATCAGACCTTGTGTATTGTAATCTGGTGCTCATGTAAAGCGCTCCAGTCCCGTGAGCCGAGTTCGCACTATATAGAATTGCAAACAAAAGCATGCTGTGAAGAAGACTATGAAAGCTGCATACACCACCTGTCCCCAAGATATAACGTATCTCTCAAGGATTGACTGAATGGCTTCCACATTGTCAATTATTGAACAATTAGGCTAAAACCGAAATGTTACATGGTACGATCTCATTCTCAAAAGTCCTCGCCTGGAGATGTTCTAGGATGCTCTCAGCGATGATCTTCCCTAGTGTGTCCAAAGCACAATCTGCCTATAGCTGCTGGGTGCTTTACAGCACCCCCTGTTGCATAGTTGGTCTATAATTCCTCCCACCTACAAGCAAGAGCTGGAGACAGATTGACAGAAAAAAATTGAACACGGGGGCAAAAACCTCTGCCTTTTTTCAGCTTTGTCATTGGCATCCGATCTGGGCCTCATGCTCATGACTTCTTGGTCCCGCTGACAAAATTGGTTATATGGTGAGCTGTTCCTCGAGAGGCCACTATGGAATCATGATATGCATAAAAGGTTATGGGGTACCACTCTGAATTTTCTGGCTTATTAAAAAAATTAGGCATTCTAGTCCTGCTCTTGGATAGATATGAAGTATTTGTTTAATTTTGTCTCACATGATGTAGCCACAATTCACCAGAACTATCTTGAGTTATATGAGGGATAAAGTTCCCCCTGCCATACATGATGAGGCTATTGCAAGTGACCTCAGAGTTCCATAACCATTCCTAAGGTTATGGAACTCTGAGGTGACTTGTAATATCCTTATCATGCATGGCAGGGGGTGCTTTATCCCATATAATACATGGTCACACCAGCACCTTTCTCATAAACCACTTAAAACCTTGGTGCATAGTCCATTCAGAAAGAAAAAGCATTTTTGCAAACATGAAGAACAAAAATAGAACCTCTAATGCAAAATTAAACACATCAAAAACCTGTTAGATATTTGTTGCAAAAAAATACTAGAAACAACTCAATACAAGTCAGTTTAAAAAACGGCATTACCTCAGAATCCGTAGCAAAATGCAGAATGATTTTAACGTTTCTATAATTATCTAAGGCATGCAACAGATATTCATGTTCTATCTGCTAGTCACTGTAAGCTAGAAAAATAGAGCAGAAGAAAGAAAAGCAATGTTTCATTTTCTTTGCTTTCAATGGCTGCTCTGTGATGGGAAACAACCTTTACAACGCGGACATTACACCGCGATACCTTCACAACGCGGTCGTTACAACGACCGCATTGTTACAACGCAGTGCCATTACAACGCAAGTCGTTACAACGACTTTCTCTAGATGGCGCTCTAGACTAAGGAATAGTATGATTTACTATTCCAACACCTTCCCTACTGTTGCACACAATGGAGTTGGAATAGTAAATCATACTATTCCTAAGTCCAGCGTGCCATCTAGAGCAAGTCGTTGTAACGACTTGCGTTGTAATGGTACTGCGTTGTAACAACGCGGTCCTGCTTTTCACTTTGGCTGCTGGCTGTGGCAGCAGGCATTGTAACACCAGAACTTGATTTCAATAACTTATTACAGTAGAGTTCTTGCATGTTTTCTTTATAATCGGCGACTAAGTGTGTCACTGGCATTTATACAGGGATTTCAGAATCCCATGGGGTGACTCCATGTCCTGCCATCATATGGGCTCTGGAAAACCCTTCCTCTTCCCGTCTAGGCGTCAAACTCTCTGGGGGTGACAAAAGGCAGGGCAGGCCTGTTGTCAGTTTCTTTTGTGTGCAGGAGGCAAATCCCTTTAAAGTATTACTAGAGCTGGTACACCCCCTCCCTAGTCATACTACCAGGATGGCCCATCCTGTCCAAGCCTAAGATCCCTTTTGTACTGTCTGGAAGCAATACACAAAACCCAACAGCAGAGCCATTCACAGTCATGTGACCCAGGACGCTGGCAGAAGACATAATTTGTTGGGGCAAGAAAATGCCAACTTTCGAAAAGTGGCATTTTCAGAATTGTAACTTAAAATCTGGGTTTCAAATTACAATTCATTTGAGTATAAATAGCATATCTCTACCTGCTCCCAATCCAAAGTTAGCATTTATTACATGTACTAAGGTAATGCAGTGCAAGTCAATAGGAGTTTTTCACTATCAGGACATGTAAAACTTAAGTATACATGTTGTACATTTTAAATACAATGTACAATGCGCTATGAGCCTTTAGGGCCTAGCTTAGGGGTAACTTGTATGAAGTATTAAAAAGGAAGGTGTAGGGCTGGCAAAAGGTTTATTTTGCCAGGTTAAAATGGCAGTTTGAAACTGCCCACACAGACTGCAGTGGCAGGCCTGAAACATGTTTTAAAAGGATGCTATAGTGGGTGGCATAATACAGGCCCTGGATATGTGTATTACCATTTCAGGTAATTGCCAATTGTACCACGCTTTAGGGAGAGGGTACAAACACTTTATTACTGGTTAGCAGGGAAAAGAGGGCACAGAGTCCTAATGCCAACAAAAACAGGTTCAGCAGTAGAAGGCAAAAATCTGGGGATGACCATGCAAAAAGGGCCAGGTCTAACAATGGTTCTAATATGTAACTTTCTTACAGCCATTATTAGGGGTGAGCAAAATATTCCATTCTGCTGGCGGAATTGGCAGAATTTTGGCAACTCTGCGTTACTCTTGTAGCGTGAAGTCCCAGGCAAATTCAGCCAATTGTTGTGTGGCAGAATCTTTTCCCACGCGGCTCCAGGACAGTAAGTTGGCAAGCGCAAGTGAGATTTGGTATCCCCTAGTGCGATATCTGGTCGCTAGGAGGACATTTTCTAACACGGGCGATCACGACCATTCACTGTCAGAATGCTGCCAATCAAGTAGAAAATCTACTCGACCGGCAGCAAAATCAACTCAAGTGGCTGCGCCCTCTGGCTCGCTGTTTGGTGCTGTTCGCTCTGAATTTTCAGCATGGAACACTCTCCCATAACTAAAGCAGAGCGCGGGCAAAGAGATGTGCCTGTTTCTGCTCATTGGCGGAACTCCGTGGAATCTCACTAAGTTTTCTATGTAACTCTGCAGAATTCCGTAGAGTCAAATTCCAAGAGTTCCGCCAATCTCTAGTCATTATCAGAAATTCAGACCTTAGAAATCACAAAGTGTCAAAATGTGTCCACCCTCTGTAATTCTTGAAGAGAGGACTGAGAAAACTCTTACTTGATTGCAAGGTAGATTGTCTCACACAAATTCGACCATGCAGATTGATTCAAAGTTTACTCCAAAATTGAATACATCGCCAATTAAGGTTTGAGCAAATGCTGTAGTAAAAGTCTTAGTCCTCAGTGCGGACTATTTCTCTCAGACACCACATCTCCACCAAAGGTACATTTTAAAATACTGCCAAAGTCCAACAATCAGCTGGAGTCCAAAGTTAGCCTTACCAGCCTCGCTAGAACCACCCCTTTGCCATGCTGTCTCCCCTTCGCCAAAATTGGCATGTGAGGACTGAATAACGTCGAGAAGATTTCCAGAGTACTGTAGTTGAGTCAAGCAGTAGGGTTAATGCATAAGGCATCCTAACTCACGCAATGTATAAATACTTCAGCAATGCTGGAACCTCCATGGCACCATGAGACTGTAGACCCATTGCCGCTGATTTCTATTCTTGCTCCTGCTCTGTATTATGTCTCTGCACCAACTCAAAAATAATCTTGCCAAGAGACCACCCCATTCCTCCAGGTTAGAGGCCGATGAGGTGGAGGAAAAAGAAATAGAGCATGATGGGTGGTAGTACAGCATTATGTCAATTAATTGGAAAGCAGAATTTAAATTCATTCATTCATTAAAATCAGGTAAAATTCAGTTCAACAGTGACTCATTATTGGAACACTTTATTTATCTAGGTCCCTTGGTGGTGCAGGACCCCATTTAAGTGCCTTAAATGGTTTAAAAGAACTCTTGAACATAATAGGTCAGTTCTGGTACTCCACTCAATAATGTCATTCCATCAATTAAACATTAGTTATTAGAGCCAGCTCACTCACTACTCAGAGGTCACTACCAGTGCTTCAGCTACCCTAGGCACCCCTTTGCCATGCACCTGCTTTGGGCTCCTTTGTGCTGAAATTTTACACTGCTTAGGGCCAAGAGTCCAGGAAGTTCTGGAGGAACTTGAGAACTGGGCTGCGAGCAGCATTGTTTACATATCAATACGGGCCTCATTCCCAATTGACTGGAGATTCCAGGCAGTATATTATCCCCAGACTCCCGGATTTGCAAGCTTAAATCGCCTGAATGTGGAATAACTATGCAAACCTGGGATTATTTGGTCCTTTTTTGCATAGTTATCTTAAGGCATTTCTGCACACCTTTATCACTTGTAGTAGTAGTACCAACTGTAGTTGGTGGCAAAATTAGGTGGCTTAGTGTGGTTCATGGGTTATGTGGTCGACAGGGTGTCAGCAGCGGGGCAGGGTCAAGAACTGTTGGACAAGAGTGTTGCACACTCCAATCATGGTTTGATGGGAGTTGGCTGAGGTGGTCTATGTGTCTGTACTATCTTTATGCCCCAACCTTGTGGTCTGATTTTACCAGGTAAAGCCGGGGCTCGCCATTCCTTTAATCAGTAATTGTATTGTTGGACCTATGGGCCACTAAGAATTCCCCTGAGACACCACTGTGGAGTCTCAGAATGTGGACTTAGGGCTCTGATCACAAAAGGCTTTCAATAAACAATAACAAGCAGGCTCTCAAGATGTGACTTTAAAGAAGTGACAAAATTGTTAGCTTCCCTAACAAGTGTGTATGGTTTGTCTTTCATAGTTTGTTTAATGACCTCGGAGTCCTGAAGGTGTTACAAAAATCCAATGTGCAATCAAGTATCTTCAGCCAATCGGAGCAGGATGCTAACGTTACCTAAAAATTGATTTATGGCACATTGACTATTGCCAGTTGATTAATTATAGAACTGTTTTAGCAACAAACTTAAGTGTAAACACCCTCCCCAGAAAGAGAAAGTGAGATAGACAACACAAATATCAGAACTAATTCTGTACGATTCACTTCCCATGGTGTAGACAGGCAGAAGGGAAATTGCTTTCAAAATGGACGACGCAATTCCAGTTAAATAAACGCGAATTGGGAACAAGACTGAAGCGCAAGAGGTGATGTTTGTGATCATCTTAGCCTCATAGGCTTTAATAAATTGTTTTGATATACGACACACTTAACATCAAACCTAAGTTGCCATTAGCTAACACTCGTTTAGCAGATTATCGTGCTTCCCGCAAGGCTGCCAGTATAAACTGTTTTGGTTTTGCATACTTAAGCCTCTCTAAACCTTCACAACCTGTGTAGTATGACCACTTAAGAGTCCCAGAGTACATCACCTGTGCCTTATTTGTATTGACAATGAGACTTTGCTCAAGCTCATATAATGTAGTAAGGACTTTTTGCAACCCATTTGGAATTAAACCGTATGACATGATATTATATGATTAATATATTGCTTCCATGGTAATAGCGCATAGCTTTCCTTGCTTTACTAACCATCATAGGTTAAACTGGTCTACACATTCATTTTACTTGAACATTTTGACAGTGCTTGATTTGTGCCGGTGCTTGCTGATGCTCAGCACCAGAATTTATTGCAAATCATCGCAACCTTCTGGAGTTTTTTATCTATTTTTTAGCAGAGCACATTAGAGGAGATTAACGATCCAACACACAGATAAATCAGGAGTGTCCATGCAATTCTTACAGCTTTAGTTGACCTACAGTTGTCAATCAATTAATATATTTGTCTATTTGAGACCTTGTCTCTGAAAACAATAAAATAATCAAAACCTGACATACAATCACATACAACGTTACATAGTTTAACAACCGATCAGTTATATACTATTTATAGTAAAAGCCAGCTAACAAACACGTGAGTTAAAATAGCAAGTGATTTATCAGCAGATCTTTTAAACAGGACTTATAATACACTATCGTTTATGGACATTAAAAATCTGGCTAGAGCACACATTACTTCCAAAAATGTCATTCTAAATACAAAACAAAGAGCCACCAATCTAGATCTGATGTTATATTTTAGTCACAGAGTTAAAAAAAATCAGCAGTCTAAAGTGTGTGAACCTTTGTACAATGTCTTTGTAAACTACATTTGCAAAATCCTTTATTATTCTTAAAAGAAGGGTGCTTGGAGTGGGTGTAATCCAAATATATATTTTTAAAAAGTAGGGGGCATTTTGGAATTTGGGAGGCTGTAAATATAAGGGAAAGAGGTATTGGCTACCCAAATCTCACAAAGTTCTTCAACTGAAGGCTTGGTTCTTACATTGCTAAGATCCCTTTCTCTTGATTCTAATCCGCCTGTCATTGATAGTTCTTTCTTGGAGTGGGATTGTAAAAAATAACACATTATAACTTGCCACCTCTTTCAGTTGTTTCCATATCTTCTGAGGCCCATAAATTAAGATCACTTGAAATTATGTTGCCCCAACATAAGGTGGCTATTGCAGGTTGTTCAGATGTTAGCAATTTGCCCAAAAACCTTAATGTACATACACCTGCAGCTATAGTCCAGGATTGGAGCTCAACCTCCACTCTAATAGCTGATGCCATTGTATATTTGGGGAGGGATAGCAGATTTTTTGGCAGCAGCGTTCTACTGTATCGTGCTAGACCTGTCAGCGTTAGAGTGGTCTTCCCCAAAACTTTTTACCTTCAACCCTCTTATTTTTGCTTATCTCGTTGTACAGGCATAAGAACTCTACGCACTTAACCAGTGCTAAAGTGCTTGTGCTCTCTCCCTAAAGCATGGTAGAATTGGCTTACACCCAATTGGCATATTTAATTTACTTGTAAGTAGCTAGTAAAGTGGCACTAGCTGTGCCCAGTGCCTGCAAGTTAAATGCTGCTATTGAGCCTGCAGCACTGATTGTGACACCTACTTAAGTAGCCCTTTAAACATGTCTCAGGTCTGCCATTACAGCCTGTGTGTGCAGTCTTAAACCATTTCAAACTGGCAAAGAAACCTTTCACCAGGAACAAACCTTCTTTTTTAATGCATATATGTCACCCCTAAGGTAGGCACTAAATGGCCCAGAGGGCAGGGTACAGTGTATATAAAAAGTTGGACACGTATGAAATGTCTTGAAAGTGAAAAACTCTTAAATTCGTTTTTCGCTACTGCAAGGTCTGCCTCTCCCATAGGATAACATCGGAGTTGCCTTATTACGTTTAATAAGCTGTAACTTCCAAATGGGAACAGGTAAGCAGTTCATGTTTGGTGTCTTTGGAATTGTAATGAAAAATCCTCTCTTATGGTAAAGTTGGATTTTAAATTACAGTTTTGAAAATGCCACTTTCAGAAAGCTGGCATTTTCCTGCCATAGCCATTCAGTGCCTGCAACCTGTCTCTGGGTCACATGACTGCGTGTAGCTGACAGTTGGTCTTGCGTATTCCTCCTAGACAGTCACACGCAATATCGTGGGCGGACATTGCAGTAGCGCATGGGCTCTCCATGAGTGGTCCATGAGTGGTCCAAAGGGTCGAGCTAGCAGAACTTCACGTTTGCGGGCAGTGCGAGAGACAAGGTTTTGTCACCAACAGGCTCATTCGTGGTGAAGGAGTAAAAAACGAGTCAGGCTCCCAACCGCCTGAAACAGCACCCATATGCAGCTTGAGAAATCCTCCAACCCCCAAGTAGTGCCCCTCAGGTCCTGGACCCTTGGTGTGGCCTAAGTGGAGCTGAATTGAAGTTTTTGGGCTCTCCTTGACCGCAAATAAGTCTGTTGGTGCCAAAGGGATTGTCGTTGCTGCTTGAGTACGTTTTCACCCCCCTCAACCAGGAACCCAATTTCTTACATATCCCAATCTAAAATGTTCTCGACCCAGCACTTTTACTCCATAAAGAACTTTAGGAGGCATTAGTGGTTTATAAGCTACTATAACTGGTTGGAGCGCGGGCCCGCCAAAATCTTGTTTCAATTTCCATAAGCCACCAATGGTTGATAGTGATTTTGCCATAAGTGACTCAACATGGGAAGATCAAGTCTGTGATTCAATAACAAGCTTACCTAAATACCTATTTTAGACTGCCCAGTAGACCATACGAAGCTATGCTCCTTCGTAACAAAGGTCATGATTTTGGTTCTATCAAAATTAATGATGAATTTATTTTTAAGGCAGTACTTTTCAAACTCCACCAGTTTCCTTTATAAGCCAACTGGAGTTCGAACCATAATGAGGAGATCGTTACCATAAAGCAGACACGATATTTTGAGAGAAAAGGAGCCAGTACCTAAGAGGGTTTTTGAGAGGTCAGCAAGGTACAGAGCAAAGAGAGTTGGAGCCATCATACATCTTTGGCGCAGCCCATTTTTAATGTTGATGTTCCGAGAGAGGCTACCATTGGCGTCCAACTCTACTCGAGCCCAATTTCCACTATGGAGCTCTTTTAATATCTTCAAAAGAGTACCCAGAATTTCCATGCTTTCCAGTTTAGCCCAAAAAACCTCTCGTTCCATCAGGTCAGTGGTGACCTAGAAATCTACAAAACAAGTATAAAGAGACCCCCAGTTTTTAATGATTTTTGTGCTATAGCCAAAGGCTAAAGCAGCAATCACTCGTGGAGTACCCAGGCTTAAAGCCACCCTGCTCTAGTGGATTCAGATTCAGCTGAGCTACAGTAGTCTAAAATGTCACACTTGTATGAGAGTGATTTTTAGTAGGTAAATCAGCAGCGGCGGCTGGGGAAGTGGGTGGTGCAATCCAGAACGGCCTCCTGAGAATTACAGGGCCCATGGCACTTCTAGATTTACTTTTTTGAATAAATTAAGCACCGCACTTTACATTTCTGAAAAATATTTTCAATGTGTTCCCTTCATTGGGGCTCTTTGCATGAGCTCCCATGTATTATGGGTCATCACCTACAGATCTGGCCTATAAATGACGCTGGTGGCATATCACTTCCTCTGGAGTCCTCTGTGACATTTTGTGAGGCTGTAATAAAATCAATAATTACAGCTCAAACATGGAATCGCCTGAAATGTAGGCAGTGAACTCCAGAACATTTTGTAACATGGGATGCCTTCCTATTGATGCACCTCATATGAGTGTATGTGCATTTTCTTAATATTCCATGAAATTCGAAAGGGTAACAGAACAATGATATGTCATGGACATGCATGGTTTGCAATATATCCATTGCTCTTGACCACTGTGACTGGAAATACTGCATTAGTATTCTCACAGTGGAAATTAACTGCATTGAGGGTATTGGTAATTCCAGGAATGCTGCGGTTTTCCGGGTTGAAACCTCAGAGTTTCCTTAGGAATGTGTAATGGAAAAGAAATCAGTTACTTCACCTGATTGCCAAGGTGAGTCTGCATTCTGGGGCATTTTCCACCCGGATATTTCTTCAGCTTTTAGTTGGTGTAAGCTCCAGCTGGAAAACACAGGGAACCTGGGGGCAGATTTACAACTTCTGGCGCATCCCTGCAAATCAGCAGGGATGCGCCAGAATAGTTGCGACACGCAATTCTCTCCTTGCGCCACCACGGAAGCGCCGCATTTACAATGCGGCGCACCGTGGCGCAAGGAAAGACCGTGCGTGTCGCATCCTGTGGCGCAAGGGCGGCGCATTGCTGGAGTCGTGTCGCAAGCGCGACGCAACTCCAGCAATGCTCGTGGGCCGCCCATACCTAACGTGGTGCGCCACTCCTTACGCCTGCTTGAAGCAGGCGTAAGGATTCGTCGCAGCGGCGTCGGAAAAGTGACTCCAGTGAAATCTTGTAGATTTCACTGCGTCACTTTTACGAGGCATTCCTTCGACGGAACGCCCACCCTGCGGAGGAACGCCCACATGAAACCTGACGCAGGTTTCATGTGGCGCAGGGCTTTACAACGTGACGCATCTCCCTAGATGCGTCACGTTGTAAATAATGCGCAACGTGGCGCATGGTTTACGTCGCCGCTGCGTCACAAAAGTGACGCAACGGCGGCGCAAAAGTGGCGCAAGGGGCTTGTAAATCTGCCCCTTGGTATTCCTGCATCTCTTGGAATCCAGATTCAGTAGGTAACTTCTGCATTCAGAATGAATCAAGTTTGCCCCCATTTTTTTTTGCAGTTTTATATAGCGCGAACTCGCCCTGAAGGTATTAGAGCGCTTTTTCGAGATGGGGCCTCTAGGCATATAGCTTATATATAAAAATGGCGGTAAAGTGCCACCCGCAGCATTCTCACAATATATGTTAGAGTTAGTTGATTTAGTATAGTTGGTTGGTAAATGCTAATTGTCTTTTTGAGAATGCAAATTTGATAAATCAGAGATGTGCTAGGCTCTTTTTTCCAGTGGATTAAAAACTGCTACTGGTTCAAGTGCTTAATATAGGACATGGGAGGGTTTACGTCAGGCTGAATCATTACAACATGTTATTTTTCCAAACCGCCACGGGCACCTGTCAAGTAACCGACGTACACCAGCCTGTCAAAGGCTTGTTTAGTCATCTTTCCGAAGTCTTAGTACATGCTAAAAGATTAAAGCGTCTCAGACACATTACACTTGTAGTTTAGTTTCACATATTCCGGCAGAAACGTGTATAATATGTCTCTCGGCTCCTAACTTCACAGATGTGACTTACTTCAGCTTTTGTGCCTTAACAGTGGTCTTTTAGCCCTTTATTCCTCTTTTTTCTGCCTAAAATAATTTTCTAAAATGTGTGGTGAGACCATGACTTCCGGCAAAGACAGTGCATTTATTCAACAATTGAAATTCCCCCAATACTCTCTAGAAAATGCGCATGTTTCTCTTGTATTTTTAAAGATCTTATTTACCTCATGCTGTCAGACACGAAATAACCCAAGAAGGATGCCCACTTTGTCATTCCTCCACCAGATTACGGAGGATGGTTTTAGATAAATATTTGTTGCTACCCCAGAAGATATGATGGAATAAAGATCAGCCGCAGAGCGAATTTTGTACAGAAAACAAAACTGCTAATAATGTATTTGCAGAAATTGATATTTACTGACGGATCGTTGTTGTTTTAGCGTCATAACCACATCTGGTAGCATCCATAAAATGTACCATTTCAGGGCATAATGGTAGTCCCACTGAATCTTAAAATTGCCATTAAAGTGGTAGTATAGTATATAAGAGGAACAAGTAAACTCACATGGTCCTTTAGTTCGCATGAAATACTTGAAATTGCTTTATCACAGGTTTTCATTGACTCTTTGGGGCAGATTTACAATTAACTAACGCAGCACGGCGCAGCAAGTCATTTTGCTGCGCCATGCTGCGTTAGTTTGGAAAGCACAGGGATGCGACATATTTACAAGAATATGTCGCATCCTTGTGCTTCCCCCTGCGCTGGCGCACAAACTGCAGCCATGCGCCGGCGCAGGCACCCTTGCACCATGGTGCAAGGATGCCTGCGTCGTGGGGAGATTGTTTTTGTGCAGGAAGGTACACCTTCCTGCACAAAAACAATCACTACAACCATTTTCCTCTTTCAATGTGTGCTGCAGAATGCAGCACGCATTGAAAGAGGAAAAAACGAGGAGAAATGAAAACATTTCTCCTCGGTGCGCCTCGCTACGGCACCTCTAGGGTGGCGTAGCTTTCAGACTCATCTCCAGAGTTACGATTTCTCGTAATTCTGGAGATGTGTCTTGTTCCATGAGTGTTGCGTGGGAACACCAACAGCAACACCCATGGAACGCTCCTTCACCGCAAAGTGCTGCGTGTGAATGGGCCGTATTTACAAGGAGAGGAAAAGTCACGCAGGGTGGCTTTTCCTCTCCTTGTAAATATGGAGCAGCCCCCTGCGCCACCAGTACGTCACGAAAAGTGACGTACTGGTGGCGCAGGGGGCTTGTAAATCTGCCCCTTTGAGTTTACCAATATGTGTGATCTTTCCTTTCCATATGAAGCTGCTGGGTCACGCCTGCTTCTTAGTGATTCTAAAAGAAAGGTGGTGTTGGCTTTGGTCTCATTGGGGCCTATTAGCAATAACCGGCGATAATTATTGCTAAGCGCAGTTAGCGCTAGGATAATTATCGCCGGCTATCGCAGGTTTCTATCGCGGAGATAGCGTGCTATCAGCAACGCTTATCTCCAAAGCGATAGAAACCCTGGAGAACAGTGTGAATATCGCTTGAAAACAAGCGATATTCACACTGTGACCAGTGTTAGCTTGGCGATAGGGCTGAGGGGATTTAGCCATGTAATCCACCTCCCATTGGATTACATGGCTAAGTCAGGTCTGGACCAGGCGTTAACAAACCAGCGCTAAACGTGTTTAGCGCTGGTTCGTTAATCACCTCCCCTGCCTCGCTAATCGGCGATAGCGACCTTAGCGACTGTTTCCAGTCGCTTTTAGGTTGGGAACGCCTACTTTGCATGCCATTAGCGATAAATATCGCTGGCATGCAAAGCGGCACCAACCCGGTCGCTATCGCCTAGAAGCTGTCGCTAACAGCAGTTAGCGACAGCTTGCTAATAGGGCGTTTGAATTATCGCCGCTTTAGCGGGAAAAAGTCCCGCTAAAGCGGCGATAGAGCCCTTGATAATATGCCCCGTGGTTTTCTGTGGTTGCCGTTAAACATGAACTTTGTGATAAAGGTAGATTAACTATAACTCACGAGCTTTTGTGGTTGAATTGCTTCAAAAAAGAAGTTAAATCCAGAAAGAGAATAGTGTGTATACAAATAAACCTTTAATTAATCTGATGGAAACTGTCGAGTTTTACAGGAAACATACATGTGGAGAGTTAGTGGGATATGCTCCAGACAACGTATTTAGGCAGGAAACATTTAAGTAGTACTTTATTAGACGATGTAGATCCTTCTCAGCCCACCACGTCTACATAGGGCTTAATCTCCACCCCCAGCATAATGAAATATTGCTGAAGGTGCATTTGTGGGACAGACGCATTTTTGAAAAAGGTGACTGCCTAGTAAGGCTCCAGGGGGCTTTTCTCGTTCCTTATTTTATTTTCTGACATCCGATTCGCACAGGTAGGGCTTGCTTCTAAAAATAGAACAGTAGCAATGGCCTTGATTCTCATCGAGATTCCCTCTCGCGCCTACGGAGCATCGTTGTTTTCCCTGCTCGTGTCTGCTGCGCCGAACATGTCTGACTGAGCAAGCACAATATGCACAGTGCAGCCTCCTGATGCACGAAAGGCGCAGATCTGTTGTGGACGGGTGGCCGTCTTTGATTGACCACTGACAGTGCTTAATTTGTAAAAGAATGAGTTACTGTGTCCAAAGCTCTGCTCCGGAGGTTCTAATAAAAATCAATACCAAGGTTGCATAATGTTAAATTCACCTCAAGCCTCTTAAATCCACAGCCAGATACTGTTGCCCCTGATGGAGCAGGGTTTCGCAAAAAGAATCCTGCTCGAATTAACTCCCCCATAATACTTACTAACAGTGTGCAGTGAAAAACTAACACGCAAATCACATGAACTACATGGGAAACTGCTTTGCGCATGCGTTCACTAATGTGAACTAATACATGAAAGAACTAGGCCGCATTTTACATTGCATTTTGAAAGAAACAAAATTAATGCACGTTTAGGCTACATTTTGCATTTTGCATTTTGCTTTAAAACGATAATAAATAATGCCGTCTTGCATGAAGCTTATGCTAAGAAAATATTAACAGGGAATAGTGTAAAGGTGGGTGGTAAACAGTGAAAGGTGCATTTTCATGTAATTAATGAATGTATGTGTTTATTTCGTAATAGTGAGCCGAATGGGCCTGTATTTTCTTAAATTGTCCGGATAGATGAGGGCTCGAAAAATGAGCAAGAATGACCTGACAAAACAGGCAGAAGCGCTGAGCGCAGCGGATGATGAACAAAAGTTCAAGGTTGTTCAGCTCAGAGAACATTGTTTGCCTGCCAAAAGATGAGACTGGCCGTGGGACTCAAGACTTCTTCCGCGGACCTGGCTGAGAAATTGGTGTGAAATTAATGAAATGTAGCAAGAACCAAATTGGATAGACTGGTCAACAAAAATGTAATGAGAAAGGATGTAAAACAATGAGCATGTAAAACTTTGAATGAAATCACGGTGGTGTGATACACCACCTCCCCAAGCATCCAATGAGCAGTCGAATTCTGTGTAATGTTTTAATTAATGTGTGCTGGACATGTAGGTTTTAGGATATAACTGGGGTGCCTTTGTGGATGTAGTTTGGAGAAGTAGGTTCGGAAGAGAGCAGTAGGAGATTGAGTAGAAGGTTCGAGAGATTGAGAGGGGTGATGCGTCGCAGTCCGTCGGTTTGCAGAGAGGCCTAGCTGTTCCTGTCCTTGTCCTGTCCCGTTCCTGAAATCTTTGTCTCCTGACCCTATTTCAGGGGACCCCCACTGCTCCCTTGGCCAAGGTTGTGGTATTTTCACTGATCTTTGGGTTTGTATTATCTACTGACTCATACTTTGCATAATTATTTGCAAATGTATTTTTGTCTCTAAAAACGTATGTCTCTTCATCTATCCACTCCATCATATGTATATTGTTTTGCATTATTTTGCTGAAAACTATGTCTCTTCATCTATCTACTCCTTCATTTATATTTCGTTTATAGATAACGAGTAAGACACTGTTTGCATTGTTGATTGATTTTCTCTCCTTATGTGAGATTCATTGTTTGCGTTGTGACCTGTATGCGATGAGCATTTAATCATTTACATTTATTTGAGATAAACTTAATTAATCTGACCGAGAGTCTGTGATTATTCAACTGGTTAGATAGTTAGTTAGTTCTAATATTACCATCAACTACTCAACTAATTGGTCCGTCGACCGAGAGGAAAGAGAGTTGATATACAGGTCTAGTTATGTATTTAGAAATGTTAAACATGAATTCGTGAAGGAAACAATTTATCACGTCATTAAAACTTGACCCCCAGTGCAACAGGGATTTATGAGTTGGGTGAATGTGTATGGGTCATTTGTATGAAATATTGATAAGTATCGATCCCTGATAAAGTGTAGTGCTGGATCACCCCTTTATCTCAGTCTTGCCAGTTCCTGTTTTCTTCCTTTGTGTCAGTTTTTTTTTCTTATTCCTCCTTCTTTCCTGTGTGTATTTCTTCTCTCTCTGGCTCACGGAAAATATCTGAGGTCTACGTTCAAGTTAAATTAAATCTTTGTTTTCGCTCGTTGCCAAAATGTGGTAATACTCCTTCCTTGAAATGAAACAGTTTACTCAGGATTGGTGATTAACGCAGGTTTATTGTGGGATTAATTGTAGAGACCTCATCCACCAAGTAGCCAGCTTCAACTGCCGCTCTCACAGCAATCCACATTCCACCCTGACAACCACCCCCATTATTAATGCTTACATCATCACATAGCAACCCCACCAAGGATAAATACAGAACACCACAGATATGTGTGGTGGACACAGTCGCGGCCGGCATAGCTCGCGTGTGGGGATTGCGGAGGGTCACCTGGGGAGGGGGGGGTCGCACGGGGGTTGCACAAGGTGATGGGGTCTTAAATTTATGATAAATAAAAAAAAAAAACTTACCTCCCTCCCCTAAGCCAATCACAACGCTGATGTGATTGGTGGGGCCCGCCGCCCAGCC
The DNA here is from genome assembly GCA_963921515.1 of Calotriton arnoldi. NCBI lineage: Eukaryota > Metazoa > Chordata > Amphibia > Caudata > Salamandridae > Calotriton > Calotriton arnoldi. The sequence goes on from CAWUFW010003155.1 coordinate 1,027,674, forward strand.
AGGTCCTTACGGGGAGGCCATGTTCTCCATGCAGGCTGCATTGCAGCCTGCATGGAGAAGGGCAGAGTGCGCATGACTGGTTTGGGCGGCCCCAGAGTGATGTCCAAATAGTCTTTGCGCACTCAGGAGTGGGCACACCACTCCTCACCTGCCTGCTCGCATAGCAGCCCAGCCCACCCACCTACAACCGAACATAAAATGGTAATAACGGAAAGTTATTACCATTTTATGGTTCTGCTTCTGGCACTGCGAGAAAGCAGTGGGGCGACGCTCCTCCACCCTAGTGGAGGAGCCGCCCCTGGGTGGGCACCTCCGGCAACCAACGGTTCAAATTAAGCAATGACCACTGGCAGTCTCTCCACTGGTGATCTAGATGAGGCTGGGACTATGCATTTGTTGGGCATTTTGATCTGCCCCAAGACAGAAATTCCCTGAAGATCCTAGCCACATATGCCCTTTTTAAAGGCATAGAAATGTTGTTTTCCTCACTCTTGTAAAGAAATTGTCAGTTAGTTGGAATTGTGTGCATTTGAAGAAAGCACAGCTATGGTGTACAGAAGTAAATTAAATACTTTTCCACACTTGCTCCTTAAAATGTCACTTGTAGGTTCAAAAGTACATATTTTCTAGTATCCCTGCTGCAGGAACCTGTAATTGCTATATAAGTGTTTCGTGACCTTAATTGTCTAGGTTTAAAACCATGACAGCTATCAAAGCCAAATTTACAGTGCATAGATAAGATGATCTCAGGACATTGTTGATGCAGTCTGTTTTACAGTTAATGGTTAAGGCAGATATTCTGCCATAACCTTGTTGGCATCTTCTACTTCAGAGGACTGGCACACAATAGCTTGAAAATGTGAAGCAAGCTTCCAAATGATCAAATGGGGAATTTGAGGTTTTACATCTCTGTAGCACCATTTCTGTTGGACACAAGTCTTGCGGTCAGGCAATACAGGGGCCCTGGAACAGAATTTCTGTACTGGTGTTTGGGTCAATAGAACTCTCAAACAGATGTGTCGGTAAAAGGCATTGTTAGACTTGTCATCCTTGGTATGGTCTTCTCCCAAACGTTTTGCCTTCACCCCTCATGTTTTCGGAATGTCGTTTTTGTTGGCATTAGGACTCTGCGCACTTAACAACTGATAACCACTGGAAAGTGCTTGTGCTTTCTCCTTAAAACATGGTACAGTTGACTTACACCTGTTTGGCATATGTAATTTACTTACACATGCCTAGTTTATGGTAATTAATGTACCCTAGATCTGTATATAAAGCAGGATCGACTATATCCTGGTAGACCTTGACTTTTGGCCAAATGTTACTGATATGATTGTATTAAGTCGTGAGGATAGCGATCATAATGCCCTCACACTAACAATATCTGGCCTATCAATTCTGTATGGTCAATCCCGACAGATGGTGCCCCTGTTGTCACTACTAACAATAATAGAAGAGTCAAATGGCCTCAGATATTGGCTGATGGGAACTTCCTCTCGAAAATGTATACAGAGGTAGCCCAGATCATCCCCACCCTGAGTAACCCAAATATAAGTGACGCCGGTATTATGGCTAGCTTTCAGCAATTAACATCTAGCCTAAGATCCTTTTTTAGTAAACAGTGCAATTTTACCACGACCAAACGGAATACTGCTCCATGGTACAACGAGGCTTGTAGCCAAGCCAGAGATGACCTAATGGTGGCGGTCAAGAAAGGAAGACAGACAGATATTAAATATAGCAGAAAGATGTATAAGGAGGCACAGGCTGAGGCTAAAAAGAACTGGGAGACAGAGAATTGGCGCACACTTGTAGAGGCTTCAAGACTGAAAGATTGCAAATTATTTTGGCACCTTCTTTCGAAAGGTACAACTAAGCAGATAAGTGAAGTTGACTTTTATATACAGCCCCATGTCTGGGAAGAGTATTTTGTGAAACTATACTCGGGTCAAGCCGACGACTGTAGCTGAGCACCAACACAGGGCGGGTGCCCAGAACCGGTACAGGCTGATGCAGCTAGTTTCTCAATTGAGGAAACTGTATCAGCTATTAGTTCACAACAGAATACGAAAGCTCCGGGTCTAGATAGACTTCCGGGAGATTTGTTCAAAGCGGAGCCTATTATATGGGGACCTCTGCTACAAACAGTTTTTAACGCTATTTTACGTGGGGGGGATATCCCTGCAACCTGGAAAGGCGCTGAAATAATCCCCATTTTTAAAAAGGGAGACAAGGGGGATCCAGCGAATTACAGGCCAATTAGCCTCATAGACGTCCCACAGAAAGTTTTTAGTACAATTATTTTAACTCGGCTACAAAGCTGGATAGAGGAGAAAGATATACTATCCGATCTGCAGGCAGGTTTTAGGGCCTCTACGAGCACTTTAGACCAGGTGTTTAGATTCCTCTTGCTTATATGGAAAGAAGTGACCATCAGGAGGGGTCACCTATACGTTGTATTTGTCGATCTCAAGACGGCATTTGATTCTACAGACCGCACCAAACTCTGGGCCGCCCTTGGAGACCTAGGACTCCCTATTGACCTACTTAATCTCCTGATCCGCCTGCACCAAGATAACTATGCTAAAGTCAGGTAGAACACGGATGGTAGCCTAACTAATGATATTCCAGTCTCTAAGGGTGTACGACAGGGCTGTGTCATTGCCCCGACCCTGTTTATCCTGTACATAAATGGCCTTATAAGCGAATTGTTTGATTGTGGAGGTGATCCCCTAAATTAGCAGGTAGCCCTATACCATCCTTGCTATTCGCAGACGACACGCTGCTTATATCAAAAACGCTGATGGGTATCCAGAATGTCCTCACAAAATTTGCAAAAGCATGCAAAGCCAGGGGCCTAGAAATAAATTGCTCCAAAACTAAATTTATGGCCTTTAACCCGTATAAATCCACCAGGGGCAAAGTGAGGCTAGGCTCCCAACTCTTAGAACAGGTGAAGGTTTTCGATTATCTGGGAGTCCAAATTAGCGATAACTTAGCATGGGCACCCCAAATAGAGAAGAGTGTTTTATCTCTTCAACATGTGGACTGCGCAATAGCAAGGAGGGTAAAAGGTTCTGCTTTTCGCCCCATTTCGCTGATATTAGAATTACATCGGGCAAAAGGGCTAGGCTCCGCCCTATACGAGGCTGAATTGTGGGGGCTGGAGTGTCTAAAACAACTAGGCCTCGCTGAGAATAAATTCCTAAGGGCGATCCTTAACCTCCCATTGAACACGCCGCTATTGCCGCTACGTCTTGACCTTGGTCTTAAACCCATTAGCTATTTGCTATTCTTAAGGTACTTTTGTTTTGGGTAAGATTATGGACCAGTAGCACCCAGATTCCGGTAAAGGACGCAATGGAAGAATTATTAATTCTACAAAAACAATCAGGGCGTCTGGTTTGGCTCAAAAAGGTTTAGGTTTGGTTCACTAAACTTGGGCTGGGGTTTATGTGGGAGGACCGAAAGTCTATTACAAAAAAAATGGTACCTCTGCTAAAAAAAAGGTACTTGGAGTACGTTGAATCACTATGTACTGATTTTAAGGCACTTGGTACTTTAACCTCCAGCTTCCTGAACATCAAGGGCTGTTTTAAGCTTGACTCATATATGGATGATGTCGAACCCCCTCAGGCACGTGCACTTTATATTCAATTTAGGTATGGGGTTCTTCCTTTAAATCTTATGAAAAGTACTTGGGTAAATGCTTCTGTAACCTCCATGTGTCCGTTCTGTCACCTTACCCCAGAGACCCCGAAACACTTTGTCTTTTTCTGCCCTGTCTATGCAATTGTTAGGAAAACCTGGATTATTCCTGCATGCCGCTTGCTTTCCTTCTCGCGCCTATCTGATGCTCTGCGTATATTCAGGTCTGACACCACAAGATGGCTTGTATTTACAATCTCAAGATACTTGCTATATGCTTGGTGGTTGAGAACTAAAATGACTAAAGAATATCCTGCTGAAGATAATTGAATATGTTAGTATGCCGGTCTCTAGTTTTATTATTAGAATACTGAGGTACAGAAAAGTTTAAACTGATTCATCTGTGATTTGAGGCTAATTGGAGTTTCCCTTTCTTAATATTTTATGAAAATGTGAATTTTACTATTTTACTTTTTTTAATTGATGTATAGGCACATGGAAATGTATTTTATTGTAAGTTTCTGTATTTTATGCCATGATGAATCATTATATGTCTTGTGATTTTATTGCTGTGAATGATCATGCTATTGATCGAATAAACAACTCCATATTCATTGTGCCACCCACTTAAGTAGCACTTTAAAATATTTTTCAGGCCTATCATTGAAGCCTGTAGTGCATTTTCTAAACTGCCAACTCAACCTGGCAAAATAAACATTTTACAAAGGCCTAACACTTCCTTTTTAATACATATAAATCACCCCTAGGGTAGGCCCCAAACACTCTATAAGGCAGGGTGCTTTGTATTTAAAAAGCAGGACGTGTGTATTTAGGTTTTACATTTCCTGGAAGTGAAAAACTCCTACATTTAGTTTTTTGCTACTGTAAAGCCTATCTTTCCCATTGGATAACATTGGGTTACCTTATTAAATGTAATACATGCTAACATTTGATTTGGAACAGCTAGGGGTGTCAAGTTTGGACTCAAATGAATTGTAATTTAAAATCCTCTTCAATGGTGAAGTCCAATTTTATGTCAGAATTCTGGAAATGCTACCTTTGGAAAGGTGCATTTTCTTGTCCTAAATAATTTGGTACCTACTGCTTGTGACCTGGGTCACATGACTGTGAATAGCTTAACTGTTTGTCTTTATGTATTCCTCCCACACAGTGAGACAAAGGGGGACTAGTTGTTGGCAGTATGGGCCATACTACCAGGATGGGTGGGGTGAAGTTGTTCCCTGCCCCACTTATGTTTCAAACAGCTACCTCTAGCACTCACACAAAGCAACTTGACACAAGTCTGTTGTCACCCCCACACTACTTTGAGCCTTAGCAGGGGAAGGAGAGAACTTTCCAGAAGCAGATGTGGGGATAGCCAGGATGTCACCCCTACTTAAAATGCTGACATCAGGTATAAATATTCTTCTCCCTGAACCACCTCTCAGTACACTCCTGGACATGTGGAAGGCTTGAGAAGGACTGCCTTGTATTCCAGCAGACTGTCCTGTGGCTTAACACTTGCCTTGTTCTTCAGAGGACTGCCCTGCTGCTACTAAAGGACTGGTCTGCTGCTTGAGGCCTCCTTTGTTCTTCAGAGGACTGCCTTTTTGCTCGAGGCCTGCCATGGTGCTCGAAGGAGAGAGGACCATCTCATTGAACCCAGGACTACCACTGTGAATCCAAGAGCTAGTTGGGTGCCTTCTCCTGTGAGCTACAGGGACATAACAAGCACCAGACACTTTGAATTCGGCACCTGGCCTCTGCTGGAGTGAATCCTAAACCCCCAAGTGGTGCCCCCCCACATGTTCTGGACCCTTGGAAGTGGTGTTAAAGGAGCTGCTCCTGTCTAACACTAAAAGTTGTGAAATTTTCATCAAAAAGTGCCAGAAGAACCGACAGAAGCCTAGGACTTACCTGCTAGCCAAACCCCCAAGGTGCATCACCTGTCAGCCTGGCTTTGTTGTAGTTCCTGCTACATTCTTCTCTGCAGCAGCAAATCCTGCTCAACAGGATCTCAGGGAGACGGTATCCCACCTCGCGGGACCCTCCTCGGCAATGGCTTGCAGCTTCATCCAGCTGGAGATTTCGACTTCCAATTAATTGCCTAAGTCCGAAAGTAAACATTTTCACCGGCTATGATGGCAACAGGCTCCATATCAATGACGATGATTTCCTCAACCTGGAGATCCAGATTCTCCTGCTCTGAGCCATTTCCAGCCATTGAAAACAGCATCACCGCGACCTCATCCAGCGCTCCCCGGCCATGACGATTTCTCCTCAGACACAGACTTCTGCCTTGCCCCACTGAACTCTACTTTATCCTGGACTGTTTCTCCGAATAACTTATAAGTCCAAATGCACGCAGAGACAGGGCCCAATCCACCTCATGTATCTGAACCGCGCTCCATCAATGTTGTCCTTAACTTTTGACTTTGCCCCTGTCTTGCACAACCAAATATCCACGGTTTGTACTTTGATCGTTTAGCTGACAGATGTCACTAAAAACTTCTAAAATTAATTTTTTTCAGTTCTACTGATTGGATTTATTTGTTTGGGTGTCATTACATTTATTAGAATTTTCTCTATTTTTCATAATTGGTGTTGGATTTTTCTTGTGTTTTGTTTTCACTTTGTTACTGTTTGTGTGCTGCATAAATACTTAACACAGTGCCTCTAATTTACACCAGACTGCTTCTGTGCCAAGCTACCAGAGGGATAAGCACAGGTTAAGTTAGTGACTTTTGTGGTTCACCCTGGCAAGGACTGTGGTCGTTGCTTAAGTAAGGTTTCCAACCAATAACCCAATTTCTTATAGGCATGTTCCTGAAAAGGGCAATATATCAAAACCATGGATATCTAAGGTGGGGAAGTCTGGTGATTTTATTAGAATTGGGCAGTGCCTTATCTTCAATAGCTGACTGATTTTCCCATTAAAATGCCTTACTCAACCCACCCAAAGAGGCAAATATTCCTGGAATTAAAAAGCAGTAAAAAACTTCCTGACTGCTGCGCTGGCCCAATGGAACTTTCCTGCTGTGTCTAAACGGTGCATAAGCTGCTGATAAAGCAGGAATGTCTCTGTTCATTTGTAGAGCTACAGGAAGAATAAATCGAGAGACGCAGTGACCTGACCATTCAAGAGTGCACATATTTAACATATGTGCATTTTTTAAAGTTTGTGGGCAACCTGACAGAAAGTTTAAAATTCTGATGGTCGGAGAGAAACAGATCAAAATAGTTCAGAATATAAAATCACTGAGGGGTTCAATGTCTGTGATATTTTCTGTAATCGGTTGTCCTACTAATAAGTTCCGAAGGGAGTAGCCTTGGAAGTACAGGGACCTACTTCTGTATTGCTTATATCTTGTTGGTAGCATCCCTAAACAATTCAGAGCAGCCCACCATAGGCATGTGGTCAGGTGGTAGAGGATATATCGGCTATAGAACATTCTTCCTTCAATTGAAAATGAGATGGGCTGCAAAGCTTTCGACATATTTAGAGCTATATAACATTTTGTCTGGGATCCATATGCAGACTATGTAGCAATGGGGCATATTAACAACGGCCAGCGATAATTATCGCTGGCCGTGCTTAGCGATAATTATATTATCGCAGGCTATCTCTGGTATTTATCGCCCTGGTAGCGCGTTATTAACAACGCGTTACTCCAGGGCGATAAAGATTCCAGAGATAGCGAGGTTATCGCCCTTTTGCAGGGAACATCGCTGGTTTTCCAGCGATGTTCCCTGCAAAAGGGCGATAACCTTGCTGATACAACCCACAGGGTCGTATCAGCATAATCCACCCCTATGTTAGGGATGGCTAAGTCAGGATTTTAGCAGACGTTAGGTTTTGGAGAAAATGGCCGTTTCGCCAAAATCTAATGTGTGCTAAAATCATGTGGGCTGCCTTGTAAATATCGCGATGTAAACATCAGCGATATTTGCAAGGTAGCCCATCTTGGGTACGCTTAGTAACGCCCACTTTGCATCTCATTGGAGATGCAAAGTGAGGCGTTAGAAAAAGGGTGCTAACATGCAATTATGCATGTTAGCACCCTCTTGTAAATAGGGCACTGGTTTATCTCCGCTTTTTGGCTTTGTAAGCCAAAAAAGCGGAGATAAAGCCCTTGTAAATATGCCCCATAATTCTCTACTGGAAAGGGACACAACAATTATGAGGGCAATTCAGCGATGGCCTCTGAAGATAGAGTATGCCTCGAATGCAGCATGGAAATGTTCTTGGTGACATTGTTTACTTATTGGGTAAAACATAACTTCTAGGTTTCTAAACTTGCTCGATGGTGTAGTAAGAGTTATAAGAGAGATATGCAATCAAAGGACAGCACTAAGGTATCTAGGCATGCAGAGAGAATAATCTTTATTTTTGATCCATTGAGGGAAAGACCGTGTTGCCTCATTGGTAATGTGTGTCAGCGATGCTATTGGCCAGCTTCCTGTGAGTATTATTATGGAACTGGGTGTCCTCCGTGTATAGACAAAACCCTATATTATCTTTGCTGATAATATTTGATAAGTACACTGCAGGTGCTCAATAGGAAAGGAGGGATGTGGATTTTTGGGAATAGCATTGTTGAATACCTGTCTGTTTTGAGAGGACAAGTTAACACTTGATGTGTACAGTTTGATAAGAATGACCTCCACTACTGCAAGGCTGAGCAGCAGATCTTCAGCCAAGAGAGGGGAAGATTGTGATCCAGTATGTTTCAAGATGTTGATGAATCAAAAAATATCAGAGTATCTTATTCCCCCCCCCAATATATCAGCAGCTGCTCCCTGATGTTAAGTAAGGTGGTTATTGTACTTTGATACTGGTTGAAACCAGACTGACACCACTGAGGAGGTTATTTCTAAGATGAGAGGAGAGATAACAAGTAACCGCTGTTTCAAAAATATTTGCCAGTGAACTATGTACCATAGATTCTGCATAACTTTTATAGCAGTGGGGTTTCTCTAGTGTGATTTTTTTTTGAGGGATCATTCCGAAGATAGTGATGCTTTGAGGAATCTAGTAATAATCAAAGGGATTGTTCCCTAACAGAGTTCAATAGGTTTTGCACTGCAAGGAACCAACAAAGGCAGTAGGCTTAAGATAATGGAATGTTTTGGTGATTCAGTCTTCTGAAATTGGAGAGAATGAAGATAACTACTGCATAGGACAAGTTGCAAAATTAGTTATGGGACCTGTAGACAGGAGAGTCACATGGGTGATATTGTTTAGGAGCAAAGTGATTTTAATACTGCAGAAAGTCATTAGATCATTAAATAGACATCAAGAAGGGGTCTCCTGATGGCCTAGTGTGACTGATGAAATACTCGAATAAGTATTTGCTATGAATATTTGCTTCACTAATGAGGGTTTAGAAATATGCCTTTTTTGTTCTGATGACTGCCTATTTTTGGCACACTCATGTTTTCAGCACTGTGTACAACCAACTATTAGTTGGTCCTTTTCAAGAGCATTTCATTGGGCCCAGCCTGCAAATTGTAACAATCTGGAACCTATTCATTATTTTGTGCTTTGACTGCTATAGTTTCACTTTCTGTGAGAGTAGTGGTTGTAGCTAAGCATAGGCGGAATGTCAATTGCCCCAGAGTAATCAGAGTAATTTCGGAAATTCTGCATTAGTTTGACACAGAATTACTGAACATTATGTGATTGCTCTTCCTTGCCTAACTAAGAGTAATTTGGGGTGAAAACTCCTATAGCAAGAACACATTTAGTGAGCACGAGTGGCTGCTCGCTATTCGTGTTCTGTATTTAGCACTGTTTTTCGAGCAAAATGCATCCACATGTCTATTTTGGACGCAAGGGTGCATTTTGCGCGAAGAAAATAGTGCTAAATGCCAGTAGTAATTTGGGGGAAATCCTACCCTAAGAACACACATAGCGAGCGCGAGTCACCCCTAGGGTAGGCCCTGGACAGCCCAGAGGGCAGGGTGCGATGTAATTAAAAAGTTGGACATGTGCTTTTAAGTTTTACATGTCCTGGTAGTAAAAAACTCTTAAATTCGTTTTTCACTACTGCAAGGCCCATCTCGCGCTTAGGATAACATTGGAGTTGCGTTATTACATTTTATAAGCGTAATTTCCACATGGGAAGATATAACCCCAGTGCCGTGGTGAGTAGCCATGCTTAACAGGTACTAATTGATTGATTGATCAGCAGAACCAAAACATCTTCTCTGCTAAACAGCACATCCTCTAGTCGAACCGATGGATCTCCTCAGCTGAGTGGCGCATCCTCGAGCAGAACCGGTGCCTTGCTGGTGTTGTATGGATTGGGCCTGCGTAGGACTGCTGTGCTGCTGAAGGACTGACACTCTGCTGGACTGCTGCTCTGGAAGAGTTGCTGCCCTGTAGTGCTGACCTGCTGCCTGCTGCCAAGCTACCAGAGGATGAGTGCAGGTTAATCTAGGGTTTGCCTGCCTCTTAACCATTTACAGCAACCGTACAGTACTGATCCAAGCTAACAATGACAATCTAGACTCATTTGACGCCCTCTTCCCCACGCTACGCAACGCCCTCTCCCATCTACGCTATGCCCACTCGAACAATCCCCTGACCACCAACAGACCTACCCCCCTGGAGAACTCACAAAGAAATCCCATGACACACCGCACCATCACCAACTTACCCCCCCGACACCACCTTCTCCCCCCTACACTTCCCCTGACTCACACAACACATACCTCTCATCCAGAAATAATCTGGAGTACATCTCAACCGTGACTTTCCAACCCCCTGCAGAACTCCACCTCTCCCTCTCTCCACAGTACTATTCCCAACAGGCAACTAGCGTAATTGACCCTCAGTCATTGACTTCTAACTCTCACCTATCACCGGCACTCAAGAAGCTGACGCTTGAATCACAACATGATTTTCCACGCCACATGCCCACGACCACCCTCAAGGGCAACTCAGGCAACACTTACACTGTGAACCACTCTCTCAATGGCAAGCTCTCTCCATCCCTGGACAGCCCCACTCGGGACAGCCTGAACCTGAACTCCACTACCCCCTCCTCTTCAATTATGAAGCAGAGGCTGACGATACTAGAAAGCCAACTAGAGATTGTAATGCAGGGCATCAACAATATCCTATCATTCCTCTCCTCACCTCTGGAGCCTACCCAACGCCCTCACCTCACACCCACAGCTACCAACACTAATCTCACAAGGCCTCACAAGGCTCAAAGGCACAGCTGGAACACAACCCCCCTCCTGAACGAGCCTCTAAGACCCAAAAGAACAAGTGCAGCAATGTCCTTGAGGGAGGCGAATGATCTTGCCAAATCTTACGACGGATCTTCAACGGCCAACCCCTGCTCCAAAATCCAGGTTATCACGGGATTTGGAAGAGACCGCTCCCCACCCAGAACGCCGAGGCCTCCAGCCTTCCTCACCGACATCCCCATGGCTCTCCCAACGAAGAAACTCAACAACAAGGGGCCGACCAAATGCATGCTCATTAATTGTAGATCGGCCACCAAGCATGCAACTGAGCTGGCAGAATTCATCCTCACCAATGACATAGACATCTCGTTCATTTCAGAAACTTGGCTAAATGAGTCCTCCTACCCTATCATGGACATGCTCGTCCCCCCGGGGTTCTCAATCATCAACAAAGACAGATCGAACCACCGAGGTGGGGGCATTGCAATCATCCACAAGAGCAACATCTCCGTAACGGAATCGGACTCCTTCAAATATAACACATTTGAATATCTAACTGCCACCATTAAGACGAGTGACAACAAAGCGCTATACTGCCATCTCCTCTACCATCCTCCAGGCAACACCCCTTCATTCAGAGATCACCTTTCAGACCTGATAACTCACTGCTCTCTCCTAGACTCCAACAACATAATACTAGGTGACCTCAACCTTCATTAGAATGATGAAAACAACTCTCTTATCCAATCCTTGAACGAACTTCTTCGCAACAACAATCTTACCCAACACTGCACCGAGCAAACCCATAACAGGGGCGCAATTCTAGATGCCGTCATAGCTCACAAAGACACAATTTCTATTGACCACATCCTTCCTGTTGACTGGTCAGACCACCATATCATTCTATTCCACATCAACCAGATGAGCCACCACCTACCCCGTACACTAGAATCCCCCCATTGGGTGAGAAATCTTAGACAGATTCCCCTTGCCAACCTGGAAGAAAGGGTAAGCTCACTCCTTTCCACCACGCATGCGACCTTTCGACAACTGAACTCACCTCGCACTACAATGCTACAATGACCTCCATTCTCGACCAAATTGCCCCCTTGAAACAAAAAAAGCCAGGAACATTCCCTTGAGATCTTAGTTCAACACAGACCTAAACCCAGAAAGAAGACACTTAAGAGCTGCTGAAAGACTCTGGAGAAACAACCCGACCATAATCCACCTCGACCTACTTAAATCCGAACGCAGGGAATACAAAAAACACATCCTGAATGAAAAAACATCATTCTTCTCTGATGCACAAAACAATGCCAAAAATCGACCCAAAGAACTCTTTAACCTCATTAGTCAACAAACATCCAAGCCCCCTCATCTTCAGTGAAGGCCTCCAAAGACTTATGTAACAATTTTGCCACTTTCTTCAATGAGAAAATCACCAAGATTGAGCTCTCCTTGGACGACAACTGCCAGCCGCCCAATGTAAGCCCGACCCCTGCAAAGAAGACCACAACCCACCCAAGCACCCCCCCCCCAACAACTGGAAATCCTTCGATCCCATCTCAGAAGCAGAGATCATTACATTGATTACCAGTTCCGAACCATCGTCACACTTCTCGGACCCTATCCCTGCCCAACTGGCTAAGAAACTCAAACTCACTCTAGCCCCGCTCTGGACCGAGATTATAAATAGCACCCTAAGAACCAGAGTCATGCCAGACTGTCTCAAAATTGGTCAAGTCACGCCACTACTAAAAAAAACGGGCTCTGACCCTAACGATCTCAACAACTTCAGGTCTGTCTCCAATCTCCCATTTTTAGCCAAAATCTTGGAAAGATGTGTCCTCCTGCAACTAACCCAACACATCGAAAACAACAACATCCTAGACCCTCACCAATCAGGCTTCAGAAAAGGTTGTAGCACTGAGACAGCGATCTTGAATATCATAGATGATGTTCACAAATCACTAGACACTGACCGATGCTGTCTACTCATACTCCTGGACCTATCGGCAGCCTTCGACACGGTTGACCACAACCTGCTCATCAATGTACTGCGAGAAAGGGTCGGAGCAGATGAGGTGGTATTACAGTGGTTTACCTCCTTCCTGCAGAACCGCACCCAAAAAATAAAAATTAAAAACTGCACGTCCGACCTACTCCCCGTAAGCAGGGGTGTTCCGCAAGGATCAGTTCTCTCCCCATCTCTGTTCAACATCTACATGGAGCCCCTCACCAATATACTCAAAAAAGCCAACATCCCCTTCCACTTATATGCGGACGATACCCAGATCTACCTAGAAAGTTCCTCCTGGGGTGACATACAGAGACTAAACATCACCCTAAAAGAAATCCAACACTGGTTATCCCTCAACCACCTGAAACTCAACCAAGATAAGACAGAAATCCTTATCATATCCAACAAAGGGCAGACCCCCCCCAAATCACAGAATGGTTAAAAACCATTGATGCGCTCAACTGCAGTCTCACCCCGGCAGACTCCGTAAAATCACTGGGAATCACTCTGGACCCAAACTTAGACATGGTCAAACACATCAAGAACACCACGAAGAGCGCTTTTCTCAACTTAAAACTACTCAACAAAATAAAACCATTCATCCCTCCCAACGACCTCAAACAAGCTACGCAATCCCTGGTACTGTCCAGAATGGATTACGGGAATGCACCCCTCACAGGCACAGCAAAATCCCACTTAGCTCCCCTCAGAACAACTCTAAATGCAGCAGCCAGGATGGTCACTGTAGTAAAAAAATTCGAACACATCTCTCCTGTTCTCAGCGAGCTAAAATGGCTCCCAATCGAAATGCGTGCCAGCTTCAGAACAGCCTGTCTCACACACAAAGCCCTGCACACCGGTAAACCTGCATACCTGGCCTCCAAACTCAACAAAGCCGGTCAGACAAGGAACCTCAGAAGTACTAACACTCTACTTCTCATTCCTCCAAAAACACGCAAACAAAAAGCCTTATCACGCTCCTTCGCTGGAAATGCGCCCAAAATTTGGAACTCCATCCCTGTCCATATCAGGACTAACCCATCCTTTCCAAAATTCAAAAGCCAGCTCAAAGACCTATTTCTCAACCCAACTCGTCCGAATGGATAGCAGACGCTCTTCATTGAATCTCGCCCATTGCAGCATACAATCACTTTGATAAGAAGACCGCTACTTCACCTACCCCTTGTCTCGAGACTTTGTCCCCCCTCCCCGAACTGGATTCGTCACGAAGCAATGTGTTTATTTTGTTATTCTTGATGTTTGAACTGCACTCGTCACGAACCAATTCTCTATTATTGTCACTTTAGGTGTTTGATTGCATTTTGATACTTGTTGTAAAGCGCTTTGATACCCTCGGGTCTGGCTAGCGCTATATAAAACTCCTAAAATAAAATAAATAAATAAATTATCCTGACTAAGGTGCTCATTACGATGATGGACGGAAAAGCCCTCCGACCGCCATGGAATTGGGAAAGATCCCCCCGCATGACCTGCGGCATTTCTGTCGGACAAATTACGATGCAATGTATGCAAAATTAGACTGTGGCGGATGGATGCCCCAAAAGACCGTCCACCACGGACGGAAAAGCTGCACATCCGACCGTGGTGGATGGGGAAAGCTGTTCAAAGGCCCGAAAAGGCCGCTCCTGCCGTGGCAGGACCGCACGGCAAATGACGATGAGAATGCGGAGCTGGCGGACCGAGCACTGCGTCCGACCGCCGCGCACGCACATAGGCCAAATGAATGGCGGACGGAACCAACTTCACAACAACGCCCAAAGTGTGCCTGTACCCCCTGCCGGCCACAATCACAACACACATGCCACAATGATACACCCCAACTTGCACCTGGGAAGGAAAGCCATGCGCAGCATGGAAGAGACATCTGGAGGCCATCACCCATGTGGACACACCCACAGACCACAGAATAAAACCAACCCCATCCTGGCCCAGCATACTTTGCACACCACAAGCCAAGACAGAGAGACAGGACACCATTGACTCACACTGCACAACATCACACACACCTATCTCCACACAACACCACATTCACCCACACACCTCACACACTACACATATCTCCAACATCACCTTGCGCCCTGCACCCCCTCATCCATCTGCACCATGCCCCACAAGAAAATGCCCAACTTCGCCGACTCAGAGTCAAAAGTGATGGTAGACGAGACAATCAGGGCAGAACCACATTTGTTCGGGCACCTGGTCCAACACACCCCAAGTGCGCGCAAGAATCAGATGTGGGCAAGGATCCACAGCAAAGTCAATGCCGTAGGGACCACCCTACGCACTGTGCGTGACATCAGGAAGCAGTGGGGCGACCTCAAGGGCCGGGACAAGCATCCGGCCCAGAGGAACCACGTGGCGGCCCAGAGTGCTGGTGGCTGCCCTCCCATTCCACCACTAACCGTAACCGAATGGGAGGAGAAGGTGCCTGCCAAAATGCATCCAGAGAGTCCCACATGAATCGAGGGGGGACTGGAGGCTGGTAAGTACCAACAAACTGATCACATCACACTACAATACACCGTTGTGCACAACAAGTGAGCTCCAATCGCCCGCCCACATCAAACTCATGTGGAATGCATGCTTACAATATGAATGAGTCACAAGGACAGCATTTCCCTAATAAGTTCAACCTCACAGGTAGGTGGTCAGTTCATGCACTCTGGCCTCCCTCCCAAACAGCATGGCTCACCCTCCCCACCCCCCCAGCCATGTGGCAGCTAACACCGTTGACAGTGACTCCCAACAGGTAGCAAGCCATCTCACTGGGGAGGGGGATGTCGAACCCTGACAGCAACACCACAACTCCCACAAGGCCCTCTGTCTCCCCTCACAAACAGCATGTAGCCAAATGACCCCCACATCCCGCACTTTGTAGCCAACTCTGGAAACCCCCATAACATTCTAGGCCGTGCACATACAGATAAATCCATCCAGAGGCCACATGATTCACAGTGTCATTGATGAAGGAACATGCAACTGAAAAGCAGAATACAAGAACGCGACCACAAAAAGCCAATGTGCAAGTCCCATTGCCTCAAAGCAGAAAAACCCGGGTCAACACATGCATGGATACTCTGTCAAACCACACAAAACCACAGTAGGCAAGCACAAAAAGGCACAACACAAAGCATGAAGTGGCGGCAGAGAAGGCAGATACACATAGAAAAGACACTAATGTCCAAGCATGAACTGAATCGGATGATCAAGAAGTCAGTACCAGAGGACATGTCCCCGGAAATACAACATCGGTACATATGAAATTTGCCCTTCAGCCATGTCACATCGCTAATGAGCAATGTAGGTACCCAGGGCTTCAAGTGGGATGAAAAAACAGGGGTGGTCCCTCAAAGGAGCCTGGCCAATGTAATTAAGGGCGTGGCCCAAAAACTTCAGACATCAATCTGGTATCAGCATATTGGGCCACCCCACTAGCATTTTCCTGTCACTGCCATTGCACCCAGATATATGAGACAACAAGGAACAAGACACCTACTACAACTCCGGACTACTGGCCTTGGCAATGTTTGTCAGTTGCATACGATAAGGAAGCAGCAACAATGGCTTGCATCTAACATTGGTAAATCTTCCACTCTAAACCCTGATGACACCACGACGATGTTGCTGCACATGAGTCTCCAAAGGAGTGATTTCCAGAGACAACATGAATCCACAAAGGATTCCACTTACCCACAACGCTCACCTGGCATGACGTAATGCCGTAAGTACTCCACCAGTGAGAAGTGAGGAGTGTGACCATGCGCACATCGATGTGCCTGCTGGCTATGCAGTCCAGCAGGGAGAACGGACCGCCCGTGGCAGGGCACAAAGCAGAGCACGAAAGAGACCCGTACCGAGGCCTCCTTCAAAACTTTAACGCTGCACAGCACCGTTGCGACCTGGCCCACTTAATGCCCTGTATGTAACTCAACATCATGTGCGACTGATGACATACTGACATGAATGCCCAGCAATGCCAAGGTAGAAGTCATGTCATCTCAAATCAAATGTGCCAAACATGAACATCAAAGTTGTGCTGTGTGACGAACATGCTGACAATATCACCTCACTCCAACAGGTGACTCGCTAGCGACAGCAGGTGACTGTGCCGTGGATGAGCCCAGGCCCCCCCTCGGAAGGTGAACCCTCGGATGCAGAGTCCCTGGTCTGTTCATGTGGGGAGGACCTCCATGGCCCCTCCGGCGTGCCCCGGGCATGCCATGCTCTGTCCCTCACTGACACCCCCACCCCCACCACGATTACCACAACAGCTGCACCACCAATGCTGACCCCTGCAGCAATGACCTGTGTGGCAGCCACCTCCACCATCACCACCGCTTCCTCCAACACTGTACCTTTGCCAGCTGTTGCGAACAACACCAGGTACACCGGGGATGCTGGGGACGGTGTGCGGCGGCTGCGCCAGGTAACGCCACATGTCCGTGGTTTCAGGGCAGGTGGGAGGACAACTGGGGGACAGTCACAGGAGGACAATGAGACAGAGGCCCAGGACACCGTGCTAACTGTCCTTGGTGCATACCAGCAGAACCAGGGACAGATGGGCTAGGGCTCAAAGAACTGTGTGAACTCCGCCTGCTGCAGAGGTCCATGGACACTCGTTTGGGACAAAGTGCCGAGTACATGGGCCAGCTTGTGGGTGCCCTGAGGGTCATGCATGCATCCCAAATAGCTGGCCATCCCCCCCGTGGCCAGCCGGATGTTGGTCACACCACCGCAGCAGCGGCCACAGGGAGGGGTGAGTCACACCACAGCGAATCCTCAGACACCTCTGAGCATGCAGCAGGTTCCCCCCCTGGCTAACGGCTGAGTGTGCGTCCCAAAAAGACCCCTGGATGATCACGTGGAACAGCACCATGCCGTACCAGTTCCCAGAGCAACCGCTGATGTCACCACTGTAACACCGTACATTGACTTTGTTGTAAATCAGAACCAACATTGCCACAAGGATGGGAGTGTCATGTTTTACTGTTGGACTCTACCATTGTGTGTCCTACGCCAACGATCCGTGTACCATCACCTTCAAATTCACCTCTCACCTGTCACACATTGGCCAGGGAACACAACTCACAACAGTATGCCTTGGTGTCAAGAGCATTTCCATCACAGAAAGTAGCATGTCAACTCACATTGCAATGTATCCGAATATGTAAAACCGAAAATACATTGAGAGAGTGGAGGAACCTGGAAAGACATAAGGAAATAACAGTGCGTTGACATATTCTGGAATAATCGCAAAAGCACACCACTAGGCAACACTGTCCAATATGTCTTCCATAGAACACCGGCAAACACCATCAACATGGTCAGCAGGGGGACTGGAGCACACGACTGCACCTCCCAACACCGTTTGGCCCTTAGCATCCTGGTAAATGCAGGTCTGCTGAAATGCTTACTTGTGTCACCGTTGTCGTGTGTCAGCAAGGTTGGTGCAGGTGAGTGCTGTGATTCCCTAGACACGTGTGGCGCGTTAACCTCCCACATCAGTAGGGGTAAGATACATTGTGATCAGTGTCTGCTGAGGAAGCTGCCACAATCCACTCGGGTCTCTGTACCTCTCCCTGCTTGACTCAGGGGAAACACCTCAGTCTCATGAGAAGTAAGCATCATGACTGAACTGCATTTACCAGAATGCTAAGGGATGAACTGTGCTGGGAGGTGCAGCAGTGTGCTCCCAACCCCCAATAACATCAACATGGACATGACGGTAGTTGCCACAGATCACATAGCGCAGACCGATGAAATCCTTAGCAGTGTGCCCACAGGAGCCAGCATCACACCACATCCTGTCATGTGGACGATGTGGACATTGTCGCATCAACACACTCAAGTACTGTTGCACAGTGATTTATTGCATACACGTGTGATTTATGCATGTCCAACCACATGAATACCAGTCCCTGACAACATGCACACGCCAAATCCAGTTCCAAAACGCACTTCGCTGTTCCTGCATGAGCACAACAGCTGCGTGCACAGTCCAGGCATCACGTATATAGGATCTGTTGCACAACGTGTCCTTTTTGTGGTAATGTTCAGCTAACTACCCCATGGGTGATTGTGTATAGTCATTTGTGGCCTCACATTCACACAGCGAAAGCATACTTCAATAAGTGTGCTTGCACAATGGGCCTCTGTTGAGACAAGTAGTCGCTCCCACACCAGACCGGAAACCTTCGAAGTGCAGGTGTCTAGACCGTCCCGCGCTATTCAGCCACTGCTGAACACGGCTCTCCCACTATTTTCGCGTTGAACTGACACAGAAATTATTGATAGCGTCTGATGCTGAAGGCTGTTGCACACTTGTTATCAGACTTGTGGGCTCTGGCCTTGTCCCTTCCTTCCATGCTTTTCCGGGAGTACCACCGGGTGTGATTGCTCCAATTTGCACACTGCATTTGGTGGTCTCAGTTCATTACTTTTGCTGTACAGCAGAGCGCTGGTTCTGAGATTGCTCTCACGCCATGTCTGACCGTCCTGTGGTCCAGGCCGAGGCCGGTCAGTTGCAACTGTACCGTGCCCGCATGCAGCTTCTCTTTGGATGTGACCCATTGGCTGTGCTGGGCATAAGTTATGGGCTAACGTTCCGCTATGCGTATTTCACCTGCGTGCAACCTGTCTTTTCCTGCAGGAGATGTCTGTTTGAGTGGGCCATGGATGTCTGCCTTTCAAACACATACCTAGCCGACCTGGATCATGAGCTGTGGGTGACTCCTTTGTTGGTCCACGTGCAAGACTGCTTCGGTGAGACACGTTTATGGGATGCCTTACAATGTGTCAGGCAGGCGGACAGCTGCGCCTGTGCGTTAGCGCAATGGCTCCTGTGCAATGCCAACATCGAACCTCTCCCAGGTTGCGATGGGATGCTCCTATTAACCTTGTGGTGCGAGGAGCACATCTGTTCCTTCATACTGCTGAATTGGATGGCGGTCCTTTTTGCTGAGGATGATTTGGATATTCTTTTGGAACTGATTGCCTTCGAAGCTGCCTGTGCCTTCTTGGATTCGTAACTACGTAACAGCAACAGGAACTGTTGGTGACTAATTCAATTTTCGTTTACCTTTCTTCACGCCTCCTGACGGGAATTGTCAACCAGCTCTCTGACTTTGGCCCTGTCGACATTGGCTTGGACTATGCTGAGCTCTGCGGGCTGTTTCGCTTGGTACCACTGACCTGAGCAAGTGGAGTCTGTCATCTGACCGTCGTGGACATTGTCGCCTGGCATGAGCCTGGCTTCCAATTATGCAGATGTAGCGCACGGAGATTACATGGCGTTGTTGTATTGCAAGTACCCAGGGCTCGAGTCGGGTGTACACGCAGGTACACGGTGTCCTCCCCCTCTTTACACGGGGTGGACGCCGTCCCCCCTGCCAGGACGTTGGTCCCCACAGGAATATGCATAACTTGTCCCGGTGTACTCTCCAGTTACCGGTACACGTTCACCAGCACCTGCACGTTGACTGCTCTCCATTCCCTGCAGCAACGTGCAGGCAGCGAGTGAGCCTTTTTTCACCTCCAGCCGGGCCGAAGTAAAGGGCCCATCTGGCCTCCTATTGTTTGCACATGCTGACTGGGGTCCGCCTTGGACCTTACATTTGAATGTGGATGCCACAGAGGGACACATAGGCACACAGCTTGCCTTCTGTTCACAGGTACTTAAGGGAGGCATGCTTTTGCCTGTGTTCTGTCCATGTGTGTCAATGCAGACAGTGTAAGACTGTCAGATGGGTTAGTCTGTCCCAGTATTTGCACAAATCATTACTGTCGCACTATTTTACTTCTTTTTTAGCGCTACATCGTAACGTTGTGGGGTCATTTGCATTTTGTCTTACTTGGTCAGTCCCCCCACTTCTTTTTTGGGGACCTGTGCCCTGCAGGTACCTTAATATATGTCTGTCACATGAGAGGTGTCCGCAGAGCTTGTCCTCTGTGCGACCTAGAGTACTGTCTGTACATTCTGTCCGTGGTCGGAGGACATTGTCCCTTGTCATTCTGTTCTGGTGTGGCCCTGGCACCCCGACCCAACCAAGTCTCACAGCTGCAAGAGGACACGGATCCCCTTTGGATGAAATGGGAATGCGGGCTAGATGCCCCACACTTGGGGAGTGATGCATCCAGTGATGAGAGCGACACAGCAAATGTGATGCAATTGTCACCATACATAGGCAGAGGGATGGGTACTGCTGACGAAGGCCATGGGCCAGGGACATCCCATACAACTCCTTCCTACAAGGGGTGGGGTGATATGCACGTGGATCGCGGTCCAACTTCATGTCAAATGGATATGTCACTGTGGTTACTGGTTAGGTACTCCTGCATTTTCAACCTGTTGTGGCACGTATGTTGCATGCTTTGACACTGTATTAAAACTTCACTTTTGGAAACGTTTCTTGCTTTCAACTTGTCTGCTTGTGTACAGGCGCTTGCATGCCTCAGAGTGAGTAGGGGAGCAAGTGAGTCAGTACGGCAATGGTGTCTTGTGCGCAGGGGTGCTTCGGGGTGCTCAGTCCCTGCATGCATGTGTTTTCTAATACGGCGCATTGTACAGTATGTGTACGAAGTCTCTGGGACATTTGTGAAAGTCTGTGAGACAACAGCAAGGCACACAGACACAGTCATAGTCGCTCATTGTCGCATCACATTCAACCGAAGTAGTTGACGATGAGCTGTTGATGCTGGTCAAGGCCTTCTTCCTCACCACTGTCATCAGCACTGGGCATGTGTGGGTTGGGAGCGGGGGTACGGTGCTGTTCTGCAAGATGTAGCAGTCATGTGCCGAGCCAGGATACTTTGCACACACGTGTGAGATGACTTGCACGTTGATGGAGTGGTAGTGTTTGCGGTTCCTATAGATGTGTTTACTTGCCTGTGGTGGAATGAGGGCAATGTGGGTACCATCAATGGTTCCCGCAACATTTGGAATGCCTCCCAGGCAGGTCCGGCTCACGGAATCTTTATTTGTGTTGTCCAACGAGGCATTCGGGTGGGCCACTGCATGCCCGATTTGTCACTTATGTCTCTCGCCAGGCCTGCTTCAGGGCCCTCCTTTATCTCTCCTCAGTTTTGCAAAGGCCAGGGATACGCATTCCTTCCTTCCAAATTCTCTTTCTAGATGTTGTCAACTCTCAGGAAGTGTGTTTTTTCCTTAAAAGGTGCTCCTGATGGGAGGAGGAGGAGGTTTCCATGAGGTGGGAGTATCAGACAAGTGACACTTCTCATGCTCTCACTCATGCCCTCCTCCTCGGATTCCCTCTCTGCCACCCTCGTCCTGCGCCCCTCATCTCTCCATGGCCACTCGCTCATGTGTATTTCATTTGTTGTATGGCGCTACTGATGTGGGTGTAGGGTGTGACAGCACTTTACATCACGCACACATTTTACAGAGACAATCAGTCATGCAAGTATGTGAGTACATCAGTCTACAGTGAATGTCACGAAAGCCAATGGGGATTGCAAGGTGTGGTAATCACATGTCCTCCATACTGATGGGCAGGAACTTTGGAGGGCGTTTGGTCTGGAGAAGCACTGACTCGGGACGTGTGTGGGGACATCTACAGGCAGTGGCAGCTAGGCAGACTGCACGCCACACCAGTACGTGTGTTGGAAGTGCTAGGGATTACACGTATGTCTGATTTGCAGACAATGGACACCTCTGATTGTCTGCCTATGCCACTGACCCTTCACAAGACGAACCCTGGCCAGGAGACGCCAGTCCGATGTCATGGGATATTCAAGCGGGGTTCGCAGGTTGGATGTTTTATTGTATATCTAATCAAAAAAGGGAAGGAAGAAGGAGCTGTGATCCATTCAGCTTCCTTGTCGTAATACAAAATATCAAAGGGGAATGGATCACTTGTACCTGAGTAACCAGGGTTCAATGCTCTTGCCGTCTTTCAATAAAACCCTCATTCATGTACACAGGCCGTGAGGCGGTATATCTTGGTTCTCCGCCTTATTAAAAACGTGACAGCATCATCATTGGGTTTTTTTTGTATGTTACCTCCACCAGGAGGAGAAACCACTGGTTAGTGCAGTAGTGATCAGTGATAAAAAAGTGAAAGTGCTCAATTAAGGTGAGTTAAAAAAGGCCCCACATTACCTAAACTGTACCTTTATTCAGTTCGGAAATGGAGGCAGGTAAAAACAGTGATGTGCGTGGGAAGACGAGTTATCAGTCTAACGCACTGGTATGTCCATATAAGCGGTCGACATGTTTCAGCCCCATAGAATTGCCCTTACGGGTCAGTGGGCCTTCTTCAGGACCTAAAAGAGTGTAGGTTGTGTATTGTCACAGCCTAGGTGAGTACAATGTTCTTTCATCTGATTTAACAAAGGTCAGAAAGTACCTGTGAGTATAAAAAGAAACAATAAACATAAGAGGGAGTGTGTTTGCAAATACCCTATTTTGCAATACCCTCAATGATAATGTATGCCGCCACATTAATAATGTTATCTATATAGAGAGGTGATTCTCAATTGTGCACTTTAAAACTGATAAGCAACTGAAAAAATGGCAATTCTCTACCCTCGTTTTGTACTAAGGTAATGTTAGAGGTGCCACGGAGTCAGCATCCCTGCATTTGGAGTCAAACGCACATATCAACTCAAATCATTATATATTATTTGGATACATCGTTAATGCACATTCTTGGTTCATTATGTGTTAAGAGCAACTCAGACCTTTGTATATACATACATCAAGTTACAGAGGCCGCGTGTCAATAAATGGCCCCCATTGAGTCTGGACACCTAACAAAATTTTTAACAATTAATAACAAGCCGATTCTGTAAGCATACGGAAAATTATGGTGCGCAGAATATTATGTCCTACGCAATTAGTACCCCATCGTAAAGGTGGTTCTGTGTATTCTCTACATGTGGGGTGGGTTCACTGGTGGTCAATAAGTGAAACAGGTGGACTGCGTGGATCGCTTAATGCGCCCTTCTATTGAAATAATTAAAGCGCATCTCTGCCATATCGCGTGATCGAAATTATGTGACAGGGCTGATCATTAACCAAGGGTAAGGAGTTCAAACAAGGCATGCCTCCATGATAAGGTATGATGCTAGGTTAGGAGCAGTGAGTGTGCCCACTGTGCATATATTAGTAGCCAGACAAACGAGTTAAGCTATATAGTAAGCTCTATGTGGCCCAAGCTCAAGGAATATTGAAATGTTTGTGTATTAGAAAAAAGTCGCATTGCGCTTTTAAGTTAGTGTTAGAGTGCGAAGTCTAAGGAATATAGTTCAAAATGTGCCGTCGTAGGGTGTGGTTGTGTAGAATTTGGCGAAAAGTAAGGATGAGCGCATTAGAGATGTGCGTGGCATACCTTTCAGTCCCTTACTAAGGACTCCCTCGGGGTGCCGGCGGGCGTATTTGCCTATTGAAAAATAGGGGAGTTTTCATTTAGAGGAATGGTTAAGTAGATTTTATACGATACATGTCTGAAGGCTGCTCCTGAGGTCTGCTCGCGTCCTCCTCGTGTTGTACCTTGTGTTGATGCAAAGCACGACTTGTGCTCGCTCTTCCTACGGTGCCCCAGATGACGCGGGCTTGTTGGGAGCAATCACTATGTAGTGGCTGGGTAGTGGCCACAGTAGAAAGACTATGTTAGTGTCACTGATGTCGCATGATGTTAACCTTAATTAAAAACATTTTTTGGTTATATTTCAAGGTCTAAAAACGATGTATGTATATTGTTAGCAATAGGATTTGTGCGAGTGCATTGAGGTTCCCAAAACTGGTGGTAGTTGGTTCATTATGCCTCCTCATTGTTGTGTTATATTGACTCCGTAGTGACGGTCAGTCACAGCAATTATTTATACCGCTGTAGTAATTGAAAATTGTCGTTGTGACAATTGTAGTCAGCGTGTTGGTTGGTCCCACTGGAAGTGGTGTCAGCGCTTTTCATGACATTGGTTCTAGTTTCAGAAGGTTTTTTTTTAGTTTTTTTTTAGCATTGTTCACCTATGGTGAAAGGACCGGAGATACGATGCAGTTACTGTCTGGAGGTTTTTGTTGGTACAGTGTCTTCCCCCCGTTGCTGTATCTCTGGAGTAAGGCCAACTATGTGAGTTAGTATTGGTGCTCACTGAATAGTAGTGATATTGGTTATGTTGTTATTCCCTGTGTATTAGGCTCAGCCAGGGAATGTTATCGTTCAAACCTGTGGTGTTTGTCTTAAGGCGATGTACCCATCTTTGTTCCTTTTCAAAGAGTGTGCGTTCAGCATCTTGATTTTTGATCTCTAGAGTCTCTAGGATGACCTAGTTTAGGTCGTCAACAGTGTGCTGTAGGTCAATGTAATGAGTACTCATTTTGGTCGTCCCTCTCTTACACTTCACATTGCTTCTGTGTTCGAATATTCGTTGTTTCACCTTGTGGCATGTCATACCAATGTATCTTAGAGTGCAAGGACACGTGATCATGTAGATCACATGTGTGGAATTGCAGTTTGTGTGGTGTCTGATCGTCCAATCTAGTTCTGGTAGAAGTTCAATCTTTTTTGTTGCGGTGGTCAGTTTTCATACTGAGCACGAACCACATGAGTAATGTCCAGTTATGGGTGGCATATTCCATAATGTGGCTGTTAACTCTCTCTTAGGCAATTGCGGTGGTCTTGTGTGAACAAGAATGTCTTTGAAATTCTTTGTTCTTTTGTTAGCGAACCTTGGTTTAGGCCAGTTCAGTGAACCTGATGACAGGATTCTCCAATTTTTGTTTATGATCTTTTTAACTTCATTGGTGGCTGTGTTGTATGTTGTGACACAGGTTACGATGTCTTGTTGGGGTTCTCTGGGCATGGTTTCCAATAGACTCTCTCTAGGTTGGTTTCTTGCCCTCTTTTGGCATTTATTTATCGTCTTCTCTGGGTAGTCTCGTTTCGTCAGTTTTTCGCATAGGTCTCTTGCTTGTGCTTTGTATTCTGTGAGATCACTACAGTTGCGTCTCAGACGCAGAAATTTGCTATATGGTAGGTTGTCTCTGAGTGGGCGAGGATGGAAACTCTTATAGGAGAGCAGGCTGTTCTTGGACGTCGGTTTAAAGTAAGTCTTGGTTTTTATCGTATTGTTTACAATGTAGATAGTTATGTCCAGGAAGTCCAATTCTTTATTGTCTGCCGTGTAGGTAAATTTCAAACACTGGTCTCTAGTGTTGATCCATCTGTGGAAACTTAGTAAGCTTTCTTGGGTACCCTCCCAGATCATGATGACGTTGTCTATGTAACGCTTCCAGAAACGTATCATGGAGACGAAAGGGTTGGTGACATTCTGTATGTAAGTGTCCTCAAAGTTGCTCACGTAGAGCCCCTCTACGCTTGGAGCAAAAGTGCTGCCCATTGATGTTCCGTGGCATTGTTGATACATAGTGCCATTGTATTCAAAGTAGTTTTCTGTGAGGGCGAGTCGGCAACACTCTAGAACGAAATGTCTTGGTGTCTTGAAATCCCATTGTTCGTCGAAAAGTAATGTTTCTAGCATTTCCAGGGTGTCCTGTTGGGGGAGGCTCGTATATAGACTCTCCACGTCTAGTCCGACTAGGAGCATTCTTTCATCCGAGAAGGTCTGTTCCTTCAGGAGGTTCAGCAAGTCCCTGGTATCCTTCAAGTATGTTGGCGTTTTTTATACCAAAGGTCTCAGGTATTGGTCAGCAAATTGTGAGAGTGGTTCTAATACCGAACCAATACCTGAGACTATGGGGCATCCTGGTGGTGGCCTCCGCTCCTTGTGAATTTTGGGAAGTGAATAGAAATATGGTACCTTGGATGATCTTGTTTTTAGGAAGTCTGCCTCATTTTTTGAGATCCAGTCATTCAGTTCTGCTTCATCCACCATTAATTCAATGGTTCTTTGTAATCTGTTAGTTGGATCTGTGGTAATTACTTTGTGGAATTTCGTGTCTGAGAGGAGTTTGAGGCATTGCTGGTCATATCCTTCTTTACTCAGTAGGACTATCCCTCCACCTTTATCGGCTGGCTTGATTATGATATTCTCATGTTGCCGAGTTCATCTAGCGCTTGCTGTTCCAATCTTGTGACGTTCATAAAAGGTTTTTTGGTGTGTTTCTTGATGTCTCCCATTTCTTTCATGACAGCTTGTTCGAAAGTTTGGATCTCAATTGGTACTTGGTGGTTTAGAGGGCAAAAGGTGGATTTTCGTCGTAATGTTGTGTCACCTCCAGTGATGTATTCTTCTTTGTTGTTGAAGAAAGCTTTAAGTTTTAGTTTTCTACATAATTCAGCCACCTCACATTGTAGTTTGAATGTGTCCAGTGGTGGTGTCGGTACATAGCCTAGTCCTTTATTCAGGACGTTCTCTTGTTCCTGGGTCAAGGTGATATCAGTCCAGTTAACTATGAGTGAATCATGGTTTCTCTTTGGACATGCTCCTTGTAAGGACCTGTCGTTCCTGGTACGTCCACGTGATTCCTTTTCTTCTTCCCCTTTGGCTGGTCTGGCCTCTTCCTAAAAAAGGAGGTCTTTGCATGTAGTTTGGTCCCATCATTGGCCCAATTGGTGGCGGTCCTTGGAAGTAGGGGTTCATCCATCCATTGGTGTGAATGGTTGGAAGAGGGGAGGTGGTTGGTCTCCGTACTGTGGTGTGCGCCAGGTATTAGGTCTCCGGCATTGCTGGCGTCTATTCTGTCCCCTGTTCTTTCGTTGAGGTGTTATTTCATCACCACTCCAGTCTGAGCCTGCTGTGGAGTTGCCCCCACTAGAGTCGTTATCGGACAGCTGGTCAGGTGCCCTGTAATCATCCTTGGTATAGGGATGCATTTTCTCCATTGAGAAACGTTTTAAGTCCTTTCCTAACTTCTGTATTTTGTTTTGTGTTATGTACTCTTTTGTCTCTCTGTTGATTTCTTCGAATCTTTTTTTGTATATTGAGATGTGTACCATGCCTTTTAGTTTGGCCTCACTCACTTGTATCTTAATTGTGAGTGCTTCTGTGAGTCTTGTTGCAGTCTTTATGATGAGAACAAGATAATCTCTGGTACACTTCCATGATATGGCTGACCAGTCCTTACGGAAGGCAATGTCATGGAGGAAAATGCGTGGGGCATTATGCACCCAAAGTCCTTTGGGTGCGGCATTAGCGCGAAAGTATTCCGTCATAATTATTCCGTGAATGGCAGTTCTCACTTGTTCTTTTTTGATCTCTGAGAGTTCATCCCAGTTGTTGGTCTGTGCTAGTGTTTGAGTTAGATCACTCTCTTGTAATAGAGAGGGTAGTGATAGAATTGCATTTATCTCTTCAGCTGTGTAGCTCAAGCCTAGGTTTTCGGCCATTTTTGTGATCGAAGAATTCTAAAAACCTCTTAACAGCCGATCCGATTTGGTGGCATGTGAGAGAGGCAATTACCAAATGAAATGGTAAACTACAATTTGGATATACTCCCACAGCTGTCCGCTGCTTAAGATATATCTAATCAAAAAAGTGACAATACACAACCTACACTCTTTTAGATCGAAAACCTAGGCTTGAGCTACACAGCTGAAGAGATAAATGCAATTCTATTACTACCCTCTCTATTACAAGAGAGTGATCTAACTCAAACACTAGCACAGACCAACGACTGGTATGAACGCTCAGAGATCACATAAGAACAAGTGAGAACTGCCATTCACTGAATAATTATGACGGAATACATTCACGCTAATGCTGCACCCAAAGGACTTTGGGTGCATAATGCCCCACGCATTTTCCTCCAAGACATTGCTTTCCGTAAGGACTGGACAACCATAACATGGAAGTGTACCAGAGATTATCTTGTTCTCATCATAAAGACTGCAACAAGACTCACAGAAGCACTCACAATTAAGATACAAGTGAGTGAGGCCAAACTAAAAGACATGGTACACATCTCAATATACAAAAAAAGATTAGAAGAAATCAACAGAGAGATGAATGAGACAAAAGAGTACATAACACAAAACAAAATACAGAAGTTAGGAAGGGACTTAAAACGTTTCTCAATGGAGAAACTGCATCCCTATACCAAGGATGATTACAGGGCACCTGACCAGCTGTCCGATAACGACTCTAGTGGGGGCAACTCCACAGCAGGCTCAGACTGGAGTGGTGATGAAATAACACCTCAACGAAAGAACAGGGGACAGAATAGACGCCAGCAATGCCGGAGACCTAATACCTGGCGCACACCACAGTACGGAGACCAACCACCTCCCCCTTCCAACCATTCACACCAAACTACCATGGATGGATGAACCCCTACTTCCAAGGACCGCCACCAATGGGGCCAATGATGGGACCAAACTACATGCAAAGACCTCCTTTTTTAGGAAGAGGCCAGACCAGCCAAAGGGGAAGAAGAAAAGGAATCACGTGGACGGACCAGGAACGACAGGTCCTTACAAAGAGCATGTCCAAAGAGAAACCAGGACCAAGCACGATTCACTCATAGTTAACTTGACTGATATCACCTTGACCCAGGAACAAAAGAACGTCCTGAATAGAGGACTAGGCTATGTACCAACACCACCACTGGACACATTCAAACTACAATGTGAGGTGGCTGAATTCTGTAGAAAACTAAAACTTAAAGCTTTCTTCAACAACAAAAAAGAATACATCACTGGAGGTGACACCACATTACTACGAAAATCCACCTTTTGCCCTCTAAACCACCAAGTACCAATTGAGAGCCAAACGTTCGAACAAGCTGTCATGAAAGAAGTGGGAGACATCAAGAAACACACCAAAAAACCTTTTATGAACGTCACAAGATTGGAACAGCAAGCGCTAGATGAACTTCGGCAACATGAGAATCTCATAATCAAGCCAGCCGATAAAGGTGGAGGGATAGTCCTACTGAGTAAAGAAGGATATGACCATCAATGCCTCGAACTCCTCTCAGACAGGAAATTCTACAAAGTAATTACCACAGATCCAACTAACAGATTACAAAGAACCATTGAATTAATGGTGGATGAAGCAGAACTGAATGACTGGATCTCAAAAAATGAGGCAGACTTCCTAAAAACAAGATCACCCAAGGTACCATATTTCTATTCACTTCCCAAAATTCACAAGGAGCGGAGGCCACCACCAGGACGCCCCATAGTCTCAGGTATTGGTTCGGTCTTAGAACCACTCTCACAATTTGCTGACCAATACCTGAGACCTTTGGTACAAAAAACACCAACATACATGAAGGATACCAGGGACTTGCTGAACCTCCTGAAGGAACAGACCTTCTCGGATGAAAGAATGCTCCTAGTCGGACTAGACGGGGCGAGTCTATATACGAGCCTCCCCCAACAGGACACCCTGGAAACGCTAGAAACATTACTTTTCAACGAACAAAGAGATTTCAAGACACCGAGACATTTCGTTCTAGAGTGTTGCCGACTCGCCCTCACAGAAAACTACTTTGAATACAATGGCACTATGTATCAACAATGCCACGGAACATCAATGGGCAGCACTTTTGCTCCAAGCGTAGCGGGGCTCTACGTGAGCAGCTTTGAGGACACTTACATACAGAATGTCACCAACACTTTCGTCTCCATGATACGTTTCTGAAAGCGTTACATAGACGACGTCATCATGATCTGGGAGGGTACCCAAGAAAGCTTACTAAGTTTCCACAGATGGATCAACACTAGAGACCAGTGTTTGAAATTTACCTACACTGCAGACAATGAAGAATTGGACACATAACTATCTACATTGTAAACAATACGATAAAGACCAAGAATTACTTTAAACCGACGTCCAAGAACAGCCTGCTCTCATATAAGAGTTTTCATCCTCGCCCACTCAGAGACAACCTACCATATAGCCAATTTCTGCGTCTGAGATGCAACTGTAGTGATCTCACAGAATACAAAGCACAAGCAAGAGACCTATTCGAAAAACTGACGAAACGAGACTACCCAGAGAAGACGATAAATAAATGCCAGAAGAGGGCAAGAAACCAACCTAGAGAGAGTCTATTGGAAACCATGCCCAGAGAACCCCAACAAGACATTGTAACCTGTGTCACAACATACAACACAGCCACCAATGAAGTTAAAAGATCATAAACAAAAATTGGAGAATCCTGACATCAGGTCCACTGAACTGGCCTAAACCAAGGTTCGCTAACAAAAGAACAAAGAATTTCAAAGACATTCTTGTTCACACAAGACCACCGCAATTGCCTAAGAGAAAGTTAACAGTCACAATATGGAATATGCCACCCATAACTGGACATTACCCATGTGGTTCGTGCTCAGTATGTAAACTGACCACTGCGACAAAAAAGATTCAACTTCTACCAGAACTAGATTGGACGATCAGACACCACACAAACTGCAATTCCACACACGTGATCTACATGATCACGTGTCCTTGCACTCTAAGATACATTGATATGACGTGCCGCAAGGTGAAACAACGAATATGCGAACACAGAAGCAATGTGAAGTGTAAGAGAGGGACGACCAAAATGAGTACTCATTACATTGACCTACAGCACACTGTTGACGACCTAAACTGGGTGATCCTGGAGACTCTAGAGATCAAAAATCAAGATGCTGAACGCACACTCTTTGAAAAGGAACAAAGATGGGTACATCGCCTTAAGACAAACACCACAGGTTTGAACGATAACATTCCCTGGCTGAGCCTAATACACAGGGAATAACAACATAACCAATATCACTACTATTCAATGAGCACCAATACTAACTCACAAGAGTTGGCCTTACTCCAGAGATACAGTGACAGGGGGAAGACACTGTACCAACAAAAACCTCCAGACAGTAACTGCAGTATCTCCGGTCCTTTCACCATAGGTGAACAATGCTAAAAGAAAAAAAAACCCTTCTGAAACTAGAACCAATGTCATGAAAAGCGCTGACACCACTTCCAGTGGGACCAACCAACATGCTGATACGCTGACTACAATTGTCACAACGACAATTTTCAATTCCTACAGCGGTATAAATAATTGCTGTGACTGACCGTCACTACGGAGTCAATATAAAACAACAATGAGGAGGCATAATGAACCAACTACCACCAGTTTTGGGAACCTCAATGCAATGCAATGAGGGCCGCGGTTTCGCCGTTGTCCAGCAGGGCCCTGATGTCATCGGTGGCGGCGATGAGGGCAGTTTTGGTGCTGTGGTTGCTGCGGAACCCGGACTGGGACGGGTCCAGGATGTTGTTCTCCTCGAGGTAGCGGGTCAGCTGTTTGTTGACGGTTTTCTCGATGACCTTCACCGGGAACGGGAGCATGGAGATGGGCCGGAAGTTCTTGAGGTCCCTCGGATCTGCCTAGGGTTTTTTGAGCAAGGCGTTGATCTCGGCGTGCTTCCAGCTCTCCAGGAAGGTCGCGGTCTCGAAGGAGATGTTGATGGCCTTGCGGAGATGGGGTGCGATGGTGGCGCTGGCTTTGTTGAAGATATGGTGTGGGCACGGGTCTGACGGGGAGCCGGAGTGGATGGTGTTCATGATTTTGATGGTGTCGTCGTCGTTGATGTGAGTCCAGGTGAGCAGGGGGTCGTTCTGGGTGGTGGTCGTGGGGTCTGAGGTGTCGTTGGCTGCCGTGGTGGTCTGGTTGTCGAAGCTGTCATGGATGTCTGTGATCTTGCGATGGAAGAAGGTGGCCAAGGAGTTGCACAGGTCTTGCGAAGGTGGGATGTCGTTGGTGTTGGAGCTGGGGTTGGAGAGTTCCTTCACGATGTTGAAGAGCTCTTTGCTGTTGTGTGCGTTGTTGTCGAGGCTGTCCTTGAAGGAGGTCCTTTTAGCGGATCTGATGAGGTGATGGTGTTGGCGCATGGCGTTCTTGTCCTTGGAATATAACCAAAAAAATGTTTTAATTAAGGTTAACGTCATGCGACATCAGTGACATTAACATAGTCTTTCTACTGTGGCCACTACCCAGCCACTACATAGTGATTGCTCCCAACAAGCCCGCGTAATCCGGGGCACCGTAGGAAGAGCGAGCACAAGTCGTGCTTTGCATCAACACAAGGTACAACACGAGGAGGACGCGAGCGGACCTCAGGAGCAGCCTTCAGATATGTATCGTATAAAATCTACTTAAACATTCCTCTAAATGAAAACTCCCCTATTTTTCAACAGGCAAATACGCCCGCCGGCACCCCGAGGGAGTCCTTAGTAAGGGACTGAAAGATATGCCGCGCAAATCTCTAATGCGCTCATCCTTACTTTTCGCCAAATTCTACGCAACCACACCCTACGACGGCACATTGTGAACTATATTCCTTAGACTTCGCACTCTAACACTAACTTAAAAGCGCGATGCAACTTTTTTCTAATACACGAACGTTTCAATATTCCTTGAGCTTGGGGCACATAGAGCTTACTATATAGCTTAACTCATTTGTCTGACTACTAACATACGCTCCCCACGTATGTTGAACTGCCGCGCACATTTGAGCGCCCACTTTTAAACAACAGTGGGCACACTCACTGCTCCTAACCTAGCATCATACCTTATCATGGAGGCATGTCTTGTTTGAACTCCTTACCCTTGGTTAATGATCAGCCCTGTCACATAATTTCGATCACGCTATATGGCAGAGATGCGCTTTAATTATTTCAATAGAAGGGCGCATTAAGCGATCCATGCAGTTCACCTGTTTCACTTATTGACCACCAGTGAACCCACCCCACATGTAGAGAATACACAGAACCACCTTTACGATGGGGTAATAATTTCGTAGGACATAATATTCTATGCACCATAATTTTCCGTATGCTTACAGAATCGGCTTGTTATTAATTGTTAAAAATTTTGTCAGGTGTCCAGACTCAATGGGGGCCATTTATTGACACGCAGCCTCTGTAACATGAGGAATAAACACTCCTCTAATGATATATGTATATACAAAGGTTTGAGTTGGTCTTAACACATAATGAACCAAGAATGTGCATTAACCGTATATCCAAATTATATATAATGATTTGAGTTGATCTGTACGTTTGACTCCAAATGCAGGGATGCTGACTCCGTGGCACCTCTAGCATTACCTTAGTACAAAACGGGGGTAGAGAATTGCCATTTTTTCAGTTGCTTATCAGTTTTAAAGTGCACAATTGAGAATCACCTCTCTATATAGATAACATTATCAATGTGGCGGCATACATTATCATTGAGGGTATTGCAAAATAGGGCATTTGCAAACACACTCCCTCTTATGTTTATTGTTTCTTTTTATACTCACAGGTACTTTCTGACCTTTGTTAAATCAGATGAAAGAACATCGTACTCACCTAGGCTGTGAAAATACACAACCTACACTCTTTTAGGTCCTGAAGAAGGCCCCCTGACCCGTAAGGGCAATTCTATGGGGCTGAAACATGTCGACCGCTTATATGGACATACCAGTGCGTTAGATTGATAACTCATCTTCCCACGCACATCACTGTTTTTACCTGCCTCCATTTCCGAACTGAATAAAGGTACAGTTTAGGTAATGTGGGGCCTTTTTTAACTCACCTTAATTGAGCACATTCACTTTTTTATCACTGATCACTACTGCACTAACCAGTGGTTTCTCCTCCTGGTGGAGGTAACATACAAAAAAAAAACAATGATGATGCTGTCACGTTTTTAATAAGGCGGAGAACCAACATATACCGCCTCACGGCCTGTGTACGTGAATGAGGGTTTTATTGAAAGACGGCAAGAGCACTGAACCCTGGTTACTCAGGTACAAGTGATCCATTCCCCTTTGATATTTTGGATGTTTTATTGCACAACATTGTTACAGTGCGGGAGACCTTTGTCCTCTTTGACTCCTTCCCTCATGTAAGTCCATCTGGCCACGAGGCATGGCTATGTATGTACTTTCACTCTCTTTCCTTGGACATTCCATGTGTGTGAAGACTTGGCTCACGGGTTACACTCTCTCATCCCTTCACAGTGTAGTGACCAGCTGGTCACTGTTCTAGTTGTTCTGGTGTATCAGCCACTCCCAGAGGGCTGGCTTACCACCCACCCCACAGCGTCCCAGCACAGGCGTCACTGGACATGTGACCCTGCCAACAAATGGAGCAGAACGCACGTGCCCTGGGCCGGTTCGCCTATACATGTACGGTGTCTGTGTGGTTACTTTATATGCATGGGGGCCTCATGGCACACAACATTACACATGGGGTGCACCAATCACTTTGGGCAAATGAGTTGTGATGTGTGATGTAATTGTCAGGGCGCAAATGCAGTATGTGTTCGCATGCGCGGTAGCTGGCATTCACATCGATGACACGCATTGGCCCCACTTGAATGTTGCAGGGTTGCGGTCGCAGCTTCCGGCCCACCAGGGTGTGGCACACACAATGCGGAAGAGCCATCAGCCAATGGGTGCCTTCGGCGTACATGTTTGGATGCTGCGGTGTGCGCGCTCTGCAACTGCGAGGCTCGTCATTGGCCCCAATTGCCTTCGGGGGCACCGAGGGTCACTCATGAGGATTGGGTGGGCCGCGCACTTTGCATTTGGCGGGTTGCCACATTCTTCGCTGTGCCGCCACACTTGCTGGGAGTTGTAGTTGTTCAGGGGTTGCATGCGTGGAGATGTTTGTTACGTAACTCTTCTGTTGATCGCGGCGGCGTTTTGTCTGCCGGAGGTGCATCCGGTAGTGCAGTGGGAAGGCCTTTGGCGCAGGATCCATGGCGGGTCCGGGGGTTTAGATGGGTACTGTGTCGGCTCTTCCTCTCCGATGTTGTATTTCCGCCATCCGCAACGTAGTGGTTTTTACGCTGTGGTGGGAAGGGCTGTTTGCAACATCGTGATCTGGTAGGCGGACGGAACGTGTTTCCGCACGCCGGTCCTGCCCTGTTGGCTCCATCCACCACCCTTGCGTACGCAGAAAACGTGCGGAGCCTGACAGACAGCGGCGGACGGGAAATGGCCTCTGTGGGTCCATTGTGATTTGTTGGTCGCAATGACTGCACCTGGGGCGGAAGACATGACGGTTTTCCGCCACCAGCGCGGATGGGCTCCCGTTCATCATCGTAATGAGCCCCTAAGATTGTGGTTGCTGCTTGATTAGGGCTCATACCCCAGTCAACCAGTAACCCAATTTCTAGCAGGTCTTATTTCATCAGAATAGTTTTCTCCAATTTAAGGCCTTATTTACAGATTAGTGGACTGCCCACAGTTTTAAAAGTGGATTATAGCCTGTGGCACATATAATACGGCGAAGAAGATATCACCCACTTTTTGACAGAGTATCCCGCCTGCTAAACTCTAAATAAGGTCCTTAGTTTAGCGACAAGTTAACCAGCTACCTAACAAACATACAAGAAATAGTAGTGAGATCATATTTAAACTGTTCGATCTCCCTGTTTCACCAAATGCACTCAACTGAAAGTTCTTAATTCTCATCTAAATTCATTCTTCACTACCTGGTAGTGTCTTGGCCCTAACAACTCTGATAGTTAACTGAGGTGAGTTAAAAGATTTTTGGCAGTTCCTAATCTGTGACTTGTAAACGAAGGGTCTGCCCAGAGAAGTATTGGGGACCACATCTAAACCCATCCAGCCCCTCATTGGTAGTGGAATGTTCATGCATGCCTCACCTGTTCTATCAAATTGACCAATGGTAAGTTAGACCAAGAGTATAAACTAGTGTTTGGATATACTAAACATAATTCAAATATCAAAAACACCTGACCTTTATGATCAATACAGCATAATATTCCATAACTACTTCCTGTCTTCTCTTCATACCATGCATAAGATGGGATGTAACATAGTGTTACCAGGGAAAGCACCAAGTTCCCATGTTCTGTGTTGAAGGGTGTCGGTTCATCTTGTGTGGGTGTCTTTCTTCCTCCTCTTATGTCCACTGTGCTTGAGTTATGCTGCTGAAAGGGACTCATTTTAGGATCCAGTGAGAGATGGGGGGGTCTCACTTGAGATACACCCAGCGGAGAGGAGTGCAGGAGGGGCATTAGGCTTCTATCCCATGAACTGCCCTGCTAGCCCTCTGTCTCCTTCATAAATTGAGATTCCTGGGGCAGAGCAGATATTTCCCACCCATATGTCCTTGATATTCAAAGGGTGATAGGAAGGCCCCGGCCGAAGGTCTGAAGCTGATTGTGAAATGCGGACATACATTTTGATATGGACTTGGGGCTGGCTTGAGGTAAATGTGTCTGCAGGTGGCATATATCTTCTAGAACTACTTCAGGTTTTCTCATATCATAGTGCTTTCATATTGTGGGCGAGAATGATTGGATTTGATCATAGATGACCCCCCCCCCCTTGTTCAGAACATCAAATTATAGCTTCAGGAATGTGCCACAGTGTAAGGATTTGCTGACATAATGTACAGAAATCTTTTCATTTTTTCATGTGTTGACTGTATGCCCCCTAGTTGCTGGGGGTAAAAACGACTGGTTTCATTTTTTATTGTGACTATATTGAGGGATTACAAAATGTTTATTCTGCAGTATTAGGATCCTGAAGTTTCCAGTTATTGGACTTCACACGGCTCAAAGAGAATCCTTCTTTGCCTTCCACTGCACCAAGCACAATTTTTACTTGCACTTTTGCTCAGATATTGCTTTCATTCTTTCAAAAACGCACACTTTGCAAATATGCATGCCCTCAAAAGCGAAATATATTTTCTTTTCTCTTACTCTCTATTCTACTGTTCACTGAAAAGCTCTTGAAGACTGGTGAACAATTCACAAGAAGTAGTAAATCCTCACTGTGGAAGGACTTCTACAAACAGCTGCAGATTTTACATTTTTGGGATTCACATACATTTCCAGTAATAGGTCTGAAAAAGCTGCACTAGCCACAGCTTTACAGATGTTCATGTGTGTGCCCTCTTTTCACCTCTTCAATGGGAGTTACTACGATGCATTCCTCAACAGTCACGGGAGAGAAATACGCAATAGTAAACCTATTTCTCACTTCCAGGGGCTGTATTATACATTGTGCCCTGGGAGTGCAAGAGGCATGTGCATCCACTTTGTGCACCCCTGTGGCACAATGATATTACAGAAGGGGCAGCAAATGCTTGTGCATCCCTTTCTGTAGCACTGATAGCGCCGGCACACAAGTAGAGCCAGCACTATCATGAGTAGGCCTGGGCAGTGAACTTCGCTCCGTTCGCGGAGTTTGCGGAGTTTTCTGCACTCCGCACTCCGCAGAGCTCGCGGAGTGCAGAAAACTCCGCTTCGTGATGTGCAGAACTGCCACTCAGGTAGAATTTGTACCCGAGCGGCAGGAATACCAGCACAAACTGCAGTTCGCACTGCACTCCGCCACTCGCGGAGCTTCGCAGAGTTTTTTGTAACTTTGCGGAGTTCCGCATAGCAAAACTCCGCGAACTACGCCCAGGCCTAATTTCATGAGAAGGCTTTCCCTAAGTTGTGGGGGCGTGGCCTCCTGCAAATGAGGGAATCTCTTTGCCTCTGCATCCGTTCCGTATTAGGGACACGATCTTAGAGGCAAATATGCCCTTAGGAGACCCACTGAAAGTGCTCCACAAAAAGGTGACACACTTTAAGGGCAACTCCTAAAGATGGCCCTCTGGAGGGAATTCCAGGTAGGCATAAATAAAGGTATTATTCCATTACTTACCAGTAATCTTTATTAGTCTGATTCGTAGTCTTCCTCGTCTCACTCATCACCACGTGAGGCGTTTTCATCTATGTCAACAAGGTCTTTGGAGCCTTGGCTGTGGAAAATCTCTCTCTCAGGTGTGGAGACACTTCCCGTGGTTATAACTGGGATGAGGAGGAGGAGAAGGATGACGGAGATGAGGGTGTCATTTTCAGTTGTAAACTATTTTTGTAGCCAAAAATGCCTTGTTGAGTTCCCGCTTGAGAGTGGCTGAGGTACCCCGTGAGAGCGTGTTTTGTATGCAAGTACCTTCCTTGCTTAGATTTTACTATTTGGTGAGACTACACTCACCGGAAGAGATACTCCACATTACACTTGTGTGCAAAATGGTGATGGAGTATGTGATAAAAACTCTTGTGAAAGTGCAAGTGTGTTTTCATGCAAAAGGCCAGAGCGAAGAAATTTACAGGCTTTGCTTCTACTTCATAGTCTGTGTTAAGTATGCACGAGTTTTGAAAAAATACACTTCACTTTGCACACTCCTCATCTTATTTAGTAGTCCAAAGTCACAAGATTGACAATTAAAACAAGTTTTAGACATCGCTGTGATTTAAGCCATCTGTCAGTATGCGAACCACAATGCCAGAGTTATTATTTATCTCCGAAAACTCATAACTAATGTTTTTACATTTAATGTTAACTTGAAATTCTGACAGACCTACTTTTGTAGTCTTTTGTTAAGAATATGATAAGGCATCACCAGTCATATTAGTGACAGGCTGCTAGGTAACCTTCCAATGGCATTCATTAATTAATTCGACGTCTGTCTCCTGTGGCCCTGAAAGCTGTCCTTATATTGCACATTGAATAAGGTTACCAACTGTTTCCAGTCAATTTGACCAAAACGTCAGCCATGACATCGGTTCTCTTTCCACTCAATGCTAGAGTTTGACAGTCACCTAATCCGTTGTATTTTTTAATTCCCAGTGTGCTTCCATTGCCCTGTCTGTCGGCAATGACATCAACTCTTGCTATTTCTGATTTTTTATCTGGTTCGTTGCATTTGAACATTTTGAAAGCTTTCTCTTACGCTTTACTTCCTCATACACGTCCTCAGTTACTGCTGTCGGCCGCTCAGTGAATTCAGAGAAGACCTATTTCCTACAGAAACAGTGGCTTTTGTCATACCTATTCCTTTGGAGGCATCATTTCACATTGTATTCAAAAGTATGGTTTTTGAACCAATTCGTATGTGTTAAGTCTCATTCGTTTTAAATAAGATGTAGCACTATCAGACTGCTGGGCAGGCCTTCATATATGTATATGTTGTCAATTAATATGTGGAAGCAGAACACCGAACCTTAAAATTTAATGCACTACAAAATTTTGACCACACCTTTGACCTGTGCACTTTATTGCTGCTAACCAGTTCTAAGGTGCTTATTATCTCTCCTTTAAGCATGGTAAAATTGGTTTACACCCTTTTGGCACATTTAATTTACTTATAAGTCCCTAGTAAAGGTGTACTATATGTAGACAGAGCCTGTAAATTGAATCTAATAGTGGGACTGCAGCCCTTAGTGTGCCATTTACTTACTTAGTTCTTTGAAACATGTTTGTTTGCTGCATAAATACCTTACACATTGCCTCTAAGTTAAGCTTGACTGCTTCTATGCCAGGCTACCAGAGGGTTAAGCACAGGATACTTTAGTGACCTTTTGTGGCTCACCCTGACACGGATTGTGGCTGTTGCTTGAGTAGAAAATCTGAATAATTCTAAGTCCAACTAAACAGCAAAATCATACGAAATTTCTAATACATAAGACAAAAGACCCTGGAGGAATTCATAACATCTCAATCAGGTTCATAAAGAACCCTGACAGAATCTCTGGTGAAAAAGGAAAAAGTCTTGGGACAAATTAACAAAGTCACAGAAGAAACAAGAAAAGGTCACTGAACAAAAGAACAGAGTCTCTGGTGAAAAATTAAAGTCTCTGGCTCACCCCCAAAACTAGGGGGTTTTATACACATTTGAAGTATACAACATAATGGAAAACAGCTGTCTCAGCATGGCATGATTACAGATACCCCAGCATTAACCAATTACATTTTTAAAACATCATTCATTCTTTTTTTAAGTTTGAGTTTATTAAGAAAAACAAGAAAATAACAGCACCGTAATACACATAATAAATCCTATTTAACATAGAGATCATGAGAAAAATAAGGAAATACAACAGTTATAACTAACATGTTGGGTGCCAAGAGGAACTAATTTCGATAATTGGTGTGATCAAAATATTGTTTGTGACATAAAACATTTAGAGGCAAGACTTCACATTTATCAGTATTAAGCCGATAACCTGATAGCTGAGAAAATGTATCAACTTGCTGAAGAAAAGGAGGGAGAGAGGTTGTTGGATTAAAACAATATAAAAGGATATCGTCAGCATATACGGACATTTTAACCTGATGAGGGCCAAATTGGAAACCAGAGATACAAGTATCCTGTCTGATTTTTGTTAGGACGGGTTCCAACGCTATGACAAACAGTAAAGGTGATTAAGGGCATCCTTGCCGTACCCCTCGAAAGAGGGAAAAATAATCAGAAACTTTACCATTAGCAAAAATTGAAGCCCTGGGATTTGAGTATGATAAGGAGATTAGAGCGATCAGTTTAGGAGGAAAACCTATTCATTTTAGCGCATGAAACATAAAATCCCACCCAACCCTATCAAAAGCTTTTTCTGCATCTAAAGCGATAGCAGCAATAGGATAATTTAAAGAAGAAGCTTTGCCAAGGATATTAAAAAAGACTCGAGAGTTATCTGAGGCAAGTCGTCCTTTGACAAAGCCGGATTGCTCAGAACCTATAAGATCAGGCAAAACAGGGTCAATGCGTAATGCCAACATTTTTGCAAAGATCTTGTAGTCTGTATTGACTAAGGAGATGGGACGATAATGTTTACAAAGGGAAAGGTCTTTATTATCTTTTGGAATTAAACATATCAGGGCTTCTTGGAAAGTACCTTGAGAAGCACCATTGTTAATAAAAGAATTGAATAGAAGCCAAAGATTTTGAAGAAGGAGATTAGCAAAGTGATCATAGAACTCAATAGTAAACCCATCAGGTCCAGGAGCCTTCCCTCAGCATAGCACTGAGACTGCATGAGTAATTTCCGCTAAGGAAATATCGGATTCCAAAGAGTCAAAATCAATATGATGGGAGGGAGGAGAAGGAATGGATTGAAAGTAAGAGGACAAGTCTGATTGGGTTGGTTGTGATTCTGGAGTATATAGATTTTTATCAATGGAGACAAATTCATTTAATATATCATTGTCTTTAAAAAAAGAAATTTCAGCATTATTCTGTAAAGATTCTATTTTAGTTCTTTCTCTCCTTATTTTTAAGTAATTAGCCAATAATTTCCCCATTTTATTCTGACCTCCGTAGTAGCGAGTGCTGCATTTCAATAAAAAGGAAGAAGCTGCTTCTGTAGATAGTCTGTTAAAAGTGAGTTTGGCATCAGTAAGGTTTTTCAAGGAAGATTCATTGTTGGAATGATAGTAAGTATATTCTAGCTGTTTAATTTTATTGAGTAATTGAGAAGTTTGAATATCCCAAAAAATGTTCTTTTGTGAAACAAAGTTTATTATAAATCCTCTGGCTGCTGCTTTAAAAGAATCCCAAATCATTACAGGAGAGGAGTCTGGTGTTGAATTAACTGTAAAGAATTCAGAAGCGAAGGAACTGAATTGGCCGGGGAACTTAGGGTCTAAATGTAAGGAATTGTTAAAATGCCACCTACCTGTATGTGGAGTAAAGGGTATCAGGTCAAAGTCAACATAGACTGGAGCGTGATCTGATATTAAAATAAACCCAATTTCAGCCTGGAGAACATGTTGAGCTAGGGACTTACTCAGAAAAAGATAATCAATACGGGATTGTGAGTGGTGCAGGGCTGAATAAAAACTTTACTCTCGAAGGTCTGGATGGCAAAGTCTCCAAATATCAACTAATGATTTACGGCGAATTGCGGAGGTGAATTGTGAATGCATTTTAGTGTGAACAAACTTAACAGTTGAATGTCTATCTAATATGGGATCATGAATTTGGTTGCAATCACAACCAAATATAATATAATCATCATCATATAAAAGTAGTTTGTCGGAAATGTTTGTCCAAAAATCTTGTCCACTGAGGCTGGACCATATACATTAAAAATAACCAGCGGTACTTTGTCAATAAGAAGTTTAACAATAACCAAACGGCCTTCAGAGTCAGATTCCTGATGAACAACAGAAACATGAAACTTTTTATGACAGAGAATCAGGACACCATTTTTCTACCCTAAAGCCGGGAGGAGAACACATTACCTACCCAGCATTTCTTCAACTTGGCAGCCTCAGTTTCAGCAAGGTGTGTTTCCTGAAGTAACGCAATATCTGTTTTGAATTTAGCTAAATGTGATAACACCCGTTGTCTTTTGATGGGGTTACCTAACCCCTTAATATTCCAAGTAGTAACTCGGAATATAACCTAAAGTTAATATCATGAACAGATAATAAGCTTACAGTGGTAAAGTTGATAATAGAATGGAATAATAATGGAAAGGTAAAAAGATAGAGATCAGACTTTTGTTTGAGAAGAAGAGGAAGAAAAAGGGAACAATAGTATAAATAACAGGGAGAGAAAACACAACAAGAAACAAAAAGACAGTACAGGTCATACAAATGACGACTGAAAAACATACCTACAGAACACAAAGACGAAATGGGGTGGGCGACACCAGGTGATGACGACGACAACATCCGAGCCCCACCGGACAACAGGGCAGCTTTGGATTGAGTGATATCATCAACATATTGAGGAGACCATAAAAGGAAACAAGGAGGAAGAGATACACCTGTAATTAGAAGTAAAAGAGACAATATAATATAGGAAAGAGCAGCATAAAATATTAAACTAAACTAGAACATCCTTCAAAGACTTATACATAAAATTATACATAAAAAAGAGAAAGCAGACAATAGACAG
This sequence comes from Calotriton arnoldi, assembly GCA_963921515.1. Taxonomy (NCBI): domain Eukaryota; kingdom Metazoa; phylum Chordata; class Amphibia; order Caudata; family Salamandridae; genus Calotriton; species Calotriton arnoldi. The sequence continues at coordinate 1,071,181 of CAWUFW010003155.1, forward strand.
CAGAATCACAGTCAAGTAGGTTTGGTAGTGTCCATGACATCGGCTCCAATTTGTTGAAGAAAATCCTGCAGAGCTGATGGGTCCTCGTAGGTAGTGGTCTTTTCCTTATAGGTGACTTTAAAAAGACAAGGATGAATTAGGCCATATCTGGCATTTATGGTTCTTAATTGAGGACGAAGGTCAAGGAATTTCTTCCGGCGATCCGCAGTGGCTTTAGCTACATCCTGTGAGAAAAACAAACAGTGGCCCTCCCAAGAGATTTGCTTTTTAGATTTGACTGCTGACATGACTAGTAGCAGATCAGTGTATTGCAAGAAGAACAGGATGACACCACGAGGTTTTGTTGAAACTCTGGGACCAAGCCTGTGAGCTTGTTGTATATTAAGTGGGACAGAGGTAGACATGTCCAGAAGCTTGGGTAGAAAAGATTGAAAATAAGCTGTCGGATTAGAGCCCTCCATATTTTCAGGGAGCCCATAAATACGTAGGTTATTTCTGCGGTTTCAGTTTTCCAAGTCTTCAGTTTGTTTCTTGAGGAGAGCTATTTCTGACTCCAGAGAGGAAATACGAGAGCATGAAGACTGTAAAGATTCCGTAGACTGTTCTACAATAAGAACTTGTGACTCTAAGGAAGACCATTTGTTATTCAAGAGTTGCAAGGACTTAGTAGTTTCTTCCATAAAAGGTTTTAATGCACAAATGTCCTCCAGAATCAAGTCCATAGAAACTGAGGAAGAGTGCACTGGAGCCGGAGGGTCTTTTTTTGTTCGTTTGGTGGAGCTCACAGGTGTTTTGGTTGAAGGGTGTAGTTTTGAAATGGCACCTGAAGATTCAGGTTTATGTTGAGAGATGTCATCCATGTCGTTATGATTAGAGTCAGAGTCTGAATATGTATTGCGTTTAGAGGAAACTGAAAGTTTGAGACTCCTTAATCTCCCCATAAAAGGGAAGATAAACTTATATGGAGCATTCTATTAGTTGAATCAGCAGCATAGAAAGGCAAATTCAAGCTAGTGATAAGTATCTGAGAAAAATATAAAAAGACAGCCGCAGGACAACCTCTCCTCATAAGTAGTAAAGTGAGTTGCCAAAAGCTACTGTCAGTGTTCATGTCTGACGATATTAATCTCCTGAGGAAGTAAAAGTTCCATAGAGACAGCGTTAGGTAAAAGTCTCTCAACAAGGAATAAGGCGTTTTACACAGGGTCACTCAAAATACGCAGAAAAGGGGGAGAGAAATAATTGACAAAGCAGGGACTTGAGGCATAATCATGCTGCTGCAGTTGTTTATAAATGCCCAAGTGTGAAGCAGTTACTGCAGTTATTCATAAATGCCCAAGTGTGAAGCAGTTAGGTCGTTTTAAAGGTGGAATTTCGTCCGCCATTCAAAATGGCCGACGCGACCTTTCTTCTGAGAGAAAATCCCCGATGCTGTAATGTCTAGAAAAGTCGCGAAGGGGGTAAAACTGTTGCACTCCAGCGACTAACCAGGTCAAGAGGGAGAGACACCTTGCAGTCTCATCCCTCTGCGAGCACCGGAGTGGTCTCCAACATCGAAGAAGCTCCCCGGTCCGTCGGAGCTCAGCGCGACCCCGCCATCTTGAAGTGGCGCAGAAACCACAGCCAAAACATCATTCATTCTAATACAATAATATTAAGCCCTTTCCTATGTAATTCTCCTGGTATTAAACACTTTTTAAATCAATTGATACATGAGTGAATTCTGTCCTTGGACACTCTGCACCACTTGGGACATGAAAAAAGATGTATTCATAATACATACACTCTATGAAAATAAACCGCTACATCACTGTGTCCTGTTGTCAGTTAAGACCGCAGAGATTGTGGGTAGGGTGACCAACTGGGATGGGTGCAAATTCAGGACACTGAGTGTAAAAATTCAGGGCTAAGGGTAAAAATTCAGGACAAAAATTCAGGAAAGATAGTCAAAATTCAGGACAAAAATTTAGGACAAAGGTAAGTTTTACAAACAAATCAGAGGTTGCACAATAGTATGTAAGTAAGTAAATAGACAACCAACATAAGTACAAGTCAAAATCAGTTTGTATTAGGTTGAGACAATCGTGCACTTCGTGGGTTTTTGGTATGTGCACAACTTTGAGCAACTGTGCAGGTCTTTCTGTGGTATTTCATATGATCATAATCTATTTACATGGTTACTGCACTTGGTTGTCCAGTCTGACATTTTGTTTACAGTTCATGGTGATGTATAAATTGTTGAGGCATTATTGTAGGTCAAAAGGAGGCACTATCTTTTACACACAGAACATTTTCCAGTGAAATAGCAGCAAAATGCCAACATACAGTTTTCCTGATAAAACTATCTAGAGCACAAACAATAATGTGTGGAAATGGGGTTTCAGCAAATATGTATCAGTTGAACATCACCAAGTAAAGTGTCTTGATTGTTTTGATACTATTAAAACTCTGTTTCCAGCACGCTTCAGAATTGCAAACAAGTAGTCCATTTGTGGTTTTCTAACTGCTGATATGTTTTGCAACATTTGCACAGTTCATTTGCAGGTCTTTAAAAGTTGTTGTGTGCTAGGAAAAACTGATAGTTTACAGCCTTTGGGCCATATTTACAAGGGGATTTCGCCACCAGACCTCACTCTTAGTGACGTTCTGGTGGCGATATGCCCTTCTCCATATTTACAGAGCGGCTGTAAGCCACTTTTTGTGGCTTACCGCCGCCTTGTAAATAAGGCCCCTTTACACGCATCACTTAGCGTGCAAGGGGCATGCAATGGGTGTTGCTGTGGGTGTTTTACCCCAACACCCATTGCTTTTGACTCTGGCCCAGATTTACAAGGAGGTGTAAATCTGAGGCAGCGCCAAAAACTAACGCCATGCAAAAGCAGACATTAGAATGGCGAAACAAGGAGAAATACTTTTATTTCTCCTCGTTTTTGCTTTTTCTATGTGTGCTGCATTCTGATGCACACACAGAAAGAGCAAAATGCCTTTAATGATTGTTTATGAGTAGACAGGTGTCCCTTCCTGCACATAAACAATCATTAAATAATGACGATTTGCCACTTCTATGTGTGCTGCATTCAGCGTTTTGAAAATGTTGGAGCGAGGCGCAGCCAAATTTGGCACAGGTCCACGCTCTGACATTTTCTCGTAAATATACCCCTTTGTTTTCACACTCCCTTTACCACCACAACAACACTGTCAACTAGTCCACTTTACTACTCTGTCTTTGACTGCAAAGTTAGAGAATTTTGTAAACACCAATCCACATGTTAAAGGAATAAGCAGAAATGTGTCAGACGATACAGACTGACACTTTCCTTCATTACTTGAGCACATAGCATTTGCGACAAGCTGAAAACAAAATTTAAAGTCATCTTTATTGCCCCTTCACCTTCCCAACTCAAACTCATGATAAGACTGGGATGTATGTGTGATAGTTTGCTAGACTTTGTGCACTTGGTCATAGGCTAGTTGTGCAAGGGTGTGAAGTTGGTATATTTAGGGTGTTCTTGCGGGTGGTGCTGTAGACGAGATACATGGTGTTCTGTTGCTCAATATCTCATTAATTCTGTTAAAGAGAAACATTTTGCCATTATCAGAACCCAATTATTTGACATAGAAAGGGTGAAGGCTAAAGGCTGCATTACCGAGATTGCATTAAGTACATGGTGGCAGAGGTGGAGGGCGGCTTACTGGATGAAAGCATTTAATCAAGTTTATATGCCTCTGTAAATAAATAAAATTATCTTGGCTTGTCTCAAGTGGGCCTACAGGTGAATCAGAGTTATGGCATCCTGCGTTAAGGGCATTACTCACCACCGGCTAGAAAGTGAGGGGTGAATTTCTGATGTGCCTCATATGTCCAGTTTAAACATTCAGACACCCTATTTCCAAATTATCTAAAGTTTCTCCTACTATACAATCATGTTTGAATGAAAAGGTAGAGTGGTTTAAACCTGGGGAGATTAGCACAGACACTGCAACTTATTTTGATATGAAAGATGGTTAAGTACTAGGCTATGTCTTCAGATTACAATGAGTTTGAGGGCTTTCATCAATGACATTTGATGCATACTCATACACTACTGAACGTTGGGCGTCCTTGGATGAGGGAGACAGTTAACTCCTTACACAACAGTAACTATTTTAAAAGTAATGACACATCCATGAGTATTTTCCCATTCCATGATGTCCCAACTCAAGCAATCCACTATGTATTGCAGTACCCAGATCGTATTTTACTCTTGTCACGCCAGCCAGAATCTACGTATCCTATAAACTGTTATTTCACATGCTCCTTCATGAGACTCTCCCAAATACTGATGTGCTTAAAGACCTTCCTTCAGTATCTATTATTTGTATTAACCCTATTATTGTACTCCAAGCTACCCAGAGGTTGTTCTAATACAATTAATTTTAGTATCAATTGCCCATCTCCAAGCCAATCTAAGCCAATTTAAATACTGCTTCTGCAAGTGCACGCCATGTTAGTGCAAATATGCACAAAACAGCCTCGCAAATAGCCCCCACGCACTCTCCAAGATATACAGTTTAAAAGATACTATGTACTGGGCAAATACAAAACTTATTGTGGCAGACAAGAGATACTTCTATGCCGGGTTCAGAGGAGAACATGGCGACCGCGTTCTGAGCGGCCGCTTGCACCCGGAGCTTTCCTCTCCTGTCCCGCAGCGGAATGCCGTCTTACCTGGTTTCATTGAGGCTCTGAGCGGTTGGAGTGTTTTTGGGGTCGCTTCTTTGCCCTCTTGTTGTCGGGGGTGCGCAGGTCTGGAATGTGTTTCGGTGCCTCTGGTTCTGGTTGCTCCTCCCGCCTGCCACGTTGGGACGAGGCCGCCCTGGAGATTCGAAGGGGCCGCAGAGCGGCGACGCGCGGGCTCCTCCGGGTCGGCGGAGGTAGCGCCAGCACCAGCAGCTTTCTTGATCCGGCGAAGCAGGGCGGGAGAAAGCTGGAGTCAGTTTCCAAGGAGTTTGTTCTCCCCGCTATTGCTGCCATCTCTGCCTCCCCTGTCTCTTCTTCACCGGAGGGGTTACTTCCAGAGACAGCGCCGGTGCTGGCGAAGGAGGCACGACAGCTTGCGGGAGTACAGGAGAAACAGGTTTGCTCCCCGCAGCAGGGGAGAGCGATTGTGGAGGTTTTTGTGGGCTCAGTGGCGGCCATAAGAGGGGGGAAAAAGAAAAGTAAGAAATGCAGGGGGGCTGTTCCGGGCCTTTTGAGTGTCAGAAAGATTGGTAATCCTAATAAACTGCCTCCTGAGGAGCAGTCTAAATTTCAAGCATCAGAAGGCTCCCCCAAATCTGCAACCTCCACTAATTGCAAGGCTTTCCAAACCTACCAAGTAAAAGGAAGAAGTATAAAACTTGGGAGGGTTAAAAGCAACTCCCTTGATAGCAAAGTCAGGGTAACGCCGTCTTTAAGGTCGTATTTTAAAGTACTACCTGAGGTTCTTGATATCACGAAGAAGGGCAGTGCACCTAGTGCTCTCAGAGGGGGATCTAGTGGGCATTTTACGGCAAAACTATCAACTGTTAATATGGAGCCGGTAAGCCCTCTACCCCCCCAGGTGGAACCTGTATCTTTAGCCACTGATAATATATCTGAGATAGTGTTAGAAAAAGAGATGGATTTGGTGGATCAGAGTTCGGTTGGAGCTGCTGGCCTAGAGAGTGGAGGGGTGGAGAAAAGTCTTAAGCTCCTAGAGACGGGCGGGCCCTCAGCAGCCTCGCTGGAATCTCTTTTTGCTACACTGTCAGATGATATCAAGAAAGGCTTTTCTGTCTCGGCCGCAAACCAGGGTGAGATAAGGAGTTCCTGTGAGTCCTTGGAAAGGAAGGTGGATCTCTTAAACATCAGGACTGAGACGTTAGAGAAGACGGTTGGAGAACTGAAAAATAATCTCGGGGTTGCGGAGGCTGAGATCCAGGTACTCAAACGGGAGGAGGCAGCTATCCGGGACCGAATGGAGATGCTAGAGAACAATTCTCACAGGAATAACCTCCGTCTTCTGAATATTCCAGAAGGGAAAGAAGGGTCTGACCTCAAATCATATATTATCTCAGTTTTGCAGTTTGAGGAGTCAGAGGTAACCCTAGGAATGGATATACAGAGGATTCATAGAGATCCGTTTTGAAAGAACCCTAATAGAGTCAAGCCAAGAAAAATTCTTGTCAATTTCCTTACTTATTCTTTAAAGGAAAAAATTCTCAATTTGGCTTTGAAAGTAAAAACATTAAGGGCCAGTGATTTCTCCTTCGAAATTCGCTGGGATCTTGCCAAAGCTACCCTTGAAAGACAGTGGGAACTTGGCAGGAGGATGGACGATTTCAAGAAGCTCGGTGCAGTTGCACAGTTGAAATTTCCAGCCTTGTTAAAGGTTATGCACAATAATAAAATGCACAACATAAGATCAGTTCAGGAGGCAGATGAGCTGCTTGGTTCCATCAGTAAGGGGGTCCCATAGGAAAGAGCTCTCTACTCTCTGGCCATGATCAGGTTGGGGCATAGGGTTGTCCTTGTCACTCGTGTCTTTCTCTTTTTTCTTCTGGTTAGGTGCAAGATTAGCCAAATTGAGAAGTATGAGTGGTGTTTGGAGTAAAATTGGTGCGATTATTTTCTAGTTTTTTCTAGTATATATCTATTCTTTTTTCTTCTTTTTGGTAAGGGCTTAATTTTGTGGTATTTGAATCTTTTACACGGGATTGGGATGGGATGGGTCAGGCAGCTCCGGGGTGCAACACCTGGACAACATCTGTTCAGATCTATGGGGGAAGGGTTCTCCAAGGGGGGTCAGCTGTGTGGGTGGTGGGGATGGGGAGCACTGGGGAGGCTGCACATAAAACGGGGGAAAAGCAAGGAGGAAGGGCACAAAAAAGTGGGAAAGAGCAAGGAGAAAGCAGTGAAAATGAGAGAAAGGCAAGGAGGCACACAAAAAACAGAGGAAAGTGCAAGGAGAAAGCAGTGAAACAAGAGAAAAGCACTTTGAATCAACTTTCCCTTCAAGACGTTGATTGCAGGGAGTGCTTCTGCACAACCTAAAGTAACCCAAGGCTGGGTAGCCTAAAGCTGTTCTCTTTGGCCTGGAAGCACCTCTACAATGCTCTACTAGTTTAAAAAAAGATTGACAGAATTTGACCAGAATGACATGGAGACACCTAACAGCTATGAAAGAGAGTGAAACCCGGTGTTCCTTGTTGTCTTCCCTCTTGCTATACCTCCACCACCCTCACCAATTGGTGTTTCTTGACAGCACTTTATGGTAAGATTGTTTTCAGTTATCAAGATGAGTCGTCTCAAGAATGAGACAGATAAGCCTGGTCTTGCTAGCTGAAAGAAGCTCTTCTAGCACACACTGGCACCAATCCTGATTGGCTTGTCTTTCTAAAAAAAAAAGTAGCACAATAAAGTGCATAGCACGGCCTTGCATTACCTTCTGTCAGGTAGGCATTACATGGGCGTCATATTGGCGGTGCATGGGCATTCCCATACATCCACCCATGTATTGTGATGTAAACCCATATTTACAAAGACTTGTACAAATGGGTTTACAGCAAAATGGTGCGCCTATCAGAAGCTGGGGTAACGGGGAGAAATACCTTTATTTCTCCTCATTACTTACTCCTTGCTTGTGTGCTGCACTATGCAGCACACATGCAAAAAGGAACTTGCCTCAAAGCATAGCTTTCTCTTCTTGCTCAAACAACTTACCTGATCGCAATGTTTTGGCACTAGGCAGCCACAAGTGCAACAGTACTAGGAGAGAGAAGAACTGCACCATATCTTTGAAAATGTGGTGCTGTTCAGCGTTTTCTGCTTCACACAGCGCAGCAACTTCATTCGCTGTGCTGTGTTACATGAAATGTCAGTAAATATGTTCTTCAATGATTTGACGCAGGCGTCTAGACATAAATTTTGTCTTGGACCTTGTACAGAGTTCCGATGCCTTTTGACTAGGGTCACGCTTTAGAAGTGAAATATACATACTGACAAAAATTCACTATTTGTTAAGAAAAGACTATTTTCTGGCAAGGTACAGTTTCGCACTAGAAGAATTTGGGATTAGTGCACACTGGTCATGTTATATTAGAAATTTCTAATTGTGCTCTTCATTCTCCATTAACTAGAAATCTTGAAATAAAAACTGTGCAGAAACAGGGATTACAATAAAAACGAAATCCCTACGTTCATAGACTATGCCTTCCTACCAGCCCATCCCACAATCAGTTCCTGAAGTGCTTTTGTCTTGGGGCCTGGGGCACTGCATAGGCTGCAGGAATGATAGCCACGCTCCTGGCAGAGCCGGCTTTACTGCTGGTTGCACCCAGTGTGACAATCTTTGTTGTTGCCACCCTCCCTAAGACCTACTTCTCCAAGGATTCCCTCAGCACCACCATTTAACCGTGCTCATCTCTCCATATACACTCTCCCATGTGTATTTAATTTCTTTTATGTTGCTACTCATCTCAATGTAGGGTGTCAAGAGCGGTTCACATCACCCACATATTGTTCAGAGACAACAACCTGCATAAGTGTATGTGTCAATGTAGAGGAAATGCTACTTCAGACAATGAGGGCTGCAAGGAGTAGGAGTTACATGCCATTCATACTGGTAGGCATTATATGCAGGGCCACTGGAATGGTTGTGGCAGGGTTGACTAAATTGAACAGCAGGTAAAGGCAAATTATGAAGCATAATGCAGCACATATTTTGTAGTATTAATTCATTATTTACTAACTTTTTTAGTAACTTTAGATACAAGTGAGCTAGAAACTATTTTATTTTGCTAAAATTGTCAGATTATGCAACAGATAATATATTATATGGCAAATTCGACAAATCAATAATTATGAGAAAAAAGCTGTGGCTACAGAAGTGCATAATTCCAGTTGCCCTGATTATATGTGAAGAGTGCTTGGTCTGGGGAAATACAAACTCAATGTTTAAAACATGACATACTGGTTGGGGTTTTCCTTACTAATACACATTTCTTATTATACATAGCAACCCACTGAACTATCTACATAAAACAATTCTTTGACCTACATGTTACACTTTGTGCTTTGCAAGAGGCACATTATCCCTCTGCTCTAATTTATGATGAGTCAAAACTGGGATTAGTCGAAGCTCAGATATCAATTCAAGACATACATTAATCACCAGAGTTAAAGTGAAACTTTTATGATGGCCTCACAATTTCAGACAGGCAAAGAACGCAGAAGTCTTTGCCACCATTGACTGGGTGAGGGAATAAGGAGGAGCAGCCATATTATTAAAAGCAACCATATTAATAAAAATGAGAGTTCATGAAAATGTGGCACCACTAAATCATGTTATCAAACAAACTTCTAGACATCTGATTTAAACCACAATGTTATTAATTCATTGTTTATGACAACAATTTATCATAAAAGTCATTAATATTCAAAAATGTCTCCCAAGTATTATAAAACTACAACAAATATAATGTAAACAACCGAATGTGATAGATAACCTGCATCTCTATGACTGCCTATAACAGTATAGTAAATGCTGATGAAGAGCTGACAAGGAGGAACCACTAAAGTCACTTAATTAACCTGTGCGTAACCCTCTGGTAGCTTACCCCAAAAGCAGTCAAATTTAACTTAGAGGCAATGTGTAAAGTATTTATGCAGCACTTCAAACAGAAATAAAGTGAAACACAACACAAGAAAAATCCCACACCATCTAGAAAAATAGAGTAAAATGTAATAAATTATTTGAGACCAAAATGAAAAAAATCAAATTTTTAGAACCGTAGATATGCAATTGCAAACATTTAAGGTAAGTATAGTGCCTAAAAGCACAAAGTGCCACTCGAGGTTATCTGGTTGTGAGAGACTGGGTGAAAGTCACAAGGTCAGACCGACTGCGATGAAGTGCGGGCCAGATACAGAGACCAGATTAGTCCTGCTGAAAAAGTTACCTTCTATAGTCCCACAGAATTAGTTCAGTTCGCACTGGAGTAGTCTGCGAGAAGCAGGGAGAGCATCTTGGATGGTGGTCACTGTAGAGAAAAGAGGGCGCCTCTGTAGCACGAAGATCCTGTCGGGTGTCATGGAAGTTCGTTGCTGGAGGTTTGCCTTGGCTGTCGCCAAAAGCTGTCAAAAGTGCAGATCTCGCATTGTCGCTCGTTGCTGGCAGCCAGCATGAAGAGCTGGATTCACCAGAGCTTTGCTTTAGAGGGTGGTGCGGGCGGCAAGATCTTGGCATGAACATGCACGTTCATGGTCACAAAGAGCCCAAAACTTCAGGATTTCTCACTTCTTCAGAGAGGAGCTCAACTGACACCATACCAAGTGTCCAGGACCTGGGGGTCACCTCTTGGGGATCAGGAACTCACTCCAGTAGAGACCAGCTAGAGCTCAGGCAGTCCCATTTGCAGGTCCAGTGCAGCAGGTCAGCTGCGAAGATGCAGGGAGTCCTACGGAGCTTTTGTATCACAGTAGCTCAGAATAGGTCAGTCATCTGACACTTGGTGTCACTACAGCCTGGGATGAAGGTTGCAGGTCCAGTCTTACTTCTCAGCAAGCAGAGCAGGCGTCAAGTAGCAGTGCAGCAGGGTGTCCTACTTCTGTAGTATCTACAGGTCCAGGAGTGTACTGAAGAGTTCGGTTTGAGGGCCCTCTATTTATCCTTGGTGCCAGCTTTGAAATAGGAGTAGTTTCTAGAAGGATTTCCCCACAGAGGTGTTTGGAATGTCCTGCTTCTCTGCCCAGGCTTGTATGGGGGCACAAAAGACTAGTGTGAAACCCTTTGTGAGTGTGCTGAGACAGAGGATTTGTGATGTGCAGTTCTGGTAGGAGACAGCTTCGCCCCCTATCAAGTCAGAGATGGCCCATTCTGCCAACACCTAGTCACCCTTTGTCGCACTGTCTGGGGGCAATACACACGGGCCACCCGCCAGCTACACCTAGTCAAGTGACCCAGGACACAGGCTGCAGGCACCAAATGGTTAGGACAAGAAAATGCCAACTTTGTACCACCCACTTAAGTAACCATTTAAAACATGTCTCAGGTTTGCCATTGCAGGATGTAGTGCAGTTTTAAAACTGAGAATTTGACCGGGCAAAAAAAAACATTTGCCAGGCCTAAACCTTTTAATACATATACACCACCTCTAAGATAGGACATGAAAACCTCATTGGGCAGTGTACATTGTCTTTAAAAAGTAGGACATGTGGTTTTAAGTTTTATATGTTCTAAATGTGTTTTTCATTATTGCAAGGCCTATCTCTCCTATTGATAACATTGGGTTACGTTATTACATTTAATAAGAGCTAATGTTTGATTGTGAACAGATAGGGATGTCAAATTTAGACTCAAATGAATTATAATTTAAAATCCTCTTTAATGGTAGGTTCTCGGGTCTAGTTCGCGCTATATAAAACTCTAAAAAAAAATGGTAAAGTCAGATTTTAAGTCACAATTCTGAAAATGCCACTTTTAGAATGTTGGCATTTTCTAGTCCTACCCATTTGGTGCCAACTGCCTGTGTCTTGGGTCACGTGACTGAGAATAGCTTAGCTACTGGCCTTTGTGTAGTCCTCCCAAACAGTGAGCCAAAGGGGGCTAGGTGTTGGCTAGATGGGTGGGAGCAGAGCTGTTCCCTTTCCCACACACATTTCAAAGAGCTGCCTTAAGCACACACAGAAAGGAAACTGATACAAGTCTTTTGTCACCCCAGGCAACTTGGAGCTTTGGCAGGAAAAGGGAAGAACTTTTCCGAACCAGATGGGGGAGCCAGGATGTCACCCCCACTTCAAAGGCTGACACCAGGTATAAATATTGGACCTCCTATTCAGTATACTTAAGGACTTGTGGAAGAATTCACAAGGACTGCCTTGTACACCTGAGGACAGCCGTGCTGCTTGAGGCCTGCCTTGTGCTCCAGAGGACTACCCTGCTGCTACCAGAGCACTGGCCTGCTGCTTGAGACCAGTCTTGCTGCTTGAATAAAAGAGAGAGGACAATCTCCGTGAACCCAGGACTAGCAGAGTGACTCCAAGGGCTAGTTTGCAGGCCTCCTGTCTGAGCTATGGGGACATAACAAGCTGCAGAGGCCTTGACCCTGCACCTGTCCTCTGCTAGAGTGTGTCCAAAACCCCAAGTTGTACCTTCTAGGTTCTGTACCCTTCAAAGTAGTGTTAGAGGTGCTACTCCTGCCTAACCCTAAAAGTTGGGACTTAAAGAAATTGTGACCAAAAAGTGCCAGAAGAACTACCTGGCAGCCGATCCTCCCAAAGCCTGATTTTGCTGTAGCTTCCTCTATGTGTGTCTCTGCAGCAGCAAATCCTGTTGAGCTGGGGCTCCGAGTGAGGGTATCCGACCTTGTGGAGCCATCTGAGGCCATGACTTGCAGCTTCGTCTCGCTGGAGGTTTTTGACTTTGAAAAAGTTGTCTAAGTCTAAAGGTAAAAAAAAATACCAGGTTCAATGACGACAGGCTCCTCATCGACGATGATGATCTCATCGGCCTAGAAATCTAGCCTTTTCTGGCTGAACCCTTCTCCTCATCTGTGGGTCCCTTTTGTGCAACACCTAACATTGCTCACAGATGCATCCCAGTAGGCAGGCAGTACCACTATGGCCAACAAAGTGATGTGGCCCATTCACCCCTTTGATCAGACTTCTGTTCCCAACCCAAGGAAAACTCTGCCCATAAGGACAGTAACCAACAGAGGCCACTGACAGCTGTCATTGTCAAGAGCCAGGCACCAAGCCATCCAGAGGGTTCTCTGACCACTGAGTTTTCTCAGAGTGGGGGCAGTAGCCCAGGGTGTCTTGCACCCTACCTCCACTCGACCTCCTACCAGTTCAGGGGTGGTATCCAGAGACTGGCCACTCAGCCGGGGGTCTGTACCCTGAGGTTGAACAGGGGATGGGATGAGTCCTCCCTCCATCTAGGCTCCTGAACCCCCTGCTTAGGAGTGGTACCCCCAGCAATCTGAACTATCAGGGCACCCTGGGGGGAGGGGGGGCACCCCTTGCAGTTTTCCTGACACCGGAGAAAACGTATTCTCCAGAATGCAGTCTATGGGTGTCTGAGGACTTTCTATGACCCTCCTCTTGGTCCCACCCCACTCAGGGATACCAGGGTCATAGGGCAGAAGAAATGCTGCCCATGGGCCTGAGGTACCCCAAACATCTGACCGGTGTACTGCTCTTGAGAAACTAGCTTTTTTCCACTATCATGGTCTGGCTTTCCCCGATGTCCATCAGAGTAGTGACTGGGACCCCATTCACCTGGTAGAAGTGACGACTCTCACTCTCAGGTTTTACAAGCTCACCCTCCGAGTCTATCTCCCAGCTAAGGGAGTTCATGGCATGGTCTATGACCTGCCTCTGGGGACTCCTCACCCCTAATGCCACATTGGCTACCCATGTAGCGATCCTACCAGTCGGTGGTTTCTTATGACAAGCAGAGACCCCTGCTTGTGTCCTACCTGGTTACAGCCACAGCAGTGGGGTTGGCAGTAGGGCACCCTGGAACACCGCCCACCAGAACCTCCTACCTATTTCTCAGAAGGGGCATGGGAACCCTTCTTTCCCTTATTCTGGGACCTGTCTGGGTCTCCCTTGACCACCCCCTCACTCTGCTGGGGGGAAACTGAGCCACCCTTCTTGGGGTCACTCCCAGGGACCTTCTTATGGACCCTTGTGCTGAGACATTGGTCTGCCTAATTAGCAAGCTCACTGGGGTTAATAAGCTTACTATCAATCAGATGTTGGCGCAAATCTGGAAAACAAAGAATGAACACGTGCTCTCTTGCAATCAAATTGTACAGCCCCTGATAATCTTTCACTTCACTGCCCTTCCACCAACCATCTAGTACCTTGCAAAAGGAATCCACACAATCCACCCAGACCCGGTGGGGCAGTTTCTGACTGTCTCTAAACTTCTGCCTATACTTCTCTGGGGTAAATCCCTACTTCCTGATAAGGCCTTCTTTCATGTGGGGATACCTCATCCTGTCCCTCTTTTTAGGGCCAGTAGGGTGTCCCTCACTTTGCTGGACATACAATTCCACACACTGGCCCCCAATCTTCCTCCAGGATACTGTGCATCTGTAAAGAAATCTCATAAGCCCCGAACCACTTGACAATGTCATTCCCTGCAACAAAGTCAAGCACTAGAGCTTTATGAATATGGACCCTCTTGTCTCCAGAGGGCACTGCTGGTATGCTGCCACCATTATTGCTAGACTCCACCTGCTTAGCTCTGTTGTCCAGGTCTTTGAGACGTAGCTCATGGGCCAGTCTCCTTTCCTCCATGGCCAATCTCTTGTGCTCCAATGCTCTTTCAACATCAGCTTTCTCCTTTGCCAAAGCCCTTTTGGCTTCATCCTTCTTTGTCTCCATGGCCAGCTACTTTTCTCTGCTTCCATGGCCAGGTTCTTTTCCTCCATCCAGAGTCTGGCCATCTCCAGGCTAAACTTCCTCTCCTCCTTCCTCTCCGCCAAGATCTCTTGGGACAGGCTGCAGGAAGAGAAACTGCTCCTTGCCGTGGCATGGGCTCCACTTCAGGGGCAAAGTTATCCCCCTCAGCTGAAGGCTGCATCTCAGAAAGGCCCTGTCCTTGTCCTTCCATCACATCATCCCCTTCTGTGGCTTCCACCACTGACTGGTGAGCTTCTTCCCAGACTCTCAGCACCTTTTGTAGCTCCACATTCCTGGTGGTACTCTTTGCCGGACGTCCTCTTTCCTTGCAGAAAACCCTGAGCTGGGTCACAGTGCAGGCATCTATGATGGCCAGCTCAAATACCATCCTTGCAGGTGTGGTTTCAGACACAACAGCCAGAGGAAGTATTTGGTAAAATCAAAAAGAAGGCAATCAAGAAGAATTTAAACTCAAATTGGTCTTAGATATGGGATGGTAGGGTACACCAAATAACTGTATGGCACTGTACAAATACAAGTCCTAGTCCTCACCTCTGATCACCAATGTGAGACATCGGGTTGTTGGTTGACTGGGTTGTGAGCCCTGGTCAAGCAGCAACCACAATCCTTCTCATTGTGTGTGGCACAATCAAACCCCAAAATAATCTTTGCTCAACCCCCTCGTAGCTTGGCACAGAGCAGTCAATCTTAACTAAGAGGCAATGTGTAAAGTATTTCTGCATAACTTCAAACAGTAAAACAGTGAACACACCACACAAAAAGGTTCCTACACCAAGTTAGAAACATAGAATGAAATTAAATAAATAAAACAAGACCTAAACGATAAAAATCCAATCAGTAGAACAGGAGAAATTGATTTTTAAAGAATTTAGTGAAAATAGCACCAAAAAGTACATTGGGAAATCTGGTCGTGCTGGACCGGGTCAAAGTCACACTTTCAGGCTGACCACAATGGAACGCAGGTTGAATACAGTAACCAGGTTAGGCCCACTGAAGTTTACCTTCTCAAGTTCATTCTCCTTGACGAGCACTGTGAGGAGCAGGGCCATGGTCATAGGAGGTTGTTGGCAAAGTGCGAAGAGCCAGCTGGTGTCAGGGCCGAGCATTGCTGGAGCTTCACATTGGCAGTCCCTGCGAGCATTCAATGCTGCAGTGCGAAGAGTCAGGATGACGGAGCTTCCTGCTGATTTGCAGTGAGAGCGATGAGGTTTTGGTGTGAACGGGCTCATTCGTGAAGAGCCCAAAAGCTTGATTTCACCACCTTTGAGCCACAACAAAGGTCCAGGACCTGAGAGGCACCACTTGGGGGTCAGGAACTCGCTGTAGCTGGGTCCAGGGGTTGGTGTAGGTTGTTGGGGAGCCTTTAATGTCCCTGAGGCTCAGATCAGGAGGCAAGCAGACTAGCCCGTCGAGTTCTAAGTTCAAGATAAAGTATCAGGTCCACTTCTTCTTCTCAAGGCAAGCGGGCAGTAGAGCAGCACAGCAGGGAAGCAGTTCATTCAGAGTAGCAGTCAAGCAGAGAGGCAGTCCTTTCAGCTGCACAGCAGTCCTTCTTCCTCGCAGAGTATCCACAGGTCTAGAATTATACTGAAGAGTTGGTGAAGAGTTGGTGTCTGAGGTCCAGTATTTATATACAGTTGAACCTTTGAAGTCGGGAGAAGCTTCTAAAGGTATGCCTTTGAAGTGCAGAGGTGCCCTGCCTCCCCAGCCCTGGCTCCAGACAAATTACAGGAGCTATGCAGACATTTGTGTGGCGGCAGGACACAGCCTATTCAAGGGTAAGTAGGGCTGTGCCCAGCTTCTCCCTCCCACTCTGTTAGTGATGGCCCATCCAGTCATACCTAAGCTCCCCATTGTTTGTGACTGTCTAGGAGGAATACACAAAGCCCAACTGTCACCCACACCCAGTCATGTGACCCAGAGACAGGCTGCAGGCACCAAATGGCTAAGGAAAGAAAATGCCAAATTTCTGAAAGTGGCATTTTCAGAATTTCAATTTAAAATCTGATTTCACCATAAGTTAAGATTTTAAATTGTGATGTGATTCCAGAGACACTAAACATGAGCCAGTTACATGTTCCCATTTGAAAACAACCATTACAAAATGAAATAAGGTAACTCCAATGTTATCGTATGGGAGAGGTAGGACTTGCAGTAGTGAAAAACTAATTTAAGAGTTTTTTATTACTAGGACATGTAAACCCTGCCCTCTGGGCTGTCCAGGGTCTACCCTAGGAGGTGACTTCTATGCATTAAAAAGGATGGTTTGGGCCTAACAAAAGATTTTGCCAGGTCGAGTCGAAATGGCAGTTTAAAAACTGCATACACAGGCTGCAATGGCAGTCCTGAGACATGGTTGAAAGGACCACTTAAGTGAGTGGCACCATCAGTGCTGCACTCTCACTTGTAGCATTTAATTCATGGCACATGTAGGGCCACTTTACTAAGGACTTATAAGTAAATTAAATATACCAATGGAGTATAACACATGTAACATGTGACATGTTTTATGGAGAGGACAAGCACTTTAGCACTGGTTAGCATTGGTAAGGTGTGCAGAATTGAGCAAAAAAAGGATGAAGGCAAAAAGTCTGGGGACGACCCTGCAGAAAGGGCCAAGTCCAACAGGAGGCTTTCTTATAATTTCTATTTACCATTTGCCTACTGGCTAGAGTATATGGACACTTTGTTATGAAGCAGCTGCACACTTTACAGATGGTTTTTCATTCATTCATTCATTCAACTGTATCAGAGTTCCACAGGAATTAAAATCTCTGGGTGATGATCGAGGGCAAGATGGCGGCCGCTTTGTCGGCAGAGTGAGCGCTCGGGACTGATCGTCCCCCCTCTCATCTGAGCACAGCGGAATGCTTTGGATCAGCTGCCAACCTCAATGAACAGAATATAACACTCAACCCCCCCCCTGATGGAATAAGGAATGCTGTGGGATATACACATATTTCGTTGGTGTGTGGTCCAGCTTACCCGGCTGGCGCTGAGCCTCCCTCGAGGTTTTTATCTACTCCCGGCTGAAATTCAGCGTGTTCTGACAGCTATGCCGCCGAAGAATGTCCGAGGGGCCAAGACGCGCATGGCTGGAGACTCCTCCGGGTTAGGGAAAGCCACGGAAGAGAATCAGGAAAAACAACGACATGGAGCAGCAGCTGCTGGTGAAAATGGGCCGGGTCATGAGAAAATGCGGACTGCCGGGTCGGCGAAGAAAATCACCCCCGCGATCTTCCTCCCTTCCAGGAAAGTAAAGAGCGTGAAGCAGGAGGGACGGCTGCTGGAAGAGCCTGCCCGGCAGGATGAGGTGAGCCGTGATAACCCGGGTGACTTGGGCCTCGATGCGGGTGTCAAAGGTGCATCCAACAGTGATGCTGGACAGGAGATGGCACGGGGGCAGGAATCCACCACTAGTAATCCCTCAGTGTTTACTCCAGGGGAGAGTGGCGTTTTTGGGGGGCAAATACATCGGACACAGACAGCGCCCGGGAAGAAAACCCAGGAATTAATAGCCGCCAGCACAATGGTGGAAGCTACTAAGTCAGCGGGGGCAAATATCAATCAATGGATGGGAAATATACTAACCCTATGGATCAGGCTGAGGTAGATGCTGGTGAGCACTTTTTTTCCTTATCAGACCCCTCTAACTCGTCGGAAAGATGAGTCATTGCAAATGCCGGAACTATCCTCAGGGGAGGGATCACCAAATGGTCCATGGAGTGAGACTAGCAGTATACAACTGGAAGAGGAGTGGCCGGGAAATCTAACTTTGTACGGGTACTGTATGGTAAAAGATACCAACATCTGACCTCGGGCAGCAAGGGGATTCAACTGCAGCACTTGTATGGGACTATTCCTTTTCTTCCAATCTGGGAACAGACCCAGGGGATGCAACGAGACAAGTTATGCGTAACCCATCAGAGCACCCGGAAGATATCTCCCTCTCGGTTATATATGAGTCCATAATGACACACAGAGACGAAACCCGTGTGAAAAGCCCAAAAACACAAGGTGCTTGCCGCAAGCTTCAAAACTCACTACATCAAGTCGCTAAATCTTGCTCGGAATTTGCCGAAAGGATATCTGAAGCAGAGAACAGGATTTCCACACTATAGGATGATATGATTGCTCAGAAAGCCACGACTGATGCACTGGCGCTCCAGAAGTATGATATTGCATTGAAACATGAGGACATGGAAAATCGCCTCCGCCGCAACAATCTAACAGGCCTTGGTCTACCGGAGGATGCGGAAGGCTCTGATTCCCTGAAATTCATTGTGGAACTCTTTGCAGAAGCCTTTCCTGAACTTGCGCAATGGACCTGGGATACGGAGGTGAAACGGGCTCACCAGTTTCCTTTTCGGCAGAACACTCACTCAGGATCTAGCCACTCTGTCCCCAGACCCAGAGCGGTCCTGATTTTCTGTCCAATTTTTTGTGTAGACACGCCTTGTACGATCTGGCACAGCCAGATAGGAAGAGAAGGGGGAAAGGATTTGAGTTTTTTGTTCGGCCAGAATACTGCCACACGACTGTCGAAAAAAGGTGGCAGCTTCGACAGCTAATTACTCCATTCCAGACCAAAGAAGAGCAAGCTTTTCTTCTCAACCCTGCCAAACTTAAGATCATATACAAAGATGAAACCCAATTTTTCACTTCCGAGGCCAAGGCCAAAGAATTCCTACAGGGCATTAAGTCTTAGGAAAGTGATTTGTATTAAACAAGATCGGGGGGGCACTGGTAGTGCAAGATGAGGTTGGGTGTCTTTTTGTAGTTTGGGGCTGCACCTCTCCTCTCTTTTCTCTTCGGGGGGGTGCTCCCCTCTTTTCTTTCCTTTTTTGCGTTGTGCTGTGCTCTCTTTCTTTCTTTATTAGACATATTGGGTTGGGTGAATTTAGGAGGAAGGGGGGACGATTTGCCGGGGCTGCGAGGCTCTCCATCACTCAAGGCCTACGGGCCTATATGCCACCATGATTGGGATCGAAGGGGGGGCTTCCGTTGGCAGATGAAGCGTTGGGGTGGGTTTGGGTGGGGCCTTTGGGAGGGGTGGGGCTGCCGTTGGGCTATGGGGGGGAAATATCGAAAATAAGCCAATAAATTATCTAAATCAAACAGAAGTAAAGGATGGTGTCTACATATATGCTGTGGGGGAGAGTGTACTGTCAGAGCAATTTAAGGTGGGCTGATGGTGGCTAGATTGTCTATTTGTTCGTTTAATGTATGCAGTCTCAACGATAGGGCTAAACGGCAAAGAGTGGCGCAGGAATTAATAAGGATATGTCCAGATGTGGTGTGCCTCCAAGAGACACATATACCTTGGGGGAAACACAAAGTGATAACTGAATTAGGGTATATGCTTCTAGCTTGTACAATGCAAGGTTCTACTACAAGAGGTGTGGCCATTCTCGCTAAATCTAACATTCAATCTACCGGTAGAGCTCTTACCGACAAATATGGCCGTTGGGCGATATTTTAATGCTTAGCTGGTAATAGTAAACTCACAAAATGTTCTGTGTGAGGATCTAATTTTGACGAAGCTCAGATATTAGACTATCTTAATTTAGAGCTGGCTTTTTGGCCATCCCCATTGATACTGTGTGGGGATTTTAACATTCAGCTAGAAGAGGTTACTCTACGTGCCGGTAGAGATAAATATATTGGTCGAAAACCTAAGGTTTTAAAGGCCCTGCAGCAACTTCTATATGATCATTGCTTAGCTGATGTCTGGCCCAAGTTAAAACATCCAGATCCGGGGGACACACACTATTCATGTCCACAACAAAAGCTTGCTAGATTAGATTATTTTTTTGTAACTAAAACACACTTAGTGGAGGCACAGATACAGGTTTTCCCCAGAGTCACATCAGATCATAATCCATTGCTATTAAACTTGCAGTGCATGGTCTGGTGCCACTCGAGGGTCCCTTTCATTTGATAGGAAGTTACTGCTTAACAAA
Source organism: Calotriton arnoldi (assembly GCA_963921515.1). Taxonomy (NCBI): domain Eukaryota; kingdom Metazoa; phylum Chordata; class Amphibia; order Caudata; family Salamandridae; genus Calotriton; species Calotriton arnoldi. The sequence continues at coordinate 1,091,578 of CAWUFW010003155.1, forward strand.
CAGTTTATGTGTCACATCCGGCAGTGGCTGACCCAATTTCTTTGTATTAATCGGAATTCCACCACCCATATTATCGTCTGGGATGCTTTAAAAGCAGGGCTGCGGGGGGAAATTCTCAGTTTTGGCCTATATGTTCAAAAACAGCAGAGGAAATTCATACAGCGTCTACATGAGAACCTTCAGAATGCAGAGTATAGCCTTATGCATGCTCTGCAGGGGAATCTAGATATAATTCAGGTACAAACTGAGGTGGCCCGTTGTAAGGCCAGGATAAATGCGCAATGGACTAAGGATAATGATAAAAAATATCATCTTTTTAGAATGGAATGCTATGAATATGGGGAGGCAACGGGCAGATGCTTGGCAAAAAAGATTAGATGTAAGGAGGCCAAATGTGCAATCATTGCGGTTGAAGATCCAGCTGGGAGACTAGTCGAAACACCAACGGATATCCTAGAGGTTTTCAGGGCTTTCTATGAAGAATTATATACAGAGGACCAAAGTGGCCATGACAGAAGTGAGCCCTTCTTTTAAGATCCATATAGAAGGATGCTGAGTCTAGAAGACCGGAGGTACTTGGAGGAGCCTATAACGCTAGAAGAGTTTGTGGAGGCTGTCAATTCTTTAGCAGCAGGCAGGGTTGCCGGTCCAGATAAACTCCCACTGGAATTCTGCAAAACCTTCCTGCCGGAGTTAAAATTAGATATGCTCACTATGTTTCAGGAAGCACAAAAAGGGGATCCCGCGGCGTCCTGGGATGTAGCTAACATCATTATTATTTTTTTTTAAAGATAAGCCTCCCACACTACCCGGGTCGTATAGGCAGATTTCGCTTTTAAATTGTGATGGGAAAATATATGCATATATTCTAGCTACGCGACTCTCAAGAGTGATTACCTCCTTAGTATCTGCCCGTCAACATGGTTTTATCCCAGGAAGAGGCACGGTCAACCACATCAGCAGGGTAGTTACCCTGCTAGACTCGGCCAATGTTCAACAAGCTCCATGTGGAGTAGTACTACTCGATGCTAAAAAGGCGTTTGACCGTGTCTCTTGGGAATTCTTATGGGCAACTAAGCGCTGGCAAGGCTTTGGACCTGGCTTTGTCAGTGCAATTAGAACCATGTATAAATCGCCCAAAAAAATAACCTGATAGAGGCAGTTAGGGGGCACGGGAAGATTGGTGTCTTATATCAAGCTCTCATTGAAACACAGCCAGATGATCTGGAGGCGCAAAGTCTCAAATGGAACACTAGATTGTCTCAGGGAGGTGATATCTTACAAGACTCCATCGCTCTGGGCGAAAAGATCTTGATAGCCTCCAGTCTCAAAACACAGCACTATAAGACCATTTTCAACCTATACTACACCCCTGCTAAAATCTCACAATGGGGTGGGCTAAATGATGGCAAGTGTACACAATGTGGGATGGATCAGGCTGATAGCCTGCATATGTCCTTTGCATGCTCAGAGCTGAGGCAATTGATCAGTGGGATGGAGGTCTTCTTGACGGAAATTACAGAGGCACAGACCACGATTACACTTAGGGTTATGTTACTGGGAGTTCTGGAAGATTCAATGATTAATTACGAGATATACCAATTCAGATATTTAATCTTCATAGCAGTGGCCATGGCCCGATTATGTATAGCGTCATTGTGGCGGCAGAAGGAACCACCGTCCTTTGAAATGTAGAGAGGAAGTCTATATACCATATGTAATTTAGAGTACAGTCTTTATGCTCTTAAGGGGTCGCAAAAACATAGACTTGGTATAAAGATATGGGGTGCCATGGTCGATCATTTGGCACTCTCTAGGGCATACTTTTTCCTCTGGGCTTTATCTTTTCTATTCTCTCGTGTAACCTACGTATTAATACCCTTGTTGTACTTAATTAGCGTTATGTATTTCTTTTGAATTAGGAAACAATGAATTGTTAGACAACAATGATCGTACACAATCCTAATGTATTTTTTTTATCTTTCTATATTTTGAATTGTTTCAATGTCTAAATACTCTATTTTGTATGAGCATAATATTATTTATTGGCTTATCGAAAATAAGGAAAAAAAGAAAAAGAAAAACAAGCTGGAAAATGTACAACATACAATACTATTAAATATGATTTATATTCTTTATTTAATAATCAAAGTGTATTAAAAATGTATGTATATATCAGTCTAAATACATTTTTAACTAGAAATATATATGTTTACAAATGTACAAATATACAATAAATAAACTTTGCAAAAATAAATAAAAATTGAAAAATGTAAAAAAAAAAAAAAGGAATTAAAATCTCCTGTGGGAAATCCTGTTATAATGTAAAGTGGAAAATAAACTTGGGAATTCTCCTTTTAACATTTGAAGCATTTGACCGATCTGCACCAAATACGTCACCCTGTAAGCTATCCTCTTATACAACTGATATCTTAGGTTTGGTACATTTTGATCACGGGGTTGGTGGAAAATGCGGATGTTTGATTCACCAACCTTAACTACAGAAGGGCAATCATATATATATATATATATATATATATATATATATATATATATATATATATATATATACATATAAAATAACCATCTGGTTTTGTTCTTTTTCAAACAATCAGTGGTATTATGATTCCATGTTCTGTACAACTATTTCAAATATTTGTGACATTCTGCACAGCAGAATGTCCACCTTTATATTCTTTTCCGCCACCCACTCACTCTTTAGCTATTTTCAGCATATTTTCAAAAGACAGTTTTGATCAGGCTTCAACACTTTCTTCCCCACGTTTCAACATCATTTGCCAAAGCCTCATGAATATATTCTCATTATTTTGTACAACACCCACGCCAAAATGAATGAAAACCCAGGCTATTTATCCACTGCTATATGCTATATCCTGATCATGGTCAAAAATATATCATGTGGTTTTTATAATGAGAAATTGTGTCTAGGCGATGAAAATGAAAGATATGCAATTTTAGATATCTGACGAGTGTTTTCCTAATAGTCGCGTGTTTACCTATAATTTCTATAAACATAGGGGCCGATTTAAAAAACTTTAGTAACTTACGATGTTTGTAAGTTAAGTGTGTGCTAGCATTTGAGTTACAATTCATCCTGCAGTTTATGAAAACAGGCAAGGAATTGAGGTGTATTATAAGTATTTCTTTTGTTTGAAATTTAGGGACATTGCTTTAAAGAAAAAGAAGGACTTACGTCAATGACAATGGATGAAAAGTTGCATAACGGACACCCTGTATAAGATGTGCTGGTGGCACAGATAACAATCATGTAATTGAAAAAGATAAAAGAAGTAAACATTTTTCTCTCACCCCAAAATATTTTTTTTCACAATATCTCTGCTCATCCCCTATCCCTTTTGTGACCCCCTCCCACCACGGACTACATTTCCCAGCAGCCCTTGAGGTGGGGCCCAGCTGGTTGTCAGATTTTCACGCCTCCCGGCGCCGAATAAATGACTCCCATGCCATGGGGCATGCACGGACGGAGCTCGGGCCAAGGGCAGGCCATCCACACCAGTCAGAACCCAGAGGAGGCCTGGCCAACCTTCTTTCGCTGAGCACCTTAAAGTATTGTGCCGAGCCGCCGTCCCTGAGCTGCCTACTGTCCCTGCCCCTGTGTGGCCGCTCCCCCTGCGCTGTCCCTGCCCGCTGTCCCTGAGCTGCCTGCTGTCCCTGTCCCTGCACTGCCGCTCCCTCTGCGCTGTCTCTGTGCTGCCTGCTGTCCCTGCACTTCCACTCTTTCTCTGCTGTCCCTGCGCTACCTGCTTTCCCTGTCCCTGTGCTGCCTGCGGTCCCTGTCCCTGCACTGCCACTCCCCCTGTGCTGTCCCGGTGCTGCCTGCTGTCCATGTCCCTGCACTGCCTGCGGTCCCTGTCCCTGTGCTGCAGTTCCTCCTGCACTGTCCCTGCGCTGCCTGCAGTCCCTGCTGCTGCATTGCTGCTCCCTCTACACTGTCCCTGCACTGCCTGCTGTCCCTGCTCTGCCACTCCCCCACCGCTGCTCCCCTTACTCTCCCTGCGCTGCCTGCTGTCCTTGACTCCGTGCTGCCCTTCCCTGTACTGCCTGATGTCCCCATCCCTGCGCCGCCGCTCCCCCTGCGCTGTCCCTGTGCTGACTGCTGCCCCTGACCTCGCGCTGCCCATCCCAGGTCCTTCCCGGTGCCCAGGACCAATAGAACGACCCACCAGGACCACTAACGGAGGCCGCAGCATGGAGACGCAGTGGATGTGTACAGCGGGCATGCCACCTGTCCACTGCAGGTTGGACAATGCCCTGCGCCAGGACCCAGGCTCACCCGCCACTCGCCAGTATACTGCCAAGGAACTCCTGGACCACAGATGCTGAAACAACAGCTACGTCTCCTCCTCCCCACTATCCACCAAAGGACCCTTCACCTGCCGACACTGCCACTTCTCCTGCGACACAATCTACGAAAGATCCCGCACCACTCCTGCCCATAAGACAAAGGACACCCGCAACCACTCCACTGTATCCTGCTCAATGCCCGCTCCCTCTGCAAACACACCACGGAAATCTGGGACACCATCACAATCCTCTCCACAGACGTTGCCTTCATCACAAAACGTGACTCATCCCCTTCTCGACCCCCGACAACACCACCACCACTCCTGAAGGCTACAAGATGACTGACTGAGACTGCGCCAAGTAACAAGGCAGAGTCATCACCATCATCTTCAAGGAGACCATCAGATGCGCCATCACCAACGACGACCCCACACCTCTCGTGGAACATTGCAACTTCCTACTACAAGCTGATGCGAAGACCACATTAAGAGGCACCCATGCATACAGACCGCCGGGACCCCGAGCTGACAGAGTCGCCCAACCGGAACCCACAAAATCCAACAAGACCTCTAAACATGCCAACTTCTACACCCCAGAACTCAGGACCACCAAGCACAACTGCCACCAACTGGAGAAATGATGGCACGCCACTAAGAAACCCTGCCGACAGAGAAGCTCACAAAACAGCCCTCAGGAAATATCACCGGCACATCAAGGAAGCCAATAAAGCAGCCATCACCACCTGCATCCACTCCGTGGCCAACCACACAAAGGAACTCTTAAAAATAGTCAAAGAATTCCCCACCCCGACAGCCATATAGAACACCATCCACCCCTCCCAAGAACTCTGCGACACCCTCTCTGACTACTTCCACAGCAAGATCACCAACAATTTCAACCTCCAACCCACCACCCTCAACCCCAATGACCTCAACCAACCAGCCAAACTGTTACCACCTGGTCTCGGCTCATCTCCCTGACCACCTCAGCCATCATGTATTCCATCCACTCCGGGGTACCCACCGACCTCTGCCCCCATCACCTCTATAACCTCACAACGCACCCAATCAGCATGCAACTCACCAGCATCCTCAACACCTCCATTTCCACAGCAACCTTCCCGGACAGATGGAAACACTCAGAAGCCACATCCCTCCCAAAGAAAGCCTCAGCCAACCCCAAAGTTCACAAAAATTAATGTCCGATCTCCCTGCTCCCATACCTGGCCAAAGTACTCGAGAAAGCCATCATCCAGCAGCTCCCTCAATTTTTGGAACAAAATCACCTACTGGACACCTAAAAATCAGGATTCCATGCGAACCACAGCACTGAGATAATTCTGATTGCCACCACAGATGACATCAGAACACTTCTATACCACAGAGAAACTGTGGCCCTGATCCTCCTTGACCTCTCTGTGGCGTTCAACACCGTCTCCCACAATACCCTCATCAACAGACTCTACACCATAGGTATACTGCAAGACACCCTCAAGTGGATCGCCTACTTCCTTACAGGATGCACATAGAGCACCCGACTGCCTCCCTTCACCTCCACGCCCAAAGACATTGTATGCGGTGTATCACAAGGATCATCTCTCAGCCCCACCCTGTTCAACATCTACATGGCCCCCCTCGCAGACGTTGTCAGATCTCACAGAGTCAACCTAATCTCCTAAGCAAACAACCCTCAACTGATCCTCTCGCTCACTGAGGACACCTCCAACGCCAAAACTAACTTCCGTAACCCTATGACCAACCTAGCCAAATGGATGAAAGACCACTGCCTCCAGCTCAACTCCAACAAAACAGAAGTACTGATCTTCTGAAGGAACAGCTTCGCATGGGACCACAGCATTTGGCCTGCAGAACTCGTACCTACACCCAAACACCATGCATGCAACCTGGGCATCATCCTCGACAGACAACTGACCATGAAATGACAAGTCAAAGCAGTCGCCTCCTCCTGCTTCCACACACTTTACATGCTCCGCAAAATCTTCAGATGGATCCCAACCAACGACCGTCACTCAGGCCTTCGTCACCAGCCTCCTTGACTATGGCAATGGCCATATGCCGGCATCTCCGCCCAGCTTTTCAGAAGACTCCAGACTATTTTTAACTAGACTCATTCTGGACCTCCCCAAACAAACCCACATCACCCCTCACGTGAGAGACCTCCACTGGCTCCCCATCCAGAAGAGATGCCAGTTTAAGGTCCTCACACACGCCTACAAAGCCCTCCATGACCTAGGACCTGCCTTCATCAACTATCGACTGAACGTCTACCAAACCTCTAGACACCTGCTCTCCTCTTCCCTCGCACACACACACCACATCCATCACAGCCGCAGTGGTGGCCACTCCTTCTCCTATATCGCTGCCAAGACCTGGAAAGACCTTCCCCTCCAGCTCCGTACAGCCCCCTTGCTGGCAGACATCTGAAAGAGACTCAAGTCCTGGGTTTTCGATGGAGACACAGCGCCCAAATACTCATAGTGGTGACAGTGTTGTGCTTTACATATGCTGTTTGATTGATAAATCACGCATTGTTATTGCCCACATCCTACCTCTTATATGAGGAATTCTCTTGCCTAATTATAGGCAATTATGGCATAAATTGGATTCACACTTCCTAGGTTACTGTTAGAAATGGGAGTCTCTAGTTGGCAATGGTTCGCACCTTTGTCCAAGTAGCGACCCTTCTCCCTAGTCAGGGGAAAGGGGATACACTTCTAAAATAACCACTTCTCACCCCCTTGGTAGCTTGGCACGAGCATACAGGCTTATCTCAGAGGCAGTGTGTAAAGCATTAGTGCATGCATACAATAACACAGTGAAAACACTACAAATGGACACCACACCAGTTTAGAAAAATAAGCAAAACTTTATATAAACCAACAAGACCAAATACGACAAAAATCCAACATAGAATACTGTAAAACTAGTTACTTTGCAAGATAACCTTCAATCTGCAACAATAGCTGAAAAACACAGTTCTTCCGAGTACATAGCTCCGTCCGGGGCTATCGCGATGCTGAAAATGACAGAGTCTAACAGTTCAAGCTGACCGCATCAGAACGGGCCAGCTAAAGCGTCAACAGACTCGTAGACAGTACCTTTCTCTCTGCAGCCAATCCCATGGGTACAAGTCGGTCGGGGCAACCGTCGTGGTTGCGATGTGAAGTGGAAGCGGTGCAGCGTGCGGAGCCCTCACGGTGCGGTGCAAGCAGCGGCTCGGTGACGGTCATCCAACGGCGTCAGTGAGGCCAAGGCTTACATTGCGAAGTGAGGCGGTGCTCGATGCGGTGCTGGCAGGTCACCGCGCAAGCGACGGAGCCAGTCGATGTTCGCTTCGGGAAGCGACAGTCTCGACGACGTCCGGGCAGAGTGAAATGAGGTGAAACGAGGTGGTGTGGAGTGCGGTGCCCACAGGACGTGGTGCAAGCAACGGCTTGGTGATGGACCAGGATGCGGTGCGTCATCCAGCAGGGTCTTCTGCGGTGACTTCAGGACACGGAACCAGCGAAGGACTCGGTGACAGAGTCAGCTGTTTTTTATTCTGCGGCGGCTGAAACCAGCAGTTTCAGAGACGGTGCCCAGAAGGATGGTGATGTCTTTGCTGTTCCTGAGACTTCTTGAACAGGGGGCAAGCTTTACCTCAACCCCTTGGAGATACTTTGTCAAGCAGGATACACACAGAGTTCCTCTCCTTGGCAGAAACTGCTACTGCAGGCCAACCCCAGACAGCCACAGCAAAGGGGCAGTTCTTCTCCTCCAGCTTCTCCCAGCTCTTCTCCTTGGCAGAGGTTCCCCTTGAATTCCAATAGTGATCTGAAGTTCAGGGGTCTGGGCCCCACTTTTTTTTAACACAAATTCCTTTGTTCTCTGTTGGCAGAGAAGCTCTTTGCCCAGCCAAAACCAGTTCTGTCCTCTCTGCTGCAGCTGCCCGGCAGGAGGTGGAGACAGCAGTGTCCAAGGCAGACCAGGCCCATTCAGGTGTGAAAGATATCTCCTCCCCCTACTCTGAATGTAGCCCAGGTCTATCAGCCCAGCCCTGACCCACCCTGGAAAGGCAAGACACACCTCACCCCCCTAAGTGGCTGTCTGAACAGAATGCACAGCCCCAGCTCCTGTCATTCCAAAGCCTGACAGTCAATACACAAACCTAGCAGAGGCACACTAGATGGCTAAGCAAGAATATACCCAATTTTGTAAAAGTGGTATTTTCAAACACAGAATGTAAAAATCATCCTTACTAAAAAGATGCATCTTTATATTCTGAGTTCAGGCATACTAAACTTTACCTTCCTATCTTGTCTCCATGGAAAGATATATTTATAAGATGTTATAAATAAACTCCCATTCTATCCTATGGGACGGATAGCATTTCCATTTTGAAAAAACGAAATTGGCAGTATTTCACCGTCAGGACATGTCACACACATCAGAGCACACATCAGAGCATGTCCTACCTTGCACATACACCGCACCCTGCTCACAAGGGTACATTGGGCCTACCTTAGGGGTGACTCACATGTAAGAAAAGGGAAGGTTAGGGCCTGGCAAGTGGGTGCACTTGCCAGGTCGACATGGCAGTCCTGGGATGCACACAGACACTGCAATGGCAGGCCTGAGACTCTTTTGCAAGGCTGCTTGTGTGGGTGGCAGAATCAGTGCTGCAAGCCCACTAGCAGCATTTGGTTTACAGGCCCTGGGCACACACATTGCACTGTACTAGGGACTTAACAGTAAACCAAATAGCCAATTATAGAAAAACTAATCCTTGACAACAATTTACAGAGGGAGCACTTTAACACCGACCCCACTTCCGCATTTGTGTAGTTCGTTAGCCTGATCAATGAATATTGAACCAATTGAATTCATCCCACTTCAAAATAATGTAAGTTGATTACCACAAACATATTGAAAGGACTTTGGTGACAATTGCATTGATAGTAGGGGTGTGGTCATGCTTACTAATTGCGCTGTGTGAACCATAATAAAAACCCATGAGTTGAATGTGTAAATTAAGCTTCGTATGCAGTGTACGAATACGTGTCAAATTGTCATTTGTTGAGTGTAAAGAGTTATGCCTCAAATTATATTTTAATATACAATAGTTGCTTCATTTGCCTTCCCCTCCCATACCTAGGTGACACCAGCATACATGAAATTGAAATGTGGTTACCTTAGTTCAGAGATATTGTGCAAAAAGTATGTTTGCCTCAAGTGCTATGTTTTGATCCTCCTAAAACAAGGCGCTAGAAATCCACCTGTCAACTAGAATGAACATTTGCATATTGGTGAGTTCATAAATACTGGAATAAAGTGCATAATTTAAGAATACATTGTTTTGTTTGAAAAAAAGAATGCTTACCATCAGCAGAGCATGTACAATAAATGATAACACTTTCTGAACATCCCATTGTATGGCTTTAGAAAAGAGTGGTAACAACTTATTTTGTAAATTAATATATAACGATGATGAAGTGCTAAGCTACGTGGCTAATTGCTTAGTTTAGTATAAGTTCATTTTTTACTCCTTCTTCCCTGCCCTACTTTCATACATTCCGCTCTCCCCCTCCCTCCCTCCCACTATCTTTCCCAAGAGGTTCCTTTCTCCTCTTGCCCACAGAATTCACACACAGACGCTGCTTTTCTGTGCCAGACATTCGAAAAATCCAGATGTTAGACTTTACAGGACATCTGTTTACGCCTTTTTTTTGTTTTTCAATATTGCATTTTCTACCGAGCAATACATATCTACTATTCATGGTTTAAGGTCGATGCATTTTTTATTTTTTCAAAGGTTTCTATCCGATACAGCACATTATTCGTTTCACAGTGTCTCAGACCTTGACGACATGGTGTGCACAATATACTGGTCTTCTTAATTTACCCACTTGTCTCCTTGCATTATAACTGGACACTGAAGTTTGGGCACATCTGACAGCAGATGCCTCAGATTTCCTAGGACTAGTCAGAAGTGGAGACCAACTGCATGCATTATAGCAGGACTTTTTCATAATAATACATTAGGCAAAGGAGAAATATGACTAACTAGTATACGTGTACAAGTTTTTTAACGGCCGCTTCCTGAGTATAATCAGAAAAAGTGATTTTTGCCTTCTAAAGACTAATACCATTTTTGTGAACTAATTTTCTGGTTGAGAGATTTTAAAACAGTTGGATCACCTCTGTGTTTGTTTTTCCCATTGTTTAAAGAGAATTCTATTTAAAAAGAATTGTACAAATAGCAGAAATATAATAGCATAATACTACCCATAGAAATAGCGTATTATAAAGTTGTAATGTTTTGTAGACTTTAGAGAAATGTAAATGGTTTTGAAGTTTCATATTCACCCTGAAACCGGTTGATAGGGCTTATTAACAGTATGACATGTGGTATTCTGAAGTGTCCAGTGTTATAACGGGGTTGATGGTTTCAAGGGTCCTAAGAGGTAATTCCCAAAACAAGTTTCAGAAAATCAGATATCTCCTGACAGATTTACCTTTATTTTGTTAGTAGATTTTCAAACTTTTAGTATGTCCCCGGGTGTTAGCCTTTTTTATTTGGTCACATGCTGCTGGGTCCCCCACTGCCGTTTCTGTCGTGGTGCAGTCCTCAATTAAAAGACATTGTAACATTTGCTTAATGCTTATCTTATGAAAGTCAGTATACGACAATACTTTATTGTCAATTCAACACCTAGCAATACTGTTTTTTGGCCTGACTAAACATACAAGTATTACAATTTATCTTTGAATGTGAAATTGAATGCACAGTATAAATGTAGTGCTCTTGCCAAGCGCAGTTGTCGCCGGTAGTCTTTCCCCATTGAGGGTGTGTGTCCCTTCAGGTTCTGTATATGTTCACTTGTCACCTTTCACCATTCCCCACTCTGTCAAATTGTTCCTTGCTCTATCAATGAAGTAAGCTGACTATGGGTGATATCAGTCATGGGCGATCATTATTAGACGTCATGTGGATGTCTGAGACACAACTCTGAGCCCTCCCACAGGATGAGAGACATAGACTGACTGACTCACCTCCCTGGATCCAAGCATTACAGAATGACAGGCACGAGAAATGTACATGAAAACGAAGAACACAGGGACCTTCCTGAGATAACAAGCACACAAGACATGAAACATATAAAGGTACAAATCAGTCAGTAAAGGTTGTTTACTCTATCTCTCATGTGGTGCTGCAGAAACTAACATGAGCCAACCTTCAGGAAAGAAATCGATTACAAAACTTCAAGCAATATCACACATATTGTGAGTATTTCCCTTCCAGCAGGTTCTCTTCCAAACCTCTTAAAACAAGAGATTATTACTCCACTTTGGAATAAGACACCTGAAATCTGCTGTAACATTTTGAAAAGAGAAGTCACAAGTAAACTGCTAGAACATCTGGGACAAAATCTCATTTCCATGATCACCAGTTAAGTTTCAGTCCAATCAAAGTTTTTGAAACAACACATCGGACCATGATATCTTGCCTTCCAACATGAAGCTAAATCAAGCTATGCTTTTACTGCTTAGCCTTACAGTGACATGTGAAGAAGGTGGCCATAATAGCTTAAAAAAGGAAAGCAAAAAAATGTGGAGGAGTGTCTGACACTAGCCTATATTGATTGTACTTCAGGGCTTCTCCCTTTCTCTGCCATCAATTTATCTGATAACCCCAAAATAAAGTGGAACATTTCCAGGGCCTTGGCAGAAATCGATTACTGCAATTTCTTTAAAAGCTCTCCCCAAAACCTCATTAAAGGTTTGTCTTGGAGTAAGTACCAAAATTGACATGCCTCACCCTGGCCTAAGACATGTAATCTACCTCCTTTAATCTGATTAAGCGACATGACATGCAGTACAGTGACCAAGACACTAGAATGACCTGAATTCCAAATTGATGACAGATCTCAATCTCCTGTATGCCAGGTTCCTACTGAAGACTGAATTGCTTAGAATGACTTAGCTGAAAATCTTCACAAACAAGGTGAAGTTTATAAAATGATGGACAGGGCATCTCTTTTCAGATATTGATGGACTCTTAACTACCTTTGTAAATTCTATATTCCTGCTGTGATCATAGCAGTCCAATGAGTTAACATTTAACGGTCATGTGAATACCTAAGTTTGTCCTTAAGATCCATAGATAACCAAATTTGCAAACTTCACGCGTTTTACCACCCCCCAGGTAAAAACACCATGTTCATAGACTAGCTGATAGAAATCATCAGAGTAAACTCTACTCCCCAATCCAATGATATTTTCCTAGGAGACTTCAATCTTCACTGGGAGGATCACAATGACAATCAGATCAATTTGCTCAAAGCCTTCCTTGAAGACCAATCGCTGGTTCAAGAATGCCATCTACCAACCCATTCTAAAGGCTCTACTTTAGACTGGATCATCTCTAAAGAAAAAGCTGTTGATACAATCAAGATCATCCTGTTACAGATATCGGAACGGCCCGGGCCGAACGCGAACGGACTCCAGACAGAAACATACCTGAGGGCAAGGGGGTCGCATCGCTGGTCTCCCATGGCTGCAACACCTTGTCATGGCTGTCCGGATGGTGGTCCCAGGGAAGAGACTCAGCGGGGGTAGTTGGATCAGCGGGAGAATGGCGCTGCAACGCGATCGGCGTTGGGTGCAGGGCACCAAAAACTACAATTCCCATGATGCCAAGCGGGCGTTTCCGCTATAGCCCCGATCACGTGGTGTCCTTGCCGGAAGAGGAAGACCAGTTAAAGGCAGCCACAATGATGGAACAAGCTGCTGGTTATTCTTTGGTTGCGCAGCGCCGGCCGCGCTGCAGATCCTCACTCCCGCTGGAGTAGGGTAAGGGTGCACTTGCACCACATAGAGCGGAATTATTATCGCACAGACTCTTCAAGTTATCTCACCTTGGAGGGGGCCCTAGTGAGCTCCTCACTTCATTACATTGCCTTCGTGCTTAGTGGGATCCTTGCCTCTACCAAAGCCCTCACATCACTGGTAGTAGGGAAATTATCATGTTACTTAAAGGCACGTATACTACCAAGGAATTAGGTATCTAGGTAGCACCTTCATAGGAGTTCAAATTCGCTTGTGTTCAGGACTGTGATATTATTCTGAATTATGTAATCGGAAGTCAAAAGAAGTATTTTGATCGTTTATGTTTGATTTACCTTAACAGGGGGTTCAAGAGGCGGCATTCTGCTCTTCCCCTGTGACGTGGAACAAAGTGTATGTACTGGTGTGTATGGCTCTTTAGGCGCATGGCAAAGCTGACAGTGGATGAGTGTGTCTTTAGGCTCTTGGCTTTATGACTCCCTTGTACTCTATCCTCTCCCTAGCGCTTCATCGTCATTTCTGAACAATACTATTGAACTGTTGAATTCATGAATGGCCTACATGAAAGGAATGTTATTATTTATATTTTACAGGTAGGGGTAGCTCATTGGAATAGATAAGAGGAATCGTGTATCCCAACTATTGCTGATCTTTTGAATTCTTTTACATTTCAGATCTCCTCCCTGCTGACCCCTTCCTTTCCTTCCCCCACTTGACCATCCTATTCACCTGTGCTGTTATAGCATTCAGGGTTGGGGCTGTCGAGAGGTGGACCCCTTTGGCATCGAACCGTTCCCGAGGAATCGTCCAGCTGACAGAATAACCAGCCCACGTATATATATTCCTCCTGGGCGGGTCGATACAAAACATGGCCACTTTAGAGGACGTCATAGGCGTCCTGGCAACGATACAACAGGAGTTAGCCAACTCTCGGGCCGAGACGGCGGCTTTGAAACAAAGGATTGAGGGAATGCAGCGTAACCCTTTGACATAGGGGCCGGAAGGTTCCCCGGGGTGGGTTCCCAACGCACACTACCCCATTTAGCGTAGAGATGCCTGTCCCCATTCCATTGGCAGCACCAGAGAGGTTTTCAGGAGAGAACCATAAGGTCCAGGTGTTTCTTACGCAGATCTTACTCCATTTTACTTGCAAGCCTAAAGCTTTCCCCACTAACCAATCCAGAGTAGCATTTACCATCTCATACTTAATTGGCGACGCCGCTCAATGGGCTGTTCCCTTGGTGAGGCGTGACGACCCGTTGTAGTATTATTGGGATGCATTCCGGGCAGAATTTGAACGAGTGTTTGACCGCAGAGCTGCTGCCTTCACAGCTGATCGTGAGTTACTGGAGTTGAAGCAGGGGAATAAAGAGCTGTTGGTTTATATTAATACCTTCCAACGTTTGGTAGCGGAAACCGACTGGCCGGAAGCTAAACAAGCTGCGTTGTTTTATCAAGGACTTAAGGACGATCTAAAAGATGTATTAGCTCCTATTGAACCACAACCCACCTCGTGTATGGAGCTCATCAACCTAACCTTGAGACTGGACCACCCGTTGTCTGAACGTCGGTACGAAAAGAAGCGAGGGATAGACCTGCTCTCAGATTCGAGAGAAACAGAACTAGCACAGGAAGCGGCCATAGCACCTCCGAACCCATGGAAATAGGTACGGTACGAGCTTCTCTCACAGCAGAAGAAAGGGAACAACGACGTAAAATGGCCTATGTCTATACTGCGGCAGGAAGGGCCATTACATCAAGGATTGTTTGATGAAACCAAGAGGGAGAACCAGAGAAACACAGGCCAATGCCATTTCGGAAGGGAAGAAGACGGAAAACCTCAGAGCCCAAGAAAACCGGAAGGGAGATTCTTGGGCATAAAAGTGGTCCCTTCTGTTTATGGAGATCTTTCGGTACATTTTTATGTGACCTTAGAAGTCGACATTAATCAGCAACAACACACCCTTAGGGCTATGGTAGATTCAGGGGCCACAGGTCTCTTTATGGATGAGGAGCTAGCTCGCAAGTTACAAGTAAACCTTCTTACTAAACAAGAACCAGAAACTGTGGTGGCAGTGGACGGACGCCAACTGGTTTCTGGACCCATCTGTTACAGCACCAGTGATCTCGAGGTTGTATGTGGGGGAGTCACAGGGAGGCGTTGTCATTCAACATCATTCGAGCCCCACAATACGGTATCATTTTGGGTCTTCCCTGGCTCCGCAAAACACAATCCTGTTATTGATTGGGAGAAAGAGATACTGCAGTTCACTTCCCCATACTGCGTGGAACACTGCAAACCCATACGAGTCAGTCCAGCAAGAGAGCTTTCAAATAGTCATGTGATTGCTACAGCCGAAGAGAAGGATATAGACTTACCACCGCAATATCAAGAAAGAGCTGCTAGATGTTTTCAATGAAGAACAAGCAAATATACTGCCTCCTCATCGCATCTACGATTGTCAGATCGATTTAATCCCCGGTGCAGTGATTCCTTGTGGACGAATATATGCCCTCACGCAACCTGAGAACGAACACCTAAGACAGTACCTAGACATGTATCAAAAGAATGGGTTCATAAGGCCCTCTAAGTCCCCCGCAGCATCGCCTTTGTTTTTTATTCCTAAGGCTAACCGCGAGTTACGGGCTTGTGTGGACTTCAGGGCTCTGAACAATGTTACCATAAAGAACAGGTATCCGCTGCCACTCATTCCGGTTCTCCTAGACCAGGTGCGCCAAGCGGTTATTTACACCCGGTTAGACCTCAAAGGAGCATACCATCTAGTACGGATGCGGAAAGGCGACGAATGGAAAACAGCCTTCCGTACTCGATACGGGCTCTTTGAGTATAGGGTCATGCCCTTCGGATTATGCAATGCCCCGGCAGCGTTCCAATTCTTTTTGAACGATGTGCTTCGTGAATTCCTGGACCTCACTGCCATTGTATACATCGATGACATCCTGGTGTATTCTAGTAGAGAAGAAGATCACACCGCCCATGTATGTGCCATCCTTCTGACGCTCCGAAAGAACCATCTTTACTGTAAACTAAGCAAGTGTTAGTTCCACGTGAAGAAGGTGGAATTCTTGGGGGTCATGCTTTCAACTGAAGGTCAGGAAATGGCACAACGCAAAATACAAGCCGTCACGGACTGGTCATCTCCACAGAACATGAAGGAATTGCAAACCTTCTTAGGTTTTGCGAATTTTTACAGGCGTTTTATTAACCGATTTTCACACGTAGTGGCGCCTCTCACAAGACTCCTACGGAAGAATGTATCTTACCAATGGTCCGACGAGGCACAGCACGCGTTCATGGAGTTAAAGAAGGCTTTCACCTCCGCCCCCGTCTTAGCACACCCTGACAACAACATACCCTATGTGGTAGAAGTGGACGCATCCGATGTGGCCATAGGGGCAATACTGTCGCAAAGAAACAAAAGCAACGGACAGCTACATCCGGTGGCCTATATGTCGCGGAAACTGAACATAGCAGAGTCACACTACACAATTGCCGAGAAAGAACTTCTTGCGATCAAAGAGGCCTTCGGGGAGTGGAGGCACTATCTGATGGGTGCAAGGCATACCATTAGAGTTTACTCCGACCACCGAAACCTGCAATTCATGAAGTCAGCACGGTTACTCACTCCTCGGCAACTGAGATGGATGTTGTTCTTCGCCGAATATGATTTCGTCGTCACCTACCGTCCTGGAGTGGAAAATAGGAAAGCAGACGCCCTTTCCCGACGAGACAACACTCCCGAATCAGTCAAACAGGAAGTAAAAGCCATCATTCCCTCCAGTCAAGTAATCTGCCTGTTACAAACCGACCATTTCCTGGAACAGGTACAACAAGGCTTGAAGAAAACCACCTGGAAAAAATGGATGGACAAGAACCCGGATTGGCATATGAAGAACGGGCTCCTCATGCGAGGACAGCAATTGTTAGTACCCTGTGTCGCCTTACAGAAGTCGGTTTTTCAGTGGTGTCATGTGAACCCTTGTGCAGGACATACCGGAAGAGACAAATCCTTGGAAAAGGTACTACGGCAGTTCTGGTGGCCCACAGTCAGGCAAGATATATACACTCAGGTTCAACAGTGTGTGACGTGTAGTCAAGCCAAATCGGATCATAGAAAGCCCCAGGGCTTACTTCAACCGTTACCTACCCCTGGGACTCCATGGGAACATATATCGCTGGACTTTATCGTCTGTTTACCACCAGACCAAGGGTATACCACGATACTGGTAGTAGTGGATAGCCTCACCAAGTTGGGTCACTTCATCGCGTGTCCAGCCCTCCCTAGTTCTGCCCAGCTAGCCACGTTGCTACTCACCCACATAGTCCGCTTACATGGGTTACCGTCTGTGATTGTGTCAGACAGAGGGCCTCAATTCACTAGCCGGTTCTGGAAGACATGGTGCGCTAACCTACGCATAATCTCCAACACATCCACTGCCTTCCACCCGTAAACCGATGGACAGACAGAACGTCTGAATCAAACTCTAAAACAGTACCTACGGTGCTATGTGGATCAGTCAACGAACAAGTGGGTAGACCTTTTATGGCTGGCAGAGGTAGCTTACAACAACGCTCAACATAGCTCAATCAAGATGACTCCGTTCTTCTGTACATTTGGTTTCCATCCTAGATTCCTCCCATTGGCTCAACCAAATAACACGGACCACATCCCCGACCTGAAGGATCGCTCCAGAAAGATACAAGATACCCTTAGAGTGGCACGAAAGAACCTATTGGAGGTCAAAAAACGGTATAAGAGATATGCCGATACCCATCGTCGCCCTGGTCCCGAATACAAAAAAGGGGATTACGTGTGGTTATCTACAAAAAACATACGTTTCAAGAGGCATAGCGTCTTCAACCCGCGGTACATTGGACCTTACAGAATAATGCAACGTATCAACCCGGTGGCAGTAAAGCTAGCCTTACCAGCAAACATGAGGATCCATCCGGTATTCGATGTCTCTTTGTTGAAACCTTCGGCTACGTCTGCAAAGAAGAAACAGAAACCCCTCTGGGTAGACAACGAACCTGAATATCAGGTAAAAAAGATATTAGATTCCAGAACAAGGCGGAATACCTTATGGTATCTCATTTTCTGGAAGAATTATGGACCAGAGGAGAATTCGTGGGAACCCGCGTCTAATGTGCACGCACCTCGTCTCACATCTGCGTTTCATAGAGCCAATCCTAGAAAACCAGGTCCTGGAAGGAGGCCCGCGGAGGAGGGATGTGCTGTTACAGATATCGGAACGGCCCGGGCCGAACGCGAACGGACTCCAGACAGAAACATACCTGAGGGCAAGGGGGTCGCATCGCTGGTCTCCCGTGGCTGCAACACCTGGTCATGGCTGTCCGGATGGTGGTCCCAGGGAAGAGACTCAGCGGGGGTAGTTGGATCAGCGGGAGAATGGCGCTGCAACGCGATCGGCGTTGGGTGCAGGGCACCAAAAACTACAATTCCCATGATGCCAAGCGGGCGTTTCCGCTATAGCCCCGATCACGTGGTGTCCTTGCCGGAAGAGGAAGACCGGTTAAAGGCAGCCACAATGATGGAACAAGCTGCTGGTTATTCTTTGGTTGCGCAGCGACGGCCGCGCTGCAGATCCTCACTCCCGCTGGAGTAGGGTAAGGGTGCACTTGCACCACATAGAGTGGAATTATTATCGCACAGACTCTTCAAGTTATCTCACCTTGGAGGGGGCCCTAGTGAGCTCCTCACTTCATTACATTGCCTTCGTGCTTAGTGGGATCCTTGCCTCTACCAAAGCCCTCACATCACTGGTAGTAGGGAAATTATCATGTTACTTAAAGGCACGTATACTACCAAGGAATTAGGTATCTAGGTAGCACCTTCATAGGAGTTCAAATTCGCTTGTGTTCAGGACTGTGATATCATTCTGAATTATGTAATCGGAAGTCAAAAGAAGTATTTTGATCGTTTATGTTTGATTTACCTTAACAGGGGGTTCAGAGGCGGCATTCTGCTCTTCCCCTGTGACGTGGAACAAAGTGTATGTACTGGTGTGTATGGCTCTTTAGGCGCATGGCAAAGCTGACAGTGGATGAGTGTGTCTTTAGGCTCTTGGCTTTATGACTCCCTTGTACTCTATCCTCTCCCTAGCGCTTCATCGTCATTTCTGAACAATACTATTGAACTGTTGAATTCATGAATGGCCTACATGAAAGGAATGTTATTATTTATATTTTACAGGTAGGGGTAGCTCATTGGAATAGATAAGAGGAATCGTGTATCCCAACTATTGCTGATCTTTTGAATTCTTTTACATTTCAGATCTCCCTCCCTGCTGACCCCTTCCTTTCCTTCCCCCACTTGACCATCCTATTCACCTGTGCTGTTATAGCATTCAGGGTTGGGGCTGTCGAGAGGTGGACATCGTGTGATCGTTTTTTCCTTTCTGTGCCCCCTTGCTGCCCCTGATTGTGATCGTTTTTTCCTTTCTGTGCCCCCTTGCTGCCCCTGATTGTGATCGTTTTTTCCTTTCTGTGCCCCCTTGCTGCCCCTGATTGTGATCGTTTTTTCCTTTCTGTGCCCCCTTGCTGCCCCTGATTGTGATCATTTTTTTCCTTTCTGTGCCTGTTTCCCACCGCTGCGCCCCTGCGGCCCCGCCCCCTCACTGCCCATTCGCTGCCCCATTCCCTGCTCCTCCCTCCCACCTCCCCATTTATGGCGGCCGCTGCGTGGTGAAGAGAGCGACCGCTGACCTTGACTGGTAGGTCGCTCCCCCACCACACAGCTCCGTCTATGTGCCCTGCTGCTGCCCCTGATTGTGCTCGTTTTTTTCCTTTCTGTGCCCCCTTGCTGCCCCTGATTGTGATCGTTTTTTCCTTTCTGTGCCCCCTTGCTGCCCCTGATTGTGATCGTTTTTTCCTTTCTGTGCCCCCTTGCTGCCCCTGATTGTGATCGTTTTTTCCTTTCTGTGCCCCCTTGCTGCCCCTGATTGTGATCGTTTTTTCCTTTCTGTTCCCCCTTGCTGCCCCTGATTGTGCTCGTTTTTTCCTTTCTGTGCCCCCTTGCTGCCCCTGATTGTGCTCGTTTTTTCCTTTCTGTGCCCCCTTGCTGCCCCTGATTGTGCTCGTTGTTTCCTTTCTGTGCCCCCTTGCTGCCCCTGATTGTGCTCGTTTTTTCCTTTCTGTGCCCCCTTGCTGCCCCTGATTGTGCTCGTTTTTTCCTTTCTGTGCCCCCTTGCTGCCCCTGATTGTGATCGTTTTTTCCTTTCTGTGCCCCCTTGCAGCCCCTGATTGTGATCGTTTCTTCCTTTCTGTGCCCCCTTGCTGCCCCTGATTGTGATCGTTTTCCTTTCTGTGCCTGTTTCCTGCCGCTGCGCCCTGCGGCCCCGCCCCTCACTGCCCATTCGCTGCCCCATTCCCTGCTCCTCCCTCCCACCTCCCCATTTATGGCGGCCGCTGTGCGGCCGCGCCGCTGGCACGCCGAAGGCGCGCCTAAGGCAAGCCCGTCTGCGCCCGTCCGCGTCGTGGCCCCGCCCAGCGCCAGACCCCCTGGTCCGGGCATCCCCCGCGCCCGCCACATCAACAGACGCCGATACGACGCCAGCACCCTCCACGCACTCAACCCCGGAAAAGATCACGCCTGCTACCAGGCCACCCCGAAGCGCACCCAAGGGCCCTTCACCTGCCGGAACTGCAGCTTCGCCAGCACCCGCCCCGCCAAACCACCGCCCAGGAAAGAACCCAACTACCTCAGATGCATCCTCCTCAACACCCGCTCCGCCCGCAAACACGCCATCGAACTCTGGGACCTTCTCGACTCAACCTCCCCAGACGTCGCATTCCTGACGGAGACCTGGCTGAATCCCGCTCAGCCCCCGACATCGCCATTGCCATCCCGGACGGATACAAGATCACCCGCAGGGACCGCACCAACGGAGTCGGAGGAGGCATCGCCATCGTCCACAGGAACACCCTCAGAGTCTCAACCAACACCGACGACACCCTCAGCACCGCCGAACACATGCACTTCCAGATCCACACCGATCCCAACACCACCCTCAGAGGAACCCTCATCTACAGACCCCCGGACCCCGACCACAGTTCAGCGATTCCATCGCTGACTTCGTCAGCACACACGCCATCGCCTCCACGGACTACATCCTCCTCGGGGACCTGAACTTCCACCTCGAGAACAACAAGGACACCAACTCCACCACCCTGATCGACAACCTCGCCACCCTCGGACTCAGACAGCTCGTGACTACACCCACCCACGCCGCCGGCCACACGCTAGACTCCATCTTTTCCGCAAGCCCACACGTCTCCTTCAACCACACCTCCGAACCCCACTGGACTGACCACCACTGCATCCACTTCACCTACAGGAAGCCCACCACGCACCACCGCACCGAACAAATGCCTCGCCGCTGCTGGAGCAGAGTCACGGAAGACCAGCTAACCACAACCCTCGCCCTGAGCCTACCCGCCGAACCCTCCGACCCCGACACCGCCGCCCGCAACCTCAGACAGTGGATCGACGACTGCGCCAACACCCTCGCCCCCGCTCAAGAATCCGCCCAACAGCCACACCAGCAAGAAAGCCACCTTGTTCACCGAAGACCTCCAGGCCTCCAAACGAACATGCCGAAAACTGGAGAAGATCTGGCTCCACGAACGGACAGCGGACAGCTACGCCGCCCACAAGAGCGCCACCCGCAATCACCATCACCTCATCAGATCCGCCAAAAGGGCCTCACTCAAAGACCGCCTAGACAACAACGCACACAACAGCAAAGAGCTCTTCAACATCGTGAAGGAACTCTCCAACCCCAGCTCCAACACCAACGACATCCAGCCGTCGCAAGACCTGTGCGACTCACTGGCCACCTCCTTCCACCGCAAAATCGCCGACATCCACGACAGCTTCAACACCACGACCGCCCCGGCAACCACCGAGACCACTGCCCCCACAACCACCAACCGCCTGTTCTCCTGGACCAACATCAACGACGAGGACACCAGCGAGATCATGAACACCATCACTCCGGTTCACCGCTAGACCCGTGCCCTCACCACATCTTCAACAAAGCCAGTACAGCCATCGCGCCACATCTCCGGAAAATAATCAACATCTCCTTCGAGACAGCAACCTTCCCGGAAAGCTGGAAGCACGCCGAGATCACCGCCTTACTCAAGAAACCCAAGGCAGACCCCAAGGACCTCAAGAACTTCCGACCCATCTCTCTGCTCCCGTTCCCCGCGAAGGTCACCGAGAAAATCGTCAACAAACAACTGACCCGCTACCTCGAGGAGAACAACATCCTGGACCCTTCCCAGTCCGGCTTCCGCAGCAACCACAGCACCGAAACCGCCCTCATCGCCGCCACCGATGACATCAGGACCCTGCTAGACAACGGAGAAACAGCAGCCCTCATCCTCCTGGACCTATCAGCCGCCTTCGACACGGTCTGCCACCACACACTACGAACACGCCTTCACGACGCCGGGATCCAAGAGAAGGCCCTGGACTGGACCACATCCTTCCTTTCCGGCAGAACACAAAGCGTCCGCCTCGCCCCTTCCGATCCAAGGCCACCAAGATCATCTGCGGCGTACCCCAAGGCTCCTCCCTCAGCCCAACGCTGTTCAACATCTACATGGCACCCCTCGCCCACGTCGCCCGACAGCACAACCTCAACATCATCTCCTACGCCGACGACACCCAGCTGATCCTCTCCCTCACCAAAGACCCTCACACCGCCAAAGCCCACCTCCACGAAGGAATGAAGGCCGTCGCCGAATGGATGAGGACCAGCCGCCTGAAGCTGAACTCGGACAAGACGGAGGTCCTCATCCTTGGTTCCAACCCTTCAGCCTGGGACGACTCCTGGTGGCCAACATCACTGGGAACAGCCCCGCCACCCACCGACCACGTACGCAACCTAGGGGTCATCCTCGACCCCACCCTCTCCATGACTAAGCAGGTCAACGCCGTTTCCTCATCCTGCTTCAACATCCTCCGAATGCTCCGCAGGATCTTCAAGTGGATCCCCACCGAAACAAGAAAAACAGTCACCCAGGCCCTCGTCACCAGCAGGCTGGACTACGGAAACGCCCTCTACGCAGGAACGACGGCTAAGCTCCTGAGACGGCTGCAACGCATCCAGAACGCCTCTGCACGTCTTATCCTCGACATCCCCCGACGCAGCCACATCACACCCCACCTGAGAGACCTGCACTGGCTCCCTGTCAACAAGAGGATAACCTTCAAGCTCCTCACCCACGCACACAAAGCACTCCACAACTCCGGACCAGCCTACCTCAACAGACGACTCAGCTTCTACACCCCCACCCGCCAGCTCCGCTCGACCAGCCTCGCCCTCGCCACAGTCCCCCGCATCCGGAAAACGACCGCCGGCGGCAGATCCTTCTCCCACCTCGCCGCCAAGACCTGGAACACCCTCCCCACCAACCTCCGACAGACCCAAGACCTACTGGCCTTCAGAAGACTCCTCAAGACCTGGCTCTTCGATCAGTAGCAGCACCACCCCCCTCTTCCCCCAGCGCCTTGAGACCCTCGCGGGTATGTAGTGCGCTTTATAAGTGACATGATTGATTAATTGATTGATTGACCCCTTTTGGCATCGAACCGTTCCCGAGGAATCGTCCAGCTGACACATCCCTTGCGACTGGTCGGATCATCACATCATTACCTTCCAAATACCCTACATAAAAACGAAAACCTCCTCACAATCAATAAAACCCAGAAAATGGGTTCGTGACACCAGAGGGCTCAATATGGAAAATCTTGCAGCACGGTGTGAGAAAGAACTGCAACCTCCTAATAACCTGGTAGACGTCAGTGACCTCACGGAATACTACAACAATACGATGACGAGTATAATTGAGGACATAGCCCCTTTAAAACTCAAAAGGGTCCCTGACAAAGATAAAAACCCTTGGTTTAACAGATCCCTCAACGAAGAAAGACGATCACTCAGACTCACAGAGTGGAAATGGAGACAACACCCATCCTCACCCCATCTAATCCAACTAAGACAGGCCAGAAATGCCTACAATAAAAGTATTCTAAATTTAAAAAAAGACTTCTTTAGAAAAGAACTGGATAATGCAAAAAACAGACCGAGGAAACTCTGCTAAAAGATCAATCCAACAAAACGGCCAAATCCGCACCAATAGCTCCAAAATCGAACATAAGCAGCAAAGAGTTCTCCTCCTTCTTTACAGACAAAGCCAAATCCATGGAAGTGGAGCTCAAAAAGGCTGTGGAGATCCCTCTGATCAAAAAGAGCACCCCAGCTAAGCCTCAATATCAACCAACTCTGGAAATGCCTAAAAATAATGCTTTATGGTCAGAATTCAAGCCATACGATGACATAGATATTGCTAAAATTATTTCGACCATAAAACCAAACAATCATTTCAACGATCCTCTACCTGCAAAATGTTGGTCTTCAATAAACCATCTGCTCATTCCCTCATGGACAAAGATTATTAATGCTTCGCTATCGCAAGGCTCACTACCTGACTGCCTAAAAACAGGGCAAGTCATTCCAATCTTAAAAAAAACGACAGAGAACCCCTCAGACCGTAACAACTTTAGACCACTAACAAACATTCCCATGCTAGCCAAAGTCTTGGAAAAATGTGTACAACAACTGAGCCAACACATCTCTGAATTCAAACTGCTGAACGACTAGCAATCAGGGTTTAGACCAAACCACAGTACTGAAACAGCAATTCTGCACATTGTGGACGACGCTCTACTTGCCCTTGACTGCAACGAAACCTGTCTCCTAATTCTGCTCGACCTCTCGTCGGCATTCGACACTGTAAACCATGCAAAAATACTAGAACGCCTGAAAGAAAGGATGGGCTTAGAGGGTACAGTCCTAGAGTGGTTTAGATCCTTCTTAGAGAACAGATCGCAAAGATTCATAGTGAACCAAACACTATCTGCATCATCCCAAAATCCTATTGTAGTACCACAGGGTTCAACACTATCCCCTGCTCTATTCAATCTTTACGTAGAACCACTAACGGAAATCTTACAACAGGCAAACATCTCCTTCCACATGTATGCAGATGATACACAGCTTTATATCAAGATCACATCGATAGAAGAGATCGGTATCATGACCCAGGCATTAAAGAGGACCATCCATTGGCTAACTAGTAATCACCTCAAGCTTAACCCACACAAAACTGAATTCCTTCTGATTTCCCCCCAGAAAAGCGCTACGAATATCATGGAAGGGACCAAGCTGATCACGGCGCTAAACTGTACTCCGAGGCTTGTAGACTCATCCAAATCCCTTGGAATTATGCTAGACAAAAACCTGAACATGCTAACACACATTAACACGATGGCAAAAAACGCCCGTTTCCATTTAAGCTACCTCAGAAAACTGAAACCTTTCATAACTAACTCAGACCTTAAAACAGCAGTCCAGGCATTAGTCATATCGAGGATCGAGTACGGTTGTACAACTCTAGCCGGTCTACCCAAGATTTCAACAGCACCACTAAAAGCTTGTCTCAATGCGGCCACAAGACTTATAACAGGCTCCAGAAAATTCGACCACATCACCCCTCATCTGAAAGCGCTCAACTGGCTGCCTTACGAAGCAAGAATCCAACTAAAGATGGCATGTATCACTCACAAAGTGATACACTACAAAACACCAATGTACCTAGCCCAGAAAATCACACTATCAGGAGGATGCAGAGTTTTCCGGAGTCATGGAGATTTATTACTGAAACCGGCCCTCTTGTGAAAGAAAAGAACTTATGACTGAGCTTTCTCTGGTGCAGCATCAAGAATTTGAAACACTCTCCCCCCGAACATTAGAAGAATATCGTACGTTTCTGCTTTCAAAAAAGAAGCTAAGTTCTTTTTTATGAGCAAATTCCTTCCATAATTTCAGCAGACTAGACATTGTTAGATTACCTTCCTGTTCAGACACCTGCTAATACAAATTGACCCCTAACAATCGTTTTTGTCTTGTATATATGAGTGTGAAAGCAGAAATGTTTCTCTCTCGAATCACTGTATAATTACTTAGGATCTTGTAGCACAACTGTCTCTAGCAAATTGCTGTACGCTGGTTTTTCTTACTAAAATTGCACGTCAAACATGCTGTTCTAAGCTTAAAGCTATGTAAATGTGAAGCGCTCTGATACCCTATTTAGGGTCATGTTCGCGCTATATAAAACCCCAAATAAATAAATAAACATGTTGTATCTATATGGAAACTAAATGAAGAAATGAAGCAAACTCTCCATTGACGTCGGTCTGAGCTTGTGACTGTGTCCTAATCGAGTGTGACCAGATATCCCTTGCTGGCTATGTTAACCTAAAACTTTGAAATTCAGTATCTCCAGTTTACCTGATTGGATGTGGTGTTTTCACTGTTTTACTGCTTGAAGTGTTACAAAAATACTTCACACGTTGCCTACAAGTTAAGCCTGACTCCTCTGTGCCCAGCTACTAGCAGGGTGAACTCAGGTTAACTTGGGGTTAGCTTGTGCCTGACTGGGATTGTAGTTGCTTCTTGACCAGGGCTCACACCCCAGTCAACCAGTAACCCAATTTCCAACAGGGTGGCACAATGAGTGCTGCAGGCCCACTAATAGCATTTCATTTACAGGCCCTGAATACATATAATGCAATGACCTAGGGATTACAAGTAAATTAAGTGTGCCAATCAGGGCTAGGCTAATACTACCATGTTTTAGGGAGAGAGCACAAGCTCTTTAGCACTGGTTACCAGTGGTAAAGTTCTCAGCGTCCTAATGCCAACATAAATGAATTCAGAAAGCAGGAGGGATAACAGCAAAATGTTTGGGGGTGACCCTGCAGAGAGGGCCAAGTTCAACACTGGCAAGTGGAAGTATACCAGAAATTAGAAATGGTCAGCACATTGTAACTTTTCAATATGTGATACTTACTTTATCCCCAAAATTCGAAATGGAAAAGCAATGTAGAAACACGTGGATATCATTCTCTGTGACAAGATCACATGCGGCTCAAGTAATTGCCAGTGGTTGAGATTAATTCAAGCATTTCATCCATCACTTTATGTATTCCTTTGGGTGCTGTGAGTTTGTCTATTCTTGGCGCTTTTAGCATCTTGTCCAAGACCTTCGGAGGTCGGAAAAATGTCGTAGGGTCCGATTTAGAGTTTGCCAGTTTCTCCATCACAAACATGACAGATATCCTGTTTACTGGATTGCAAGTGCTTTAAATACTATGTCACTTGTAATAAAGCAGACAGGATATCCATCACATTTGTGACGGAGTACCCAGGCGCCAAAATCTAAATCATGCTTTAAGACCAAATGTTTTAAAAGTTCTGGGGATGTTCTGGAAAAGGTCCTCCTGGTCAGTCCTTCAGTCCCAACCTCCTCAAGTAAGTCTTCTAGGCCTCAGGTTTCTCTCAAGCAAGGAAGGTCCCTTGTAAGGTCCATTCCTTGATGGTCATGTGGGCCTTCTTGGGATCAGGAGCCTTTCTGCTTTTTGTGTCCCTGAAGCAGGAAAACAGGAGGCCGACCACTTGACACCTGGAGAACTGTTCTACTTTCTGGGTGCTAGCTGGATTTAGAAGTCTTTGTGGAAGTCACCCCCTTACCAGCAGGAGTCAGGAGTCTTCTTCCAGCAAGGCCTTTTCGTCAGATAGAATTCCCAGTTCGAATAATATTCTGAGTAGTAGTTGAGGCAATGATTGGCGAAAGTTCATCACCTAATCCTAACAATTTTCTTACAGTCCCCCCACAACAGCTATTCAAGCGACCAATATTCATTTCTGTCTTCTATCATTATAGGTCACTTCAGATTCCTTTTCTGATTAATTAAATAATAATGACCTATTTTCGGAGAGAAACCAAATGATGGGCTCAAACATTTTATACAGCAATACAAATTGTGCCTAATCATAACACTGTGGTTTCATACCTAATGCACAACTTGGTAAGGGAAATCATTAATGTTCAAAACGTAATGTAAGGTATTACTAAAACTTTAAATTATTTATTTTACGTTTTTTTTGCCTGGCATGTTGCCTAGCAGCAACTTCACAGTGTTTGCTAGATCTTTCGTTTGTTGTTTCTTGCACGAGAAAAAGATCTCTGGGGAATCTGGAATCCCTCCCATTAGGGTACATAGGTTTCTGATGAGCCATGGTCCAATTAGTGTTTTTTTTTAGGTCCTTTTCCAAGGATGCTTCGATCCTGGCCCTTGAGGGGAAGTTCGTTTGTGTTAATTGTGTTAATTGTATGAGAGGAATGCATTCTGTAGCAAGAATGCTTTTGGACACTTCCTGAAGTCAGACAGCTTCAATTATGTGCTAGACTCATTGTTAAAATGTTTCCACAAGCCTTTCCAATACACCTTGTTAGACTACCCCACCTTCCTGTTCCATTTGAATTGAAGCTTGCGGATCTATTTGTAGGTTTTAGGCCTGGGTGTGGAAGTAAAGATAAACGTGGGGAGAGCCACCACGAATAACATGAAGATATGTTCTTTGTGGCTGTTTCTAAAATAAAACAAATTTGCTCTGAACTATGCACATTTGAGCTTAATTTTTAAGTTTCTAAGGGGGATATTCCCAAGAACGTGCGATAATCATCGCCAAAAAAGGCTAACGCACGTTTTCATATCGCCGTCTATCGCGGAAAAATAACTCCGTGTTAATGTTGTATTCTCAACACGGCGGTAACATGCGATAGTTTCCCGATAACGCGTCAAATGTCTGCGATACAACTACCGCGACGGCGATAAAAAAGGAAACCCAAACGTGAAAAAAGTTGCGATGGGCCCAACCGCGATAGAAAAATCGGCAACAAGGAGCGGCAGGCTTGCAATTCCCACGTCAGCCAGGAAAAATCACCATAAAAGCAGCAAAAAACCCAGAAATAAATAAAAAAAACATAACAACTGCAAAGCACAATGGAGGGAGCTGGAGCAAGTACAGAGGACAACCCGAACCCCACAAGCCCCACGGAGGACCAGCCCGGGACCTCGGGGCCAGGGAAGGGCAAGGAGAAGAAGAAAAGGAAGACGCGGTTCAGTCCGCAGGAAAACAGGATCCCGATAACGGAGGTGACACTCCCACCATCCAATTGCCATTGGTGAAATTGACAGCACTAAATGTTGCACATACACTTGTCAGAGCGATGTGCCAATGCAGAGGAGTGACATGCACACAGGGAATGTGTCTAGGAATGAATTTATTTGCACATGCTGTACCTGTGGTCATTTTGACCTGTCCCATGATTGCTAAGGACAGTCCCTATGTGACGTGCTTATGTGAAGAAATTGTGAATGATAGTGTCCCTTCGGGCTATTCCAGCTGCTGCTGCACTGGGGTGTGGTCCACCTGCCTCATCTTCATCATCATCGTCCGGTGCATCTGGCACTTGGATCCATGGGGCATTGGTGCGTACACATATGTTGTGCAACACACAACATGCAATGATCATCTTGCACACTATTTGCAGGCTGCACAGGAGTCTTCCACCTGTGATGTCCAGGCACCTGAAACGTGACTTCAACACGCCAAATGAGCACTCCACAATGCCCCTGGTGCGTATGTGGGCCACATTGTACTGCCTCTGGGCCTGGGTGTTCAGGGCTCGGAGGGGTGTCATCATCCACGGGCATATCCTTGATCACCTGTGACAGGGGAGAGAGATGTGTCAATCGGTGGTTCGGCATTCTGTGTTGGCAGGCTTATTAGTATATTGGTGTGTGATGTGTGGGACTTTGGGATACATGTCTGACATGTCTTGCATGTGGCAAATGAGCGGCATCCATGTGTAGTACGTTGCCTCACAGCTGCTCCTCACTCCCCCCGAGCCTATTTACTTGTGTGCGCTGCGCGGTTGCATCACTTGCACTCCTAGGACACACCATTGTCATGACTGTCTGCGCATGTCTACAAGCCTTACAATGACACTGTGATATTGGCCGTTGAAGGTGGTCGGCCACGTGTGTGTAGGCCTATGGTCAGGATATGGCGGAAACAGAGACACACGCAGTAGTTGCCTTGGTGGCCATCCCGGAAGTGAACCACGCCCTGAGCCCCGGGCTATTGATTCCCACTTCTACGCTGGCCCAGCCCACTCCGCTTACGCTTACAGGGGTGGACGACATAGCTACATGTCCAGGGTCTACCCCACTGCCTGAGGTAACATGGTTGCGCCCACTGTCTACGATACTACAAACACCAGCAGTATATGTCCACATGGACATGTCTGTGCTCTGCATACTTGAGTCTGTCCAGCACATCCCCGCCACACTTGGCATTGTGTACATTCTGATTCATGGGTCACCTACCTCCCTTGCACATACTTGGTTCCCGGCTCTCACCAGATCCTGCTATTGTGTGGCAGAGGTGCCATAACGTGTATGGCTTGTCTACATGTCTGGCCCCTGTTACCACAGTTCCATGTGTTGTCGTATCTGGTAGGTGGGCATGTTGTTTGGCATGTCGTATGTGATGTTGTAACGTGTGCATTCCCACAGTTGCGAGTTGCATGATTGTGGAGTTGAGG
Organism: Calotriton arnoldi; assembly: GCA_963921515.1. NCBI lineage: Eukaryota > Metazoa > Chordata > Amphibia > Caudata > Salamandridae > Calotriton > Calotriton arnoldi. The sequence continues at coordinate 1,122,319 of CAWUFW010003155.1, forward strand.
TGTGTGGTGTGTTCCGTTGGTACTTACCAACGAGCAGTGCATTTCCGTAGATGCCATCCTCGAAGCGCTGGTTGATGATGGACTGTCGGAAGATGTAGGAATCATGCACACTGCCTGGGTAGTTGGGGACAACGTTGGTGAAGAGACTCCGGTGGTCCACTATTGCCTGCACATTGATGGAATACGTGTGCTTCCTGTTGCGGTAATTGTGTGCAGTGTCGGCAGGGGGCACAAGTAGGACATGTGTGCAGTCAATTGCCCCCAACACGTGCGGGAAGCCAGCTATGGCGCAGAAGCCTTGCTTGGTCTCCAGCTGTTCCTGCGCAGTGTGGGGGAAGTGAAGGTACTGGGGTACCAAGCTGATGATGGCATCCAAGACAGGTGTGAGGAACTTTGATAGGGCTGGCTGTGAGACTCCTCCGACTCTGGCAGTTGTTGGTTGGAAGGTACCAGAGGCCAACAGGTGCAGCACAGCCAGTAGCTTTGTCTTCGGAGGGATGTTGGCTCTCCGCTGTGTTGGTACCGTCAGCCTGTGGGCAATGTGGGTCAGGATGCGGAGGATGGTCGTCCTTTTGAGCCTGTAGTGGGCAATGACTTCCTCTGGCGTTAAGTCTCCGGGGCTGGTGCGTTTTCGGAAGGACCGCTGTCTCATTCTGCGCTGCCTCGAGGTAGTCGGGGGAGGGGTGGTCCTGGGAGGTAGGGATCTGGGGGGGGGTGGCGGTGGGTGTTGTGGGCCTCTTGGGGCTCCGAGCTGCATGATCAGTAGCTCCATGACATGTGTTGGTCTGCCGATGTGGCTCTGGGCTGGGCTCCCTTTTATACTGCAGTTTGTCGTCCTGCTTAACACCAGTAGAAGGCAGGTGTTAAATCCCTGCTGCTAACGCGCCTTATCGCCTGTTTTTGGATCGCATCGCAGATCTGGCTGGTCGTTGTGAATATCGCGAAGTGGAGTTTTCGTGAGTTTTTGCACGGGAACGCCTACTCTGCATATCATTAGCGTTAGTTGTCTCTCTCATCCGTGGCGATGTTTTTTGCGGAAGCTATCGCTGGTATACTGGCGATGTGGGGAGTTGCACCAGCTTGTGAATGGGGCGATAATTCTTTCGCCACTTTTGCTGCACTAAAGTGCCGTTAACTCGGCGATGAGTCCTTGAGAATATGCCCCTAAGAACAGAAATGGGAGAACACTAAAATTCTGGTTTCACTGAAGAGAATGAGGTGATATCTAATGTGATGAAAACATCTGTCCCAAACGACTCGAGGAAATATATGCTGAGGATAACAAAGTTGTATATATTGTCAGCGATCGTCTAAACCGTGAATGCCATTTGCTGGATTTTGACTTAAGTATTATGAATTCCTTGGACCTTTTTCACTATATCATATTGTATATTTTGTGTAGGTGAAAATGATACCTTGCAAATTCGTTTAATCTCTTTGCATTTCTCTTATTGAGGAGAAGACAATGGACGACTTTTGCCAAGGAGTTGACCTAGAAGTCAGATTACATACACTGCACCCTATTCAGGAATTTTGCACATTTGCATCCCTCTGACCGCATTTTTTATTTATTTCCTCAATAAAAGCAAAGAGATGCTAAGACTCAATCTAGTCTCCAGTGTGGATCAGAGCAAATGTCGGTGTAAAATTGTACTGAAAGCTAGCTATATTGATTGCAACTAGTGAAAAAAATGCCTATAACTAGTGTACAATTCCCCAGCTGAAGAACAATTTACGTAACTGTCCATATCTGTCTATTACGGAATTCCCTAGGCTATACACCGAGTATGGCTAGAATGATTTAGAAATGGCCAAACACCGTTAATCATTTAAATAGCTCTCCAGATGTGACAGAGAAAAATGTTTTTAAGGCAAATTATCATAAATGCTTTAGGGTAATTTAAACATATTGGTTCAAAATATTAAATGACATCTTCGTATTTCTTTTCACAGCATTCCAGACCTTTCTTGGGAAAGAGAATGTGTTTCAGGCAATGGAAGCGGTTTTAGCGGAGAGCAAAATACAGAAAAACCTTAAATTACTGTCTGTTCCACAACTTCTCGTCAAGCGCTCTGTTCGCTGGCAGATAATTACTGTTATTGTTACCATGGCTTGCTACCAGCTCTGCGGTCTGAATGCTGTAAGTATTCAATGCTGTAATGCAGCCACTTCAAGCCCCTTTCTTTGCTTCAAGATTCTTAATTGTATAACACCTACAATATAATTATTTCGAAATTGTCTTCTTTTGTGACCAGATTATTCTTTCTGCTGTTCATTACTGTACAAATGCAATTTCCTACCAATGGATAAATGATAATAATAGGTTATATAAATCTCATTTTTTGAGAGTTTCAGCTTATGCTGGTGATTTTGAAGCAATACCAAAGGGGATGATGGACGGAGCGCTTGAGCTGATCAAACACTCACCCCCAGTCAACTGATCTGGGTTTAATCCATCATCATTCTTTAGCTCACTCCACCACCCCAGTTCAGACATGGCCATATGCAAATCAGTCTGACCCTGTGCCTCATGGGAACAGTCCAGCCCGAACTGCCAAGCCATGTCTTCCCTGGACCGGAAACAAGCATCCTGGGACCGGTTTCTGGCCATTCAGCCGTCATCAGCCAGGCTAGCTTGAATCCAGGGGCAAAGTGAGCAAGGGACCCACGTCTGGGCATACCCTGCCAACTTAGGGCGAACAAAGCGATACCAAAGGGGATGATGGACGGAGCGCTTGAGCTAATCAAACACTCACCCCCAGTCAACTGATCTGGGTTTAATCCATCATCATTCTTTAGCTCACTCCACCACCCCAGTTCAGACATGGCCATATGCAAATCAGTCTGACCCTGTGCCTCATGGGAACAGTCCAGCCCGAACTGCCAAGCCATGTCTTCCCTGGACCGGAAACAAGCATCCTGGGACCGGTTTCTGGCCATTCAGCCGTCATCAGCCAGGCTAGCTTGAATCCAGTGGCAAAGTGAGCAAGGGACCCACGTCTGGGCATACCCTGCCAACTTAGGGCGAACAAAGCGATACCAAAGGGGATGATGGACGGAGCGCTTGAGCTAATCAAACACTCACCCCCAGTCAACTGATCTGGGTTTAATCCATCATCATTCTTTAGCTCACTCCACCACCCCAGTTCAGACATGGCCATATGCAAATCAGTCTGACCCTGTGCCTCATGGGAACAGTCCAGCCCGAACTGCCAAGCCATGTCTTCCCTGGACCGGAAACAAGCATCCTGGGACCGGTTTCTGGCCATTCAGCCGTCATCAGCCAGGCTAGCTTGAATCCAGTGGCAAAGTGAGCAAGGGACCCACGTCTGGGCATACCCTGCCAACTTAGGGCGAACAAAGCGATACCAAAGGGGATGATGGACGGAGCGCTTGAGCTAATCAAACACTCACCCCCAGTCAACTGATCTGGGTTTAATCCATCATCATTCTTTAGCTCACTCCACCACCCCAGTTCAGACATGGCCATATGCAAATCAGTCTGACCCTGTGCCTCATGGGAACAGTCCAGCCCGAACTGCCAAGCCATGTCTTCCCTGGACCGGAAACAAGCATCCTGGGACCGGTTTCTGGCCATTCAGCCGTCATCAGCCAGGCTAGCTTGAATCCAGTGGGAAAGTGAGCAAGGGACCCACGTCTGGGCATACCCTGCCAACTTAGGGCGAACAAAGATTTTGAAGAGCAAGAGGATTTAGTGGACCATTTTCCACATATAATTGCACTACAATTGCAGACCAGTAGTTGTCATTAATTAAAGTACTTCTTTTGCTTTCTTATGGCACATTAAATGACATTTGCTCTGTCATGAGTTATTATCTCTGTCATTTACTCACCACAAATGTCTTCCTGTCTGGGTCACCAAATCCTTGATTATGTATTCATGCTTTGCTGCAGCTACAATTATGTCCTGAAACTTCTGTTCATTATTTAGCACCAACACATTTGTGTCTGGCAATAAAAGAAAACAAAACTCAAATAGGAATAGTCTTATTGAGTTCCACTGAGTGCAGAACATTTCTAATTTTAAAATATTAGTGTGAACCATAAATATTAGACATTTGTTATATTCTTGGATGATTGTTGTTATGATATAGAAAGGTACTTTGTAATTGTAGATAAACTTTCTTTGACACCAACAAAGAGGTGGCGTAGCGAGGCGCACCGAGGAGAAATGTTTTCATTTCTCCTCGTTTTTCCTCTTTCAATGCGTGCTGCATTCTGCAGCACGCATTGAAAGAGGAAAATGGTTGTAGTGATTGTTTTTGTGCAGGAAGGTTCCCCTTCCTGCACAAAACAATCTCCCCACGACGCATGAGCATCCTTGCACCATGGTGCAAGGGTGCCTGCGCCGGCGCATGGCTGCAGTTTGTGCGCCAGCGCAGGGGAAGCACAAGGATGCGACATATTCTTGTAAATATGTCGCATCCCTGTGCTTTCCAAACTAACGCACCATGGCGCAGCAAAATGACTAGCTGCGCCGTGCTGCGTTAGTTAATTGTAAATCTGCCCCTCAGAATCCAGGGAAATTCTGACGTTTTTATAGCTCTCTAATAGCTCTTTAAACTCTCTATAGTGACTCGAAAGTATGGTCCCGAGTGATATCAATGCCTTATCAGGAATGGTCCTAATACTTATTTGGGTTATACACTGCAGGGATCACTGAGAAACATTCCTTGCATCAACAGGAGGGTCTTTTGATGTATTAACAAGACAAATGTCGAGTCCTATCCTTCTGACCTCCCACCTGGATCACACATAGCCAGCGTTGTTAGGGGGGCAGGGTACGCAAGAGCACTGGGGGGCAGATGAAATTCAAGTTTCAGTGATGACAAAGGTTTCAGATTCATGGGGCACGTTTTTAGCTCCCATACGGCAACACTGGTGCAGGAAAGGTCAGTTCCCAGATTTCTGGTAAGAATTGCCATGCTTCCCCTCTACAAAAAAAGCATCCAAAGATACACCCAACATCTACCAAAACATATCCCTTTTGAATGCAGCTGGCAAGGTCTTTGCTGAACGTATCCTTGATCTTTTAAAATCTTGCGTCCAAGAAACAGTCATTATTCCATGCGAGCACTTTGCCTTTGAGGCCTACAGCTCTATCTTAGATAATATAGCTGTTGTAGACTTCATTCACTGTTTATTATTTCTGCTGTACGTAGTCAAGCAAGTCATGTTTGTTTATTTCGGACTGACACTGTTCTCGAAGAAAAGTCTCGAGCATGGGCTCAATAATGTTACTTTTTTCAAGGTTTCTTCTGCCTGCCCACAGTATGGCATTCATTCAGAATGGTTTACAGTTGTTTTGTAACTAGTTTGTTCTGACATCTCCGAATAGTATCAGCATAGAGGGGGCTGAATTAATATTCATGTAGTGGGATAGTGTTTTGGTTGTAAGGCTATATGATGCTCTTCAATTCAATGTTTGTCGAGAATGTATTGAATCTTTTGCTCACACCATGATGAAACAGCCGTTTCCATTATATTCGATGAGAAAATACCCTTTATAAATGCTCGAATTTGGGGGTGAGCCAGAAGGCTTTCCACTGCTACTAGGGATGCTGGTTTTGCTTCTCATTTAGGACTTTTAATATTTCTAATTTTGCCTATTATTCTATATCCTGCATTGTCCTATTACCGAGTGCCTTCACAGCAATAATTTGGAGCAGCACTGTCATTGTTCCCTCTGTTCCTATTCAAAAGGAGTAGTACTTTACAAATATATTAATCAGGTAGATGGAAATACCTTTGGTGATGCTCTCAGAACAGTTCACATCCCAGCAAGCCCTGAACCCATAATCACAACCCCCTGCCTAGATTAGAGGCAGTATCACAACATAAGAGGGTGACACCAGTAAGGCAGGCTCACTAGGTGGCAGGGTGCCACCAAATGTATTTCCCTCAACCTGCCTGTATTTATTTGTAATTAATGCATAGTATTTAATAGTGTTTGTGTAATGGCTCTGGCATTTTTGTAGAATGATTCCACCATTCTAACATGAGTGCAATCTGCTAAACAACGAAACAGATGTTATAGATGTTCCTCGCTGCAATTTTACCCATAATGGTAGAAAATCATTTTCAGTGCAAGCACTATTTCTTTGGAACTCCCTCCTAAACGAGTTATTCCAAACTTCCTTCCTAAAGCCATTGCTAAGAGACTATGAGAGGTGGTGAATGTTTAAAAGATTAAGCCAGCCAGCATGCCAGCAGTATGATATATAAATTAGAAATGCACCTTTTTCGGAGTTAATACTGTTGCCTCGGTTCTGCTGAAGTATCTAAAGTTTCTTGATGGAGAGTTTCCCTGGCAACCTTCAGTACTGTTTGCTGAGTTTTAAAGCTGTCTCCCGTTAGCTAGATCTTGCTCAGGGGCTTCATGGTTGAATTACAGTTATTAGTCAAACATTTTCTTCACTGACTAGGTATTTAAGTTCAAGACATGCCCTGAACGAATGCAGGATGCCCTTTTTCTCGATCATAGTGCATATTTTGTGCTATTTGTTTGGTGTTTTGAAACTGGACAGTAATTGTGTGGTGTGTGTCAATACAGAAACCTTTCCAGAGTATCTGAGGGTCAGAACCCCTGTGCTATACCAACATGGAAGCTGCCAATTCAGCAAAATGCACCACTAGGAGCTGTCAGGCATTGCATAAGCCTCCAAGTGCTTTCAGCACCTCACAAATTGCAACCCCTTCAACATAATCACAGACGTAAGCTGCTGGACGGTGCAATCGTTTTTGTAAAAGAAATAACAATGAAGTTGTTGAACATCAGCTTGAGAGGACAACATTATATTGTTTTGAAAAGATGTACACATTACAAAAAATGTATGTGAGCTATTATTGGTAAAACTTGATAATAATTGATCAAGAAAATACTTGCGCCTAGAGCGACAGTAGTGCATCTATGCGCCCCAGATTCTAACAACAAATTATGTTGAGTGATCGTTGTAAATTACATTTTTTACACTGCCAATGAATGTTTACAAATCAACAAGTAATTTTGGACATTGCTGTGCATCATATAAAAAAACAAAAACCCTATTACCTTCATGGCAAATAGAAGGACGGTGGGAGCACACTGCCTCGCATCCCAGCACTCAGTTTGCCCCAATGCATCATAGTAAATGCAGTGCATGATAAAAGTTATTTCAGTTTTAGGCTTTCATTTTTCACCCTTGTTAGCGCAGATTGTGCTGTGTAAATTGCTCGGATATGAAGTTACCTTAAAGAAATGAAAAGACAAGTGGCAGTTGGCAAAACAGGAACAAGTTGGTTTAATTAAACGCAGCTGCCGGGAAAGTCTCAACAGAATGTGTCTGAGGAAAGTCCTTGGTGTACAAAGTTTTGACTGACAATATATACATCTCGTGAGGTACAATAAAGTAATTTCTTCATCCTGAAAAAGCATTGCAGTCATAAATTAACAAGTTTGGTAATCTGATAAGGACACAGAAGGCTCTTGACCTTGTTGAGAGCTTGTGTGTTAGTACAGTGTGTATGTGTCCAGATGTCCGGCATGAGGAGCGTGTGATCACTATGTGTGGTGTGCGTGTGGTGTCATGTCCTGATTGACTGAGTATTTCTATCTACATGTGGTAGCTAGCTTTGTGGTGTTGTTGGGGAACTCGAGCCTTTGGCCAAACGTCTTTTATTGGGGCCAATTTCCTCTGACCTGTTTGTGGTGTAACTATCTATCTGTGGGATCAATCAGGGTTTATCCTGGCCATCCGTTTGTCTTTGGGTTATGAGAGACCCCATCTGTGACCTGTCATTTGATAGACCTGGGTGTGGATCGCAGGACCTGCCTGACCACGTGTCTCTGACTCAGGCTTGATGGGGAGGTCACCTTGGGTAAATTCAACAATAATGATACAAGTTCACTGGATCTCCTAAAAATAATATGACAGTCACATTCTCAACATTGTGTACACAGCTGTCATAGCATACAACAATATTGTCTTTACTGACTTTGACATAGTTATGTGTGCCTAGATCATGGCATACATCAACATTGTTTTTACTGGTAACAACATTGTCATTCGTGCATGGATTATGGCGTACATTGACATTGTTACTGCTGGTATTCGCACTGTTGTGCAGGTATAGATTATGGCATGCATTGACATTGCATTTTTGGGTATTGTCATTGTTATGTGGGCACAGGTTATGGCATACTTTGACATCGCATTTATTGGTATTGCCGTTGTGAGGCCTGAACATATCATGGTATTCATTGACCGAGTTATTTTCCAATTCCAACACACATGTTTCTGAATTCATTCCTTCATCAGTAGAGAGCCACAAGTTATTTTGTTGGTGCTGGAAATGCTGCCCATAGTATTTTCAGGTGTCTGTACCACTGACTGGGAACAGGTGCATCAACACAAGCTCGACAGCTCAGTAGCTAAAGGGAGCCTTTTCAAACAGGAAGAGGGTGGGAGCACACTGCCTCACACCCCATCCCTCAATTTGCCCCAATGCATCATGGTAAAAGCAGTACGTGATAACACTTACTTCAATAGTAGTCTTTAACTTTTCACCCTTGTTGGTGAAGCTTGTGCTGTGTAACTCTAGACACGTGTTTCTGGATTCATTCCTTCATCAGTAGAGAGCCAAAACTCATTTTGTGGGTGCTGGAAATGCTTCCTAAAGTCTTCTCTAGTCTCTGTACCACACACTAGGCAAAGATGCGTCAACACAAGCTCATCAGCTCAGTAGCCAAAGGGAACCTTTTCAAACAGGAGGAGGGTGGGAGCATTCCAACACTTATTTTTCCCCAATGCATCATGGTAAATGCAATTCATGATACCACTTATTTCAGTAATAGTCTTTAATATTTCACCCTTGTTGGTGCAGCTTGTGCTGTGTAAATCTAGACATGTGGGTCTGGATCCATTCCTTCATCAGTAGAGAGCCACAACTTGTTTTGGCGGTGCTGGAAATGCTGTACCAATGAGAGTAATAAACTAAAGACTGTCACTGAAGTGTTATCATGCACTGCATTAACCATGATCTATTGGGGCAAACTGAGGGCTGGGATGTGAGGTAGTGTGCTCCCAACCTCGGTTTTTGTTCGAAATGGATCCCATGGGCTAATGAGCTGATGAGCTCTGACTGATGCACCTGGGCCCAGTGAGTGGTACAGAGACCAGAGAAGAGTTTGGGTAGCATTTTCACAACCCCCAAAAGAATGTGTTGCTCTCTACTGAAGAAGGACAACTATCCTGAAACATGTGTCTAGAGATACACAGCAATGGCTGCACCAACAAGGGTGAAAAACTAAAGACTATCACTGAAGTAAGTGCTATTATGCACTGTATTTACCATGATGCATTGGGGCAAACTGAGTGCTGGGTTGTGAGGCAGTGGGATCCCACACTCTTTTTACTTTTGTGGCAAATTTACAGTAACTGGTAGCTACCATGCACTGGACCAAAATTCACAACTTATTTTGTTTCATCATAGCATAATGGCAGAATATATGTTTGCATTAGAACACATTTATCCAATTTTTCAGATAGAATTAATAGAATGATTGTGTTTATTTTATTTCTAGATAAATGTATGATTCACAGAGAAATGTAGAGAAGGAAAAGAGTGCAACCTGTAATCAGGCATAGATGAGGGAGCAATATTAAAGGAAGATATCCATGTTTTCTTGCGAAAAATGTCAGGCCTGAACCCTATAGATGAACCCACTTAGTGAATGATGTTCACACTTTTGAAATGAGTTGACAGTATTTTTTGTCTTTGAGTGAAAATAAAGATTGATGATTTGTCTCCTTAGGAGGATTTTGCCTCTAGAGGGTTTGAGTTTAGCAGGGAAAGTTGAAGCACCCAATCTTGCACCAAAGGAAAATACTTTCTTTGATGAAATGCCTACTGCTGATTTAGAGCTGATGATGATACAGGGTTAGAATCTAGGGAATTGAGACTTCATATTGAGGAGGTACATGTCCAATGACCAGGAGATTATTCGATTAGTTGTCATGAATTTGCTAGAGTCTGATATATTTCTAGTTCTTTCACTTATGAAACATAATCCTAATAAAGGATGCAAAGACCATGAAGCCCGTGTGCTGTGCAGTGGAAATGCTAAAACATGCAGGATAACCAGCACTGTAATTCCAGAGCTGCCAACGTCAAGAACAATTGAGTGTTTGTAGTCCTGAAGAAGCCACATATTATATTGGGAAAGTTTTGTTGTAATACACATGCGCATTGCTATTTGCTATTCATTTAATATAAAGTTGCAGTTTAGTTTAAACAAATCCATTAAATATGTATAGTACATCACAAAATGTGATGTCAAAAATATTTATAATAACAATGGTATAAAATGTATTTAAAAATGCATTCATTATAAATAAAAAAATCTCTTCCACCTATGCCAAACCTGCTTTATATATATTTGGCAGACACGAGTTAGAAATATTTGGAGGAAAAGGCCAGCTTTTGAATGGTGTTACCCCAAGATTATTTGCCCTATCTACTTTTTCTGGGAGTAGAACTCTGTGCACTTTATTACTACTAACTAGTAGAAGAGTGCCTGTGCTCGCCCTTTGAAACATGGTTGAATTGACATATCCTTAATTGGTGTATTAGACTTACCTATAAGTCCCTAGTAGATGATACAAGGTGTACACAGGGCCTATAATTTAAAATTTACTAGAGGACTGCAGCACCTATTGTGCCATTCGCTGTAGTAGTAGTGAAAACATGGCTCCAGGTCTACCATTGTAGCCTGACTGTAGCAGTGAAAAATCTGCAACTTGACGTGTCAAAATTAACCCTTTTGACAGGACAAAGCCTTTCTTTTATATAGTAATACGTCAGGACTATGTAGGTAACATAGCCCATAAGGCAGAGTGCATGGTATTTAAAAGTAGGACATGTAGAATATCAGTGGTGAAATCTCCTTACAGTGACTAGCCCCCAAGAATATTTTCACTTTAGGAAGTTTTTCTGGTCCATGGAGAAACAATGGGGAGCAATATTAAATATTACTTCAGCTATCTCAGGATAGGGATCAGCTAGAAATGTGATTTACCAACTCTTTTTAATATTCATCAAAATCCCAATTTAATGGTGAAGTAGATTTTTGATACATATTAAGAAAAAGTAACTTTCAAACGGTTATCTTTTCATTGTCTGAAACTCCTAAAGGCTCATTTACATGAGCCTTACAACTGTCACCAAGTTGGTGAATGGCCATGAATGAGGTGTGAAAACTCTCTTAGAGTAGAACAAACAGCCTACGTGTGGAGAGGTGTTTTTATTTCTCTGGCAGGATGACCGCTTGGGCTGTGCCCTGGAACTTAACTTACTTAAAACGAGCCTCACCTGCCACAGGCAGATGCCGAATGACATCTGGGTTGGCCCTCTCCTTTGCTCCCCAAGTCAGGCAGGCACCAACTCCAGTGGAAGAGGAGCTGCCCCCAGAGCTGATTTAGAGTGACACAGAGGGGAGGTTGCTCATTACCCTGGCCACACCTTTGAGTGGGCACACCTGTTCCTCATAAGGGGAGAAGGATTTCATCATCTTGGAATTAGGCAGGGAATGACACTGTGGGATTGTTTGCAGACAGAAACAGCTGCAAAAGGGGTAGGGTTACCTCAATGAAGTTTTACCCCATTGGTTAGGGAGGGGCCATGAGTCATCCCACCCACAAACTGGTGTCAGGCATAAATGTGACATCCTCTTCATAACACTTTCTGGGCCTGAGTAAAAACAGAAGAAGACTAGACCTGCTGCCTATGGCCTGAGAGGAGCTCTGACGGTCTGGACCTGCGCCCTCTTGTACCCCGGACAAAGAAGTGTACTCCAAGGGACATAAGGCTGATCTTCTGTGTATTGACACAGGGGTGTAACAAGCTACAAGAAACTTTTTCCTGCAACTGCTCAGCTGACCAGTTGCAACTGGACCCGCCCTGGGCCCTGCTATTGGCCTCTGCAGGAGTGTGTTCTGACCTCCAACTGCTGTTCCTCAGGCACTGAAATGCTTGGCTGTGTCTGGCTGGAGTTCCCTTGCCACCCCTGAAAACCTGACAATTAGCACCATTTCCAACTTCTAGTCCTCTGGAGCACTGGGACAAACCTGCGAACAAGATCCGACTGAGATGCATTGCAGCGGGGCTATTTCTCCTGCTTGGGGCTTCTCTGCAACAAATCTGATTTAGTGGGACCTGGCAAAGAAGGTATCCAGCCTCGTGTTGCCCTCTTTAGCTGCAGCCTTGCTCTGTTGAAGGATTCTGAGGTCCAAAAAAGTGTGACTATGGAATTCTTGACCAGCCGAAGGTGCCAAAGTATGAGGCTGGCAAGGGACTTCCTCTGGGTGTGAAATTCTAATTTTCCTACTCAGAGCTTTCACACCAAAATCCACCGGCTTCACCATGACTGCGTCCAACGTCTATCCAACCTTGTGGAACCCTCCTTAGCCACAGCCTGCTGCGTTACCCTGCTAAAGATTTTGGACTACATTTTTTAGACTAAGTTTCACGGTAAAACCTTTGACCTGGTGGAGCCTGTTTCCTGTGTCTGACCCACACTCCATCGTGGTAGGCCTCAAAACACGCCTACGTCCTGGACTGCCACAACCAGTTGACTGGAGTTACTGCTTAACACTTTTTGATGCTACTTTTATTTAGAACTTTAAAAATTCATATTTCTGGTACCCCTTATTGGACCTTTGTCCCTTTGGTGTCATTTTATTTTTTGAATTTACAATATATTTCTAATTCAGTTTGGGATTTCATTGTGTTGTGTTTTGACTTTATTTCTGTGCTCCATAAATGCTTTACACATTGCCCTAAGTTAAGCCTGCCTGGCCAATGCCATAAATATCAGAAGGTTGAGCTCAGGTTAATTTAGAGACATTGAGAGTTTGCTTGAGGTGGGTAATCATCCCCCTCAACTAGCAACCCACTTTCTTACAATATTATTATCTCATCCAATTATTTGCAGCCCTCATCCATTATTGATTTCAACCATTTACAACCTATATCACCATAGAATGGACAAAGAAATGAAAAGTGATTTCTATCCTCAATGCTCACATCATCACAATAATAGATGGTTGATGCAAGGTACCTAACCGGACCTTAATATGTCAAGAACACAAACAATAATATTTAGCCTAGTCAAAATACTTCTCCCTTCCTGGGCAAATTTGGTCCTTCAAATTTTCTTGCCTCTAGGATGATTGAACAACAAATGAAAATCCATGACTACTGCTGCTGGAAAAAAAATTCCTTAGTAAGTACTAAAAATAATTTTAAAGTTTCACAAATATATTTTGTGATGGTTCTTCCCAACGTGAAAGACCACAGAACTTTGTTTGGGACATCAATTATCCCAAAACACCAGTGACCTTAGAGTTGCATTGCAGTCAATACAAAGTATATCTGACTTTGAGATAGATTTTAGGAGATTTTAGAACAACACAAATTTTGAATAGAAACCTATGTCATGAGGTTATTAGGATAGATATATAGTCCAGATCCCAAAGCTCTGACCCATAAATTGAAATTGATTGCATGTTTGTGTTTTAAGTGAGTAACAAGGCAGACAGAGGATGCCCACCATCCTTCAGATTGGAAGTGGTCAGAATCTGCATGAAATTTGAAAGACTCCATGGTTTCTTTTAAGATTACTATAAGCTAAATTATTTAAGATAAACTTTATCCATGCTGCATAAATTTAAACTAACAACCATCCTCCCCAGGTGATCTGCTTTAGAATTCCCCCTCTCAAAGTCCCCATATGCTTAGGGTAGGCAGGCGGACCAGCCTCATTAGAATATACCATCCTATGGTCTGACTTTGCGGCCATCTCTGTGATTTGGAATGAGGGAGTTGGTAAGTAGTATTTAATCAGGTCCAAAACTGAACTTACTATTGTTCCTAGAGATTTAGCCCCGAACAGCCCACAAAGAGGCTAGGATTATTTTCCATTTTCTACTCTATACTCAAAGATATCTTAGGACTAGTTGTGTTGAGTAGATGGGGTACAGCCATATCAGTAATGAGAAGTGTTTTGTATTCATTGGCTCTGCCTCTATTATCAAAGAATAACAATGGCTCTTTATCCCCAAATCTCCCTATGTTTGTCTACAAAAGAGTAAGATGTTACCAGGAAATAAAATTTTGATTAGGAAGCACAATATTTTGTGTAAATTTATCTTCCCATTCCCTTCCCTATCATTCATACAAGAGTTTTATTACCTATTCAGGGCCCAACAGAATTTACTCTTTATTAATAAGGTCTTAAAAAGGTCTTCAATTTAGCAAAGGTTGCTACAGAGTTTAGAACTGACTTCAGTTTTGACCTGTTATGTATAAAACATTTCTGTGTATTTTCTGAGGGCGTCTTAAATCTGATTTACTAAAATATATTCTTGAGTATTAAAACTAATTGCATATTAACTATATAATCAAACTAGATACATTAATTAGGCATCCTGCCAAATTAATTTTCTAGAGCTGCCATAGGTCCTGTGTAGGCCCATTGTCATTTTCCCTATGTTAGCATGAGCTCATTACAGACTGTCATCTACTCTGCACACATTACCTTACAGATAAAAAATGTTCCCTTCTGACACAATGTACTTTCACACAGAACACGCTGTTGTTTTTGTGCTCTGTTCTTTCCTGGGATTTAGTCTGAAAATGTAAACAACGTCAAACAACAATGCCCCTTGTTATTCTGTGCTGGTCAGGCCCTAGCACCTAGACAAAACACACAAATGCAGCTATTGTTTGGGAACACATACTTTTTGTCATATAGGTATGCACAGATAGGTAACACGCACTTAGAGAGGGACCTTTCCAGGGAAAAGATTGTGACAGCACCTGAGATGTAGAGCTTTCATCTGTGTATACTGAGGCACAGGGTCTGCTGCTAACACCTAGAGATCTCCTGATATATAATTATTTTACTTCTGTAGAAGGGGAGGGAGGTTAGGCTAGGCTACACTGTCGTATATCATGACAGCTCCATTTATGATTTATGGACTACTTGCTATGCTAACGGCATTTGTGTTAGGCATTTTCCTACTTGTTGTGGCATGTATACTGCATACTAGAGCACAACAGTTAAAATAAGCATTTAAAACTTTCCTTGTGTCTCTGTCAGAACTTATTGTGGACTATTACGTGTGTGAGAGCGAAAGGGTGTGTCCTGCAACTGCTATTCCTGAGAGGGTTGGGATTGTTGTATTCTGGGGTGTTCAATCACGTGTTCCTCTGTGAGTGAGTAGGAGGGCTAGAGAGACACTATAGCTAGTCGGTCTGGGGCTCATGGGTCCACAGGTGGTAGGATGAATCAGTCCCTGCCTAATAGGGTCCCATAATCCCAAGCATAGTTCTGTGACTCCACAGAATCCCCGCAACAGAGCATTTGATCTTTACTAATCACATATTCTGCTCTTGCTCCAGAAACACCACCCAAAATTGTAAGGTACATTTTCTCACAGAAACAAGCTTTGTGAGTCAGGCCGTTAGACATCTGCTCGATTTTCTGACCTCAGAATAAGAGTGTTAACCCAATGGCAGCTTTACCACAATCCTAAGATTAATCAGAGACACCATATATGTTCTCTCATGAGTAGATGGAACGGAGCCACAGAGTTCACGTGGGTAGGCCAGAAGGAACAGTTTGGCAAGAGTGAAGGGGAACCACTGCTAGTGAATATTGGGCACAAGCATACAACACCAATTCTCCAAATCCTCAGGGTTAATTCTGGCAGCCACTCACACATCATATCAAGTATGTTCTTGTCACAAATCACTCCTCAATCAATAATACATTGTTCTCTCAGGAGTAACTGTGAGTAAATCCCATGCAAAATAGCAAATGGACACTATCAGGATCTTAGCATCTAATGCTGGTCTTTAAATGGCATCAAACAAATAAAACGGAATCATAAGTCCCTATATCCAAACTGCAATGTGAAAATGCATTGGCTGCCTATTTTAAGAAGAATGACTTGCCAGGTTATTGGCACTTGATCTTCCAACCCATTCATCAATTACTGGAACCCACTTTTCCAGGAAAAGGTCCTCTGAGTGGCATGAAAGTGAACTGCCAGTTTGATTCCCCTTAAATTTATCAAAGATCTACTGAAACATTGAATATCGCACTCTCCTAAACTGCCTAGTTTCTAAAATGCGGATATTGTCCAGCACCGATAAGTAAATGATTTGCCTTTTGTCACCACTGAGATGACTCCAAATAGTACTCCCTCAGTCTTTAACCATGCCTCAAAAGGAATATGGCCCTTGATTTCCATGAATTGAGTTGCTATAATACTCCATGTTGGCATAATTTTGTTGGCACTAGGTGTGGTCCACTATCGTTCCTGGTTGAACTCTTTATAGTACTGCCTTGATTTTTTGCCAGTTTTGTCAACGGTTTGGTGTTTTTCAAGCTCCTGGAAGGGCTCTTTCTAATGTTTCTATTGGCTTAAAAGTGCATACAATAGGGTTGGTCCTCTTCCATTCCTTGGTGGACCCCATATTATACTATCATAGTGATTTAACGGTGCCTCCAATGTATTGGAACTTTATGATGCTACAGGGTAGACTTTCTGTATCCAAATCCCTCCCCACTCCTCTGATGCACAACAGTGGTGGTTTCTACCTTTGCTGCTGTCCACCCAAAGATAGTATGTACCTGCATGTGCATCTGTGACTATTTTCACACTCTCCATGCTTCCTCAGTGGGATATTTGATGCGCATCGACCATGTCCAATAAAGGCCAAACTATTAATGGCACATTTGCGACCATGACGTCTTACCCAATATCCTCTTCTGCCTTAGCGAATTAATGGCTACTGTATTTAGAGATCTTTACAAGTCTGATGTCGATCTCTATGACTTCAGAGAACCCAGTGCCATTGTGGCTCCTCTGGAGGCATTCAACGGTTGCTGAGCCAGCCATGTTTCAAGCAGCCGCTCACCAAACCTTTTTGTTTTACAAAAACCAATGCCCAAGGTGGGAGGATTCTGTAAAACGAAATATATAATTTACTCAACATTCCTGCGAGTTTTCTGCCAAGGTTGAGGCCAATTTTTCTTTTTTTTCTCTTCAGGAGTGCCAGGCTTTCACAATTTTACATAGGGCAGACTGTCCGCTGTACTTACACTAACGGCCCCAAGTATGTTGGGTCATCAGTGTAAAGTTTCCACTGGTAGAGCCAACGGGGACACTACAGACAGAAACACAATGGTCCACCGGACTCTACATAGAGGAAGCAGACTATCAGTTTGGTAAGTAAGGTATGCCTCTGTGTTTGTAGTAAAGGACCCTGTCCACAAACTTCAAATCGAGCCCTGAATAGGTAGAAATATTTGAACAAAATGAACCTCAGAATAGGACATTTATTGGACAAATCAATTTCAATACATCCTGGTTGAATAACTGCCCCAAATAGCTCAAATCACAGTTGTTCCATAGTCCCATGAATCATGAAACACAGAGGGCACACCAGGATTATCCCAGGTGATAGAGCCTTATGAAACTCCAGGATTCCAAACATTTGTGATCTCCCACCATACCCTATGTACAGCATTTTAAGTTTTAAATAAAGTATGTTTGAAGAACTGTGGATATGTAAACCATGTCAAGTTACCCTGCCTCTCTTGGGACATAAAAGTATCAAGCAAGAAAGGGAATGAATATCTTCTACCATCAGTAGTGGCATCCTTCTCCTGGAGATAATCCAGAAAAGCATCCTGAACCAACTTTGAATAATGTCAGCTCTAAGAGCTGTTGTAGGATTTGTATCTTCAAACAAAGCTAACATAAAACTCAATTTAAAATCTTCTGCAATGACATCGAGAAGAAGAGATCCATATTGGTATAGGAACAACAGTAGCAGGGGAAAGTCTGTTGGTTTCATTGATCCATTTCCTAGGCAATTCTGTGTAGTTAGAATAGTAGACTCCCAATATGTAACCTTCTGATCCACTGTATTAACTTGTCATTTAATATTCAAGACCAAAGACACTTGTAGCTTGTTGGGGTAGAACTCGGAAGTGCCCCCAAATTTAGTTGCTTCAGCAAGGAAGCTGAAAAGGCAGTTTGAGGCTGTAGACTTAAAACTTCAATGTTGTCCGCTCACAGCGCTTGTCTAACCCCACCTTATGCAGACCACACAATATGCTTTTGCATTTCTATTGCTTTTAATTACGTGGTTACATATATGATACATGAAAAATGGGGCTAGGCTGAAGCACATTCTGCAGTTCTCCATTCCATTTTACTTTGTTGTGCAGTTTTGAATTAAAAATTATGAATTTCATTTATTCCACATAGGCACTTTTATCAATTTAGTGTCAAATGTTAATACACAGTGACCTGGGCCCAAGCCTAGTGCTCTGAACAATACTGCTCACAATGAGGCTCAATGGAATGATCAAGACAGGGCTACAACCACTGTTCATGTGTATGACCTATTTGGATATCTAAACGGTACGGCAATGACATCTTGAGCCCATATTGCTGTCCTTTTCTTGTTTCACCTTCTTGCCCCCACCCGCCCCAAGAGGTCTACCCAAATTTCTTTAAAATATATGCATAGATGCTGCTCCACAGAGGATCAGTAATGCACCTCTTCCATTGTCCTTCCCTCCTCTTTCTCAATTCCCGTCACAAAAAGAAGAAAGTGATGGGACTTAACAAAATACCTGAGGTTCAAGTGATAAACATCAACAACAACTGGTAATGTTCAATCTCCCTCCCATATTTCTCTCAGGAATGCTCTTTCTCTATTAGCTGGGGTAATCTGTTTGTGGGGATGACCCTGATGCTAGGGGAAAAGCATCAGGTGAAGAGAGTGAAGCAAAAGTTACACAGGATCACTCGGCGGAGAAACAGGGAGGATCAAGCATAAGAGCATTTATGAATGTGGAAAGTAATACTACAGGAGTATTTTTTAACTTTGTCTTTAATGGCTTAGTGAATCACTCCTGAAATGTTAACTTCCTATTAGCAAAATTGCATAAAGGGCGCGGTCCTTTCTACTTGTACTAACAGGCTTATTTATAGGATTTTGGCATAGGGCAGCACAGAAAGGCACCTTGCTGCGCTGCCCTACAGCAAAGTGAAAGGACAGGAATGCACTGTATTTAAGCAATACAGTGCATTCCTGCCCTTTCCTCCTGCGCTGGCCCGTTTCGGCAGCCTCGCTCCAACGTAGACACCCTTGCGCCATGTTGCAAGGGTGCCTCCGTTGCATGCCTAAGAGGTGGGTTTCTCTTTCTAAAAATGCTGCAAAATGCAGCACACATAGAAAGAGGAAAAACCAAGGAGAAATAAACATATTTCCCTTCGTTATGCCTCACCGCAGGAAGTGTACGGATTTGGTGCTTTCCCAGGTTTACATCAGTTTGTGAATCTGGGGCAGCCTCAAATTCCATGGGTGTTGCGTGGGAAAACCCACTGCAACATCCATGTAATGCCTCCTGAGCACAGAGTAAGGTGATGCAGCGAATTTCACTGTGTCGCCTTACCCATGATTTAGGAGGCCACTCAGAGCCACGCAGGCTTCATAAATCGAAATGAGAGCCCCTCCGTCACGCATATACCACTTTATGTGGTGCAAAGTGATGCAGGGCTCTCGTAAATAAGCCCACAAGTGTATGTTTGTTCCCATTGTATTCAAATTTTAGGTGTTTTGGGGTTACAAAGGCATGTATTAGTACTTCAGGATCACTACTTTACATGCTACAAATTGCCTTTCTGAACACGTTTGTAGTTATTTAAAGTGGCAGAGTCCATTCTATACAATGCAAGCTCAAGAGAAGCTGTTGCGGATCCTGAGCAACATTCAAAGTTCAGATACAGTAGTTAGAACCTCTGTTTAAAAGAGAAAAATCTCAATTTCATCCGTGGCCGGACTGGCAAGCGGGCAATGCTCCAGGAGGCTAGAGCCCCAGGAGGCTAGTTTTGACACTGGGTGGCTGGTTTCGGCCTCCAGGAGTGGTGGTGCACGTTACAGGTCTTGGTGTCAACTTGAAAGAGTTGCTCTGATACTAGTGCACATTAGCACATCTGCACATGGGGGCTGAATTTATAATTTTTGCCAGAGCTGTTTAAAGTTCCCAGCCCAACCCTGATTTCATCTACCATTACTAACAAACAAGGCAGAGCTAAAAAGGGCTTTGTAAATCCTCAATAAGTTACATAGAATTCACATGGGCTACCAAGAGTTAATCCCCCCACCCCCAGTTGCAAGGAAAGAGACCTTGATATAGGAGAGGTGATGAACAGTTTATTTTGTTTTATTTAATGCATTTGTACAGTGCGACTGTCACCAGACTGGTATTCTGGCGCTAGCATACATATAATTACTATGCTGCCGCTAATATGCACAAGCACCAGAACCAGGTCTGGTTACTTCAGAAATAGCCAGGTCTTCAAGGCCTTCCTGAATTGCAACAGCTCCGTTGAGGCCCTAAGTAAGGGTGGTAGCTCATTCCACAGCTGGGCCGCTTTGATTGTGAAGGCCCGACCTCCTTGTCTTGATCTCTGAAATTTGTTTATGCAGACCAAGTTTGCAGAGCAAGAACGAAGATGTCTCCCAAGAATGTATCCTTTCAATCTGAGTTGTAAAGGCATCCGTTCTTTTTCCTGGAGTGCTTTGAACACAATGCACATGGCTTTGAAGATGATCCTCTGCTTCAGAGGAACCTGGTGCAGTTCCTTTAAGGCATTCGATGCAGAGGATCTACTGGATCTGTTCAGCACCAGTTTTGCTGCTGCCACTTGTACTCTCTAGAATCTATTCACCAAGTATTCAGGAGATCCAAGTAGCAGGGCACTGCGGTAGTCTAATCTGCTGAGTATTACACTATGCATCACCAAGAATTTGGCTTGGGTGGGCAGCAATGGTAACACCTTCCTTAGTCCACGAAGGAGTGCAAAGCAAGTGCCTGCAACTTTTGTAACATGGCTCGCCAGAGATAGCTGGTCATCAAACACTACCCCAAGGTTGCAGACTATGTCCGACAGCTGCCGCTCCTCTCTAGATGAAAGAGGATAAAAGTTATGGGGAAGTGTCATGGGAATTCAGTTTTATTCCCATTTAGCTTTAGTGAGTTTGCATTCATCCAGTTAACAATATCTGACATACCTTTCTGAAAAGACACTACAGTTTCCTCCTTGTTGTTAGTAAGAGATAGGATTAGTTTGGTGTTGTCCGCATAATTGACTAGCCTAATGTTGTGTTCCTTTATGAGGGTAATGAATGGTTTCATATAGATGTTAAACAGGACAGGGCTTGGGCAGAGCCCTGCGGGACCCCCTGTAGCAGGCTTTTGTATTCGGAGAGGTATGTGGGCAAGGCAACAGCCTGACACCAATACAACAGGTAAGATTCCATCCATTTCAGTACTGTAAGCTCCCACTCTAATTAAGGCTAGTCTGGCCAGGAGGATTCTGTGGTTAAATGTGTCAAAGGCAGCCGACAAGTCAAGCATAATCAAGACTGTTGACTGGCCATTGTGTACCATCGTCCATCGCAACGAGCAGGGCTGATTTAGTGCCATATCCAGGTCAGAACCCAAATTGTTCATCCTCGAGGAGGGAATGGGATTCCAGATATTGGGATAGCCTCTTGCTAACATATCGCTCTACTGTTTTCATGGGGAAAGGGAGGAGCGATATGTGCCTGTAGTTGCTCATGACCAAACGATCTGCTGAGGATTTCTTTAAAAATATCGCCTTCTTCCATATATGTGGCACAACCCTCAATTCAAAGAATTGATTACATAACTGCAATGTGGGAAGTGTGATTTCATCTCCTAGCTCTTTCCACACCCTAGAAGGTAGGGGGTCAAGTGGAGATCCTGATATGGTAGACCTGGGAATGAGCTGAAAGCATTCCACCGAGATGGGTTCAAAGGAGTCAAGCCTACCCACCTGCCTCTCCCGAGGGTCTATTCTATTTTGGTTCATGCTGGGACCTAGCACTCATACTTCAAGTACAACTGTAGGTATAGCACAGTCTGGCTACCTTTTCCAAGTTTGCTTAGGTATTCAGTCCAGAGGGTGTTATTCATGTAGGAGCACCAATGTCCTCCAATATCTCGCTGATCTTCTTATCGAAGAAGTCAGCAAGATCATCACAGAGCTCCTGTGATGGTGTGACTACCTGCTATATGCAGTCACGATTTGATCCTTCCAGAAGTATGTCAAAGAAGGTCTTTCACCATTTGTAGCTGCCAAGATCGTATTAGCGTAATATTCAGCCTTAACTTTGCCAACTTCTCTTGTGTATTCACATAATGAGGTCTTTAAAAATGTTTTATCTGCTTGGCTGTAGCTACTCCACTATTTTCTTTCTAGCTTCTTGCACATTAATTTTAGCATTTCTACTACCAGATTTCAGATTGGTGAAAGGAATCACTATATCCAGTGTTTCCAGAATCCCCTGCTCATATGCTAAATAATTGTCCTTCACTGAGTTCTTGGGGTCAAAGGTGTTAGAGAGGCTGAAGTCCATCCAGTGTAACAGCAGTATGTCTTTTACTGAAATCCGCCCATCCGAGGTGAAAATGAGATCCAGACTGTGTCCAACCCAATAAGTGGGGCCATGTACTCATTGTTGTAGACCTAGAATCTCACAAGATCCCAGCAGTTCTTTAGGAAGGGCAAGAGGTCCCCCTCTACCCAGAGGTTGTAGTCCCCCTCAGTGCCAAAACAAAACTTGAGGGGGACCCCCTGCAAGGTACATGGAGGGGCCCTTACTCCGGACTCAATCAGGAGCTCTCAGGCCAGGCACTGTGCTGAGGGGGTCACCTCCAGCTCAGGCCCCCTGCTCCGCAGGGGCTGCGGGGGCCTATGTTACGCCACTGCCCCCCCCCCCGACAAAATTAAAAAAAGTTTGAATGTGGAAGTGCCATGTTAGAGAACACTTCTATCAGGGGATATATATGTGAATTTGGAAGCCCTGGCGGTCTATAGCATAATACACCTGGAAAGGCCCTGCCTTTTTCTGTTTTCAGGGTAAAACTCAGGACTTCTGTACTTCCTAGCTCATCAAGTGAGAGTATGGAAATATTCAATTTTTCCTTATAAATGACTCCTACTCCTCCCCCCTTTTTGTTAATCCTTGGTTTATGGAGAGCTTTGAACCCTGGTGGGCAAGCCAAACCTAAGTCTGTTGCTGAGTCGGGGGTGGTCCAGGTCTCTGTTATGAACAGTGCATTCCAGTCTCCAGACTCAACCAGCAGATGGATTTTCGTGGTATGTTTCACTAATGACCTTGTATTCAGTAGGCCAAAACTCAAAAGCACAGGCGTCTTACATATAGTACATAGAAGGGGCCCAGGCTCTACCCTACTAATAGTAGACCACAACGGGGAGTTATTACACTTCTTACCATTACGTAGCAGTTGATTTCTTGTAAAACAAATCCTGGGTATATTGCAGGCAATGGGATGAGAGGTACCCCGTACATCTGGGGTGAAACCAGAAGCGTGGCTGGAGCTGTGTGCGGTCAGTGCAGGGGCAAGCGCAGATGGGCTTGCCTTTGGTGTGCCTTTAGCGCACCCACTGCATCCGCCCACTGTGTGGTTGCTCCAGCATCAGCTTGAAATAGTCTTTCAGGAGTGAAAGACTAGAGTGTCACCCAAAACGGCTGACACGAACATCCCACTCATTACGGGTATGGATGACCGTAATAGCACACACACATATGAACACACACTGGGCAAAAACACATTAAGAAGCCCTCGAACTAAGTTTAAATCCCCCTAGAACAGTGCAAAAATAGATAATGTGCCGGTTTAGGTGCAAGTTTTTAAAATATCAGTATTGGTATGCTGTGCGGTCGCACCGGCATTGGCCTGAAATAGTCTTCCAGGAGTGAAGGACAAGAGCTTCACCCAACAGTTGGTGGGGAATATAAAAATGGGAAGGATGACATGCTTGAATTAATCTCAGCTATTGTTAATTACTCAGGCCGCATTGCAGTCCTTCATTTTTTTTACTACCATGACACCTCAGATTAAATCCAGCCATATGCAAATCACCCTTGGTCCTGCTCCAATAGGAGCAATCGAGCACAAACTTCTCATCCTAAAAGCATGTCTTTGTCTCATTCTTTCTTTAGACTCACCCAGTATTTGCAAACTATAATGAGTGGATCTATCCAGGGTGCTGTCTTAATGGATGATTTTGTTATGGATAAAGAAAATGCAGGCACTATTACATCAGAGATCTTCTCTGTGGAGACACTTTCAAGAATCCCACTCTAGTGTGCCGATTTGGCAGCTCCCCTGGGTGGGCGATTTAGCAGTCAGCAAAAGAGTCAATAATATTCCACCACAATAGTGAATGTTTCACTAAAGCACAGTCATTTGTGGTAAGCCCAGAACCCTGGGCACTATAAAAATAATATCGCAGCCTATTTGGATATTAGTTCTATTCTGGACTTATCTGAGCAGCCTAAAGCTAGATGCAAGACTACGACAGACCTCTTTACCAAATGATTGTGTCTCGGAAGGAGGAGAGACCCCAGCTGTTCCTGCAAGTGCCTGCCAGACTGAATAGTTTGTGGGACAAGCACACATGGTTCTGTCCCCCGTGGATCAAGGTATGTCCTGTCTTATCACAACTAACAATCTCAGTCCTACAGGCTCAAATGGTGACTGAGGGAGGATGCTCTGGGTAGCAGGGAGGTTTGGAATGGATGTAATTGATGTGGCCGTGGTCAGGGTGGGATTTATGATTTATTTTATGATGAACTTTTATGCAGCTCCTTTGCCCTTTCATCACTTGTAGTGCTACAAACGTCCTACACCCTGATGTCCTACAGCCCTCTCGAGGCTTCTATAAGTGAAATATTAGTATGAAACATTCAGGGTTTGATTTCCAAAGGTAAACGTACACTTTTGTATAAGTGTATGATTGTTTGCTATTCACAAAGGTATTTTACTAGTAGTATATTTACCACTGCAGAGTCTCAGGGCATAAAAAGATAGGACAGTCCTATCTTTTTGTGCGCAGAGACGCAGCTGTCGTAAAGATACTACTATTAAAATACCTTTCTGAATAGCAAGCAATTGTAAACTCACACAAAAGTGTAAGTTTACCCTTTGGGAATCAGGCCCTCCGTCTCTAGTAGCTCGGTTTATGCAGTGGATGTAGCGGGTTTACCTGCTGTAATAAGATGGAGGCTACTAAAGGATGGACGCAACTGTCCAAAGCCAGTTTGCTTGGCTATGAAATCTCAATGTGCACAAGGTGTTACCAGTTTGGTTGTCAAGGGATTTTATCTTTCTATGGGGCATATTAGAAAGACCCACGTTAAAATTATCGCCGTTTTAGCGGCAGGAAACTGCCGCTAAAACGGCGATAATGGGCTTGATAATATGCGTTATGGAATTCCAGTAGAAGCCCAGGTTAGATGTCCTGCACATCTAACCTGGGCTTCTATTGGAATTCTATAACGCATATTAGCAAGCCCATTATCGCCGTTTTAGCGGCAGTTTCCTGCCGCTAAAACGACGATAATTTTAACGTGGGTCTTGCTAATATGCCCCTATGTTTTTTATTCGATTTGTCCTTATTGATAGTATTAAAATGCAAGACCTCACCGACTGCCATAAATCTCTTTAAAAAAATCCTAGAAATATGTTCCTGTATATCATTTTAAAGAGAATTCTACTGCTAAGACTCGGGGGCATATTAGCAAGGGCACTATCGCCGCTTTAGCGGCACTTTTTGCCGCTAAAGCGGCGATATTTATATCGCCCTATCAGCAAACTGTCTCTAACAGCAGTTAGCGACAGTTTGCGGGCATTAGCGCCCGTTTTTACCGCTTTGCATGTCAGCGATATTTATCGCTAATGACATGCAAAGTGGGCGTTCCGACGAACAAACCTGGGAAACACTCGCTAACAGGCCTATCGCCTATTAGCAAGGTGGCCATGGCCCCAGTTAGCGACGTGAAAAGTCGCACTAACCGGGGTCATCGCCATTTATTTAACACCTGCAATTAGCAGGTGTTAGCCATACCTAACATGGGGGGGTGGATTATGCTGATACGACCACAGGGTCGTATCAGCAAGGTGTTCTCCTTCTCCATGCAACATCGCTGGTTTTTCAGCGATGTTGGCCCATTTCCCTCGCTATCGCTGGAATATTCATCGCCATAGCGCTAATCGTTGCTAATACAGCGTTAGCGTGGCGATATATTCCAGCGATAGCCGGCGATAAAAAAAATCACGCTAAGCAGGGTTAGCGATGATTATCGCCTCTTCTTGCTAATATGCCCCTCGGTTCTTATAGGGGGTTTCCCAGTGCCTAATTTGTAAAAGAATGCGTGCTGGTTCCGAAGCTTTGCCTGTAATGTAATGACGTGGGAGTGCCGAATACCAAGGCTGCGCAGTCTTTAATCGACTGCCAGAACCTGGCTGCCCCTTCATCTCACTCCTGCAGGTTCCTGATTTCGTCTTTGTGTGTTTTCCCTCTCGGGAAATGTCCGATGATGAAAAATAAGCGCTGGTGCCCAAAAACGACTGCAGATGGACCCATCAGCTCAAATTAAGCACTCGTTTTCCCTTGCTTTGACCACGTTTACAGGATATGTTCCGCCACATTTTTATTTCAAATGTTGCCACCTTTGCAAAGATTGCAGAGTTTTGAAAATAACATGGCAAATATTTTCAGAGGAAAACGTTTGAACCTGGTACAGCCACCCTTATGTGAAAAAAGGGATAAGAAGACCGCAACTACAATCATGGCAATCAATAAGGCTACTTTATTTTTTTGTATAAACATTTTCATTGGGCTATGCACAGTATAGACAAAAGGAATATCAAGATACGTCCAACGTTCAAACAATCGTGATCAAGTCACAGCACTGATCAGGGTCGAGGAACAGATGCGTCACTTTGTAAATATGGTGCAACATGGCGCATTTTTTACACTGCTGGTGCGTCACAAAAAGTGACGCACCGACGGCGCAA
This sequence comes from Calotriton arnoldi, assembly GCA_963921515.1. Classification (NCBI taxonomy): domain Eukaryota; kingdom Metazoa; phylum Chordata; class Amphibia; order Caudata; family Salamandridae; genus Calotriton; species Calotriton arnoldi. The sequence goes on from CAWUFW010003155.1 coordinate 1,149,324, forward strand.
AAGTGACGCAAGGGCCCATAAATAAGGCCACATGTATTTGAGCGTGCAGGCACTGAATGCCCAATAAGTGGTCATGGTGAAGTATTACCATAGCACGTGGGCGATGTCCCCATCCAGGGACCTGTACCTCCAGCAAGTCGCTGTCGGGAGCATCAAGGATTTGTGTAGTCCAACAGGCATCTTTCGTTACCAACGATGCCACACTTGAAAGTAGCTGAACTTAATTCTTGCTTTAATCTCGCTTCCCTGAGGTGGCCATCATGAGTGGCTAGTAGATCTGCCCAGTCTTCAATGGAATATGTGAGTTGCAGTCTGTCCGACCACTAAGGTCTTCTGGGATTGTGCACCAGAGGTTGAGTGTTGAGAGCGCATCAGGATCTGGTAAAGACCAGAAACGACTCCTTTTTGTGTGCCTCATTTCCACAGGCAGTCTAGTAAGAGAGAGGTCTGTAGTTCAACCGGTGGGGGAGGAAGACCTTTTTGGAGACAAAGCAGAAGTTGTTGATAGTCCCAAAAGGAGCATGTGGGCAGATTGAACTGGGCCTGGACATCTGCAAAGGGCTTGTAGTCATGATCTGTGAGCAGGTCCGATATGAAGTGGAATGCTTTGAAGTTCAATGAACCCCACAAAGGTTCTCTGCCAGGTCTGAGTGTGATTTTCACACTATTAGTCTCCACCAACATGACAGGTGGGAGTTGGGTTTTAGTGAACACTTTACAGAGTAGGGGATGCCAATAGGTCTTTATGCATCTTGTAGTATTCAGCTGAATAGCCGTCCATGCCTGGGGATTTTGTTTTGTATTGTAAACTATCTATCACTTCCATGATCTCTTCCTCAGTGATGTCATCCGGGAGTGATTGCTGTTGTGTCTGGTTGAGTTTGGGGATCTTGGGTTGAGCTCAGAACAATATGATCTTGGCTTAGGAGCCTACTGCCTCAGAGATATATGATGTTACATAGTGTGTTTTAAATGTTTCTAGGATATCCAGTGGGGGAGTGTGAGTCTTGCCATCTGTGTGAAAAATTGCTGGGATAGTGTGGGAGACCTCTTGTTGGTGTGTCTGCAGGGCTAAAAACCATCTGGCCTTCTCGTCCTGCTTGTAATGGTACTTTTTAAGAGGAAATAGGGCAGTTTCCACTCTGGAGGTGTATAGTATGTTGAAGCTATGTTTAGCCTGTAATAAGGGTCTCAGTGTGACTAGTGTGCGTGATAAAGAGTTCTAGTGTGTCTGGTGTGGGTGGTAAAGAGTTCTGAGTGGAGAGCTTTTGAACCTCCAGCTCTAGTTTAACTTTAGCCTAGGTTGCTGCACACTTCCTACAGACTGTGTCTCGCATTATGTCCCCTCTCACAGTTGCTTTGCCTGCTGCCCATCAAACGCTTGGGGGTCAATAGTCTTGCTATTGTGATCCACGAAAGTGTGGAGGTGAGAGCGTAATCATGTCTTGTCATCAGGCATCTTGTAGTGGGACAGGCTCAATCTCCAGTAAGTCGGGCGGCCTCAATACACCTAGATCGAACCATACCTGGATGGTATCCTGGTCTGAAACCCCTGTAGTTTTAATGGCAGAAGTGAGCAAGAAGGGTCGGGGTTAGTAGAAAATCTGCATGCTGATGCTGTGTACACAAACAGTGTAGGTGTAGTCCAGAGTTGTGGGGTGTAACAGTCTTCAAGGGTCTATCATGGACAAGTTGGACATCATATCCTGGAGAAGTCCACTTTCCCAAGTGTTCTAAGATAGGGGGTGATCCAACATATCTACGTATGGCTCCTACACCAGTTTCGGGTCTCCCCCGACAGGGTTTTCATTTTAGAGTGTTGGTGCAGAACATTGACTGCCTGCGAAGGTGTCCTGTTTCGTGTGCGTTGATGCATATATGGAGCTGATCAAAAGGGTCTGGCTGTAGAGAGATGCCTTATACAGGATGTAATGACCATGGGGATCTCGCTAGACTTTGTGAATCTTCAGCTGGAGGTGTTTTGCAACAAGGATAGTGACCGCTTCTTTCCGGTGGTGTCTGTTAGAATGAGGGTCCGTACATCTTACTAGAGTAGCATTTTCTTCCTACCTATGCCCTCCGCGTCCAAGAAGAGGTTCTCCTGAAAGAGAACAAGATCAGGCTTAAGTAATTGGGAGTAGTCAAGTACTTTCTTCCATTTTACATGACTGGAGAAACCATTAACATTCAGGGAGACTACGGAAAGGCATGAAGTCTGGGTCAAGGGTTTCAGCATCCAGGAATATGGTTTGAGGGGTAAATGAAATGGAGAGTCACATTCCAATTCAGAGTTCCATGTGTGACCCTTGTGGTCCTGTCTAATTCCTGCTGTGGGGTGGCACGATGCTGGTGCGAGCAGTGTTAGTCAGTCCGTGGGGTGATCGTGTGGTTAGCATGGGGGTGGTCTTTTGCCGGGGCATATGACCAGGGTTTGACACTAAGGCCTTTCAGGGTAGGACTACAGTGGAAATGACTTAGCCAGAAGTAAATGGAGGTGTAGACAGGGGTTGGGGAACCAGCAGGAAAACAAACCCAGAGTAGGCTGATAGGAACTTTCTGTGGTCAGGCAGGTGGTTTGGCGTGGAAGCAGAGGGATGCTTCCAATTGAGCACTCCTATGGTGAAGGGTATAAGGATCGGGGCAGTCACCAAACAGGTAGTTATGCTGATAGGGAGAGGGGTCCTATTTGTGATGTGAGCTACATAGCTTGTCCCTTAGCGTGGCTGGGGTGAGACCAGAGTATTCAAAAGTAGGGGCTGATCAAGGAGATTTGAAGGGTTTCTGAGGGGACCTGGATTTGTCACTTGCACAAGGTTCTTTACAAGTAGGGGGATATCTGACCTCCAAACCATTGTTTTGTGACTTCCTCTAGTCGGAGGCATTCGTCTTTCGGGGTGTACAATAGGACAGTGCGGAGCTAGTCTGGTCCATTCATTGGGGGGTCATAGTCAACCCCAACATCCATCCCAGTGGGAGCCAATTTCCTGGATTCTGTGAATGCAGTAGACTTATTGTCATGGGTTATGAGCATTATCCCTGGGTCTAGGAAGTCATATCTGAAGTAGTTCGTAATTGCAGGAACATTTTTCTGGGTGAACATTGTCTCCAGAGTGAGGTCTTGTTAGATATATTTCTTGTGGGTCTCATAAAGGAATGGGCCCCTCTTCCTGGCCTCAGAGAGCGCTACCCTGTCTTGTTGGTGGAATAAGAATCATGCAGTTATTTGCCACAGCGATACAAAAGGGGATGATGGACGGAACGTTTGAGCCAATCAAACACTCACCCCCAGTCAACTGATCTGGGTTTAATCCATCATCATTCTTTAGCTCACTCCACCACCCCAGTTCAGACATGGCCATATGCAAATCAGTCTGACCCTGTGCCTCATGGGAACAGTTCAGCCCGAACTGCCAAGCCATGTCTTCCTGGACCGGAAACAAGCATCCTAGGACCGGTTTCTGGCATTTCAGCCGTCATCAGCCAGGCTTGCTTGAATCCAGTGGCAAAGTGAGCAAGGGACCCACGTCTGGGCATACCTCCGCCAACTTAGGGCGACCAAAGCGATACAAAGGGGGATGATGGACGGAACGCTTGAGCCAATCAAACACTCACTCCCAGTCAACTGATCTGGGTTTAATCCATCATCATTCTTTAGCTCACTCCACCACCCCAGTTCAGACATGGCCATATGCAAATCAGTCTGACTCTGTGCCTCATGGGAATAGTCAGCCCGAACTGCCAAGCCATGTCTTCCCTGGACCGGAAACAAGCATCCTAGGACCGGTTTCTGGCATTTCAGCCGCCATCAGCCAGGCTTGCTTGAATCCAGTGGCAAAGTGAGCAGGGACTCCACGTCTGGGCATACCCCTGCCAACTTAGGGCGACCAAAGCGATACAAAGGGGGATGATGGACGGAACGTTTGAGCCAATCAAACACTCACCCTCAGTCAACTGATCTGGGTTTAATCCATCATCATTCTTTAGCTCACTCCACCACCCCAGTTCAGACAAGCCAGAAACCGGTCCCAGGATGCTTGTTTCCGGTCCAGGGAAGACATGGCTTGGCAGTTCGGGCTGTACTGTTCCCTTGAGGCACAGGGTCAGACTGATTTGCATATGGCCATGTCTGAACTGGGGTGGCGGAGTGAGCTAAAGAATGATGATGGATTAAACCCAGATCAGTTGACTGGGGTGAGTGCTTGCAATGTTCAACACTCCGTCCATCATCCCCTTTGGTTTTGCTATGTTCGCCCTAAGTTGGCAGGGTATACCCAGACGTGGGTCCCTTGCTCACTTTGCCACTGGATTCAAGATAGCCTGGCTGATGACGGCTGTAAGCCAGAAACCGGTCCCAGGATGCTTGTTTCCGGTCCAGGGAAGACATGGCTTGGCAGTTCGGGCTGTACTGTTCCCATGAGGCACAGGGTCAGACTGATTTGCATATGGCCATGTCTGAACTGGGGTGGCGGAGTGAGCTAAAGAATGATGATGGATTAAACCCAGATCAGTTGACTGGGGGTGAGTGCTTGCAATGTTCAACACTCCGTCCATCATCCCCTTTGGTTTTGTTATGTTCGCCCTAAGTTGGCAGGGTATACCCAGACGTGGGTCCCTTGCTCACTTTGCCACTGGATTCAAGATAGCCTGGCTGATGACGGCTGTAAGCCAGAAACCGGTCCCAGGATGCTTGTTTCCGGTCCAGGGAAGACATGGCTTGGCAGTTCGGGCTGTACTGTTCCCATGAGGCACAGGGTCAGATTGATTTGCATATGGCCATGTCTGAACTGGGGTGGCGGAGTGAGCTAAAGAATGATGATGGATTAAACCCAGATCAGTTGACTGGGGGTGAGTGCTTGCAATGTTCAACACTCCGTCCATCATCCCCTTTGGTTTTGCTATGTTCGCCCTAAGTTGGCAGGGTATACCCAGACGTGGGTCCCTTGCTCACTTTGCCACTGGATTCAAGATAGCCTGGCTGATGACGGCTGTAAGCCAGAAACCGGTCCCAGGATGCTTGTTTCCGGTCCAGGGAACACATGGCTTGGCAGTTCGGGCTGTACTGTTCCCATGAGGCACAGGGTCAGACTGATTTGCATATGGCCATGTCTGAACTGGGGTGGCGGAGTGAGCTAAAGAATGATGATGGATTAAACCCAGATCAGTTGACTGGGGGTGAGTGCTTGCAATGTTCAACACTCCGTCCATCATCCCCTTTGGTTTTGCTATGTTCGCCCTAAGTTGGCAGGGTATACCCAGACGTGGGTCCCTTGCTCACTTTGCCACTGGATTCAAGATAGCCCGGCTGATTACGGCTGTAAGCCAGAAACCGGTCCCAGGATGCTTGTTTCCGGTCCAGGGAAGACATGGCTTGGCAGTTCGGGCTGTACTGTTCCCATGAGGCACAGGGTCAGACTGATTTGCATATGGCCATGTCTGAACTGGGGTGGCGGAGTGAGCTAAAGAATGATGATGGATTAAACCCAGATCAGTTGACTGGTGGTGAGTGCTTGCAATGTTCAACACTCCGTCCATCATCCCCTTTGGTTTTGCTATGTTCGCCTCTAAGTTGACAGGGTATACCCAGACGTGGGTCCCTTGCTCACTTTGCCACTGGATTCAAGATAGCCTGGCTGATGACGGCTGTAAGCCAGAAACCGGTCCCAGGATGCTTGTTTCCGGTCCAGGGAAGACATGGCTTGGCAGTTCGGGCTGTACTGTTCCCATGAGGCACAGGGTCAGACTGATTTGCATATGGCCATGTCTGAACTGGGGTGGCGGAGTGAGCTAAAGAATGATGATGGATTAAACCCAGATCAGTTGACTGGGGGTGAGTGCTTGCAATGTTCAACACTCCGTCCATCATCCCCTTTGGTTTTGCTATGTTCGCCCTAAGTTGGCAGGGTATACCCAGACGTGGGTCCCTTGCTCACTTTGCCACTGGATTCAAGATAGCCTGGCTGATGACGGCTGTAAGCCAGAAACCGGTCCCAGGATGCTTGTTTCCGGTCCAGGGAAGACATGGCTTGGCAGTTCGGGCTGTACTGTTCCCATGAGGCACAGGGTCAGACTGATTTGCATATGGCCATGTCTGAACTGGGGTGGCGGAGTGAGCTAAAGAATGATGATGGATTAAACCCAGATCAGTTTACTGGGGGTGAGTGCTTGCAATGTTCAACACTCCGTCCATCATCCCCTTTGGTTTTGCTATGTTCGCCCTAAGTTGGCAGGGTATACCCAGACGTGGGTCCCTTGCTCACTTTGCCACTGGATTCAAGATAGCCTGGCTGATGACGGCTGTAAGCCAGAAACCGGTCCCAGGATGCTTGTTTCCGGTCCAGGGAAGACATGGCTTGGCAGTTCGGGCTGTACTGTTTCCATGAGGCACAGGGTCAGACTGATTTGCATATGGCCATGTCTGAACTGGGGTGGCGGAGTGAGCTAAAGAATGATGATGGATTAAACCCAGATCAGTTGACTGGGGGTGAGTGCTTGCAATGTTCAACACTCCGTCCATCATCCCCTTTGGTTTTGCTATGTTCGCCCTAAGTTGGCAGGGTATACCCAGACGTGGGTCCCTTGCTCACTTTGCCACTGGATTCAAGATAGCCTGGCTGATGACGGCTGTAAGCCAGAAACCGGTCCCAGGATGCTTGTTTCCGGTTCAGGGAAGACATGGCTTGGCAGTTCAGGCTGTACTGTTCCCATGAGGCACAGGGTCAGACTGATTTGCATATGGCCATGTCTGAACTGGGGTGGCGGAGTGAGCTAAAGAATGATGATGGATTAAACCCAGATCAGTTGACTGGGGGTGAGTGCTTGCAATGTTCAACACTCCGTCCATCATCCCCTTTGGTTTTGTTATTTGCCACAGGCCTTTCTGGTTGGCACACTGAATGGGTCTAATGCGATGGGTTCTCTGGAGCTCCAGAGGAGTGTCAAAGGAGAGCTTAGTGATGGTGGGAAGGAATGTGGCAATGCACCCCATCATATCATCACCTTCTACCGTCTCTGGGACGCTGGAAACCTGGAGGTTGTCCAAGCATTTGCGGTCCACTTGTTCCCCTGTTTTTCCCCGGAGATACCAATGATCTTGTTTCCCAATCTAGAGAAGATGTATGTTACACCTGTCAGTGTGGTCTTCCTCCATTTTGTCTATTTAACTTAGTTTTGTGCTGAAATTCGTTTTTGTTGGCCTCAGGACTCTGCACTTTACCACTGTTGACCAGTGCTAAAGTGCTTCTGCTTGCTCCTCTACATATGGTTTGATTGGCTTTCACCTGGATGGCAGATTTAATTTACTTATAAGTCCCTTGTAGAGTGTATACCATATGCCAAAGGTCTGTAAGTTAAATGCTACCAGCGGGCCTGTAGCACTTATTGTGCCACCCACTTAAGTAACACCTTAAAACATGTCCCAGGCATGGCACTGCAGCCTGAATGCAATTTTAAACTGCCATGTATACTTGTCATTTATACCCCCTTGCAAAGTTTTAAACTCCCCTTTTATTACAAAATGACTACTTAAGACAGGCCCTAAATAGCCCCTAGGACAGGGTACTGTGTAATTAAAAGGTTGGGCATCTAATTTTACCTTATGTCCTGATAGTAAAAAAAAACCTCCTAAATTACTTTTTTACTACTGTGAGGTCTACCCCTCCCATAGGATAACATTGGGGATTCCTTATTACATTTAATAAGCTGTAACTTTCAATTAGGAGCAGGTAGCTATATCATGTTTGGTATCTATGGAGTTGTAATGATAAATCCTCTTTAATGGTTAAGTGGGATTACTTTTATTACAATTTTGAAAATGCCACTTGCACAAAGCTGGCATTTTCCTGCCCTTAGTCCTTTGTACCTGCAGCCTGTCTTGGGTCACATGACTGGGTGTAGCTGACACTTAGACTTTGTGAATTCCTCCCAAACAGTCACACAATAGATGGATTAGGTGTGCCTCAATGGGCCATCTGCTGGCAGGATTGGGGGAGCAGCTGACCACAGCCCCACTTGCAACTGAATAGTGCGTGCTCTGCCTTCACCAAACCAGCCTACCACCTACCCACTGTCACTGCAGCCAGCTTGGAGCCAGCGAATGGTGGGCAGGAAATCCCATGCTCTTCAAAGAACCTTTCTAGGAGCATCTTTCACCTTCCAGAAGAAGGGCACCAGGCTATAAAATGAAGACCTTCAGACTCACTCTTCGGTTCACTCCTGGACCTTGAGAAGGACTCTCAGAGGACTGTCTGCTGCTGTGTCTTGCTAAGCACTCTGCAAGACTGCTTTGCTGTACCTGGAAGGACTGCTTTGCTGCATGGAGCCTGCCTTGAATTCACAGAGGCCAGTGCTGCATCTTCATCTGGACCCAGGACTACTAGAGTGACTTCAAGGGCTAGTTTGCTGTCCTCCTTTTCAGAGCCACAGGGACACAAAAGTCTCCCATCATCTTGAACCAACACCTGCGCCAGGCCTAAGGGTGTCCTGAACCCCTAAGAGGATTCTCACCAGTCCTGGCTGTAGTGCTAAAGGTGCTCAGATGGCCAAATCCCAAAACTGAGGACTTGGAAAATTGGGCAAAAACTGCTCTGAGAACCAGGAGGAGACTGGAACAACCTGCTTGGCTATTGGTCCAAGGTGCATCACTGGTCAGATTGACTTTGCAGCTTCTCCCGCTACGTTCTTCTCCATAGCAGCAAATACTTTTCAACAGTCCTTCGCCAATGGGGTATCTAGTCTCGTAGAACTGTCATTTTTCTACAGCCCTCTGCCTCATACAGCTGGAGATTTCCAACTTCCATTTCAAAGACTAAGGGCCCGATTACGATGCCGGATGGAAAAGCCTTCCGTCCTCCATGGTGTCGTAAAAATACCTCCCGCATGACCCGCGGCATTTCCGTCGGCCAAATTACGATGCAATGTATGCAAAATCACACCGCGGAGGACGGATGTCACAAAAGACCGTCCACCATGGTCGGAAAAGCTGCAAATCCGACCGCGGCGGACGGGGAAAGCTGTACTACGGCTTGAAAAGGCCGCTCCTGCCGCGGCCTGACCGCACGGCTAATTATGATGAGAATGCGGAGCTGGCGGACCGAGCACTGTGTCCCCCCGCCGCACACGCACATAGGCCAAATGGATGGCGGACGGAACCAAGTTCACAACAATGCCCGAAGTGTGCCTGTACTCCCTGCTGCCCTCAATCACAACACACACGCCACAATGATACACCCCAACTTGCTCCTGGTAAGGAAAGCCATGCGCAGCATGGAAGAGACATCTGGAGGTCATCACTTATGTGGACACACCCGCAAACCACAGTATGAAACCAACCCCTTCCTGGACCAGCATCCTTTGCACACCACGAGCCGAGACAGAGAGACAGGACACACCTCACACACTTCACATATCTCCACCACTACCTTGCACCCGGCACCCCTCATTCAATTGCACCATGCCCCCCAAGACAATGCCCAAATCCACCGACTCAGAGTTGAGAGTGACGGTAGACGAGACAACCAGGGTAGAACCACATTTGTCTGGGCACCTGGTCCAACACACCCTACTTGCGTGCAAGACTCAGATGTGTGCAAGGATCCACAGCAAAGTCAATGCCGCAGAGACCACCCTACACACTGTGCGTGACATCAGGAAGCGGTGGGGCGACCTCAAGGGCCGGGTCAAGCAGCGGCCACAGGGAGGGGTGAGTCACACCACGGGTAATCCTCAGACACCTCTGAGCATGCAGCAGGTTCCCCCCCGGCCAAACGGCAGAGGGGGCGTCTGAAAAAGACCCTGTCAAGATCACGTGGCACAGCACCGTGCCGTACCAGTTCTCGGAGCAACCGCTGATGTCACCACTGTAACACCGAGCATTGACTGTCGTTGTAAATACCAAACCAAATTGCCACAAGGATGGGAGTGTTCGCTTGGACTTTGGAACTCTACCATTGTGTGTCCTACCCTAACTATCCATGTACCATCACCTCCTACTTCACCCCTCACCTGTCACACATTGCAAAATAAACACAACTCACAACAGTATGCCTTCGTGTCAAGAGCATTCTCATCACAGTAAGTGGCATGTTGACTCACATTGCAATGTATCCGAATATGTAAAAGCGAAAATCCATTGAGAGAGTGGAGGTACCTGGAAAGACACATGGAAACAACAGTGCGTTTACCGCAAAAGCACACCATGAGGCAACACTGTACAATATGCATTACAGACAACACCACCAAACACCATCAACATGGACAGCAGGGGGACTGGAGCACACAACTGCACCTCCCAACACAGTTTCGCCCTTAGCATCCTGGTGAATGCAGTCCAGTTGAAAAGCTTACTTCTGTTACCGTTGTCGTGTGTCACCTAGGTTGGTGCAGGTCAGTGCTGTGAATCTCTAGACACATGTGGGTCACGTTATCCTCCCACATCAGTAGGGGTAAGATACATTGTGATCGGTGTCTGCTGAGGAAGCTGCCAGATTCTACTCGGGTCTCTGTACCTCTTCCTGCCCAACTCAGGTGAAACACCTCAGTCACATGACAAGTAAGCATCATGACTGAACTGCATTTACCAGCATGCCAAGGGGTGAACTGTGCTGGGAGGTGAACAGTGTTCTCCCATCCCCCTAATAACATCATCATGGACATGACGGAAGTTGTCACAGATCACACAGCGCAGAACAATGACATCCTTAGCAGTGTGCCCACAAGAGCCAGCATCACAACACATCCTGTCATGTGGACAATGGTAACATTGTCGCATTCACACACTCAAGTACTGTTGTACAGGGATTTTCAAGTGACATGTAGGGTCTATGCATGTTTACCCACATGTACACCAGTCCCTGACAACATACCCACACTAAATCTGTTTTACAAACGAAGTTATCTTCTCCTGAATGGGCACAAGTGCTGCGGTCACTGGGCAGGCATCGCGTATATAGGAACTGTTGCATGCCGTGTTCCTTGCTGTAGCAGTGTCCTCCTCACTCCCCCATATGTGATCGTGGATATCCATTTGTGGCCTCACATTCCCACAGTGAAAGCGGACTTCAATAAGTGTGCAGGCACAATGGGCTTCTGTTTCAACAAGTAGTCGCTCCTACATCAGCCCTAAGACCTTCGAATTCCAGGTGCCTTGACCGTCCCGCGCGATTCAGTCACTGCTGAACATGGCACTCCCACTTTTTACCGGGGGACTGACACAAGAATCATCGAAAGCCTCAGATACTGAAGGCCGTTGCACACTTTTTTAAAACATGTGGGCTCTGGCCTTGTCCCTTCATTTCATGCGATTTCTGGAGTTCTACCGGTGTCATTCCTCCAATTTCCAGACTGCATTTAGCGGTTTGATATCACTACTCGTGGCTGTACAGCTGAACGCTGGTTCTAAGAGTGCTCTCACGCCATGTCTGCCCGTCCTGTGGTCCAGTCGAACCCCGGTCAGTTGCAACTGTACCGTGACCGCATGCAGCTCCTCTTTGGATGTGTCCCATTAGCTGTGCTACGCATCAGTTATAGGCTAACCTTCCGCTATGCCTATTTCAGCTGCGTGCAGCCTGTGTTCTACTGCCGAAGATGCCCCTTTCAGTGGTCCCTGGATGTCTGCCTTTCCAACACATCCCTTGCTGCCCTGGATCATGAGCTGTGGGTGAGTCCTTTGTTGGTCCATGATCAGGACTGCTCCGGTGATACACGTTTGTGGGATGCCTTCCAAGTGTGTCAGACAGGCTGACAGCTGCGCCTGTGCATTTGCGCAAAGGCTCCTGTGCCATGCCTACATCGAACCTCTCCCCGGGTGCCATGGTATGCTCCTTTCATCCTCGTGGTGCGAGGAGCACATCTGTTCCTTCATACTGCTGGATTGGATGGCGGTCCTTTTTGCTGGAGATGATTTGGATCATCTTTTGGAACTGATTTCCTTCGAGGCTACCTGTGCCTTCTTGGATTCGTAACTACTTAACAGCAACAGGAACTGTTGGTGACTAATTCAATGTCCTTTTAACTTTTTCACTAACAGGAATTGTCATTCAGCTCTCTGACTTTTGCCCTATCTGCATTTGCTTTGACTCTGCTGACCTCTGCAGTCTGTTTCGCTTGGTACCACAGACCTGAGCAACGGGGAGGCTGTCATCTGACCGTCATGGACATTGTCGACTGGCATGAGCCCGGCTTCCATCATGCAGCTGTAGCGCATGAAATTCACATGGCGTAGTCGTTTTGCAAGTACATTAGTATTTATCTGTCACATGAGAAGTGTCTGCAGAGCTTGTTCTCTGCGCAGTCCAGGAGCACTGCCTGTACATTCTGTCTGTGGTCGGAGGGGATTGTCCGTTGTCATTCTGTTCTGGTCAGGCCCTAGCACCCCCACTCAACAAGGTGTCACTGCTGCTAGAGGACACGTGTGCCTTTTAGATGTCATGGGGAGGCGGGCTAGTTGCCCCACACTTTGAGAGAGATCCATCCAGTGATGTGAGCGACACAGCACATGGGATGTATATTTCACCATGTACTGGCTGAGCAATGGGTCTGCTGGCAAAGCCCATAGACCTGGGACATCTCATTCAACTCCTCCCAGCAAGGGGTGGGGGGGTATGCTCGTGGGTCTTCGTCCAGAGGGATTATTGATATGACATCTTGCTTCATGTGTTATGGATGTGTCACTATGGAAACTGTATATGTACTCATGCATTCTCAACTCCTTGTGGGACGTATGTTGTCTGTATTGTAACTGTAGTAAAAAAAGCACATTTCAAAGCGTGTCTTGTCTGCAACTTATCGACTTGTGTACATGCGCTTGCAAACCTCTGAGTGAGTGGGAGAGCTTGTGAGGCACTATAGCAATTGGGTCCTGTGCTAATGGGTGTTTCTGGGTGCTCAGTCCCTGCCTGCCCAAGTTCTCCAATCCCGCGCATAGTCCTGTATGTGTACAAAATGGCAGTAACAGATCTCAAAGTTTGTTAGACAACAGCAAGGTACGCAGACACAGTCATAGTCGCTCATTGTTCACTTACACTCAACGGAAGTAGTTGACGATGAGCTGTTGTCGCTGGTCAAGGCCTTCTTCCTCACCACTGAGGATGCGGGGGGCTGCTGCTGTTCATCGTCGTCCGGAATCCGGCTGATCCTTCTGCGCATGGCCAGGTTATGTAGCATGCAGCAGGCGACTAACATCTGGCATACCTTCTGTGGTGAGTACTTAGGTGCACCACCAGTCTGGTCCAGACACCTAAATCTTGACTTCAGCAGTCCAAAAGTGCGCACCAACACACGACGTGTCCTCCCATGTGCATCATTGTATTGGACTTCCCCCAGCGTTGTTGGATTCCGCAGTGGGGACAGCAACCACGGATGATTGGGATGCCCAGAGTCACCTAGTTGTGAGACAGACAGGCAAACAGTGTGATCTGAATGTGTGGGGAGAGCAGCATGTCACACATACATCACAGTCATTGACACACCCCACTCACCAACAAGCCATGCCCGCTCGGGTGCAGATTGGCCATCAATTGGTGTATGGTGTTGTTCCACAAGATGTAGGAGTCATGTGCCGACCCAGGATACCTTGCACACACGTGTGAGATGATCTGATCCGCCTGGCATACCACTTGAACGTTGATGGAGTAGTAGTGTTTGCGGTTCCTAAAGATGTGTTCACTTGCCTGTGGTGGAACGAGGGCAATGTGGGTACCATCAATGGCTCCCACAACATTTGGAATGCCTCCCAGGTCATAGAACTCCCCCTTCACAGCTGCCAATTCATCCCTTCTCAGGAAGTGGACAGGTCTGTCCTTGTAAGGCATCAATGCTGACAGGACGTCACGCAACACCATGCTGAACATGGGCTGTGACATCCCCTCGGCGCTGGCCACAGTGTACTGGAAAGACCCAGTACCGGAGAAATGCAGTGCAGCCATACCCTTCACTGTAGCAGACAATGTAGCCGGATATTTTCTTTTGGGCTTCCAATGGGGCTCCAACTGGGCACATAGGTTTCGTAGTGTGCGGCGATCCAAACGGAATCCCCGGATGATTTCGATGTCCTCCAACGTCGTCAGGTCGGGGACAGGGTGAAAGATGGGTGGTCTCCTCCTACGTATGTCAGGGTGCACAGGCATGGGCTGAGTTCTAGATGAAATGTGGTGCACAGCTTACCCAGAGACTCGCACAACCACAACATTGACAGGCCTCATGGTCACGTGAAATGCACAAGTGACCTGCATTCAGACGTTGTTTTTCTTCACTCACTCGACATACTGACACTACGACATCCAAAGAAGTCGATGTATATGGCATGTAGTACACTGCTACATCAAGGATGAGCTGCCCTGTGGTCAGATGGCACGGCACTAGTGTTTCCCAGCATCAGTGCTGAGTTGCATGTTGCTGCTGTCACTGCACGAGTGCAAGCTTCAGTCCCACAATACGCAACACCATTACGGGATGAGGGCAGTGAGTGTCATCTGGACAACGCTACATGGTTGTTCAGCACGGTGGACAGACACATGTGGACATTATGGGGTCAGTCCTGCGTGAGTGTGTGTGGAAGTTGCGTAACAGACATTGTTTACCTGAATGAGGCACAAATGCACATGGATTGTGTACACATGCCCACATGGCGGCCAATGAGTGATGATGTCGGTCAGGGCTATGTTTGTTTGTTCCACATGTGCACTCCTATGACGTGTGTGTGAACATTAACAGGCAATGGCAGCTGTGCACACTGCACTCCACACCAGTACGTGTGTTGGGAGTGCTAGGGGTTACAAGTATGTCTGATTTGCAGACAGTGGACACCTCTGATTGTCTGCCTACATCACTGGCCCTTCACAAGTCGACCCCTGGCCAAGGGACGCCAGTCAGTTGTCAAGGGATGTACAAGCGATGTTCACAGGTTGGATGTTTCATTACACAACATTGGTACAGTGCGAGAGACCTTTGTCCTTTTAGACTCCTTCCCTCATTTCGGTCCATGCTGGCCACGGGGCATGACTATGTATGTACTTTCACTCTCCTTTTCTTGGACATGCCATGTGTGTGTAGACTTGACTCAAGGGTCACACTCTCTCATACCTTCACAGTGTAGTGACCAGCTGGTCACTGTTCTAGTTGTTCTGATGTACCAGCCACTCCCAGAGGGCTGGCTTACACCCCACCCCACAGCCACCCAGCATAGGCGTCACTGGACATGTGACCCTGCCAACAAACGGGGCCGGACGCACGTGCCCTGGACCAGTTCTCCTATAGATGTACGGTGTCTGTGTGGTTACTTTATATGCATGGGGGCCTTGTGCCCCACAACATTACACATGGGGTGCACCAATCACTTTAGGCAAATGAGTTGTGATGGGTGATGTAATTCGCATGGCGCCAATGCAAATGCAGTATGTGTTCGCATGCGCGGTAGCTGGCATCCACGGCGATGGCACGCATTGGCCCCAGTTGGATGATGCAGGGTTGCGGTCGCAGCTTCCCGTCTGCCGCGGTGTGGCAACCACTATGCGAATGAGCCATCGGCCAATGGGGCCCTTCAGCGTAATATTTTGATGTTGCGGTGTGTGCGCTCTGCTACGGCGGGGCTCGTCATTGGCCCCAATTGCCTTCAGGGGCACCGAGGGTCACTCATGGGGATGAGGTGGGCCTCGCACTTTCATTTGGCAGGTTGCCACATTCATCGTGGTGCCGCCACGCTTGCTGGGAGTTGTAGTTGTTCAGGGGTTGCATTCGTGGAGATGTTTGGTATGTACCTCTGCTGTTGGGCGCGGCGGCGTCTTGTCTGCTGGAGGTGCAGCAGGTAGTGCAGCGGGAAGGCCTGTAGCACTGGATCCATGGCGGCTCCGGTGGTTTAGATGGGTGCTGCATCGGCTCTTCCTCTCCATCGTTGTGTTTCCGCCATCCGCAACGTGGTAGTTTTTATGCGGCGGTGGGAAGGGCTGTTTGCCACATCGTAATCTGTTTGGCGGACGGAACGTGCTTCCGCACGCCAGTCCTGCTCTATTGGCTCCGTCCGCCACCCTTGCGTACGCAAAAAAAGTGCAGAGCCTGACAGACCATGGCGGACGGTAAATGGCCTCTGTAGGACCATTGTAATTTGGTGGTCGCAATGACCGCACCTGGGTCGGGAAAATGAACGTTTTCCCCCACCGCCACCAGCACGGATAGGCTTCCGTCCGGCATCGTAATGAGCCCCTAAGTGCAAACGTAGAAATTTTCATTGAGGCTTCAACCCAAGGCTATCTGACGATGATGCTCCCTCCTAGGACACCCCCTGCAGTCTTGCCCCACTGAACTTTACCTTCTCAGAATATTTTTCTCAGAAATTCTTCTAAGTCCAAAGGGAAAAACTAACCGGGCCCAATCCGCTTCTTGTATCTGTACTGTGCTCCATCACAGCTGGCCATATTTATCAACTTTGTTTCGGCCTCATGCGACTAATCGTCCATGGTTGGCGCTTTGATCTTTTAGGGACTATTTTTTACTAAAAAGTTAAAAATTCATAACTCCGTTTCTACTTATTAGAGTTTTGTTGTTTTGGTGTCAAATAATTTATTAGAATGTACTCTATTTCTCTACCTTGGTTTGGGATTTTTCTTGTGTTGTGTTTTCACTTTATTACTGTTAAGTCTAACTGCCTTTTATGCCAAGCTACCCAGGGTTAAGCACATGTTAATTTAATTACTTTTGTGGCTCCCCCTGCAAGGGACTGTGGCTGTAGCTTGACCAGGGCCACACTCCAGTCAACCAAAAATCCAATTTCTCAAAATGCTAGTCTCTGGTCCATGTGATCAAGTCTGTTGGCCAATCTATTATTAAAGGAGGCGAGGGCATGGCTGATAGAATGGATATCCTCCGAGGTCTTAGAGGTGTTGTCTGCAAATTCTGAGAGCTTGTTTTTTTTGTGCCACTAGTTCTTTCAGTATGGCCTCCACTGTGTATCACTGTATTTACCCTAATTTACCGCTAGCCCCTAAACCAAACAGTAACCCTTGCCCTTAATTCTAAAGCTAGTACTGTACTATGCCTATAACATTATCCAAATCCTACCACTACCCTAAACTTAACACTACCCTTTACCATGATCGCATACCTCAAAAAGAACGTTTAAGCTAACCCAAACCGTTAGTCTTATCTTTGTACTTACCATATTTGATGAAGCGGTGTTATCATTTGTGATGCTTATTTAACTGATTCTATGTAGATCAAAACTAAATGCTAGATGTGTAAAATAAATAGAGTGAATGTTAATAAGTGAGGTGAATGTTGAGTTAAAAAAGGTAAGCTCTTCAAAAGAAAAAAGAAAGAAAACCTACCAAAATAATTAACATTTCTTAACAAGATGAACATGTAAGTTCATCAAAAGGATTTCAAAATGTATTGCTTTTATAAGTGAAATAACACAAAATATAGCAAACCGTGTTTTATAAATTATTTACAAAGTTAGGCGCAACCAGGTATTTATTGCTATTTATTTTGCACATATAGCATTCATTTCTCATCTACATAGAATCAGCTACATAAACATCACAAATGAGAGTACCACTTCATCAAATATGGTAAGTGAAAAAGTAAGACTAGAGGGTTATACAGAGCTAGCTGAGTGGGTTAATGTATTTGCAGCTGCTGGAATCTGAATGCAACCCTCTATTTACACTTTGAAATCCAAACAGGTTCACCATAGTCTTTCATCCTCCTAAGATTAGTAAGAGTACCATTGGTTTGGATAAATGTACAACTTTTGATTTACAGCACCAAGGAACCACAAAAATGGGAAGCTAATACTATATTGAAATAAGCAAGAACTATTGTTATTGGCAACAACTGACTGAATAAAATATCCCAAATATATACACACAAACAATGTGACATCATCAAGTCTGAATGTATGGAGTTACAAGTTTCTGAAAGCATTTCTTGGAATTGCTCATTAACATCTCCTCTTTTGGGAACCCAGTTATCCATCACCCCCCTCCTTTTTCTTGTTTGAAACAAGTCCTTTCTTCACAACTGGCATTTCAGTGTTCACATATCTCACATAGACCAGAGAACAGAGACTATCATACAACAGTAAGAGCTAATGTAAAGGCTTATGGACTGACAATTGCGGCTGTTAATTATCAAACTAGTTCAGGAGTCACGAATCAACCTCAATCTCAAGATAAACATATACGGAATTGTGGGTAAAATAATACTGATATAACATTCACTCATTCCAGAGCTTGCATAGCAATTCTGCAGAATCCAACTTTCACTTGGCTCAAAATGTCTACACATAGACTCAAAGTGACATCTACAGCACTTAGTGCTGCATGTAGTTCACTCTAGAATGTGTGTGTGTGTATATACATATATATATGTGTATATATATATATATACACACATATATATAATAATATATATATATATTTATATAAATACTGTTAGCGTAGTTATAGTTAGATTAGACTTCCCACATAAATGCCATTTTTTGTTTTCTTAATAACTTAAGCACCTTGTGACGAATCTCCACAAACCTTTCCCACAAAAGATTCATCCAGTTTGGCTCCTTCCTGAGAAGTTGGAGCTGATCTATTCAGCAGTGGCCAAGAAAAGAAAAGTGTGATTTCCCACTTTTTTTGAGAACTTAGCATTTAAAGTGAGGCTCAGGTTGGGCATGAATGGGCTAACCTTTAGAAAAAGTTAGAGATATCTGGATAGTTGGGTCCCCTCTGGAGTAATGCAGTACTCGTGTTGTACCAAGAATTTTCAAAATAGCACTTTTGATTGGCTGTGGAAGCTTTTACTCCTGTTGGATATTTCAATACATAAATCGACAGAAATAATAGTAACCCAGTATTTGTAAAGTGCAAACTAATCACCCCTAAGGGTCTCAAATGCACTGGGGGCCGTCAGGGAGATTAAGCAAGCTATTGCCCAGAGTCACTGGGTGCTGGGCTGCGCTGATGCTGGGAATCGAACTGTGAGCCCCGTGCGTCGGAGTCAGCCGCGCTGCCCGCTGTGCCTCACCTCTCCCATAACAGACAGACAGAAGGACCCACCGTGCTGAAACACTCTGATTGGCTCACTACAACATTGGAGAAAATGTTGCAGCTACCATCACTGGACCGAGAGTCCCCGAGTCTTGGAAAATAGTGAGAGAGGGCACATAAGGGGGGAAGAGTGACCACACTCTGTCCCCAAGGTCCCTTATGTTAAAATGTAAATATATATATATATTTTTGGTTTTGGAAACTATAGTTCCAGTGCCTTAACATCAGGATCCAAGGTCAACTCCTGCTGTGCTCAGACAAAGGCACAATGGGTTGATTGCCTGCCAATGAGGGGTTGGGAGCATGCTGGCCAAGACCAGCGTATAAAGCTCTGCTGCATACAGCCAAAGTCTGACCATGGGGGTTGAGTGCAGGGCCTAGCTGAAGGCCAAAATCCATATTCAACAGGGGGCTGCCTTTGCAGGCAGTAGGGCATCCTCTGGGGGGATGGTAAGTCACCAATAGGGTATTGGGTTCAGGGCTTGGCCAAGCCCCGTAGCTATCCCCAGCAGCACTCGGCTGAAGACTGTGCATAGGAGGGGGTTGGTTGCTCATGGGCTGTTGGCTATTTATGGAGGGTTGGGTACATAGCCTGGCTGGAGTCTACAGACACCCCTACTGCACTTCTCCAAAAGCCATGTGCAATGGTGAGGTTGGCCAACCTTCGGGGGGGTGGCCTCCTACATGGAGTTGGGCGCAGGTCCTGGCCAGTTGCCATGTCCTGCGGGCAACCCCTAGATGTGCTCATCCAAATGTTGTGTGCAGCAGGGGAGTTGGTGGCCTGCGGGGGTTTAACGCAGGTTGCCTGAGGGGGATGGGCGTATGCTAAACTTAGAATACAGTTAAAAAAAACACAGAAATTCCTAGAAAAAACCCAAAGGTTAAAGTAGCTTGTTAGTTAGTTATGGTAATAAGATCTTAACAGGTGTATGCTCTACTTAGAAAAAGATTTGAAAAAAACACAGAAATTCACACACAAAAATTAAAGTGACCTTATAGATAAATAAGGTAATTCGATCTGAAATATGTTAATACTTGCCAGAAATTCAGTGAGAAAAGATACAAAATAAAGTGGCATTATAGTAAGGTGTTGAAATGAGCAGTGGCGTAGCTAGACCTTCAGCCGCCCGTGGCGGTCCCTGCGTTTGCCGCATGTAAGAGTTGGGAGGGGGGTGCTGGCGATTTCCTGCCTTTGCTGCCCTGCGACGGATGCAGGTAAGAGTGGAGAGGCCGCGGTCACCAAAACCTGTGCCATCCGGGGCGGACACCCCCCCCCTTTGCTATGCCACTGGAATTGAGACAGTTGAGACTTATGCTACTCAGGAATAGACCCTGACATCCCAGTTGTAGGTCTCAGAAGTGTTTGCCACTGGTGTAATTGCTCATGCTGTTCCATCTGAAGTTTCTCTGTCCTAGACATGATGGGAAACATCGGTCAGCCCTTAGAGTCTCTTATTCAGGGTTTCAACAAGATTGTTCTAGGCTTTCATATTTATGTAGAAAGGGCATTTAGGTCAACAATGAAGTAGTGAGGTAGCAGTTGAGTAGGTAAGCAACCCAAGCCCACCTATTTATTTTTACCTCTTTATTGTTTGGACAGGCAGTGTTGTGCATGCTCTTGACCACTTTTGGGGACCCGTTCTCATTTGTGAATGGGCAACCACTTCTCCTTGAGTTGGTAGTAAAATATTAATGTTTTGCAACTGCTTTCGGTTGCAAAATATTGGTACATACCCGAAGAAATTGGTGTTTGGAAGGGATGCCCTTAAAATGTTCCTCCCAAATAGCAATTCCTTAATATTGCCTTTTCTGAATCAGTAAATTGATTTAGTACATTTAGGAAAGGGTTTTAACTTTCGCAGAACTGCTGATGTCTTCATTTCACCAACCTTATAGCAGAAAACATATTTTCTGTTCACAACGCAACCATGATTGTTAGAAAAACAGAAGCACAGAGAGTACCAACACAGCTCTTTGGACCAGGTGTACTAAGCATTTAAATGGTTGAAAGTGCTCTGATTCATAGTTTGTGACCATCAAAGTGCTTTCGCCTAAGATCTAATCCCACTTTAGGAGTTAGAAACATTTTTCAGACTCCTAAAATGGGTTTCTGTCGATTCAATTGCTGTTTTGTTCCTGTTGGAACCCCTTCACTTTAGTGAATGTAACAAAATGAAACTTCTTGAATAGTAAACTTTAAAAAAAGAAAAACGTTTTTAAACGGCTTCATTAAAAAATGACTACCTTATTGAAATTCAAGTGTCCTTGGCAACGAGGATTAGTGAAAATGAAAGATGGACTATTCCAGTAGAAGATTGTAAAAGCAAGCATATCACTGAGTAGTACAGTGTCACAGGTTCTAGAAGTGATTAGTGTGATGGCCATCTTGTGAACTACATTAATAAAAGGCAGAATAGGGAAGAGATATCTAATATTACAGGAGGAAAATAAAATACAAGATGGAGTGACCGAAGCCAATGTTTCTATATGCGATCAAATTTGGAACAATGTAATAAAACTGCAAATTATTTTCAGCATACTTATATCAATGAAATCTAGTTTCAAAGCCACGTGGTCTTGCGAGAGAACTAGCAAGACTATGATGGCTATCCTGGCTTGGGTCCCGTGATATATGTATACAGTGTTTCTGATGGTCGTATATCTGACCTTGTTATCTTTTGTACTTGTTATTCCTTGAACTGTCTTTGTCCTCCTGCCTGCTGTTAGAATGTAGAATGTGAGGGTTAGACTGCTAAGGCACTGGATAGCAGGCAGGAGTGGATGGATTTTCCTTTCCTGGAGAATAAATCTGGAGATAATCATCAGTCCTGCCTCTTGGATCTTCCTTTCGCACTGCTCAGCTTCACATTGGCAACGAGGGTGGGATATCCCATCTGTGCAAGATCCTTTTAAGAAGATTTTCATTTTTTTAAAGTGAAGAAGGTCAAGAGGAAACTTCAACACTAGTGGGACCTTCACCACGGTTACTATGCTTTGTTAATGGTGCCTGCTAAAGGATTGGCCCCTGGACCATGTATATCTTGGACCATGAGTATTTTGGGATTTGGGATATGGGCGCATTGCAACGCAGTGTGTACTAGCGCAAGCTTTCTTTGCACAGCCTGTGCTCCATTGCCACATGAAAAGATGTTTCTGTTTGTACATCATTTGAGTTTGCCTTATTCAGCCTGCCAGCACGTCCTCAGCCCGCTGGATTTGTGGCGTTCAGCGGGCACAGTACATTGATTCAAGGCTGGATTGACTATAACCTGTGGTATTCCGGATTCCCATTGTTCTTATACTGACGCAGCCACACTCTACATTGTAACTCTGTGCTGGACTTCTGGTTTCATTCTGCTCTCACATCACTGCCTTCATTGTTGTGCATGCCACTACGCCGGTCCAAGGACGTCTTTGCCCACATGGTTTCAAACATTGCCTAGCAATCTACGCAAATACTCTGCGACGTCTCTAGCAAGTTTTCATTCTGGGAGCCATCACTCTGTTATGGGAGATATGATTGCAGTGTTTTAACAGCATTTCCAAAGGATTGGTTATTCGCCTTTTCAAGAGGAACTTTCAAAGTTAGTGGGAACTTGGTTAATTTTCTATCATCTGGCTGAAGTCGCTGTGTGTTCTATGAGCCGCCTTACTGTTTGCAGGTTCTTGTACTATAGTGTGCATGTGTCGCAGAGTAATCTGTGAACTGCTGTGCTATTTGTCTATTTATGCATTGGATTTCTGTGGGCTCTTTGTCGTTCTCTTTACATTTCGGTTTGTTTCTCTGTTGTATTAGGAAGTTGAGTGTGTGTTCGGTGTGTACTGTACTGTCGCCCTTGCAGTGTTCTTCTAATTGCTAGCATGCAAAACCTTTCCCCGTCCCCATTTTTCTTGAGTTCTCCAGGTGAACCTGTACTTATGTAGGTCAAGTGAAAGAAGGTATTTTTAAATTATCTGAAAGTATTTAGGACAACTCTATCACCAGAAAGAAAGAATGCCATGCTACTTCTTTGCTTAGGGGCAGAAGGACAGGAGGTCTTTGAAAATCTCCCTGAATTGGAAATGCATGAGGGTGATGGTGATGAAGGTCATGCATGAAATGATTTTGAGAAAGCCATTAAGAAACTTGATGAACACTATCTGCCAAAAGTTTCTATAATCTTGGAGCAATTTCATTTTGGTAGGAGGAAACAGAGTTCAGAGGAATCTGTTGAAGGATTTGTGACTGTCTTAAAAAAGTTAGCATTCTCCTGAACCCCTCCCAGGGGTGAGCCTTCCTCCCCCTCCCTGTGTCCACATACTGCGTCCCTTTCTCCCTTAATTATTCCAGTGACAACGTTATTTGGTGCATTTAAAAGTCGCAGTTTATTCAAACATAACATGGTTGTACATTTCGCAATTTTATTTGGTCATTCATAACATCCATGCCATTGTATACCTTCATTGTCCTTGTAACATTACTTGTAGTTGTTTGCTTCCAAACAGCACAGTTTTTGCTCGAGGTGCCCCTTTTGCCGGGCCTCTGTGTTTGCGGTTTCAGGCTTCCCTTGCTACCGATTTCTGTGGGCGTCCGTTAGGACCTGCCCGGGCTGCAAGGGCTGTTCCCCCTGTCCTGGACCCTTTGTTGGCCACTCGCCTGCTCCTCAGGGCCCCTGCCGTGTGGCATCCCAAGGACCCCGTGTGAGCATCTCATCTACTCTGCCTGTGGCTGTGTGCTGTCATTAGCTCCCTCAGAGCCCCTGCGGTGAGGCATCACAAGGACCATGTGGGAACATCTCATCTACTCTGCCTGTGGCTGTGTGCTGTCATCAGCTCCCTCAGTGCCCCTGCCGTGAGGCATCCCAAGGACACTGTGTGAGCCTTCCATCTACCTCTAGTAATTTTCTCTTTTTGTACCTTTTCTGGGTTTCCTCCACCACTCTACCTACGGTTTGACGATCGGAGGGAGCTCCCCACAGTCCTCCCAGCCCATTTGTCCTTCAAGAGAAACCCATTTGTTCTAAGACCCCTACAATGTTGAGTAAGAACATGTACATGCCTACCCCTGTCAGGTGTACCCCGTTGTCCAAGTGATAACCCGGGATCTTAAGTTGAGGAAACCGTGTCTCACGAAACCCCAGCTGTTGGCCCTGCATATTTTCGCCATGGTGATGTTTAACTTACGTCTGGCTTTTTCCACCGCCCCCTGCTCCACGGCCCCTCTCCATGCCTTGCGCACTATGATTTCCGAAAAAATTATCTCAGCCGGGCGGACTAGTCTTGCTAGAGCTGCGAGGCCTGTGCACATTTTTTCCAATAGGCCCCTCCTCCCCAAGTTTGCCAGGTTGTTTCCCCCCAGGTGGACCACCACCGCATCCGGCCTGCCACCTTGCCCCAGTGCCCTTTGCACTGCAGGGAGCAGCTGGTCCCACTTTATCCCTGATTGTACCAGCAAAATCCCTTCCGTGTTACGAAGCCATATTCCACCGAATTCGCGCATCGCCGCCGCCCACCGTTGCGCACGTGTTACGTATGAGTGCCCCAAGATCCAGACCTTCTTGAGCCTCTCCGATGGACCTAGACGGTGGTGGGGCGAGAAACCGGACTCAGTAAACTGGGGGGGGGAGAGGGCATATGTAACGTTTGAAAACGCCGGATGCCCAGCACCCTATCACCTTGATCTGGTCTGCTCTTAACGCTAGGTCTGCTGCAGTGGTGGCCGCCCGTATGCGGAACGAGTGTGACCCGAATGCCCTTGCAGGGAGCCCAATCTTTTCTAGTGTTTTCCGCATCACCGCTATGAACTGGAACCGGCTTAGGCATGACCCGTTCATATGTGTTAGTAACTGCCCCATCATGGGCTACCCTTGTAGCATGTAGTCCCGAACGAGGCATACTGGACAGCATGTCTTGTCCCTGATGCACTCGATCCTAGTCCACTTCCCTTTGCCTGCCTGGTCCATTTTCGACCAGCGCAGGTGGATAATCATATATCCTGCTCCCATGTCCACGTCTACCCGGCGTATGCAGGCAGCTCCCGAGTTCTCTTTTGCGGGGGCCACTATCTCGCTGGCCCTGTAAGCCCCAAAGAATGCCAGTGTGAACACCGCCTTAAATAGCTTAACTTCCAGGTCCCCGGCGCATACCTCATCTAGTGCACACACTGCACAGATTATCTGTTTCAGGACTGCAAAATCAATGGGCCGCCCTCTATCCCCTTTTGTTTGCTGCAACCTGCCCCAGCCTTTTAACGCCATTTTGCATAGAAAGGACCTCGTGGGATCCTTCCCCGCTGCCATTTTTGTGTAGTATGCTACAGCGCTCAGGTGTGCTTGGGCCCACGATCTTGTTTTTCCCTTTTGGAACGCCCACTCTAGGAACGCTATGACCTCCTCTTGTCCTGCCATCCATCCCCCTTCGACACCTGTTATGTCAGCAAATGTGGCCCAGCACTTACGGTAGAGTATCTCTGTTTTGGTGGCCAGTGCGTTGTCCAGCATTTTTCTCAAACTGGGTCCACCCATGCCCATACATATTCCGGCACTGGCGTCATCACCTGGGCTGCGTCCTGGGCAAGCTCCTTGAATCTGCCCCACTGAAAATGAGAAATGGCATCCGCTATTGAGTTGTCTACCCCTGGGATGTGCCTTGCCCTAAGCGCAATGTTTGCTTTTAGCTGGCAGTCGACTAGCCTCCGTAGTAGGTTGACCACCGCCGGGCATCTAGCTGTCCCTAGGTTGATTGCCTGTACAACCATGTGGTTGTCTGACCATAGAATTATTTGTTTGTTGGCCAGTCTGTGGCCCCATATGGTGAATGCTATCACAATGGGGAATAGCTCCAGTAGGGAGATGTTGCCTGTAATTCCTTTCTGATGCCAGCTGTCCGGCCTTGCCCCTGTCGCCCATGCTATCCCCAGGATGGCCCCAAAGCCGTAGCCCTCTGCCGAGTCCGTGTATAGTTCAAGTTGGTCAGCGCGCACCCATGGCTCTCGCCACGTGAGGGTGCCGTTGAATTTGGTCAGGAAGGCATCCCATTGCCCCAAGTCATCTTTCACTCCCTGCGTTAGGCGGACCCTGTGGGGTTTCTGTGTCATGCCCTTAGTTAGCCAGGCAAGGCGTCTGGCGAAGGGGCACCCTGCAGGGACTACTATTGTGGTGAAGTTCAATTTTCCCAGCAGCTGCTTTATCTCACCTAGTGTTGCCTTGTTTTGTTGCCTCAGCCTCCCAATGATTTGGTGTAGCTCCTCCACCATCTCAGGTGGTAGTTTGCATGTCCCGGCTATTGAGTCTAGTTCTATTTCGAGGAAGGATAGTTTGGTGGTGGGGCCCTCAGTTTTTTCTTGTGCAAGAGGGACCCCCAATTCTTGCGCCAAGTCCATGAAAAGCCGGAGGAGGTTTGCACATTCCCCTGTGCCTGCCCTACCGATGTAGAGGAAGTCATCCAAGTAGTGGACCCTCCCCCCTGCCGGGTAACATGTCCCAAGCTCCCATTCCAAACACCCACTAAAGGCCTCAAAGTACGCACAGGATATGGAACAGCCCATTGGCAGACATTTGTCGTAGTAATATTCGCCATTTAGCTGAAACCCGAGGAGGTGGTAGCTATCTGGGTGTACTGGCAATAGTGGGAAAGCCGACTCTATGTCTGTCTTTGCCAATAACGCCCCCTTCCCTGCTTGTCTGATCAGTTCCCCTGCATCATCCACTGATGCGTATGCTACTGAGCAGCTCCCTTGCTCCAACCAGTCATTGATGGAATACCCATTGGGGTGTGACAGATGGTGTATCAACCTAAACTTGCCTGCTTCCTTTTTGGGCACCACGCCCAACGGGGAAACCATCATGTTTTGCAGTGGGGGGGAAGAGAATGGGCCTGCTACTCTACCCAGCTGGACTTCTTTGTCCACCTTCGCCTTGCCGCCTCCAGGTTGTCTCGTATTGACTTCAGGTTGCGGCTTTCCCGTGCAACCAACGGTCCTTTGAAGGGGATGGGGAAGCTCACCGTGAAACCTTCCGATAATTTTTGTCTGGGGGTTGAATGCTGAAACTGGGCCCTGTGCCCCTTCTAAAGCCCCACCCCCAGCCACTTGCCACCTCGTTCCCTGATTGGGGGGGCCAGCAACTACTTCGGGGCGACCAATCCTGTCCGCCCCTTCTTTCGTGGGCTTTCTGCTACGGGGGAGGGCCTCCCGCCTCCTGGCAGCGTTTGACCCGAGCCCCCATCTGGTCCGGCTGCGCCTTCCCCGGCCCGGGTTTCTAAATTTTGGAAGGAATGGTGATGAAAGAATAAGGCATCAGTTCATAAGGCAGTGGAATTCAGATCAGACTGTGGACTAAAAATGTCCCTACTTTGTCGGAGGTCATTGTCATCGCAAAAAGGGTGGAGCACTCGATGTTGTGTATAAAAAGGTATGTGAATCGCATACAACTACAAAAGGGTGCTATGCCAGTATCTTGGAAAGTGAGAAATGTGCCCATACACTTACAAGAAGCAGTGAAATTGGAATTAGACCGTTTGTGTTCAAAAAGCATTATTGCAGCTGTGGAAGTTTCAGAGTGGATTTCTCCCAGTGTAGTGGCCACCAAGGGTTCAGTTGTCTCAAATCTGCATTGATTTGAGACAACTCAATAAACAGGTGATAGTGGACAGGTTTCCTCTCCCTAATCTCATGGAGATGGTGAGCATCCTTGGTGGAGCTAAGTTTTTCTCCACTCTGGATCTCATGTCAGCCTATCACCAGGTGCAATTGAGTCCAGACTCCAAGAATTACACTGCATTTATTACTCCATTCAAGGTATTCAGGTTCAACAGGATGCCATTTGGGCTTTGTTCTGCAGCCTCAGTTTTTCAAAGATTGATGAGTGATTTGCTAGGCAAAGTTCAGGAGGTGAAATATTTTCAAGACAATGTTCTTACTTTCAGTGACAGTTTAGTTTCACATGTGGACAAGATTAAGAGGTTTTGAACATATTCAAAGAGAAAGGCATTACTTTAAATGGCAGTAAATGTAAATTTTGTTTAGTAGAAATATCTTACCTGGGTCGTGTGGTATCTGGTACGTGGGTAAAACCCAAGGAAGATTTAGTTAGAATCATTTGTGAGCTTCCCTCTCGTGAGAAAAAAGAGGATGTGCAAGCTTTTCTACGCATGGCTGAGTTCTACAGTCACTTTGTTGAAAACTTCGCCAAATGTACTTGTGCCAGAAGAGAGTTGTTAAGGAAGGGTGTTCAGTTTTTGTGGTCAGAGGATTGTCAGAAAGAATTTGAGAACATGAAGTTGTCGTTGAGTAAAGCTCAGCATTTGAAAAGTTTACTTTTCTACTAGGTTTACCATGTTGTGTTATCACGGATGCCAGTGAAAAGGGACTTGGGGCTGTCCTCAAACAAACTCACGGTCCAGACACTGTCACTGTGGCATTTTCTTCTAGGGCTCTCAAAGGGGCTGAGGTCAATTACTCGGCCATTGAAAAAGAAGCACTTTGAGTTATTTAGAGTACAAAGAAATGTAAACAGTTCTTTTGTGGAGCAAAGTTTGTTGTCAAAAAGAATCACAAATGTTTACAAGAGGTGGTAAAAAGGAACTTGACAACATTTCTTCTCACATTACAAAATGGCTTGTAGCCCTGCAAGACTTTCATTTCAAAGTTTACTGCATACCAGGGATTGAAAACAAAACTGCTGACTGATTATCTCGCCTGGCGGGAGGTGTTTCCCAGGAATCTGCTTCAGAGACTAGTTGGTGGAATGAGTAGGATTGTGAGGTTTGTAGCATCACTAATGGCTGCATCATGGAGAGTGAGTGGTTAGAGGAAATCTAGAAGGAAGAGGTGTTAGATAAGGTTAAGAATGGTGGTGCAGGATTGCACGCTGTTGCCGAAAGGTGATTTTGGTGGTTTTGAAAAAGTGAAAAATGAATTATCTGTGCACAAAAATCTTGTCATGAGGGGCACCAGGCTGGTTATGCCTATATGCTTGAGAAGTTGTTTGATGGCCTTGGCGTATGAAGGTCACCAAGGCATTAGGAAAACAAAAGAATGTTTAAGAAATAACTATTTGTGGCCTGGCATGGATTTGCTAGCCGAAAGATTGGCGAGAGAGTGTTTTGACTGTAAACTCAGTGATAAAAGTCAAAAAGTTAGGACTTCCTCTATGATGTGTAGCGAAATCCCAGATGAAGTATGGGAGGAAGTGGCTCTTGACATAATGGGTCCCATAGACAGCAAGGGAGGTGGAAATAGATAAGTGTTAGCTCAAATGGACCTGTTGTCTAGATGGCCAGTGGTGAAAGTTGTGCAGGATATCACTGCACGCTCAGTGTGCTCATTTCTTGAAGAGGTGTTCAATTATGAAGGCAATCCGGGCAACATTCTCACTACAATGGTGTTCAATTAACCTCCATTGAGATGGAAACTTTCCTAAGTCAAAGAGGTATTTCTCACAAAAAATGTTCCCTATGCCACCCAGAGACCAATGGTATGATGAAGAAATTCAACTGTACTCTTAAAGAGTCAATTCAAATTTCCAAAGCTCAGAATCATGGCTGAGGCAAAGATCTTCAGACCAGAGTGGTAGAGTACATGTATACATCCATTCAACCACTGGTCTTAGTCCTTTTGAATTGTTACGCAAGTGCAAACCAAACACCAGAATGTGTCCTCTTTGGGTTGGATCTTCAATGGGTTTGAATACAGGATTGGATGAAATGATTCAAGCAAGTAGATAAAAGGAAATGGGTGCTATTGACAAAGGAAAAAGTAATTTCGACATTCGCAAGGCTGTGAAAGATGTTGACGTTATTGTGGGTGATATTGTAAAAGTGAGGATCCTCAAGAAGACTCAAATGGGATTACATTTTGGTGATCCCCAAAGGGTGGTTAAAGTATTCAAGGGTGTTTCCATATTTGATGATGACAGAATTTGGAGTTTCAATAGATTGTCTAAAGTCTAATGCTTGCTTATTTTTCTCTATTGCTGCATGTTTAGTTTCTTTTTGATTGTTCGGGGGGAGGTGGTGTGATATGTGTATATAGTGTTTCAGATTTTCCCATATAGCTGACTTTGTTATCTTTTGTACTATTGCATGCTGTTAGAATGTAGAATGTGAGGGTTAGACTGTATCGGCACTGGATGGCAGGCAGGAGTACAGAGTAGATGGAGTTTCCTTTCCTGGAGAATAAACCTGAAGTTAATCATCAGTCCTGCCTATTCGATCTTCCTTTCGCACGGCCTAACTTCACAGGTCCTTTACACTACTCAATAGTGAGATGATGGTGTCGACAGAAGCATCCGAAGTTTCAAACTCATGAACAGTGCTGGTACTCTGGCCTCACTATCTGCTATAATACAAGAACCCCCATTTATAAATATTATTTATAAAAGATCTGGGGGCCTATTAGCAATAACCGGCGATAATTATCGCTAAGCGCAGTTAGTGCTAGGATAATTATCGCCGGCTATCGCAGGTTTCTATCGCGGAGATAGCGTGCTATCAGCAACGCTTATCTCCAAAGCGATAGAAACCCTGGAGAACAGTGTGAATATCGCTTGAAAACAAGCGTTATTCGCACTGCGACCAGTGTTAGCTTGGTAATAGGGCGAGGGGGATTTAGCCATGTAATCCACCTCCCATTGGATTACATGGCTAAGTCAGGTTTGGACCAGGCGTTAACAAACAAGTGCTAAACGTGTTTAGCGCTGGTTCGTTAATCACCTCCCTGCCTCGCTAATAGGCGATAGCGACCTTAGCGACTGTTTCCAGTCGCTTTTAGGTTGGGAACGCCTACTTTGCATGCCATTAGCGATAAATATCGCTGGCATGCAAAGCGGCACCCAACCCGGTCGCTATCGCCTAAAAGCTGTCGCTAACAGCAGTTAGCGACAGCTTGCTAATAGGGCTATTGAATTATCGCCGCTTTAGCGCGAAAAAGTCCTGCTAAAGCGGCGATAATCACGTTGCTAATATGCCCCCGGGAGAGACAGCTAAAGCTGTTTTTTAGGGCAGACATAAAAAAAGAGAGCGAGACAGGGAACTCATGCACTCCAATGGTGCCCTCGAGGTAAGCCATCAAATCAGGATCAGGGAAGTCAGATAGACCAATCATGAGCAAGGAGCTGACCCAAAGCCCACTCTAATGTATTGGAGGTAATAGGTCTAGACAACAATCAGATAAAGCTGTCTTTAGCCAATACCTACAAATTACTGCTGCCAAACAGTTGTATACATGATTTATCCATCAAATTAAACATCTTAACACCTTACATGTGCTTTTTTCTCATCTAACATGCTTTTTTGCTTTTGTTTATTTTTCACAGATATGGTTCTATACAAATAGTATTTTTACACACGCTGGAATTAGCAAGGAAAACATCCCTTATATCACTCTGAGCACTGGTGGTATTGAAATCCTGGCCTCAGTTGTTTCAGTAAGTATCACTCACCTTTTTGTTTCTAGCTAAAATTAATTTATAGTATAAGTTTTGTATGGTTGATAGGTAACAGTTTCAAATCATTTGATATGGATCCACGGTCATTTCTATGTAGTTTTTCTTCTCAGTATTTGTATACTTATATGAGACATAATCTTTTTCTAAATATTACACTTTTACATTTAGTTATATGTTAATAGCATGTTTTTCTAATACATTGTATTTGTTAAAACCCATCTTTAAAACAATGACAACTAGGTGATGGATGGGATGATTGAATTAATCTCAGTCACTGGGTATTGCTTGGGGCCGCATTCCAATCAATCGTTTTCTGTCCACCATGCCACTCTGGACAAAGGTCTGCCTTATGCAAATCAGTACTGAAACTGCTTTGGGGAATAGTCTGTCCTGAACTGGCAGACGAGGCCCCCTCCAGAAGGAATCACAATCAACCCCTGACCAGTTTTGCCCTACTAGAAGCTTGTAAGTAGGGTGTAGCTTGAGCCCTATGGCATAGTAAGCACAGGATCCACGTCTGGGCATACCCGGTGCAGGTAGGGTGTCAATTTCAACAACAACAATGTTATGGATTTAATGTTTAAATTAATCTTAGCTACTGACAATTCCTCGGCCACATTCCCATCCATTGTTTTCCACCCACCATGCCACTCCAGACAAAGGCTTTTCCTGTTCAAATCAGTACTGACCCGGCTTCTCATGGGAACAGTCTGTCCTGAACTGCCAGGTGAGGCTCCCTCCAGAAGGGACCACAAGCAACCCTAGACCGGACCTGTTTTGCCCTACTTGGGGCTTGTCAGTAAGGTGTAGCTTAAGTCCTATGGCACAGTGAGCACGATACTCATTGCCAGTTGCTGAGATTAATTCAGTCCTTCTATCCATTAGCGTGTTGTTGCAGTTGACATCTTTAAAACTGGTACTGAAAATGTAACAGAGATCTCTTTGAATGAGATCACAAGCCCTTTCTGTGCATGCTCACAGGCACAGAAGGTGAATGTGCACCCATTTTTAAAGAAATTATACTGTTCAAGGTGCATGCTCTAACTCTGACCCTAAGAGTTAGTATATAGATTCAGGTAATCGCAGATTAGATACAGATTAGAAACACAGAGCAGCAACCACCTTTCCATGTTTCCGAACTGTGCTGTCTAGAGCACATTCTCTAACTTGCAATATTTTTAATGTCTGTGATGTGAACAATGCACACAACCACAATTGATTAGCTTGGTACAAAGAGAAGAAAACATGAAAGAAGCGACATTTTCAAAATGTGCTGTCTACAGTGCATCCACTAACTGGGGAACTCTTGATTTTGCATATGATCTCGAGAAATCCCAGTATCAAACCAGAGTAGCAACCATTGCTCCATGTTTCCAAGCTGTACTGTGTAAAGTGCTTGCGCAAGAGGTTCTGTCACACGTAGTAAGCTTTGTATAAAAAGAAGAGAAGAAAGGAGTGACACTTTCAAATGGTTCACTATCTCCTATTTAGAAAGCGATGCTTCTATTTCATTGTTTTATACGTAGTGGTTGAGGGTCTGCACAAGGCAATAGTCATTACCTAAACAAACTATAATACAATACTTACTGGGGATTTTTCCAGTGATAAAAGAAAATAAATGAAAAACCAATCTGCTGCGCTGGGTACTGTTTTAGCCAAGAGACGACCAGCAAATCACTGGACTAGAACTAGGGCACCAAAGTATGACCTAAAGAAAAAAGAGATACTAGGATTGGCATTGGCAGAAAAGCAGCACACACAAGTTACTCAAAGAGATGATAATCTATCATAAGACCTGGCGGAGTGGGCAGAAATACTCCCACGATAGACTAATCCACCAGACACCAGACCATCATGAACTAAATGATACATTAAAAACGAGTGGAGGGAAGAATGCACCTATAATTATGGGAACGCTCATAGAAGTTAGTAACATCTTGGTTTGAAAGGACACATAGAGAATAAAGGTTAGACCTGATTTCATTGCGATAGTTTGTTTGAATGTGATAAATTGATCCGATCCAATATGGATGAATTGTTCATTTTCAAAATACTTCAAAGTTTCTATCATCTGTTAATAAAACTCAATAAAATTCTATTTAAAAAAAGAAAAATTAACCCTACCAGAAAATCTGCCACATTTTATATTCAATTTGAGCCGTCTCTCCTGAAACACTTCCTCTAATTTCCTTGAGGTGGGTTTCATGATTGCCTACATATTTTTATTTATTCCCTCTTTAAGTGGTTGACTGTTCAGTGACTCCACTACTTAGCTGCCGTTCAACTGAATGCTAAAGCGTGCTAAAGCGTGCATTTTGGTTGTATTTATAAACAACAAATTCCAATTCCACGATACTTGAGGAGCTTCCACTGTCAACGGGTTATGGTTGTAACTGTTTCAACTCTGAACATGCCTTGGAATGTATCTAATGACTTCGTGGGCTTCATCAGCTACTGAAATCCATCTTCCCAATTAGGGGCTGATTACGATCTCTTCCGGAAAGCATTCATACCAAATCGGTCCCGGAATGCTTTCCGGGCGACTCGGATCAGATGAGTTCGACCGAGCGATTTGGATGTATCCGGATGCTTCCGGATTTGATTCAGTCGGACTCCCATTGACTTCAATGGGAGCCTGTGTTCCGAACGAGAACACAGGCTCCCATTGAAGAAAGGGGTGGCTGGGGAAAACCTTGCACTCTGTGACAGGCACCCCTGGTGCCTGCCACACTGTGCATGTGTGGAAAGAGGGGGGTCCTTTGGACGGATCCGATTCGGAGGGCCCCGGGTAAAGAGGGGCATGCTACGGGCCCACAAAGACAGATTCCGGCAGCCGATTTGTTCCATAGAAACCGAATTGGAACGGCTGTCCAAATCGGTCATCGTAATCGCTTGCTTGGAAACCCCGAGTCCATAGAGCTGTACGATTGTGCTCCGAAACCACGAGCTGTCGGAATGTCTTTTGGAACCAATTCGGACAGCCCTACCGGTTTACAGGCATCGTAATCGGTCGTTGGGAACTGTGTACGATTCGGTCAGAAACAAGGGTTCCGAATTGGATTCTGCAAACCCGAATCTGATTCGGACCCCTTCCGAACGGGATCATAATCGACCCCTTAGTGTTTGTGTCCATTGTTCAGACTTCCTCACTGTTGCCTCGGTATCTGTGTATTTAACATATGAAGGCAGCTGGCCTTAGTGAGACCTTGGTGGAGTTGGACATCTCCCATAAACTAGTGGGTGCCCTGTCTACTCTACTGAGTGCCTTTGCCATCAGTGCACTCATAATAAGACCGATGAGACATCGCCCTCTCTTTGTCGGATATCCCATCCACCCACCTCTAAATAAACCCCTTATTCGAATATATTAGATTTGAGAGTGAAGAGACACATAGTACATAGAAGTTTGCAAAAGGTTAGTAGATCTAACATTTTATTTCCGAATATGTACCTTTGCTACTTTTTATGATGATCGACTGTAGCTTTTTTACTTTTATCTAGGTGCTTGCTATGAGGAAACAGAAACGAACAAGACATGAAGCTATAGAAAGAGCTACTGCTCAATGCACTTCAATATTACAAAAAATAGGTCTGCCTTACGTTCTATCGATTCTGCATTTCATTTCTCACCTTCTACTTTACCCAAAGCAGATATTGTTCTGTTTCAGTTTGTGTCTTACTAGAATCAAGTATTAGAAGCATCTTACAATTGCTCACACTACCATAATTTGTTTTGGAATAGCTCCACTTGCATTATCTACATCATGGTGTACCTACAAAAGTTTCTTATCCCCATGACTCCTAATTTAACTAAGTAAGTCCTTGTTCATGTGCATCCATCTTCTGTACCTTTTTCTGACTGTTCCGCCATTAAAATGTTGTCAGTCCAGTTGCCTGATTGGTTGGGGTCCTAGGAGCTTAGACACTACCTTTCGCATCTTCATTTCACTGTTGGCTGTTGCTGAGTCAGTAGTAGCTTCATCACCTTTAAAAGATTGGGACGCTGCTTCAGCTTGTTGTTGTGTCACTGCGGCGTCTGCTGCACCTACTTTTCAGGGCTCTTTGCGTGTCAACCTATTTGGAGCAAATCACTCAGTGATAGAAGGAATTAATAATATATGTGTCCTTCAAAGGTTAGTGGGCATATGTTACTTAACTGACAGTCCAAAGTGATCGGATAGTATTTCAAGGCCAGCCCTGTTTTCGCTGTCGACTTCTGACCAGTTTTCACATTTATGTACGGTTTCTGTCTCTGGTATAATATGGTCTTTGATTGTATGCGTTTCCAAGTTTTATTTTTAGAAGGTAAGAGGAAACCTCTTG
Organism: Calotriton arnoldi; assembly: GCA_963921515.1. Taxonomy (NCBI): domain Eukaryota; kingdom Metazoa; phylum Chordata; class Amphibia; order Caudata; family Salamandridae; genus Calotriton; species Calotriton arnoldi. The sequence goes on from CAWUFW010003155.1 coordinate 1,185,100, forward strand.
CCTTCAGCAAATACTAAGTTCGATTTGTTGTTGTTTTTTTTGCTTTAGTGTCAATTTTTCAGCAGTTTTTATGTAATCGAGCAGAGAATCTCCAAGCTCTTTAACTGGACCACAGGCGATGTTTACTCGGCTGAATCACTTGAAAACAACTGGAACCTACGCTAATTGCCCCTGCTGTGCACACTAAGGGGACATCATATTTTTGTGCAATGCAGCAAGATACCTTGCTGCACTGCGTGAAAGAGAAAGCACAGGAATGCGCTGTATTTAACATCATATGGCGCATTCCTGTCCTTTCCTTGCGCAGGCACACTTTTGGCTGCCTTACCATGGTGCAAGGGTGCAGAATGCAGCACACACAGAAAAAAAGGAAAAGCCTAGGAGAAATAAAGATATTTCTCCTCATTACTCCTCTCCTGGGGATGCGTAGCATTTTGACTCATTCCCAGGTCTACCACTAATGTTAAATCTGGGAATGCGACAAAATCTATAATTGGATGCATGGGAACACCCACGCTCCACCCATGGAATGCCTCCCTGGGGCAGGGTAATGCTATACAGCGATTTGCGCTGCCTTGCATTACTCCAGATTTGTCAAGCCATGCGGTGGCCTTGCATGGCTTGATAAATCTGACTTTAGTGTTGCGTCGCCTTTGCGCTCTCTTGCGTGGCGCAAGGGTGACGTAACACAATGATAAATACAGGAATAAGCTCTTTGGGTAGCTGTCTCAGGGGCCCACAGAGGGAGGCATCAGTTTAAGATATGCCATTTCCTAGCAGGATAAGCCTGGTGTGAGAGTAGGCGTCACATTGTGTTCACCATTGATTTAATCCCCATTTAATTGCACTGGAATTGTTGTGCTAATCAGTGCCAGTAAAAGCACAACCCCCAGTTTTAATTATATAGTCATTCCCTGGCGTCTCCCCTTACATGTCCACTTGAAGCACTTGCAGAGAGTTAGACTGCTTTCACTAGTGCTAAATCGCTTTACCTTTCAAGTGCAATTTACCTGTAGGCTGTTGTTTAAATTGAAATATAGAAGCTGATACTCACTATCCACAGTACCTGTTTGTTGCTGAGAAATGTCTGAACACTCTCCTTAAATGTATTGCAGCAGTGCTGAGAAGTGCAGGTACTCTCCCTTTCAATTTAAAAAAGTGCAGGCACTCTGTTGCAGAAATGATGGCAAACTACACTTTCACTGTACTACATACCCCAGCAAATATACAAATTTATGTACCTCCTTATGTAACAGCTCTCCAGGGTTAGTAACCACTATATAAATGCAATTACGAATTCTTTGTTTTCATTAAATTATCATTGATTTCTTTTAAAGGGCCTGACCATTGAACGGCTTGGACGTAGACCTCTTCTGATAGGAGGGTTTGGATTGATGGCGTTGTTCTTTGGATTGCTTACAGTGTGTCTTACTTTACAGGTAAGCTGTTCATGTTGGATTTATATCATTGTTTGCTTTCGAATCTTTTGCTAACATATAGCCATAAACAGTTTTTTAAAGTATAGAAGTTGTATTTTACCTTTATGAAATGTGTTTATTTACATGATTTCCAAAGTATGCATTTTATGTGTAAATATTTAGGTATTCTTAAATTCAAGATATACTTTTCATACTAAATATTTTTTATTGTAAAGGTCTCATATTTGTTATGAGACCAGGATACCAACATTAGTCTATCTGTCAATTTATGAACATTAGTTTAGGAAATACAAGGTGTATTAGGTTTAATGTGATGCTGCCACATTGAGACAAATATGGATGCACATATGTGCCTCGGAAAAAAGTAGAAATTTGAAGCCAGTTGTACTAAGCCTGCAGTGCACAAAATCACAGGATTTTCAACCACAAAAATCCCCTTTTCCAATGAACTAACCCCATTTTGCAATTTGGAAACTTTTTTTGAATCCCAAAATGAGTTTTCTGACCCCTACCAAACCGCAATTTGGAAAGGGGTAGTTAGGGCGTCCCTCCAAATTGTGCATCAGTAAGGTCTCTATCAATGGCTAGCGACTAGAGGTTTCAGTCACAAACCAATGTCAGTTGCTGACTCTCAAGCTGAGATGATAACTGATTCACAAAGGAGAAGAGATATATTTTGGATCCTCTCCCCCATTTGGAATCAGGGTGGCATCTTTGTGGGGAGTATGCATTGATTGAAGGAACCATGGCCAACAGTCAATTAAGTTTTTCAAAATGTTTTTTTTAATAAACAGCCCTGTTTCCTTCAAGGATATCAGGCTGCTTTCAAAAAAAGTTTTGAAGTGCAGTCACAGCAATAGTGGTCTCCTGTCCCTTGCAGGGCACCATGCCAATCACAGGTGGGTGCTGCAAATTGTGACCTGCCTGATGATCACTCATTAGGCTGGCCATTCTGTGACCCATGTGATTCCCAATTTTGCAAACTGACCTCCTGATATGTGTTAGACCTGGACTTCTCTACAGGGTCACCCCTAAACCTTTTGTTTTCACCACTCCTGTTTGCGGAATTCATTTCTGATGGCTTTAGGACTCTGCACACTCTAGCACTGGTAGCCAGTGGTAAACAGCTTGTTCTCGCTACTTAAAACATGGTATATTTTAATTACTTGTAAGTCCTTAGTGAAGTTATATACCAGGGCTGGTAAATTAAATGCTACGAGTGTGCCTGCAGCACTTATTGTGCCATCCACTTAAGTAGTCCTTTAAAGAAATGTATCAGGCCTGCCATTGTAGCCTCTATGTGCAGTTTTAAACTGCCATTTCAACCTGGTAAGATGAAACTTTTGCCAGGCCTAAACCTTCTTTTTAAATGCATATGTTACCCTTAGGGTAGGCCCTAAACAGCCAATGGGGCAGGGTGCATATTTAAAAAGTGGGGCATGTACTTTTAAGGTTTATATTGTCCTGGTAGGGAAAAACTCTTAAATGTGTTTTTTATTATTGCAAAGATTACCGCTCCCATAGGATAACATTGTGTTACCCTATTATATTTAATAAATGATAACATTTGTTTGAGAGCAGGTAGGAATATTATGTTTGGTGTCTGAGGAATTCTAATTTTTAACCCTCTTTAATGGTCAAGTCGGATTTTAAGTCCCATTTCTGAAAATGCCACTTTCAGAAAGTTGACATTTTCTTGCCCTAACACTTTGGTGCCTACAACCTGTTAAAGGGTCACATGACTAGGGATGGTTGGAAGTGGTCTTTGTGTATTACTCCCAGTCAGCCACACCATAGGGGATCAGGGTGTTGGCAGAATGGGCTATCCTCACTTGATGAGAGGGGCGGAGCTGTCACTTGTCAAACTTGCACTTCAAAGACCCTGCCTCATCTCACACACAAAGGACTTCTCACTAGCCTATTGTGCCTGCACAGAGACTACAACCAGAACATGGAGGCAGGAATTTCCAAACACTTCTGCAGAGGTAAGGCTCCAGAAGTTTCTTCCACTACAAGGTAGGCACCATGTATAAAAAGCATTGGCAAAATCAATAGGTCTCGGCAAATCTGAGAGCTATTGGTGTTGTAAATGACAATGACCTTTAGCCATGTGCTATGGAGTAGAGTGAAATTATGTTGGATGGATTGGAATTGGTTGTTGTGGAATTGTGTGATGTGGACATGTGACGTGTGGAGTGTATTTATGTGGAGTGGTATTGTGTGTTGTGGCATGTAGTGGAGTTGAATTATGTGGTGGGCTGTTGAATTTTGTAGCATGATGTGGAATTCTGTGGTGTGAATTGGATGTATGTGGTGAGTTGTGGAATTGTGTTGTGGAGTGGAATTATGTGGAATAGTGTGGCATTATGTGGTGTGGAAATGAGTTGAGGTGAATTGTGTGGCGTGGAACTGTGTGGCGTTGAGTTAAATTGTGTGGCATGGTGTAGAGTGTATTTTTGTGGATTGTTGCTATGTAACCCAGAGTGGATTTTTTGGGGGTGTATTTATGTGGTACTGAGTAGAGTGTAATTATGTGTGTTATGTGGTGCTGAATGGTGTTATATGGAGTGTAATTATGTTGTGTTGTGTAGAATTGTGTGGCGTTGAATTGTGTGGGTTGGAATTGTGTGGTGTTGTGTGGAATTATGTGGTATGGTGTAGAGTGGTATTGTATAGAGTGGAATTATGTGACATGTTCGAAGATTAATTTTTGGAGTGTAATTATGTGTTTTGGAATTGAGCGGTTGGGCCACCCCATGGTTTCTCCCCCTACCCTTTCCTTGGAATAATAACCTCAGTCTCCTGGTATGTTTTTTTTTATTCTCTCTCTTTTCTTTTCTCGGTTCACACAATAGGCCAGACTAGAGTAAGGGTAATACATATCAGGTGCATGTTCTTCTATGAATAGAGGTTCAAGGCTGATTCTTCTCATGTCTTGGTCCTCCCCTCCAAGCACAGAACAGGGCATAGAGTGTCCCTCAAAAATATATTAGAAAGGACAAGGGGTTCAATCTTTAATCATTAAAGTCAGTGCCTTGTTCCCAGTGTGCCTGTCACCATACCCAGGGTATCGGTGTGTACAACACTCAGAGAATGGTCTGATCACAAGTGGATGTATGTCTATTCTCTAAGAACGATCTAAACCATTTTAGGACTGTACCCTCTAATCCCATCCTATTTTTCATGCGATCTAGTATTTTGGCATGGTTAACCGTGTCGAATGCCGAAGAGAGGTCGAGCAGGATTAGGAGACAGGTTTCATTGCGGTCGAGGGCAAGTAGAGCGTCATCCACGATGTGCAGAATCGCTGTTTCAGTACTATGGTTAGGTCTAAATCCTGATTGGAAGTCATTCAACAGATTGAATTTAGAGATATGTTGGCTCAATTGTTGTTGTACGCATTTTTCCAGGACTTTGGCTAGCATGGGAATGTTTGCTACTGGTCTGAAATTGTTAGGGTCAGAGGGGTTCTCTGTTGTTTTTTTTAAGATTGGGGTGACTTGCCCTGTTTTTAGGCAGTCCGGTATTGAGCCTTGTGCCAGTGAAGCGTTGATGATCTTTGTCCATGAGGGGATGAGCAGTTGGTTTATTGAAGACCAACACTTTGCAGGTAAAGGATCGTTGTAGTGATTGTTTGGTTTATTGGTCGAGATGATCTTTGCAATATCTAGGTCCCTGAAAGGCTTGAATTCTGACCATCCCGCATTATTTTTAGGCGTTTCCAGAACTGGTTGCAGTTGAACCTCATCTGGGGTGCTCCTAGTGATACAAGGGCCTTCAGCTGCTTTTTTGAGCTCCACCTCCATCGATTTGGCTTTGGCTGTGAAGAAGGAGGAGAAATCTTCACTGCTTAAATTCGAATTTGTACTAGTTGGTGCAGATTTGGCCGCTTTATTGGATTGATCTTTTAGCAGATCGAATAGTTTCCTTGGTCTATTTTTTGCGTTGTCCAGTTCTTTCCTGAAGAAGTCTTTTTTTGAGTTTAGAATGCTTTTATTGTATGCTTTCCTGGCCAGTCTTAGTTGTATTAGATGGGGTGAGGAAGGGTGTTGTCGCCATTTCCGCTCTGTGAATCTGAGTGACCGTCTTTCTTCGTTGAGGTCACCGTTAAACCAAGGGTTTTTATCTTTGTCAGGGATCCTTTTGAATTTTAGCGGGGCTATGTCCTCAATAATACTCAACATTGTATTATTGTAATACTCCGTGAGGTCACTGACGTCCAACATATTATTAGAAGGTTGCAATTCTATCTCACAGCGTGCTGCGACCATCTCCATATTGAGCCCTCTAGTGTCACGCATCCATTTTCTGTTTTTTTTTGCTTGTGAAGAAGCTTTTGGTTTTGTGAAGGGTATTTGGAAGGTAATGATGTGGTGATCAGACCAATCACATGGGGTGATTTAAATTTTATCTATAGCTTTTTCTTTAGCTATGATCCAGTCTAAGGTAGAGCCTTTGGAGTGGGTTGGTAGAAGACATTCTTGGACTAGCGATTGATCTTCAAGGAAGGCTTTGAGTAGATTGATCTGATTGTCCGAATGATCCTCCCAATGAAGATTGAAGTCTCCTAAGAAAATATCATTGGAATGAGGGGTAGAGTTTGCTGTGATGATTTCTATCAGCTGGTCTATGAACCTGGTGTTTTTGCCTGGGGGGGTGATAGAATGTATGAAATTTGCAAATTTGATTATCGGAGGATCTTAAGGACATACTGAGATACTCACATGACTCAAAAGGGCCAGATTGAATTTTCGTGATGGCAATGTCAGATCTATGTATACAGGCGATGCCTCCTCCCTTTTTGATTGGCCTGTCTAGTCTCATAATGCAATAGTTCGGGGGGACTAATAAATCTAGGCATGGGGAGGAAGAGTCAGATAGCCATGACTATGTAGCGTGAAGTGCAATTATGTAGGTTGGAGTGCAGTTATGTGTAGGGGAACTATCTTGAGTTGAATTGTGTTGCGTGGAGTGTAATTATATGGTTTGAATTTATGTGGCATGGAGCGGAGTGGAAATATGTGGAGTTTAATTTATTGGTTTGTAATTATGTGGCATGGAGAGGAATGATGTGGAGTGGATGTGTGTATAACTGAATTGTGTCACGTGTAATTATGAAATGTTTAAATGTGTTGTGTGTAGTGAAATTATGCAGCATGGATTTGTGTGTTGTGGCATTGTGTGGCACTTGTGTAGCGTTGTGTTGAATTATATGGAGTTAAATTCTTGTTGTCTATTTACTGCAGTGCTGGCAGTCTTCAATGTTGTTTCTCTTTTCTGTTCTCTCACCCCCCTGAAGTTGGCTAAAACGGTGTGAATGGCATCCAGCAGCCTTTTCTGCCTCCCCTCCGAGAATGCTCGAGTCTTCAGATGACTCCTCACCGTGGGCTCTGCTGGGCAAGGGGGGCATGGTGATTAAGGGTGACTAGCTGAGTCCTGTTTGCGAAAAATTGTGCTGGGAAAAGTGGGGGACGGAGAAGGTTAACAAGCGTAACTGACATCTACTACTCAATAACAGTAACAAGCATTCAAAATACACCACACAAACAAAAGTAATTTTGGATCACAATATTACAACTTAGAAAAATCAAAATTAACTACGTTCATCAGATGACAAAAGTCTCCTCGCTCTGTGGCTTTTACAGAATGAAAAAACCCTTCCCAGTGCAAAGGGAAAGGGATTCTATGTAGGTTGTAGAAAACACATTAGAACAGCCCTTGTACATCAAATACATACAATCCCCAGTTCTAGACATAGTCAGGTTAATATATTTGCGTTTTGTATGTTCCTTCCATGTTCTAAGAGAACCCACCTATTTGAAGTGAGTGATTCTGCCTGAAACTAAACAGATGTGGTAACGCCCATGCAATTGCAAATGCAATTTAAAACATTCTAGATGGAAATGTATTAAAACACCGCTTTTCACAAATGATAACGAGTTGCAAAAAGAAGACACGCTTATGCTTATCACTTGCTGTCAGTTGTTTACTTCTAGTTAAGACAGAATGTACGAAAATTGCTCTTTTCTTTTGTGCGAGAATTTTGGCAACAGAAGAAATGAACACTTGATTAATAAAAAAATAAGAATGCTTTTTGCTTCGATGGAGGAAGCAGCTGCCGGTTTTCATTTCTGCAGAGTAGGAAAAGCCATCAGTATAATAAGCAGCTTAGAATCCATGGCATCTGTATGGACACGGGCTATTCGCTCAAATTCAATCATTGGTTTAATTTTAACAAAGATGTGCCTGACATAAACTGCGCTGTAAACACAATATAATGGGCTTCTGAAACACTGACGATTTGTCTCTACCCATCCCCTTCAAATACTTTCCATCCATTTAAAAAGGTGAGTGTACATATCAGATTGGCTAAAGGCACTTCTAACCCAATTCCACCAATACAAACAGCGAGCCCATCCTAAACCAGGAAAAGGCTGTGGAGGTTGTGCTGGCATCGGAAGCTCTCGGGTGTACAATGTCACTGTATCGGTGTCTGTTATACATCCCTACGTGTGTCGATCAAAGTCACATCCTGTTATTACGGAATAAAAAAAGCAGCGTCTTCTGTTCACCTCAAGTGATTCTGGAATATTTTCAGCCAAATCAATGAAGACAATAAGATAGAAAAAGAATTGAGGCACTCAGAGAGCCATACAACCCTAACAGGAGGAGGCAAGCGGCGATGAGGGAGGGGGTGGGTGCAGCTCAAGCAGCGAAGCCAAGAGCCAAGACCTAAAAAGGGGACCCTCAGACACACTCTTCAGTACACTCCCGGACCTGTGGATGCTACAGAAGAAGAACTGCCCGGCTGCCAGAGGATTTCTCTGCTGCTTGACGCCTGCCCTGATGTCTGAGAAGGAAGACTGGACCTGAACCCTTCATCCCAGGCTGAAGTGACTCCAAGGGTCAGTTAACTGACCTCCTGTTCTGAGGTACAAGGCCATGAAAAGCTCCAGAGGTCTCTCTGCAACCGCCTAGCTGACCTACTGCACTGGACCTGCCTGGACAACAACTGGACCCGCCTGGGCCTTGCTGGCCTCTGCTGGATTGAGTTCCTCATCCCCAAAAGGTGCCCCATAAGTCCTGGACTCTTGGTGCATTAGTTGAGCTCCTCCAAAAAGAAAAGGAGAAATATGTTAATGGGCCTGTCTTTGCCAAGATCTTGCTGACGCGAGATCTGCACTTTGCACTAGAGTACCGACAGCCCACGGTGACTGCCAGTGTGTGACTCCAGCAACGACCGTCCGCGATGCCGAACAATATCTTCATGCTACAGAGGCGACGGTCCACAACAACCTCTTCATCCTACTGCGATGACTATCTGCGAAGCTCTCCATGCTCTTTGCAGCCTCCTCCATTGCAAACTGAACACTTTGCGCTGGACTTCAGAAGGTATCTTTTGCTGCAGGATTAACCTGGCCTCTGTATCTGGCCCATGCTCCATCGCGCTCAGTCTGAACTTGTGAAGTTCACCGCGTCTCAAATGAACAGATCACCACGAGTGGCACTTTGTGCTTTTAGGTGCTATATTTACCTTAAATCTTTGAAATTGAATCTCTGCTTCTACAGATTGGATTTTTGTCCTTGGGGTGTCAAATAATTGATTACATTTTACTCTATTTTTCAAAATTAATGTGGGGTTGTTCTTGTATTGTATTTTATTTTCTCTTTATTACTGTTTGATTACTGCATAAATACTTTACACATTGCCTCTAAGTTAGGCATGACTGATTTTGTTCCATGTTAACAGAGTGTTAAGCACAGGCTAATTTAGTGACTGTTTGTGGTTCACCCTGACAAGGATTGTGTGGCTGTAGCTTGAGAAGGGCTCACACCACCTCAACTAACAACCTAATTTCTCAAAATATGTAGGTCAGTTTGCAAAATCAGATTGTATTCGCAAAAAGTCAGTGCACAATTTTGCATCTGGCTCTGTAGAAAATCATACCTGTTTACCCATAATATGTCTCCTATATTTAGAGCAGATTTCCAAATCTTTTGGAATTTACAAACAATTCCGGGTATAGTCTAGGAAAAGTGCAAGTCAGATTTTCAACAATACTCCAATGTATGCAGAATAGTAATCAGGTATTTAAATACATGTGTTGAAACAAAAGGGCTCATGTAACTTTTGGTAAACAGCCATTTGTACGCGACTTTTAGTTCACATACCATTACAACGCAAGCGTAACAACGCATGCGCTGTAACAACGCGTAGCCTTTACTATGCATGTTATTACTTCGCATGCGCTGTTACAACGCATGCGTTGTAATCCGTGTATGGCTTCACCCGAGGAGGCAGAGATGACGGCAGTGGGGCGGAGGCCAGTGGAGACTCCACCCGAGGAGGCAGCGATGAAGGCAGTGGGGCAGAGGCCTGTGGAGACTTCAACCGAGGAGGCAGAGATGACGGCAGGGTATGGATTGGTGAGCTATGGGGCCTTGAGCGGCGCGGCTGGAGCAAGTAGGGGAGAGGCGCTGGTGCAAGGACAAAGGACGTGCACCGAGGAGAGAGAGGTAAGAGGGGCTGTGTATTTTTAAAGGGTTTGTGTTTGAGGAGTAGTATTTTTTGGTTTAGGGTAGTGTTGTGGGTCGGGGGGTCGTGCAGGGTAGTGTTTGTGTGTAGGGACAGGAGTGGGGGATGAGGGAGGGTCATGCAGGGGTTAGTATTTTAGCGATTAGGGTAGTGTTGTGGTGTTTGTGTAGTGTAGGGTAGTATCGGGGGGTCGTGCAGGGTAGTGTTTTAGTGTAGGGAGCGGACTGGGGGTAGGGGCAGGGTCGTGCTTGGGGTAGTGTTTTAGGGTTTAGGGTAGTGTTGTAGTGTTTGTGTAGTGTAGGGTAGTGTTTTAGGGTTTAGGGTAGTGTCGTGGGGTCGTGTAGGGTAGTGTTTCAGTGTAGGGGACGGACTGGGGGTAGGGTTAGGGTCGTGCAGGGGGTAGTGTTTTAGGGTTTAGGGTAGTGTTGTAGTGCTTGTGTAGTGTAGGGTACTGTTTTAGGGTTTAGGGTAGTGTCAGGGGGTCATGTAGGGTAGTGTTTCAGTGTAGGGGACGGACTGGGGGTAGGGGAAGGGTCGTGCTGGGGGTAGTGTTTTAGGGTTTAGGGTAGTGTTGTAGTGTTTGTGTAGTGTAGGGTAGTGTTTTAGGGTTTAGGGTAGTGTCAGGGGGTTGTGTAGGGTAGTGTTTCAGTGTAGGGGACAGACTGGGGGTAGGGGTAGGGTCATGCTGGGGGTAGTGTTTTAGGGTTTAGGGTAGTGTTGTAGTGTTTGTGTAGTGTAGGGTAGTGTTTTAGGGTTTAGGGTAGTGTCAGGGGGTCGTGTAGGGTAGTGTTTCAGTGTAGGGGACGAACTAGGGGTAGGGGTAGGGTCATGCTGGGGGTAGTGTTTTAGGGTTTAGGGTAGTGTTGTGGTGTTAGTGTAGTGTAGGGTAGTGTTTTAGGGTTTAGGGTAGTGTCGGGGGGGGTCGTGCAGGGTAGTGTTTCAGTGTAGGGAGCGGACTGGGGGTAGGAGCAGGGTCGTGCTTGGGGTAGTGTTATAGGGTTTAGGGTAGTGTTGTAGTGTTTGTGTAGTGTAGGGTAGTGTTTTAGGGTTTAGGGTAGTGTCGGGTGGTCGTGCAGGGTAGTGTTTGAGTGTAGGGACTGGAATGGGGGAAGGGGGAGGGTCGAGTAGGGGGTAGTGTTTTAGAGTTTAGGGTAGTGTAGTGTTGTGTAGTGTAGGGTAGTGTTTTAGGGTAGTGTTGTGGAGTGTGTGTTATGTAGGGTAGTGTATATGGATGTAGAAATTAGCGTAGTGTTGGGGGGTTATTTTTTTTTTAAAAAGCGTTGTAAATCTATGCGGGGAATTGGGCTCCGTTGTAAAGACATTTCTTATGCATTTAAAAGCAAATGCGAAGTAATGGTATTCGTTATAGAAAAATGCGTTGTAACGGTACTTGCGAACTAAAAACAACGTTGTAAAAGTATGCGTTGTTTTAGTTTGCGAAGTATCGTCATCTATACGTAACTTTTTTGTTTCTTTAGAGGAAGGATCTTTTCCCTTCTCATTTCCATCTTTGTAACAAACTTGCTCCTGTCCTTGCCAGGTGTACATTTGTGAGTGATTTAACGGTGAGCAGTACCTGCAATTATTTGGTAAACACTAAGAACAATTTGTGCTGGTAGATCCACCCAGATACGTATGCAAACTCTCCCTGTTTGCAAACGTGGAAATTCTATCATATTTGCAGAAATTGCACATTGTCAAATGTCATTTATGATGGGAAATTTCTGCTATTTCCGATCGTTTGATGGGTGAATGTGGAACCACCCTTACATGTTTGTGCATAGACTTAGCCGCTAAATGTAAGAACTGGTATCTTGGAGATTTTGTAATTTTTAAATTTATGCTCCTGCTTTTGTTGCTAACTACAACGCCTACATTACCTAAACCACAACATCCCACGTTGGATATAAATGCTTTACCTGCCCCAGAAAGTTCTTACTTTAAATTGTTTAAATTGTTGCAAGAAATCAAGGTTTAAATAAATGTTTTCACTTACATAAAAGCAATCACGGATAAGTCTCAAACTAAATAATTTTTCTTTGGTCCATTGTGTCATTAGTGGTAAGAAGGTAGAGCAAACCTCTTCTGAACGAGAACTGAGCTGCACTGAATTGAATTCTCTACTTACAAAATATACCTTTACTGACACCAATTACAAACTCATTCCATTCTCCATAGTGGACAAGACACTTAATTTGCGTGACCTCCCATTTATTATTCCTTGTATAATTTTCTAACATTCTTTGGGAGGTTTTTTAACATAACATGTCTTAAATGTTGGAGCCATATACCAATTGTGTGATGCAGGCAGCTTTTTAGACCACCACTGCATTATACATGCTTGTGTAACACCAAAACCTATTAAACAAGCGAAGGAAATTACAACATAATAGACAAGAAGCATACAATAATTATTTTAAAAAAACAACTTCCCATGATTGGTAGCAAACATATAATGTCCCACTGACTTGAATTCTGGCATAAATAAGCTACGAACAAAAAACATGTAGTTTTCAACACGTGTCCATCTTTTGACAGGGTGACTTTTAATCCCAATGCTGAAAATGTTCACACTGCAACAACCGCTTGTGTGAAAATGAATTGCCTGAAGTATATTAAAATACGTATTTGTTGTCTGTGTGAGAATGGAACATATCAATGGAGAAAGTCGGTTTTGGGGTTGAGAACAGAAATGAAATACTAAGGTGATAACTATGGAATGAGAATTTAATGTTGAAGTATTGAGGATTGTATGAGGGACATCTGGGTTATTAGCTAGGTCGATGAGAAATAATATGTTTTTCAAGACTGAATTTTCATGATCTCCTGAATATATAAATATATTAAGGGGTATTCACATAGATTCAGAAAAAAACATAAATGATGTCTCATTAGATTCTTGCTGAGATGTGAGTAGATTTTTATATTTAACGATATTTATAAAAATTTCGATGCAAATTAACGCAAACTCTAATTTTCAATTAGTACATCTGCTGCCACATACATATTCCTGCTTTATAGCCCACGGCAAGGCAATTAGCATATTTTATATTTAAAGTCAAGAAAACAAAACAGTAAAACTCCCACACCAATTTGGAAAGATAAGATACAGACAACTTTATTAAGCAAAAAGACACCAAAACGATCAAAATTGAATAATGGTAAGCATAGATATGAGTTGTTAATGTTTTAATGCAAAAAGCTCCAGGAAAACACAAAATGCAAGTCAAAAGTTCAATTTGCAGTTGACCGGGACCGAGGAGCATTTTCAGACGAACTGTGATAAATCAAGAGTTGGGTTGGCCAAGCAGGTCTCACCTGTTAAAGTTTTTGTTGTGGGATTTAGTCTACTGTCTGAAAGCTTCTGGACCTTCAACAGGGTAAAGCAGGACGTTAAAATCCTTTTAAGTTGAGTATTCTGTCATCGCATTCCAGCTGACGCCATTTATTTTGGCAGCAAAAGCACTGAAGAGCCTATTCACGAACTGCATTTTGTATATGTTTTAATAGTATTTGCATCTCCTCTGCTATGGTGGAGAAGCATCACCCCCCCTGCCAGCACCTTAAAAAACTTGAAAAATAAAATGATAATAAAACGGGTTTTAAATCCGTATTACTATTGTTTTGTTTTCTTCTAAGTGTGCCGAATCTTGGGGATGGGCCCAGGGGGATGACGGGCACTGAGGGGGAGTTGTATGCACTGCCTTCATTGCACATGTGGGTTTCGCCGGCCGTCTCAGGACAGCCAAGTTGACATGCGCACTGACAACCCGAGCGGCTTTGCCTGGTTGGAGACAGCAGGCCCAGGCTCCCAGTCTCCCTGGGAGCGCAAATCGAAGGTACTTAGGCCAATCCTGATGCTGCTCTCATGTTATGTTGTTATGTTAGCAGGTATTTATAGAGCGCACGGCTACTCCAGGGAGTGTCCCGGCGCTATGAAAGACCACGTAACACAAGACAGAGTATACCAACGCAGAATCCAGCCCAATCTACTGTTGAAAAAGCCATATTTTTAGTTTCCTCCTGAAGGTAAGGAGATCCTGCACCTGTCTGAGAGAGAGGAGCAGGCTATTCCAAAGGCGTGAGGCCACCACCTGAAGAGATCTGAAGAGGTGCAGGAACCTAGGGGTAGTGGTCAGAAACTGGACAGAAGACCTCAGGGTTCGTTGTGGTGTATAGTGCTGGAGCCTTTCCCCAAGATATGGGGCCCCTATCTTATGGAAGGCTTTAAAGACCAACACTAACGCTTTAAACTGAATCCTCTTCCGAACCGGAAGCCAGTGTAAGGAAGACAGAAGAGGGGTCGTACGTGATCTCGGCCCTGCCAGGAGAATGGCTCTGGCCACCACATTCTGGATTACCTGTAGGCGGCCAAGTAAATAATCAGGAAGGCCTAAGTACAGGGCATTTACATAGTCCAGTCTCGATACCACCAAGGCCTGGACTACCCTCTTCCTGTGAGAGACTGGAAGCAGGGGGAGAAAGTTTCTTAGCATTCTCAGTAATCCAAAACAGGTCCCGGCCACTGATTGAATCTGAGCCTTCATAGAAAGAGAATCGTCCAATTTGACCCCAAGATTTTTCACGATGCTGACTGAAGTAGCAGGGGGGGACATGTCCTGTGGCCACCATTGGTGCCATGCTGCACAGGGATGGGAGCCGAAGAAAATAATCTCTGACTTTTCAGAGTTGCACTTCAATTGATTTTGCCTGAGCCAGGAGAACGCCTCTGACAGACAGGTGTTAATCACATTGCCATTGAACTCGGCGCCCTTCTCACAAGTGAACAGCAATTGTGTGTCATCGACATACAACACTATTTTAGCGCCGTATTTCTCGGCGAGGAGCGCAAGAGGGGCCATATACAGGTTGAACAGCGTTGGGCTGAGGATTGAGCTCTGCTGAACCCCGACATACATGGGGGGG